>QXEO01000118.1:0-600000 GCA_007115705.1 Dactylis glomerata
TACTATGTAGTCCTATTGTATGACAATAGTGACAACATAGTCTCGGCCAAGAAACAAAGGTCTCACCAGAAGACCAAGTTTATACGATGCTATCTCATACAAGATGAGTAATGCGTGCTGACGCAAAAGAATATGCAAATACAAACGGACCTGAAAGTGTCAGACCCGTAGATAAGGTTTACCACGTGCAACGCGTATGAATAACACCGGAATGCCATAGGTGTTAAAGGCGCAAGTATGACTAGACTATTGACTCTAGTGCAAGTGGGAGACTGAAGGAAATATGCCCTAGAGGCAATAATAATATTGTTATTATCATATTTCTTGTTCATGATAATGTTTATACTCCATGCTATAATTGTATTAATCGGAAACATTAATACTTGTGTGGTTTATAAACAACACCGTGTCCCTAGTACGCCTCTATGGACTAGTTCATTGATTAATGATGGTTAAGGTTTCCTAACCATAGACATGAGTTGTCAATTAATAATGAGGTCATATCATTAGGAGAATGATATGATGGACAGACCCAAATAAAGCAGAGCAATTAGATCGTGTCATCGTGTTCATCTTTGCGAAGCTTTTCTTATGTCATGTATTGTATTCCTTAGACCATGAGATAATACAACTCCCTGGTATCGGAAGAAAGCTTTGAGGTCATCAAACGTCATCCTATGTGAGGGTGATCATAAAGGTGTTTCTCAGGTGATCGGAAAGTACTTGTTGGGTTGTATGTATCGAGATGGAATTTGTCCCTCCCAAGTCGGAGAGATATACTTCGGGCCCACTCGGTAATCGATATCAACACCGCTTGCAAGCATGTGGTTAAGGAGTTAATCACAAAGTGATATCGGATTACGGAACGAGTAAAGTACTTGCTGTGAACGAGATTGAACTAGGTATGGTGATACCGACGATCAAATCTCGGGCGAGTAAAATATCGTGTGACGAAGGGAATACATATACGGGATTAATTGAATCCTGACATCGTGGTTCATCCGATATGATCATCGATGAATATGTGGGAGTCAATATGGGTTTCCAGATCCCGCTGTTGATTATTGATAGAAGATCATGTCTGCATATTCTCGAACCCGTAGGGTCACACACTTAACGTGTATCGATGCTAGGATAGAATGGATAATTGGTTATGAGTTTTAGTTCGGAGTCTCGGATGAGATCCAGGACATCACGAGAGGTTCCGGAATGGTCCGGAGAATAAGATTCATATAAAGGAAAGCAGTTTTTGGATTCCGGAAAGGTTTCGGAGTTTATCGGTATTGTACCGGAAGGTTCTAGAAGGTTCCGGAGTGGGACCAACGTGGGCCCACTTGACGGAGGCCTGCATGGGCCTAAGGGGAAGTGCCCTGGCCGCCCTGGGCCAGGTGCACAAGGCCCCTAAGGCCCAGCCGGCCAGCCCAAGGGGAAACCCTAAGGGAGTCTTCAAAGAAGGAAAGGGGGGAAACTTGCCCCCCACTCTTCCTACTCCAAGTCGGCGCCCTAGGGTTTGGGGAGAGGCCAAGCTGGCCGGCCACCCCTCTATATATAGGGGGGCAAGGGCGCAGCCCTCTCTACCTCTAACCCAAACCCTAGCCGCCAACTGCTGCCCTCTCTCTCTCTCTCTCTCTCTCTCTCGCGACTGCACGTAGGCGAAGCCCTGCTGCAGAAACTCTCCACCATAAGCACCACGCCGTCGTGCTGCTGATCCAATCTATCTCTCCACCATACTTGCTGGACCAAGGAAGGAGGAGACGTCGCTGCACCGCACGTGTGCAACTCTCGGAGGCACCGCCACTTGCGGCGTAGGATCGGATCGGATCGCGAGGAGGAGACGGCGAGTACGACTACATCAACCACGTTCTATTGAACGTTTCCGCTGTGCGAATCTTCAAGGGTATGAAGATCTCATCTACCTCTCTCGTTGATTACATCTCCTAGATTAGATCTTGGCTTTCTTGTTCGCATCCGTAGGAAAAATTTTGATTTACTATGCTGCGTAACCCTTCAGGCGCGGCCAGGGGCTGGGCCGCGCCAGCCCTGCGTGAGGGCGGCCTGTGGCCCCTCTCCTTCTTCTCTTCGGATAACTGGAAGCTCCCGGACAAAATAAGACTTCAGGAACATGTTTCGTCCAATTCTGAGAATATTTCCTGTGTATCACTTATGAAACACAAAAAGAACAGAAAATAGGGAACTGGCACTGTGGCGACTTGTTAATAGGTTAGTTCCGGAAAATGCATAAAAGTGCCACGAAGTGTAACGAAACAGTAGGCAAATGGTGTAAAAACAAGCATGGAGCATCAAAAATTATAGATACGTTGGAGACGTATCAAGCATCCCCAAGCTTAACTCCTGCTCGTCCTCGAGTAGGTAAGTGATAACAAAAGAATAATTTTTGAGGTGACATGCACCTACACAATCTTGATCATGTATATAAGCATTTGTGAGCTGGGATCATAAGAACTTAAAACATGGGCATGAAGATATAATCTTGACAATAAGAACTTAGCAACCATGTTGTAAACATGCAAATGAACACAAACAAAAGATCATGAAAATAAAACAATGAAAGTCAAACGTGTGTTCAAATCATAAGGAAAAAACATACAAATGGTTTTCAGCTTGTCCTTCAAAGAGAGCAAAACATAAATGCATAGGACACCTTCAAGTTTAAGAGGGCGACTTGATATAAATAATTTGAGAACAAGCGAAACCAACAATATGAATCAATCAATGAACTTTGGGACAATGCATATTATACTAAGAATGACAACTATGCTCTCTTAATAGTGCATAAAGATAGAAGGTGGTGACTCAACATAAAAGTAAAAGAAAGGCCCTTCGCAGAGGGAAGCAGTGATTGCAAGTTTTATAACCTTCAAAAATTATGGTACTTACCGGCTTTGAGCTCTCATTGCCCCCATCATAAGCATCTTGAATGGTTAAAGTTAATGCGAGAACAATTATGATGCATATGCTTGACAAATCATAAGTTGAAAACCTCGTGTCCAGTGAATACGAGTACCCAAACCTCATGCTACTTTACTTAGAGTCCCAAGCAAGGCTCTTGTCATTGTAAATATATGCATATCATTGAGAACCGCCAATAGGGTACCTCCGTGCCCCATGACATGGAACAAGCCCACATCAAAATGACAGGACAAGCAGACAATGAACACCTCGACATCTCTTTTATTTGCCATTTGTTTAGCTTTTTATTGTGAGATACGTCGTCGAATGTTCACCATGGGTATGCTGCAAATTTCCACCATGAATTATGCATGGCTTAGATTAGCGGCCCGGCGTTTCCCTAACATATATACAAACTCCATGATCCCCACAAGATTCCCAATTCATTTCACACCGCGGGCATCCATAAACAAAAGATCACGATATCAACTCAAATAAGAAGTGCAATGTTGAAAGCTTGCCCATGACTGCATGTCTGGGCTAGTCTCCAACTTACAACTTGCAAGCATAACAACTCAATATAAGAGACCACAATGTCAAATTTTTAAGAACAGGAAAAAGTAAAGTGTGCCTTCCGATTCGTGAGAGCTTTACTGACCGAATTTCGCATAACACTGGTAAGAGTTTAATTTGAAGAGAAAATAAAAGCAATTAAAATTTACTTGGAATAGCAAATTGCTAGTAGGTATGTATGGTGGACACTTTGGAAAACTTTGGCTTTTAGGAGTTGGATGCACGAGTAGAGCTCATACTCAGTACAAGGCGAGGGCTAGCAAAAGACTGGGAGCGACCAACTAAGAGAGCAGTAATGGCCATAATCATGCAAAGCGACAAAGCGACATTAAAAGAAGCATAAGATGGCATCAAAAGTCAAAAACTAAATGATCATAGAGGCTATTGGCGACTTTGTAAGAGTCTAACATGTGTGAGCATGCGCCAAGTCAACCCAAATAAAGCATCAAGGAGAAAACCAAAATAATGCTTCCATACAATAAAAACAACGCATGATTTTTTCAAAGGCTCATTAAGCAATCTCAGTTATTTGAGACAAGTCATGCTACAGCAAAACCACTAAGCATACTATCAAAAAGACATCAAGCATGACATGAAAAAGCCTAAGCCGCAGTCTACACAAGCTCCTTTTTGTACCACTATTTTGCACAGAGCTTTTTCTCTTTTCCAACACCATTTGAAATTTTTAAAGACACCTCTTTTGATGAAAACCAATAAAGATCAGAGGTAAAAATACACCTTGATGAAAAGATATGACAAGGTCTGAACGCAAATCAAGGCGAAAACGAAAACCAAAAGCAGTAACAGAAAAAGAAGAACACTCGGTGAAATTGTAAGAATGAAAACGGAGTGTTCTTTGCAAATGAAAACGAGTACATCTCATACAAAGGAAATTTGTTGGGCTCCAACCATTTATTGCAGCAAACAAACTAAACTAACTAAGAAAACTAAAACAACTGACGCTCCAAGAAAAACACATAGTGCATGAAGCAATAAAAATATAGTGTTTTGAAAGGTGACCTAATTTTTGCCGATGAAGAAGGGGTGCCTCGGGGGCATCCCCAAGCTTTGACGCTTGTACTTCTTGGATATTTCTTGGGGTGATGCATGGGCATACCCAAGCTTGAGCTTTTATCCATTCTTCAATTCATCTCATCATTCTCCAATCCCTACACTTGAAAACTTCCTTCCTTCACACAAAACTAAACACAAATCTATTAGCAACATTAGTGTAGCATAACATATAATCAACCTCTTTTTGCTTCAGGTTTAAACTCAAAACCACCACATATATAGCAAATACTACTGTAGCAACTTCCCCTAAAGTTCCATGATCAAAAGAACTCAAAAGAAAGTGATAAAGCGACAAACACAAATATTGGCAGAAATCTGTCAAAACAGAACAGCTGACAAAGGCCGATTTTTTGAGGGGTTTTCTATTGCTCAAATCAAAAAGTGTTCAACTAACAAAAGTTTGGATATAACCTGGGGCATATGCACAAGAAATCGCAGGACCAAAAGATATACAGAGAATTTATACGAATTTTTACGGTGCAGCACCGAAAACAGTTTCAGGACAGCAACATCCCCAAATCTTTACCTCACTCAAATTAGAGGCTTCTCTTGGCACAAAAATGAAATAAACAAGATAAGGAGCGGTCATTATAGTAGTAATGACTTCCAAGACTCAAATAGAAGAAAAAGTACTGAAAAGAAAATATTGGGTTATCTCCCAAGAGTGCTTTTCTTTAACGCCTTTGAGCTAGGCGCAGAAAATTGCGAATCAAGTAACATCAAGTGATGAAGCATCAAGCTCATAATTTGCTCTAAGAATAGAGTCAAAAAGTAATTTCTTCCTTTTCCTAGGGAAGTGTTCCATACCTTTCTTTAGTGGAAATTTATATTTGATATTGCCTTCCCTCATATCAATGATGGCACCTACAGTTCAAAGAAAGGGTCTTCCCAAAATAATAGGACATGAAGCATGGCATTCAATGTCCATAACAAAAAAATCAACGGGAACAAGGTTATTGTTAACCACAATAAGAACATCATTAATCCTTCCCAAAGGTTTCTTCTTAGCAACATTAGCAATAGGAACATCAAAGTAACATTTTTCAAGCGGTGGTAAGTCAAGCATGTCATAAATCTTTCTAGGCATGATAGAAATACTAGCACCTAGATCACATAAAGCATGGCAATCATAACCATTTATATGCATATCAATGATGGGTTCCCAACCATCTTCTAACTTCTTGGGAACAGAAGCTTTTTGCTTCAACTTTTCATCCCTAATTTTTATGAGAGCATTGGTAATATGCTTAGTAAAAGCAATATTTAAAGAACTAGCATTGGGAGTCAAAGAAAGATTTTGCAAGAACAAAATAACTTCAGATATATTGCAGCCATCAACATCAAAATCATTAAAAGAAATAAAGCTATCATCTCCCACACTCCGAAAAATTTCAGCACTCTTTTGAGAAAAAGTTTTGGCAGTTTTAGGCTTTTTAACACAAGGAGTGGGAGTTTTTTCTACCCCAATCAAAGTAAGAGGATTGCTAGCATTAGGAGCAACATCATTAGAGGTAGTAATAGTACATACCTTCATCTCTCTAGCCATCTCATCTTCTCTTTCCCACCTGGCATGCAATTTCGCTAACAATCTAATATTTTCATCAATTCCAACTTGAATAGCGTTAGCAGTAGCAAAAACATTGTTCTCTTTCACATCATTAGGCAACACTTTTAATTTCAGAATTTCAACATCATGAGCAAGGCTATCAACTTTAGAAGCAAGAATATCAATTTTGCCTAACTTTTCCTCAACAGACTTGTTAAAAGCAGTTTGCTTACCGATGAAGTCCTTGAGCATTATCTCAAGCTCGGAGGGCGTGGCCCTAGTGTTGTTGTAGGAATTACCATAAGAATTACCATAACCATTACCATTGGTAGAAGGATACGGCCTATAATTGTTATTAGCAAAATTGTTCCTATAAGCATTGTTGTTAAAATTATTATTTCTAATGAAATTCACATCAACATGCTCTTCTTGAGCAACCAGAGAGGCTAAAGGAACATTATTAGGATCAACATGAGTCCTATCATTAGCAAGCATAGCCATAATGGTATCAATCTTATCATTCAAGGAAGAGGTTTCCTGAACAGAATTTACCTTCTTACCTTGTGGAGCTCTCTCGGTGTGCCATTCAGAATAATTTACCATCATGTTGTCGAGTAGCTTTGTTGCGGCCCCTAAGGTAAGGGACATAAAAGTGCCTCCAGCAGCTGAATCAAGTAGGTTCCTCGAAGAAAAATTCAGTCCTGCATAAAAAGTTTGGACAATCATCCAAGTAGTCAGTCCATGAGTGGGGCAATTCTTTATCATAGATTTCATTCTTTCCCAAGCTTGAGCAACATGTTCATTATCAAACTGAGTAAATTTCATAATATTGCTACGCAGAGATATAATCTTAGCAGGAGGATAGTATCTACCAATAAAAGCGTCCTTGCACTTAGCCCATGAATCAATACTATTCTTAGTCAAAGACAGCAACCAATCTTTAGCTTTTCCTCTCAAAGAAAAAGGAAACAACTTGAGCTTAATAATATCACTATCAACATCCTTATATTTCTGCATCTCACATAGCTCAACAAAATTGTTGAGATGAGCTGCAGCATCTTCAGTACTAGCACCAGAGAATTGCTCTTTCATAACAAGGTTCAACAAAGCAGGCTTAATCTCATAAAAGTTTGCAGCAGTAGCAGGTGGTGCAATAGGAGTGCAGATAAAATCACTATTGTTCGTGCTAGTAAAGTCACACAACTTGGTGTTTTCAGGATTGGCCATTTTAGCAAAACGAAAGTAAACAAGTAAAAACAACTACCAAGGATTCTAATTTTTTTGGGTTTTTGATATAAAACGATGCAGGTAAAATAAATAAAGTAAAGCAAAATAATAACAAAGTAAAGGATGTGTGTGCGAAAACTCCCCTCGCAGAAGTCTTCTACTTCCTCCCCGGCAGCGGCGCCAGAAAAACAGCTGATTGCCTAGTTGACAGTCGGTCCTTGTGCGTGGTGAATGACCAGCCCGTTGGGAACCCCAAGAGAAAGGTGTGATGAGTATAGCAGCTGGTTTTCCCTCAGTTAAGAAACCAAGGTTTATCGTTTTTGGAGAGGAGAGACAAACGACTGAAGGTGATGCAGACTGGCTTAATAGCACTCCAACAAGGGCGCTGTTTAACGATACTTGTTGACTCGTCTTCGGCCAGTAGCAATGCGGAATCTGCACACAACACAACCAAGTACTTTGTTCCCAACTTGCGATGAGGTTGTCAATCTCACCGGTTTGCTTGAAACAAAGGTTATAAGCGTATCGAGTGGAAAACAATATAGTATGCGAGTAAAGTAAACAGTGCGAGTAAAGTAAATAGGTGATACCAATATGATGGAAATAGGACCGCGGTCCACAGTTCACTAGTGGTGTCTCTCCATAAGATAAATAACACATGCTGGGTAAACAAATTACAGTTGGGCAATTGATAGAATAAAGATAAACGTGATATGTCAAGAAGATCACTATGAGATTTACTCTGGGCATTACAACAAAATACACAGACCGCCATCCAACTGCATCTATGACTAATAATCCACTTGTGGCGAATCAATCCGAGAACTCCACAAGTATTAAGTTGCGAATAACAGATAATTGCATTAAGCAAAGTGTGTAATGTAAACAAAGCATATGCCCTTGAGCATATGAATGTTGTTTTCTCCCTAGTAGCAACAGCACATCTACAACCTTAGAGGTTTCTGTCACTCCCCCAGGTTAAATAGAGGCATGAACCCACTATCGAGCATAAATACCCCCTCTTGGAGTCACTAGCAACTACTCGGCCAAGATAGCTACTAACAACGGAGAGCATGCAAGATCATAAACAACATAGAGATAACAAAAGATAATATTCAGTACAGCAACTCAATCATAACACCAATATTCATCGGATCCCAACAAACCAAACATGTAGAATTACATAATGGTGATCTCAATCATGTAGGGCAGCTCATGAGATCTAAACATGAAGCACATGGTGGAGAAGACAACCATCTAGCTACTGCTATGGACCCATGGTCTAAGGTAGACTACTCACTCATCGCTCCGGAGACAAGCATGGCGATGAAGAAGACCTCCGATGGCGATTCTCCTCTCCGGCAGGGTGCCGGGAAGAGCTTCTGGACCCTCCCGATCTTCGGGTCGACGGCGGCGGCGGATCGCGATGTGTTCGGGAAAATTGATCGGGTACTTAGGTTTTTCCCGTCGGGGGGTCTTTATAGGCGAAGGGGCGATGTCAGAGGTGGCCCCAGGCGGCCTCACGCCAGGGCGGCGCGGCCAGGGGCTGGGCCGCGCCAGCCCTGCGTGAGGGCGGCCTGTGGCCCCTCTCCTTCTTCTCTTCGGATAACTGGAAGCTCCCGGACAAAATAAGACTTCAGAAACTTGTTTTGTCCAATTCCGAGAATATTTTCTGTGTATCACTTCTGAAACACAAAAACAGCAGAAAACAGGAAACTGGCACTGTGGCGACTTGTTAATAGGTTAGTTCCGGAAAATGCATAAAAGTGTCACAAAGTGTAACGAAACAGTAGGCAAATGGTGTAAAAACAAGCATGGAGCATCAAAAATTATAGATACGTTGGAGACGTATCAGCGTGTTGCCAACGCCGGGCGAATACATGCCAATTCGAGGCACAGCCCCCGAGCGTGTTGCCAACGCTGGGACGGATGGATGCCAATTCGAGGCGAAGCCCCCGAGCGTGTTGCCAACGCCGGGCGAATAAATGCCAATTCGAGGCGCAGCCCCCGAGCGTGTTGCCAACGCCGGGACGGATGGATACCAATTCGAGGCGTACTCCTTCCGAGCCCCAAAAATGCTTAGTTTGGTTGCTAGGGGGATTGGCATAACCGGCCTGAGACTCACGCCGGGTCTTAGTTAATTGCATAGCTGCAAAAACATTCGGTTAGCTTACTCAGATTCGAGTCCCCCGACTCAAACCCGCGTGGGCTGGCGCTACTTCGACCCGAGCCGCGTTGGACTTACCAGGTCGAAGCCCAGTTCAGTGTGAGGCACTCGATGCGTCAATCGATGCAAAACTTCATACCGTAGGTATAGAAAATTTCTCGGTAGAGCGCGCTTGATACGAATACCGGGCCATCTGGTGTTGCCAATCGTGGACTTACCTTCGTATTTGATATACGGCATCCGAACTGGTATACTGCCACCAAAATTCGGGCATTGAGTGTAAGCATAAGCATAAAGTTGGATTCAGGGGGTTAAAAACCGCTCCCGGATCGAAATTCAGGCACTGCTGGCCCTGAATCGGAAATAACCTGGGGACTGAAGCCCATGGTTAGATGAAATGCCAATTGTGATTGTATGGACTGAGTGTCAATGACTTTGATCCCTGCAGTCGAGGAGGTAGATACCTCGCACTCGATGGTCATTAGACAAATAGATATATGTATAATGTGAAGGCAAATAGACACATGTATAATATAAAAGAAAAGCCCCCGAGCATCGGTTGCTGAAAGTGTCGAAAGCATATAGAAAGTAATGAAAGTAGTCGACTCATAGTTGAGGAAGACTTAGCTTTGACATTCTCTCCCGGGGTGACCCCTAATATTTCCTCGTCGTCATCTTTCCAATGGCGGTGGTCTCATGTCGTTTAGACACTCCTAGCAAAAGTTATTGCAGTTCAGGATCAGGCTGTTTTACCTGTCAGAAAAGTTGTCGAAGCGTTGGTTCTGAGGGGTCGAAGTGTGTCGGGCGAAGTCTTCGGCTCCGCGGGGGTCGAAGAATCTTGACGTGGAGGTCGAATGTCTTGGACGACAGCACGGTCAAATTTGTTGTTGCTAGCAGGGTCGAAGATCATGGCGACACCGGGGTCGAAGATCATGGCGACGAAGGGTCAAAGATCATGGCGACGGCAAGGTCAAAGATCTTGGCGATGAAGGGTCAAAGATCATGATGATGGCGAGGTCGAAGAGCACGGCGATGGAGAGGTCGAATTTCCTGATAACGCAGGAGTCGAATTTCCTGATGACGCAGAGGTCGAATTTCCTAATGACGCAGAGGTCGAATTTCCTGAGGACGCAAAGGTCGAATTTCTTGTTGGAGATGGAGTCGAAGACCATGTCGGCGGAGTCGAAGATCTTGGCGATGGCGGCGTTGAAGATCTTGATGCTTGATCCGAAGGTCATGGCGATGGTATCGAAGATCTTGATGCTTGATCCGAAGGTCATGGCGATGGTATCGAAGATCTTGACGCTTGATCCGAAGGTCATGGCGATAGTGTCGAAGATCTTGATGCTTGATCCGAAGGTCATGGCGATGGTGTCGAAGATCTTGATGACAGACTCAAAGATCATGAGCGTGAGCTTTCGCACATAGAGGTGAGGTGTTGTCGAGCCCCCGAGTGTTGTTGAATGCGCGACGGTCGAGCCCCCGAGCGAAGCGAGTGCGCAATGGAGAGTCCCGCTGTCGAACCCACAAGCGCGGCGGCGGCGAGGTCGCTCGGACCGCAGTCGATGAAGTAGCAGCGGCAGACTTGGCGCAAACGGAGTTGCGACGTCGATGGTGCCGATCACGGCGTTTGTAAATCAATCTACACACAAAGTAGAGTAGACTGCAAGCCCGAGAAATTCTCTCGTAGAGGCAAGTTTAGAAAGAGGGACAAATAATAAGATAGATATCACTTGATAATTTTTACGTGTAGGCGTCATATTTAGAAATCCAGAAAAGGTGAAGCGGCAGGGCTGTCGACGACCGACGCGCCGAATCGCTGATTTACTGGACAATAACCAGATGTGGCCTCTAATTTCCATGGCTTTAGTTTCATGCCGTTGCTGGTATCATATGTTTCCGCTGGTTGGCAATCGATTTGGTATCTGCTAGGGTTAGGTGAACAGCACTAGCTAGTAGGAGTATAAACGAATCATAATACTAATAATCGATGTATGTACGTGGTAGTAATACTTAGCTTTGTTTTTTGGATGAGATAAATAATTCAGATCTTGGAACTTGAAGATCATGCGTGTGCGCCGCATAGGAGTAGCACATCCGTTGTAGACTAGCTTGGAGGAATCTTGGACTGATCGAGCCGCTTGCAGGCTCATCGCTCGCACGAGAGCTGCGTGCCGGTCACGCGTATACGTCTAGCCGCTCGAGTCGCAGGCGGCGTATACGACGGTCGCACCGTAGATGTGCGAGAAGACATGCAGACATAAAAGATTAGATCTAAATAAAAATAATATTAGGCAGAAAGAATAGAATGATTGAATATCAAATCAAGGCGTCGTTGCGTGGTTAGACTGGAAAGCCGATCTTTGATCGCACGGGACCAATGCATCAACCCGCATACGCGATGCTCTTGCTTGTTGAAGGAGCCGGTCGTTCCAGCCTGATTTTTCCGATCAGCGTAGCTTTGTTGGTAAAACAACGATGCTGGCGCAAACGCCGATTCGCCGTCTTGCGAAACTTTGTGCATAGAATGGCGTTGATGTAGCCAACAATAGTATCTCCATGACTCCAACCACGTTAGCAGCCTCTAGGCGCCGTGCCGCGATGCGACACGAGATCATAGTGCACAGCCTGCCGGATCGGATCTGATTTCTCTGATCACCGGCCTTTTCCGCGCTGCGCCTGGTGATGTAGAGTCGGCGGTTGGTTCCTGCGCGCGTGCGCCTGGTGACGATGATGATCGCCGGCCGTCACGGGATGCTATCTCCCAGGCTTAATTCTCCAAGCAGTGCATGCGCATAGAATAAATATGCAAAGTATTAGATCCGATGTTAATAAAATAATTAATTTGGTGGGAAAATCAGTGAAGGAAGGATGAGATCGGATGAGAAAATCCATCAGCGGGAGAACGAGTCCGCATGGATCTTGTACAGCTGCTCGTGCGATGAAGTCAGCCACCGCGCTCGATGGACCAGATGCAATCTAACGATTGTTGACGATGATGAAGGAGCCGGCGAGTCCGTAGATCCAGCGCCCGTCGTCCCCACGGTCGGCGCCAATTGACGAGGTTCTAACCCGGCAATGCCCATGTTTGAGGGCTTTCGATTCATGGAGCGTATGTGGGCGTTTGACGGATTCGATGGTTTCAGACAGAAACAGGGGGTGCACACGAATTTACCCAGATTCGGCCCCCCGTAGGGTAAAGACCTACATCTTGCTTGTCTGATCTTGTATTGCTTGTATAGTTGGAGCTGTTACAATGATGCGCAGATGCAATCTGGCGGAGGTGAAAGGAGATGGCGTGGCTAGCCTATGCGTGGGATCTATGCGAGATCAGGTGTCTATGCGAGATTAGCCTATGCGAGTTAGATTGTAGTCCCTCTAGGGGGCGCCCTTGGTGGCTTTATATATGCAGCCAGTTATGATTTACAAGTAGTTCTTGCCTTCTACTCTAAGTCGAAGTGCTGGGCCTTGCGGACTTCGTGTATCCTTCGAGCGGGCTTCTTCCTTGGCAGGAACCAGGTAGGCAAATATCGAGGACCGAGGGGTCATACCCTCGTCAGGCACTGTGGCATCTTGTTAATAGGTTAGTTCCAGAAAATGCATAAAAACGCCACGAACTGTAACAAAACACTAAGCACATGGTGTAAGAACAAGCATGGAGCATCAAAAATTATAGATACGTTTGAGATGTATCAATGGCGCGGTGAAAACAAATTGACGTTCGAGATTTCCTAGAAGGCACGATCTAACGGACGGAAATTCAGATTTACCTGGAGGCTGATGGGTTGCCCCAATCATACCTTTAGATACACTGTAATAGTCCTCATTACATCAGGAGGTTACTGCGCTTTTCCTGTGATATGATATGCATATGAAAACTAATTTTGTCGCATCTCACGGGTCTTGGTCCTCTACTGCTGAGAATTCATCTATTCTCTCTTTTTTAATGATCGATGATGCATCTGACCTTGTCGTTGTACTATTCTGAACTATCTGTATATGACTTGATGAAGACTTGTCTGAACTTTAAGCCCATTATTGATCTTGGTTTTCTGAATATTTGTACTTCAAAAGTTTTTAGCAACCTTTGGCAATTGCCTTGTTTATGTTTTCTACTTAAATTATTATTGTATTATTAAAATGAGCGGGCGCCGCAACGCGAGCTATAATGGTCTAGTCAACTTGATGGCAACTTCAGTGTCAGCTCCAGCATATTCATGGAACGCTTTAACAACTGCCGGCGATGGGAAGCGTGGTGTGGTAGAGACCGGATCGGGAGGTTGGGGACGAGCTGATTTGAGTTATAGAGTTTCTTGTAAAATTTTGAATTATGGAAAGTGTATATATAAAATAGACTGTGTAAAACCACTTGTCGTGACGATTCAGAACAGAAGAAGTACTTGTTTCAGTTATGAGCAACCTAAATAGGCAAAGAGAAGATTCAAACGAAAAAGACAAAGAGAAACAGACAAGTGGCTACTGCAAAAAAAATTATCATTTTTCCATTGAGTATTCCATCCAGTCGTAAACAATCCATTTTCCATTCCATCCACGTGCTTTAATTGACAGGACACTTTAATTGACCAAACATATATGTTGTGATATGATACTCCAAGACTTGACGTGCAAGAACTTTCATGGCAGGAGATACGCTCCATGCTAGTATCGTTGACTCTGACCAACAGGCCCACCAGCCAGCATAAAAAACTAGCTAAGCACACCACAAGCTGTCCAGCTTAACTGTTGGTCAATGGCCAAATACAAGTGTATTAATTCACTGAAGCAAATGAATCTTCAACCAGTTTATCCGTTCAAGCTACTACCAATTCTTCAGTGTACGTTCTTCGATCATGAAGAGCGAATCCGGCTATCAACTCCTGCGATCTTACAATTTAATTTGCTAATATCAAGCGATACATAGTCACATTGATCCTTGTAGTATGAATTTGTTTTATCTTGTCTTACTTCTTCCGATAGAAAATAAGTGTCAATAATTTAGTATAAATTTTATATTAAATTAGTATAGAATTAGACATTTTTTAGTATAAATTAGTACTCTCTCTCCGACCCATAATACTCTTTACTAATGTAGATATATCTAGACACATTTTAGTGGTAGATATATTCATATTAGCGAAAAGTAATACTCCCTCCGTCGCGAATTAAGTGAAGTGGGTACAACACAATTTAATTTTTGCAACGAAGTACTCAGACATTTCAGAAAGTTACAATTTAGTCTAGAAATCAAAAATCACAAATTCAAATCTTCCTGTCGCTGCCCCGCCGTCCGCCGCAGCTCCGCCGTCCGCTGGAGTCGGGCCCAGGCACGAGGAGGAGGTCGCTCCCGCGGATGCGCCATGCCAAATCTGAATGATCCCGGCCCATGGATGTTGAAGCTCTGCCGCCGTGCACGCCATGGATAAGGGCGTCGAAAGTAAACTTGGGTGTTGAACCTTGCTTGCTTTCAATCTGTCCCACACCGTCCCCTCCTGGCCCCTATATATAGATGGCCAGGTCTCGAGGATCGGATGATTACAATATCGACATACGGTAAGAACTCGTATCTCGATTATCATTACAATTGGGCCTAGCTTAACGGACATCAGGGGTACTCAACTAGCGGGCTCTATTAGCTATACCCTTGTCAGCCGGCGATGGGAAGCGTGGTGTGGTAGAGACCGGATCGGGAGGGAGAGGGATCCTCTGACGTGCCCACCCCTACCATTCCCTGACGTTGGCTCACTGATGGGTGGGTCCCACGTTCTGTATGGCCCACATGTCAGTGCCTCCAATGTCAGATTTGCTACGTCAGGGGATCCGCTTCCGATCGGGAGGTTGGGGACGAGCTGATTTGAGTTACAGAGTTTCTTGTAAAATTTTGAATTATGAAAAGTGTATATATAAAATGGACTGTGTAAACCACTTGTCGTGACGATTCAGAACAGAAGAAGTACTTGTTTCAATTATGAGCAACCCAAATAGGCAAAGAGAAGATTCAAACGAAAAAGACAAAGAGAAACAGACAAGTGGCTACTGCAACAAAAATTATCATTTTTCCATTGAGTATTCCATCCAGTCGTAAACAATCCATTTTCCATTCCATCCACGTGCTTTAATTGACAGGACACTTTAATTGACCAAACATATATGTTGTGATATGATACTCCAAGACTTGACGTGCAAGAACTTTCATGTTCCATGCTAGTATCGTTGACTCTGATCAACAGGCCCACCAGCCAGCATAAAAAACTAGCTAAGTACACCACAAGCTGTCCAGCTTAACTGTTGGTCAATGGCCAAATACAAGTGTATTAATTCACTGAAGCAAATGGATCTTCAACCAGTTTATCCGTTCAAGCTACTATCAATTCTCCGGTGTACGTTCTTCGATCAGGAAGAGCGAATCCGGCTATCAATTCGTGCGATCTTACAATTTAATTTGCTAATATCAAGCGATACAGACTACAGAGTCACATTGATCCTGGTAGTACTTTTTCCGATAGAAAATAAGTTTTGATAATCTAATCTAATCTAAACTAATAATACGGCTTGAGGTCGCGATGGTTAAAAAACCGCGGTAGGTCGAAAAAAAAGCCGTTTTCGTACGTCAAAATAACCGAAATCGAGCAAAAAAAAACCGTCGTACGTCGAACCCTTACCAAACGAGATAGTACCGAATTGGGCGTTGAACTCGCGACGGAGGGCGATGGCGACACCGAGGTCGGGCTGGAGCTGAGGCGAGCTCCCCCTCCCCCCTCCCCGTGGCTGAACCCCCATCCCTGGCACCCCCTGATCTCCGCCTTGACCAGCTCGCCGCTCCGACGGACGAGCACGGATTTGGAATCGGAGCTGGCGAGCACATAGGCGCGTTGACGAGACCGTTGTCTCCAGCCCTAGAGCCAGCGCATTGGTGCGGAGGATGCTGGGGACCCTGCAGCGACACGGAGATGGCCGGGGCAGATGTGCTGCTCGGGCAGCGGCAACCATGTCCGCGCACGCCGTAAGACCTCCCCGACTGGAGCGCCGCCCCGAACACCCCCTTCTTCCTCAATTTTATCAGGAGCGGCCAGAAGTTTGCCAAGATTGACATGTGAATCTCTGTCCCTGGCCTAACGTTGCTGTGTGATTCTCGTCTTGCAGGATGGGGGCTGCGTAGTCTTGCTGTGATTCTCGTCCTGCATAGTTTAATACTGATAATTGGCTCGACTGACTGTTTTCTTGTGATTCAGGGTTAGTGACCACGAAGCTGCAAGTTTCCACGGTTCTGCAACTCACGTATTGCTAAGTTGAAGCAAAGATGAAGAACATTGTCAGCTAGGTTAGCAGAAATTATGGGTTGCTGCAACTGCAAACAACCAAAGCTATCAGTTCTGTTGATCACCGTTCTCATCTAGCTGGCCCATGTGGAGTAGGAGTTCCTCTTCTCAAGATTGTGCAAATTCTGGTGACAAAGATGATGATTTCGAGGATGGGTTTGTGGTTTGGAGCTCCTGCCGGAAACTAATAAATAGGACAAAAGATTTCTGATGTGGCTACTGTTGATGAATTTGAGCGTTGCTTGTTACACATGTACCAAAGATGTTTAGTCACTAAACATAATTGTTCACTAATAATGAATTATTTCTTTTTCTTCAAGATATAAATGATTGGTTTCGTACAAGTGTCACAAGGTGAAATAGCTATTTTGAGAGCTGCTTACCTACGGCCGAATTTTCGATCCGGGCGCTCATGCTCCCGGACGCCGCCACGCCAAGTACCCCACCGGCTGGCTTCTTCCCACCTCGTGACGACCCTGGGGGTAAGATCAACGGCTACAGGGGCCAGATGCAACTCAACACCATGCGGTGCTTCGCCTCCGACAGCCAGCGACTGTGAGTACGCTGGAGATTGAAGATGAGGAGACCGATGGTTATTCCCGCCGCGTCCTGCCACATTTGGCTCGAGGCCGAGTCAGAGATAGGTGATGATATTATCCATTGGAAATGCTATTTCATTGTGTCAGGGTATGTCAATTGGATACATCTTTGCTACTATGTCAATTCGAATGTCGTTAGTTCAATTTGAGAATTCCTTTGTTTCTTCAGACTGCTGTAAGTAGAACTAAGTGTGTGCATTGTTGTTGATAGTCCAGAATCTCTGTAGTGATGTATGTTCTATTTGGTCTGTAACATAGACGAGTAGGGAAAGTTTAAGTGTCAATGTATGTGCTCTAATTATCGAAACTCTCATTATTTTATGAACTAAAATCTGGCTTTAGACCCTCCTGTTGTCTATATCTTACCTGATGCAAACCTTGTGACAAAATGTCCTGGGAGTCTGCGGAAGATCCATGGTCAAATCGCGGATTCGTGGTATCTGAAACCTAAAACTAACTAACAGAACTACTAGCAGGAATAGGTATCATTCTTTTGGTAATTGGGGGTGTGATTACTTCTTAGATAACACATACTGGTAGAGTCCTTTATTTTGTTGTTTACCTGTCTAACCAACAGGTCATCTTTATTCTGATCTTTTTTTATTCACATGAATTCTTTTTTATGCAGGTGATGAGCTGATTTCACCTTGCATGTGTAAGGGAGCTCAGAAGTTTGGTCACGGTTCATGCCTAGAGCATTTCTAAACGAATTGCGATAGTTACTGTTGGAAAACTGCCTAGGCATCACTGACACGGGGATCGCCAATGTAACCGTCGGATGCCGCCAGCTTGAGTAGTTGAGCGTCAAGTAGTGCCATGAGATCTCCGACATGGGCGTCCAAATCCTTTTGAAGAAATATATGCTTAATTACCTGTGGTTTGGTAGAATATCTTTCATTATTCACATTTATGGAAAATTTATAATGAATATGTTCATACATTTGTTTGTTTTCCGTGGCAACGCACGGGTACATTTGTTTGTTTAATGTGGTTTAGTGCGAGTATTCCAGGGAGCTATGTGTGTTTTTTATTTTCTGAGAGGACTTTGGTGCAAAGTGTCGTGCCAGCTGTTGTTCTGGTGTGTTCGAGTTGTATCCGCGTGTTGTAACCTGCTGCTATGCTTAATGGATGGACGCGTGGTTTCTTCTAAAAAAAAACTCTGATTCCTACCAAATCGAAACCATAAATACTCTGATTCAGCTACATTGATTGCTTGATTCCGTTTAATTTTCCTCCTCGCCCCATAAAAATCTTCAAGGTCCACGGATCTGCGCGTCAGCTTGCCGGCCCTATCGCAGACAAACATCGACGATGTCCGCCGCCACACCTGATAAGTGGAGGGCACCATCTCTGGAGTTATCGGCTACCGGACCATGCTCCCCGCCGCAAATAAAAAGAGCAGGAGCAGGAACGAGGGGCGCGTGGACGGCAGCGGTGGCGGGTCTACCGCATATGAGTTCGATGTCGTGGGGCGCTGCACTTGTGCGCCGGTGCCACGGCAGTCAAGCTGGGCTTGTGCATGCACGCCGCCGCGGTTCAGCTTGTGCTCGACCCGAGCACGCCTCGGACGCATCCAAATCGCGGCTGCTACTGTAAATGAAGAGTTAATTCATCACAAACAATTCAAATTATGTAAGCAGGATGGAACAAGGCATGCTGATGTCTGGATTAGCACTAACTTGGAGACCCTTGGTAGCATCAGGGAGGTCACAGATGGGACCTCGACCAGTGCGACAATGGGGCCGTCGACGTTGAGGTTCCAAACGATCTAGGTGATGTCATTCTTCCCTGCCGCGCCATGTTAAGCTCCCTAGCGGTGGAGGTGTTTCTGGTGAAAATGGACTGGGCAGAGGCCGAACACGGGCGCGGGAGCGGACGGCATCGAGGAACACGAGCAGCGCAGCTGCATTGGCGCTTCGCCGGCGACGCTAGAACTAGATATGGCTTCGATCTGAAATCCACCGAAGAGTGAGGAAATCTTATCCTCTCAACTACTTCCATTTGAGCCCTTCTATTCTAAAGGTATTTATGAAATCATCCCTGCTAAGAGTGTAGAACTAGAAAAAAGTCTCCGGAAATTTGTAGCTTACCTAGCTGAGGCAACACCAAATCTGAAGCTACCAGCCAAACGATTGATAGCTATGCGGCCATGGCGCCTACAAAGGCAGTGGCAGCTACACGGATGTTGTGGTCGCATTCACCGAGAAGCTTTACATCAATAACGGGGACGCGGCTACCGCCGCCAAGGACTCCGTGCTGGCGCATTTAGCTCTGAGCCAGCGCTTCGCTGCAGCGACGGATGAGCGAAGGTGGCAGAACGAGGCTTCCTGCCTCCGTCTATGTGTGCCCACACTCCTGAGCAACACCTGCTGAGTGAATAAAGGGGGAAGGTCATGCCGGTGGTGTAGAATAGCGAAAGGGATCTGATGACCGGTGTAATAGTCGTCGAAGCCACCGCCTGGGATGGCACCGTAGTGGCCGAGCGGCACCAGAGAAAGCAAAACACATATCTTTAGCTCAAAGAGGAAGAAAACTAACCTAAGCAACAGATACGGACGACGACCCGCAGCGTCTGCCTCACGCCGCCCATGGCCATGGGGAATTGAATGCTGACGCTCTCCGGCGACGATTTCTCCGGCGAAAATGAGCAGATCTCGGTGCGGTAACGAGGCCACGAGGAATTTTGCGAGAGGGACTCGGAGAGGGAACTAGATTACGACGATGGGACACAGAGTAAGGGAGGAGGAGGACTGGAACCGGCGGGGGGCGGAGCCAGTCGGGGGCGGTGGCGACCAAGGAGAGGTCGAGAGGATTCATGGGGAACAACCAGGAATGGGTAATAATTACTCATAATTCAATTTTGTGATTCACAAAATGATAAAACAAAGATTATGTTGATAGTTCAAAAACTATGTCTTGGACTGCACATATTATGTCAACAAATCTTATAGTCATTGTTAAAGAGTATAAATATTACATCTAGAATGGTAGCAGCAACGCATGAAAATTTTATTAATACATTACCAAAATTATAGGTCATAAACTTATTATCAATAAAAAAATTATGTATACTTTAAAAATGTTATGAAATATTATTATATAAATGTGGATAATTATGTAGCATCATTTTAGTAAGGGAAACACACATTAGTTAATTTTTAAAAAAGCATGTTTAAAAAATCAAATGAAGTGTGCATACAGTGTTATCATTATTCTTCGATGCATGTTTCAAAAAAAACATATAATTTAATATTTAACATAAAATTTAATTCAAAATAGATATTCTCAAACCTTCAAAACAAAGAAAGACATACACACAAACAAATTAGTAAGAAAAATATTAAGGGCATACGACAATCGATGTAGCGAAAAAATTTACAAGCCCGTAGCAACGCACGGGCATTTCACTAGTTTAGTATAAATTTTATATTAAATTAGTATAAAATTACTAACAATTTTTCTACTACATAATTTTGCACGGTAAGATCCCCAGAAGACCAGGACGAGTCAAACATTGACCAGACAGTATCAGTCATATACTCCCTGAAAACACCGGCCGGAAACGAAACCGGAACCAGAAGTAAAATGTCTAACCTGCTGGCGTGTCCGTTGCCTTGACCATGAACCATTCCCGGTAGCTCGCGTCACCTAATTCTCTCATCGCTTCACTCGCCAATATGTGACGTTACTCGTGCAAGCGAACAGTCAAGTCCTGATCATACCATACTAAGAATGATCCATCGATTTTTATTCAGAGCATGTCAAACGCTACATGTGTTGCGTGTGCAGTATATATATGCTTAGAACTTGTAAACCAACAAGCCACTGACGCGTACGCGACTGCTCGATGTTCCTTGATTAATAGGTCCCTATCGATAACCACGTGCGTGAATTTGACCCGCCGCTTAATTTGACCACCAAATCAGGTTATGATATGCCTATCCAAGACTCCATCAATCCCGGAACGGAAAATATATCCAAGACTCCATTTGAAGGAACATTCTTAGTAGGAGATAAAGAATTGATATTTAACTTAACCGAAAATCTGAACTGATGAAAAGACGCTATGTATATATTCTAACACTATTTATGTCTAGATATTTTAGTCCTTAGCATGAGTACGATGTAGGTCGTGGGATTTATTTTAATACTACATGAGCGAGGTCTCAAGTTTGAGACCTATTGATTCTGATTCCATAAAAGATTGAGTCACTAACCAACTAAACTAAAAATTCGAACTAAATAAAAAAGGCTATACAATATATTTATATTATAACAATTACACTAAAAATTCAAACTGAAGAAAAGAGTAACCCGCAACACAAAACCTCTACTCAATTACACTGACTCGGGACTGACCAATCGTGTGTATTACCTCTCTGTTACAATCAACAAGGCATATAATTTTTTTGAAAATCAAACAACACTAAAATTTAACCAAGTTTTTCAAATAAATCATTGATATCTATATTACACGATTTATATCATTAAGTATATTTTTATAAGATATCTATATAACATTATAGTTATTGGTAGTTTTCTAAAAATTTGGTCAAACTTACTTTGCTTGACTTCTCTAAAATAAATATAAGACTATTCATCAAAACCGATGGAGTATACAAGTCAAAAAATTATGAAGCAACGGGAATCTTCAACCAGTTTACTCGTGAAACTGCCACTTAATCCGGGTCACCTTCTAGACGTTCAACGTACACGTACGTGGTGCATTCCGTTACCCTAGTCCCATTCGTGCAACTTGATTAGCCATGACTTTGCCAACAACAGAAAAAGCCACGCATGAGAGTCATGTGGCCAAAGAAAACGACCGCCGCGCCGGTCCAGCACCACAGTCACCAACCGGGGTGCGCGACTCGACGTGGCGTCGGCCATATTGCCATCTGCCGCGAAACACCATCATCCAAATCCCACGATTTTATCACGTCACCGGAGGTAGTACGAGCTAGCAACCACCAACCACACGGCCACCCTGCATAAAAGAGGCGATGGAGGCGGCATCGCCATTCCACACACCAAACTTCCCCGAGCAGCCAAGCTGCACCTGCACCTGAACCTCACTACCAAACTCCATTCCCCGAGCAAGCAGCTACGCTTGCCAAAGCTTCACCTTCAGAGTCCAGAGTCCAAACACCCGAGCGGACGAGCAGCAGCTAGTAGCTGGTCATGGAGATTGAGGCGTTCCCGATAGGGTTCACCAAGGGCATCCGCTCCCACTGGCGTCGCCGCAAGTACCAGCGCTTGGAAGCCGGCGACGGCGGCAGCAAGACCAAGAACACCCAGCGCCTCGGAGGCGGTGCGCGGCGAGGCGGCGGCGGCTGGCGCGTGCGGCTGCGCGGGCTGCTCCTCCGCCGCGTGCGCGTGGTCCGCGCGGTCGTGGCGGCCCCGGCGCGGCTGCTGGGCCGGCTGCGGGACGCGTACGTGGGCGGCATGCTGGTGGTGGCCAGGAAGGCGGCGGCAACGTCGCTGCCCGGCGACAGGATGTGGGCGAAGCGGGTGCCGAGGCGGAAGCACCAGAAGCTGCTGCTCCCTGGGGCGGCCGCGGCGGCGCAGGGCCCGTCGGAGTTCGAGCAGCGGCTGGTGATGGAGATCTACAAGTCCATCGTCGCCTCCAAGGAGCTCACCACCATGCTCCACTCCTCCACCGCGCACCTCCCCGCCACCAACGCTTCGTCATCGACCTAGCTAGCTAGCTAAGCATCCATTTTTACTGCCGTACGTGTCTCTGTCAACGACGAGCACAGGTGCATGGTGGTCTGAAGCGAGGTTTGCTCGCTTCCTTTGCTGCTACGAATTTACTTAGGCAGTAGTACTGTTACTGTGCTGTGTGTTCGTGCCATGTAAAGCTGTAAGAACGAGAGAAATCCCAAGATGTTCAAATTTTCAAATGCTTCCACTTGTTCTTGTGACGTTGCTGTCAAGGTAAACTTTTCCATGTCCGTGTTCATAACCATCGTGTCGATCTAGCGTCGAAAGGTCCAACTTCATGACCATGTGTTTTGACTGGAATAGCTTACTAATTTCCAACCCATGCGTTGACAAAACAAATGAAAATACCACATATGACATTGTAGAATGGATTGCAGATAGGATTCTTATCACTTAAATATGCGCCCGTGCATATTTCACTGTCAACGCAGGCACGTGGCTGCATACTGGCAGTACGAGTGTATTGTATATCGTTCGTCTAGAAGACTAGTACACGCATAGTAAGACACGGCTCGATCAGTCGACTGTTGAGACCTGAAACTCGTGGTTATGATGCATTGATGCGTGTGCTCGTACGTACTGTGTTGGTCAGCCCTGTCATGTCTCTGTAGTCCACGAACGGAATTGCAGTAAGACAAAGTATCATTGGCAGTACCATGTGTGGCATGTAGATAAAAAAATTGACAGTGGCGCAATAATTAATGTAGAGAAGATTTTACAAAACATTAAATATGATACCAGTAGATGATACTCCCTCCCTCTCAGTTCATAAGGCTTACACGTATACCTAGGTCGTCATTTTGACAAATATAATTTAAATTTTATAAGATAAAAATTATACCATTAGAAAGTACAATGTTTGAACTTTTTAGTGATATATATTTTGTAGTATATAAGTTGTATTATATTGGTCAAAATGATAACCTAGATATACGTGTAAGCCTTAAGAACTGGGACAGAGGGAGTACTATGCGTTGTAGGAGTGCTACCATAAACTAGTATCATATCTATGATACTAAATTATGATACTTTGCATTCTGACTAGTCTTATAATAAACTAGTTGATACCCGCGCGTTGCGGCGGGGCATTAGAGATGATATTCTTGTATGAAGAAAATGACACAAACAATATTTGGATATAATCCTTTGTTGTTAGAATATTTGGATATAATCCTTATTTGCATACAGGGTTAAGAAGTGCCAGCATATAGCTATTTAATTGTTCACGCATTTCCAGGGAATGAAATATGAAAACAATAGCAGGAAGGGTATTGAATTAAAAAAATATGAAGTCGAACACATGCCACGAGTTGACCAACTAAATTTTAGGAGAGTAAAGACATCTGCATAATTAATAGCATTGAAGCAAAATATGTCGAATGTGTCACCAGTAAGTGATTATTATGCATCCCTCACATCGATTATTATGCATCCCTCACATCAGGAACAAAGACATGTATGTGAACTAAAAACTATCCTCACGTGTAGAAGAGTAATGTAAGTCATTTGTCCAGAAAGACCGAATATTCAAAAAAAAATCATCATGTCCAGGACATGTCCGGGTGTATGTAAGAGCAACTACAACTCGATTGCCGTGATCGTGACCTTTCTTCAGCAGAACATGCCAGGGTATCTGCAATGTCAATAAACAGTCATTTTAGAAAATGAGAAGTCATCTGCTATATGTTCTTTAATAATGCGGCCAATAGAGGTAGTTTCCTTTGAGGCCTGGGTTCTATGTGTGAAAAAAAGAACCTAGCCGGTCACAAGAAACTAAAAAAAGAAGATTTCTAGGGCTGGCCCCTGAGATGGCAGCATAGAACCAATACGGTGACAGGCCACTAACCTTAAAAACATATGGGCAGATCCATTAACTTTAGCTCCCATAGAAATCATAGCAAACATGGCATTGTATTGTCGTATATGATGAAAGAAGTGGTCTGAAGCGACTTTATCTTGTGAAGTTAACAGATCCAGAAGTGGTTGTGGTAGTGGGGCATAATGTGGAAGTATGATGATGCCTCCTTTGCAGCACAAATTGTATGTCGGGTTTGATGTATGTCTCTCTCGACGAACACGCTCATCGTACCAAAAGAAAGCACCACAATGTGTACAGTTATGGTGTGGACCTCCAAGGTTTAGTGGTGTAAAAATTGTTCATGGAAGGAGTAAAATATTGCATGGATGTCATGTAGAGATGTTTTCTCTGATTGCAATACATAAGTATAGAAAAACGTAAAACTTACGTTGATGTTTTTGGGTTCGACTTGGTGTATAAATATAAGATCCAGAGATTTGGCCAACTATATTTTGTTCTCTGGATGGATCTGATGCGATAAGCCGATAACATTGTTTGAAGTAGATGAAGAGGCTGTATTTGACTGTCCTACCAGGACATATCCTGAATGTTGTGGTGTTGATTATGCCATTTGATCTACCTAAGGTAAAAAGGATAACGGGCTGGGATATAATATAAGGAGTATGGAGAAACATTTATATGGTGTATGTGTGCATAAAATCTAGGTAGTTAAATTTATTTAACAAACCTCGACATGTGTTTGCCAGTCTACATCTACGTCAAGACTCAGCTGTAATAGATTGGTTTCTCGGAGTTAGTGTAACTGGTGACGACTGGCGCTGCCGACGCCCACTTCGTCCGCGTGGGACTCCACGTTGGGGTGTAAAACGTGAAGAACTCTCCCTCGTATCCATGTTGATATAAATTGTAAACAGTACTATTGAATTTTTTTGCTAGAGGGGACCATAATTCTACGTGAGAATTCTACTATTCATGGTTAATAGCAGAAGTCATGGTAAATAGCAGAATTCATGGTAAATAGCAGATTTCATAGTAAATAGCAGAATGTAAAGTAGAACACTGGGATATACATACCTGTTGGAATAGGCTTGATGGAACAACTAAATTCAAGTCAAGTATAGGATTGGTAGAGCACACGAAAGAACTGAAGCATGAAACCTTATACGCTGACGGAAATGCCTGGAAGTGAAATCAGATAGAACACTACTCTTAGAAATGTACTAAAAGCTGCACAAACTGCATGGAGGAAATAATTAAATACAGGACAGTACAAACAGTAAAGATGAGATGAAGACCTGTGGGGAGCTGGACTGATCTGGTCACATCTCTAGACTTAGCGAGCGAGAAGGTTGCTCGAGAGGGGCAATTTTTGAGATTGAAGAGGAGGCCGCCAGGGGGGCTTCAAATACATTTTCGACCTCAGCACTTAGCGGATGGAAGCCATTACACTGGATGAATGCATCCTGGGAGATGGACCGTGGGCGTTACCATCCATTAGCGTGAAGATTAAAAGCGGCTGTTCATGGAAGATCGGGAGGCAGCCGACAGTTTCCGGTGGTAGGGCCCCGGCAAGATCCCCGGTAAGTAGTTGACCTAAAGGAACGGACGGGGATTGATGCGGCGCCATTGATTCGGAGGGTAGATCGGGAGGCACGGACAGGGATGGATGCGGCGCCATACAGATCTTGTTTCGTGCTACAGATGAAGGAGAAAAGGTGGTGTCGGTTTGGGCTAGGCCTGGACTCGCGGAGTGAATGCGCATTTTCTTGCCGTGGAGAAGGTCAATGGAGGAGTACCTAGGCTTCTTTTACTGCCCAGAGCGTGCGCAGACCGATGCCCCTGGACTCTTTTTATTTCTCTCGAGTGACACACTTTGGACAGGTAGTTAAAGACCGCACCTTTAAAATCTTACGGGCAGGATAAATTGGAGTGACGTGGCTACACGAAATTTGAGCTTGCAAATATTAAATAAAGATAGTGGGGATCAACTTTATATGTGTTATAGATATTTCAGTGCCACCGTATCATCTCCAGTTTAGTTATTTCCCACTCCTTTTGTAACTATTGTGCATTGCGAATCTTGTGTGTTTGGAGTAGAAGGGAAGCTTTCATGACTCATACTTGGTCTCTGCTTGTGGTGTACTTTTTTCGATGAGGAGTATATATTATTATGGTGAACCCTTATTGGAAAAAAGAATAATATCGAAAAGATATCAATTACATCTAGCCACTGCAACAACATAATGTCCTAATAATATTACAGATACACACATTCAAAAAATGAAGAAGAATTGTAGAAAAGAAAATAAAATCCCATTATAGTGGTCTATTTCTTGTAGTAGCAGTACAAACACCATAAAAAGCACCAGAAGTCCAGCTTCTCCAACAGAGACACCTCCAAGAAGGAAAAAAATGCACAAGCGCCTCCCGATCATAGATCTTAGGTTATTACCCTGGAGAAAGTCCACGCTCACAAAATAATGCCTTCAACAAGGTTATTGCTATGTACAACCAATTAAGGCCAGACCTTAGATTTTCACCCTGCAAGGTAGGACTTTGAACTTCTCATTTGCTATCGTGCTCACTTGCCGATGTTGCTGCTACGAGCCACGAATCACCAACAAGTTCCTCATCACCACAAAGACTCAAACCACCGTTGTTAGTTCTCAGAACTAGGCTTCCATGTCATCCGCCGCCTCTGACTCACCATGAACCGTAAAAGACGTGTCGCTTGATGGCAACAGAAAATAGAGCTTCACAAAGCTCTCTATGAAATCAAACGGTAAAAAAACATGGATGCGCACGACCTATCCCATCCGTTCCAGCAATCTCCCGGCATGAGGCACCCAATGGAGTTCATTGGTGGAGTCTTTCGGAACTCGACACTTCAGCCAGATTAATCAGGACAAACATCAATCTGATCTCCGTCTTGTGCAAGAGGAACCTAGGACCGCCTCCTTGCTTCAACGGCGTAATTAGCTCTATGAGTTTATCTACTATAAATTCGTAATACGTATACGAATTAATCTCCAAAAAAAATTAAGTTTCTATCGATTGATACCAAAATACTATATATGGAGGAGAGAGGTTCTAGATGTGTTGCATCGGCTTTTTTGCCTTTTTCATTTGTGTGCATTTGTTAGCAAAAATATAGTAAGGTGATCTAGGCATTTTAAATATTGTATTTTTCTGTATTGGAGGAAAGAGAAAAGAAGAGAGAAGAGGACCGGGTTGCTCAAAATCTTACTTAAAATGTGAAGTGAACCACATATTAATAAAGTAGTACACTTTTTGTGAGAAGGCCTGATATATTATAAAGGTTCACCAGAAGTATAAAACACCCTAAATACAATAAAAGTTATATCCTTGTCCCTCAGCCACCTAACAACCACAACTACAATCAGAACAAGCCGCCAAGGCACCACTGTCGAAGCTCGGCATGAATCTGTTAATGACAACCGAGAAGTCTTCGTGGACGCGCACCTAAAGATCAGTGTCTTAGAGCCAAAGTCGTCGCCATTCAATCCTTGTATTGATCTAATTGCATAACACCAATCCTGCAACATACATAGATAAAGCGAGAATCGTCACTTCAAGGGAGCAACTACCAGAGAATTTCATGCCCTCCTCAACGCTATCGTTGAGATTGTTGCAGACAAGGTGGGTGAGGAGTGATGCCGAGTAAATGACCGGCCCGTTGGGAACTCCAAGAGGAAGGTGTGATGAATATAGCAGCAAGATTTTCCCTCAGTAAGAAACCAAGGTTTATCGTTCAGGAGAGGAAAGAGCCAAACGACTGAAGGTGATACCCACTAGCGTGCGACAGCTCCAGACAATTTATAGGACGCCTCGTCCAAGCTTTGCTTTGCGAGCGGTGATACGTCTCAAACGTATCTATAATTTTTGATGCTCCATGCTTGTTTTTACACCATTTGTATATTATTTCATTACACTTAGTGGCATTTTTATGCATTTTCCGGAACTAACCTATTAACAAGTGCCACAGTGCCAGTTTCCTGTTTTCTGCTGTTTTTGTGTTTCAGAAGTGATACACAGGAAATATTCTCGGAATTGGACGAAACAAGTTCCTGAAGTCATATTTCACGGGGAAGCTCCCAAACATCCGAAGACCTGACGGAGGGGGGCCACGTGGCCCCCACACATAGGGGCGGCGCGGCCACCCCCCTGGCCGCGCCGGGCCCGCGTGAGGGGCCGTGGTCCCTCCTCTGACATCGTCCTTTCGCCTATATATACCCCCTGACGAGAAAAACCTAAGGGCCCGATCAGTTTTCTAGAATACATCGCGATCCACCGCCGCCGTCGACCCGAAGATCGGGAGGGTCCAGAAGCTCTTCCCGGCACCCTGCCGGAGAGGGGAATCGCCACTGGAGGTCTTCTTCATCGCCATGCTTGCCTCCGGAGCGATGAGTGAGTAGTCTACCTTGGACTATGGGTCCATAGCAGTAGCTAGCTGGTTGTCTTCTCCACCATGTGCTTCATGTTTAGATCTCATGAGCTGCCATACATGATTGAGATCACCGTTATGTAATACTATGATGTTGGTTTGTTGGGATCCGATGAATATTGGTGTTTATGATTAAGTTGCTGTACTGAATTATATCTTTTGTTATCTCTATGTTGTTTATGATCTTGCATGCTCTCCGTTGTTAGTAGCTATCTTGGCCGAGTAGTTGCTAGTGACTCCAAGAGGGGGTATTTATGCTCGATAGTGGGTTCATGTCTCTATTTCACCTGGGGGAGTGACAGAAACCTCTAAGGTGGTAGATGTGTTGTTGCTACTAGGGAGAAAACAACATTCATATGCTCAAGGGCATATGCTTTGTTTACATTACACACTTTGCTTAATGCAATTATCTGTTGTTCGCAACTTAATACTTCTAGGGTGTTCGGATGATATCCCCGGGGGTGGATTATTAGTCATAGATGCAGTTGGATGGCAATCTATGTATTTTGTTGTAATGCCCAGAGTGAATCTCATAGTGATCTTCTTGACATATCACGTTATGTTTATTCTATCAATTGCCCAACTGTAATTTGTTTACCCAGCATGTTATTTTATCTTTGGAGAGACACCACTAGTGAACTGTGGACCCCGGTCCTATTTTAATCATATTGCAATCACCTGTTTACTTTTCCCGCACTGTTTACTTTACTCGCATATTACTACTGTTTTCCACTCGATACACTCATAACCTTTGTTTCAAGCAAACCGGTGAGATTGACAACCTCATCGCAAGTTGGGGACAAAGTATTTGTTTGTGTGTGTGCAGGTTCCGCGTTGCTGCTGGCCGAAGACGAGTCAACAAGAATCGTTAACGGCGCCCTTGTTGGAGTGTTATTAAGCCAGTCCGCATCACCTTCAGTCGTCACCGTCTCTCTTCTTCAAGATCGACATTAAACCTTGGTTTCTTAACTGAGGGAAAACTAGCCGCTACACTCATCATACCTTCCTCTTGGGGTTCCCAACGGGCTGGTCATCACCACGCACAAGGACTTACTGCTCCCACGTCAACTAAACGCCACCGTCTTTTCTGGCGCCATCACACGAGTAGCAGCTTCTTTTCTGGCGCCGTTGCCGGGGAAGAGAGAAGACTTCTGCGAGGGGAGTTCTTCGCACACACATTCTTTACTTTGTTATTTGTTTTGCTTTACTTTATTTTATTTTACATGCATTGCTTTATATCAAAAACCCAAAAAAAATTAGAATCCTTGGTAGCTGTTTTTACTTGTTTGCTTTCGTTTTGCTGAAATGGGTACTCCTGAAAATACCAAGTTGTGTGACTTTGCTAGCACGAACAATAGTGATTTTATCTGCACTCCTATTGCACCAACTGTTCCTGCTACCACTTTTTATGAGATCAAGCCTGCTTTATTGAACCTTGTTATGAAAGAGCAATTTTCTGGTGCTAGTACTGAAGATGCTGCAGCTCATCTCAACAATTTTGTTGAGCTATGTGAGATGCAGAAATATAAGGATGTTGATAGTGATATTATTAAGCTCAAGTTGTTTCCTTTTTCTTTGAGAGGAAAAGCTAAAGATTGGTTGCTGCCTTTGACTAAGAATAGTATTGATTCATGGGCTAAGTGTAAGGATGCTTTTATTGGTAGATACTATCCTCCTGCTAAGATTATAGCTTTGCGCAGCAATATTATGAAGTTTACTCAGTTTGATAATGAACATGTTGCTCAAGCTTGGGAAAGAATGAAATCTATGGTAAAGAATTGCCCCACTCATGGACTGACTACTTGGATGATTATCCAAACTTTTTATGCAGGACTGAATTTTTCTTCAAGGAACCTACTTGATTCAGCTGCTGGAGGCACTTTTATGTCCCTCACATTGGGCGCCGCATCAAAGTTACTCGACAACATGATGGTAAATTATTCCGAATGGCACACCGAGAGAGCTCCACAAGGTAAGAAGGTAAATTCTGTTGAGGAAACCTCTTCCTTGAATGATAAGATTGATACCATTATGGCTATGCTTGCTAATGATAGGACTCATGTTGATCCTAATAATGTTCCTTTGGCCTCTTTGGTTGCTCAAGAAGAGCAAGTTGATGTGAATTTCATTAGAAATAATAATTTTAACAACAATGCCTATAGGAACAATTTTGCTAGTAACAATTATAGGCCGTATCCTTCTACCAATGGTAATGGTTATGGTAATTCTTATGGTAACTCCTACAACAACACTAGGGCCGCGCCCTCCGAGCTTGAGGTAATGCTCAAGGACTTCATCGGTAAGCAAACTGCTTTTAATAAGTCTGTTGAGGAAAAGTTAGGCAAAATTGATATTCTTGCTTCTAAAGTTGATAGCCTTGCTCATGATGTTGAACTTCTGAAATTAAAAGTGTTTCCTAATGATGTGAATGTGAGCAATATTGTCGCTGCCGCTAATGCTACCCAAGTTGGAATTGATAAAAATATTAGATTGTTAGCGGAATTGCATGCCAGGTGGGAAAGAGAAGATGAGATGGCTAGAGAGATGAAGGTATGCACTATTACTACCTCTAAGGATGTTGCTCCTACTGATAGCAATCCTCTTACTTTGATTGGTGTAGAGAAAACTCCCACTCCTTGTGTTAAAAAACCTAAAACTGCCAAAACTTTTTCTCAAAAGAGTGCTGAAATTTTTCGGAGTGTGGGAGATGATAGCTCTATTTCTTTTAATGATTTTGATGTTGATGGCTGTAATATATCTGAAGTAATTTTGTTCTTGCAAAAGCTTGCTTTGACTCCCAATGCTAGTTCTTTAAATATTGCTTTTACTAAGCATATTACCAATGCTCTCATAAAAATTAGGGATGAAAAGTTGAAGCAAAAAGCCTCTGTTCCCAAGAAGTTAGAAGATGGTTGGGAACCCATCATTGATATGCATGTTAATGGTTATGATTGCCATGCTTTATGTGATCTAGGTGCTAGTATTTCTATCATGCCTAGAAAGATTTATGACATGCTTGATTTACCACCACTTGAAAAGTGTTATTTTGATGTTCCTATTGCTGATGTTGCTAAGAAGAAACCTTTGGGAAGGATTAATGATGTTCTTATTGTGGTTAACAATAACCTTGTTCCCGTTGATTTTCTTGTTATGGACGTTGAATGCCATGCTTCATGTCCTATTATTTTGGGAAGACCTTTTTTTCGAACTGTAGGTGCTATCATTGATATGAGGGAAGGCACTATCAAGTATCAATTCCCACTAAAGAAAGGTATGGAACACTTCCCTAGGAAAAGAAAGAAATTACTTTTTGACTCTATTCTTAGAGCAAATTATGAGCTTGATGCTTCATCACTTGATATTACTTGATTCGCAATTTTCTGCGCCTAGCTCAAAGGCGTTAAAGAAAAGCACTCTTGGGAGATAACCCATTGTTTACTTTTCAGTACTTTTTCTTTTATTTGAGTCTTGGAAGTCATTACTACTGTAATGACCGCTCCTTATCTTGTTTATTTCGTTTTTGTGCCAAGAGAAGCCTCTAATTTGAGCGAGGTAAAGATTTGGGGTTATTGCTGTCCTGAAACTGTTTTCGGTGCTGCACCGTAAAAATTCGTGAACATTCTCTGTTTATCTTTTGGACCTGCGATTTCTTGTGCATATGCCCCAGGTTATATCCAAACTTTTCTTAGTTGAACACTTTTTGATTTGAGCAACAGAAAATCCCTCAAAAATTCGTCCTTTGTCAGCTGTCCAGTTTTGACAGATTTCTGCCAATATTTGTTTTTGCCACTTTATCGCTTTCTTTTGAGTTCTTTTTTATCATGGAACTCTTGTGGAAGTTGCTACAGTAGTATATACTTTATATGTGGTGGTTTTGGGTTGAAACCTGAAGCTAAAAGAGGTTGAATATATTTTATGCTTACACTAATGTTGCTAATAGAATTGTGTTTAGTTTTGTATGAAGGAAGTTTTCAAGTGTAGGGATTGGAGAATGATGAGATGAGTTGAAGAATGGACAAAAGCTCAAGCTTGGGGATGCCCATGCATTACCCCAAGAAATATCCAAGAAATACAAGCGTCAAAGCTTGGGGATGCCCCCGAGGCACCCCTTCTTCATCGGCAAAAATCAGGTCACCTTTCAAAACACTATATTTTTATTGCTTCATGCACTATGTGTTTTTCTTGGAGCGTCAGTTGTTTTAGTTTTCTTAGTTGGTTTAGTTTGTTTGTTTGCTGCAATAAATGGTTGGACCCCAACAAATTTTCCTTTGGAGGAGATGTACTCGTTTTCATTTGCAAAGAATGCTCTAGTTTTCACTCTTATTAAAAATCGTGCGTTCTACTTTTTCCGCTACTGCTTTTGGTTTTCGTTTTCGCCTTGATTTGCGTTTAGATCTTGTCATATCTTTTCATCAAGGTGTATTTTTGCCTCTGATCTTTATTGGTTTTCATCAAAAGAGGTGTTTATAAAAATTTCAAATGGTGTTGGAAAAGAGAAAAAGCTTTGTGCAAAATAGTGGTACAAGAAGGAGCTTGTGTAGACTGCGGCTTAGGCTTTTTCATGTCATGCTTGATGTCTTTTTGATAGTATGCTTAGTGGTTTTGCTGTAGCATGACTTGTCTCAAATAACTGAGATTGCTTAATGAGCCTTTGAAAAAATCATGCGTTGTTTTTATTGTATGGAAGCATTATTTTGGTTTTCTCCTTGATGCTTTATTTGGGTTGACTTGGCGCATGCTCACACATGTTAGACTCTTACAAAGTCGCCATTAGCCTTCATGATCATTTAGTTTTTGACTTTTGATGCCATCGTATGCTTCTTTTAATGTCGCTTTGTCGCTTTGCATGATTATGGCCATTACTGCTCTCTTAGTTGGTCGATCCCAGTCTTTTGCTAGCCCTCGCCTTGTACTGAGTATGAGCTCTACTCGTGCATCCAACTCCTAAAAGCCAAAGTTTGCCATTGTGTCCACTATAAATTCCTATGCATGGTATTTGTAAGCCATTCCAAAGTAAAATTTTCGTGTGCTACCTTCAAAATACTTCTCGTTTTGTGACACTGTTTTCAGCTCATGGGGACGTAGTGATCGGATTTGCTATCTTCCATATTGCTTATTCCAAAAAGGAAAAAAAGGAAAAAAGAAAGAAAAAAAGGCACTCCTCCAAAGAATGTGAATGTTGGTGGGCACCCGATGGAATCGGTTAGCCATGGTATGTGAAAGGAAAAGGTGGGGAGGAGTGCCAAGTTTTATAAAAAGTGCACGAAGTGCCAATCTCTCTCTCAAAAACTTGCTTTATTTTTGTGTGGAAGATAGTAAGAACCCCATTGCCAGTCGTTGACAAAGACAGCCACCTCTCAAAATCAAGTTTTATCTCTGTTTTACAAATGAAAAGCTCTAGCACATGTTTAAATCACTGCTTCCCTCTGCGAAGGGCCTTTCTTTTACTTTTATGTTGAGTCACCACCTTCTTTCTTTATGCACCATTAAGAGAGCATAGTTGTCATTCTTAGTGTGATATGCATTGTCCCAAAGTTCATTGATTGACTCATATTGTTGGTTTCACTTGTTCTTAAATTATTTGTATCTAGTTGCCCTCTTAAACTTTGAGGTGTCCTATGCATTTATGTTTTGCTCTCTTTGAAGGACAAGCTGAAAACCAAGTGTAAGTTTTTCCTTATGATTTGAACACACGTTTGACTTTCATTGTTTCATTATCATGATCTTTTGTTTGTGTTCATTTACATGTTTACAACATGGTCGCTAAGTTCTTATTGTCATGATTATATCTTTCATGCCCATGTTTTAAGTTCTATTGATCCCAGCTCACCAATGCTTGCATATATGATCAAGATTGTGTAGGTGCATGTCACCTCAAAAATTATTCTTTGTTATCACTTACCTACTCGAGGATGAGCAGGAGTTAAGCTTGGGGATGCTTGATACGTCTCAAACGTATCTATAATTTTTGATGCTCCATGCTTGTTTTTACACCATTTGTATATTGTTTCGTTACACTTAGTGGCATTTTTATGCATTTTCCGGAACTAACCTATTAACAAGTGCCACAGTGCCAGTTTCCTGTTTTCTGCTGTTTTTGTGTTTCAGAAGTGATACACAGGAAATATTCTCGGAATTGGATGAAACAAGTTCCTGAAGTCATATTTCACGGGGAAGCTCCCAAACATCCGAAGACCTGACGGAGGGGGGCCACGTGGCCCCCACACACAGGGGCGGCGCGGCCACCCCCCTGGCCACGCCGGGCCCGCGTGAGGGGCCATGGTCCCTCCTCTGACATCGTCCTTTCGCCTATATATACCCCCTGACGAGAAAAACCTAAGGGCCCGATCAGTTTTCCAGAATACATCGCGATCCGCCGCCGCCGTCGACCCGAAGATCGGGAGGGTCCAGAAGCTCTTCCCGGCACCCTGCCGGAGAGGGGAATCGCCACCGGAGGTCTTCTTCATCGCCATGCTTGCCTCCGGAGCGATGAGTGAGTAGTCTACCTTGGACTATGGGTCCATAGCAGTAGCTAGCTGGTTGTCTTCTCCACCATGTGCTTCATGTTTAGATCTCATGAGCTGCCATACATGATTGAGATCACCGTTATGTAATACTATGATGTTGGTTTGTTGGGATCCGATGAATATTGGTGTTTATGATTAAGTTGCTGTACTGAATTATATCTTTTGTTATCTCTATGTTGTTTATGATCTTGCATGCTCTCCGTTGTTAGTAGCTATCTTGGCCGAGTAGTTGCTAGTGACTCCAAGAGGGGGTATTTATGCTCGATAGTGGGTTCATGTCTCTATTTCACCTGGGGGAGTGACAGAAACCTCTAAGGTGGTAGATGTGCTGTTGCTACTAGGGAGAAAACAACATTCATATGCTCAAGGGCATATGCTTTTTTTACATTACACACTTTGCTTAATGCAATTATCTGTTGTTCGCAACTTAATACTTCTAGGGTGTTCGGATGATATCCCCGGGGGTGGATTATTAGTCATAGATGCAGTTGGATGGCGGTCTATGTATTTTGTTGTAATGCCCAGAGTGAATCTCATAGTGATCTTCTTGACATATCACGTTATCTTTATTCTATCAATTGCCCAACTGTAATTTGTTTACCGAGCATGTTATTTTATCTTTGGAGAGACACCACTAGTGAACTGTGGACCCCGGTCCTATTTTAATCATATTGCAATCACCTGTTTACTTTTCCCGCACTGTTTACTTTACTCGCATATTACTACTGTTTTCCACTCGATACACTCATAACCTTTGTTTCAAGCAAACCGGTGAGATTGACAACCTCATCGCAAGTTGGGGACAAAGTATTTGTTTGTGTGTGTGCAGGTTCCGCGTTGCTGCTGGCCGAAGACGAGTCAACAAGAATCGTTAACGGCGCCCTTGTTGGAGTGTTATTAAGCCAGTCTGCATCACCTTCAGTCGTCACCGTCTCTCTTCTTCAAGATCGACATTAAACCTTGGTTTCTTAACTGAGGGAAAACTAGCCGCTACACTCATCATACCTTCCTCTTGGGGTTCCCAACGGGCTGGTCATCACCACGCACAAGGACTTACTGCTCCCACGTCAACTAAACGCCACAGTCTTTTCTGGCGCCATCACACGAGTAGCAAGCGGCAACGTGGAACTTGCACACAACACAACCAAATACTTTGTTCCCAACTTACGATGAGGTTGTCAATCTCACCGGTTTGCTTGAAACAAAGGGTATGAGCGTATCGAGTGGAAAGTGATAATAGTATGCGAGTAAAGTAAACAGTGCGAGTAAAGTAAACAGGTGATAGCAATATAAAGGAAATAGGACCGGGATCCACAGTTCACTAGTGGTGTCTCTCCATAAGATAAAATAATACATGCTGGGTAAACAAATTACAGTTGGACAATTGATAGAATAAAGACAACGTGCATATGATGATAGGATCACTATGAGATTTACTCTGGGCATTACAACAAGATACATAGACCGCCATCCAACTGCATCTATGACTAATAATCCACTTGTGGCGAATCAATCCGAGAACTCCACAAGTATTAAGTTGCGAACAACAGATAATTACATTAAGCAAAGTGTGTAATGTAAACAAAGCATATGCCCTCGAGCATATGAATGTTGTTTTCCCCCTAGTAGCAACAGCACATCTACAACCTTAGAGGTTTCGGTCACTCCTCCAGATTAAATAGAGGCATGAACCCACTATCGAGCATAAATACCCCCTCTTGGAGTCACTAGCAACTACTTGGCCAAGATAGCTACTAACAACAGAGAGCATGCAAGATCATAAACAACATAGAGATAACATAACATAGATTTCAGTACATCAACTCAAGCATAACACCAATATTCATCGGATCCCAACAAACCAAACATGTAGAATTACATAACGGTGATCTCAATCATGTAAGGCAGCTCATGAGATCTGAACATGAAGCACATGGTGGAGAAGACAACCATCTAGTTACTGCTATGGACCCATAGTCTAGGGTAGACTACTCACTCATCGCTCCGGAGGCAAGCATGGCGATGAAGAAGACCTCTGATGGCGATCCCCCTCTCCGGCAGGGTGCCGGGAAGAGCTTCTGGACCCTCCCGATCTTCGGGTCGACGGCGGCGGCGGATCGCGATGTGTTCTGGAAAAGTGATCGGGTATTTAGGTTTTTCCCGTCGGGGGGTCTTTATAGGCGAAGGGGCATCATCAGGAGTGGACCGAGGAGGTCTCACACATAGCGGGCGCGGCCTACCCCTGGGCCGCGCCGCCCTGGTGTGTGGGCACCTCGTGGCCCCACTCCATCTCCTCTTCTGTTCTCTGGAAGCTTCGGTGAAATTCTGGGCGGCTGGCTTTGGTTTCGTCCAATTCCGAGAATATTTCCTGTGTAACTTTTCTGAAACACAAAAACAGTAGAAAACAGGGAACTGGCACTATGGCGACTTGTTAGTAGGTTAGTTCCAGAAAATGCATAAAAGTGCAACAAAGTGTAACGAAACACTAAGCAAATGGTGTAAAAACAAGCATGGAGCATCAAAAATTATGGATATGTAGGAGACGTATCAGCATCCCCAAGCTTAACTACTGCTCGTCCTCGAGTAGGTAAGTGATAAAAAAAGAAATAATTTTTGAGGTGACATGCACCTACACAATCTTGACCATATATGTAAGCGTTTTGTGCTGGGATCAAAAGAACTTAAAACATGGGCATGAAAGATATAATCTTGATAGAAGAAACTTAGCAACCATGTTATAACATGAAAATGAACACAAATAAAAGATCATGAAAATGAAACAATGAAAGTCAAACATGTGTTCAAATCATAAGGAAAAACATACAAATGGTTTTCAGCTTGTCCTTCATGAGAGAGCAAAACATAAATGCATAGGACACCTTCAAGTTTAAGAGGGCGACTAGATACAAATAATTTAAGAACAAGTAAAACCAACAATATGAATCAATCAATGAAAACTTTGGGACAATGCACATTATACTAAGAATGACAACTATGCTCTCTTAATGGTGCATAAAGATAGAAGGTGGTGACTCAACATACAAGTAAAAGAAAGGCCCTTCGCGGAGGGAAGCAGTGATTAAACATGTGCTAGAGCTTTTCATTTGTAAAACAGAGAGATAAAACTTGAGTTTTGAGAGGTGGTTGCTTTTGTCAACGACTAGCAATGGGGTTCTTACTATCTTCCATACAAAAATGAAGAAAGTTTTTGAGAGAGAGATTGGCACTTTTTGTGCTCTTTTTATAAAACTTGGCACTCTTCCCCACCTGCTTTTCCTTTCTCAAACCATGGCTAACCGATTCCATCGGGTGCCCACCAACATTCACATACCATGGAGGAGTGACTTTTTTCTTTCTTTTTTTCTCTTTTTTTTTTCTTTTTGGAGTAAGAAATATGGAAGATAGCAAATCTGACCACTACGTCCCCATGAGCTGAAAACAGTGTCACAAAACGAGAAGTATTTTGAAAGTTTTTGAAAGGTAGCACATAAAAATTTACTTGGAATGGCTTACAAATACCATGCATAGGAATTTATAATGGACACAATGGCAAACTTGGTTTTTAGGAGTTGGATGCACGAGTAGAGCTCATACCCAGTACAAGGCGAGGCCTAGCAAAAGACTGGGAGCGACCAACTAAGAGAGCAATAACGGCCATAATCATGCAAAGCAACATTAAAGACCACAATGTCAAATTTTTAAGAACAGGAAAAAGTAAAGTGTGCCTTCCGGTTCGTGAGAGCTTTACTTACCAATTTTCGCATAACACTAGTAAGAGTTTAATTTAAAGAGAAAATAAAAGCAAGTCAAATTTACTTGGAATAGCAAATTGCTAGTAGGTATGTATGGTGGACACTTTGGCAAACTTGGTTTTTAGGAGTTGGATGCACGAGTAGAGCTCATACTCAGTACAAGGCGAGGGCTAGCAAAAGACTGGGAGCGACCAACTAAGAGAGCAATAATGACCATAATCATGCAAAGCGACAAAGCGACATTAAAAGAAGCATAAGATGGCATCAAAAGCCAAAAATTAAATGATCATAGAGGCTATTGGTGACTTTGTAAGAGTATAACATGTGTGAGCATGCGCCAAGTCAACCCAAATAAAGCATCAAGGAGAAAACCAAAATAATGCTTCCAAATAATAAAAACAACGCATGATTTTTTTCAAAGGCTCATTAAGCAATCTCAGTTATTTGAGACAAGTCAGGCTACAGCAAAAATCACTAAGCATACATGCAAAAGCCTAAGCCGCAGTCTACACAAGCTCCTTCTTGTACCACTTTTTATTGCATAAATCTTTTTCTCTTTTCCAACACCATTCAAACTTTTTATAAACACCTCTTTTGATGAAAACCAATAAAGACCAGAGGCAAAAATACACCTTGATGAAAAGATATAACAAGATCTGAACACAAATCAAGGCAAAAATCGAAAACTAAACGCAGTTCTAGAAAAAGAGAACACTCGTTGAAGTTATAAGAATGAAAAACAGAGTGCTCTTGGCAAATGAAAAGCAAGGCAACTTCTCCAAAAGAAATTTGGTGGGGTCCAACCATTTATTGCAGCAAATTAAACTAAACTAAACTGAAAACTAAAAACAACTGATGCTCCAAGAAAAACGCATAATGCATGAAGCAATAAAAATATAGTGTCTTGAAAGGTGACCAGATTTTTGCCGATGAAGAAGGGGTGCCTCGGGGGCATCCCCAAGCTTTGACGCTTGTATTTCTTGGATATTTCTTGGGGTGATACATGGGCATCCCCAAGCTTGAGCTTTTGTCCGTTCTTCAACTCATCTCATCACTCTTCGATCCCTACACTTGAAAACTTCATTCATACAAAACTAAACACAAATCTATTAGCAACATTAGTGTAAGCATAACATGGAATCAACCTCTTTTGCTTCAGGTTTCAACCTAAAACCACCACATATAAAGCATATACTACTGTAGCAAATTCCCCAAAAGTTTCGTGATCAAAAGAACTCAAAAAGAAAGCGATAAAGCGGCAAACACAAATATTGGCAGAAATCTGTCAAAACAGAACAGCTGACAAAGGTCGAATTTTTGAGGGTTTTTCTGTTGCTCAAATAAAAAAGTGTTCAACTAATGAAAGTTTGGATATAACCTGGGTCATATGCACAAGAAATCGCAGGTCCAAAAGATATACAGAGAATTTTCAAGAATTTTTACGGTGCAGCACCGAAAACTGTTTCAGGACAGCAACATCCCCAAATCTTACCTCACTCAAATTAGAGGCTTCTCTTGGCACAAAAACGAAATAAAAAGGATAAGGAGAGGTTATTACAGTAGTAATAACCTCTAATACTCAAATAAAAGAAAAAGAACTGAATGTAAAAACATTGGGTTATCTCCCAAGAGTGCTTTTCTTTAACGCCTTTGAGCTAGGCGCAGAAAATTGCGAATCAAGTAACATCAAGTGATGAAGCATTAATATCAACTGTTTCCTCTAGATCACCACTTACCACACTAGGCACCTTAGAGGTTCCCGAAGATGATTCAACCTGCAAGTTACTCTTAGTTGAACTAAAAGTCTTACCAATCTTAAAAACATGCTGCGATTTAGGCACAGACATCTTGGGAACATACATAAATTTTTGCTCTTTTCCACCAAAAGCTTTCTCTTTCTTAAACTTAAGATAAGAGAAAATTGAACTTAAAGTTTCCATGGATTCCTCTAGTTTCCCAATCCTAAGGTTTTGACTATCAAGAGTAGTGCTAGCTTCTAAAACAGTGATTCTCTTACCGATACTTTCTATCGCTTCATTAACTCGGCTAGCATTATCAAGGATATTTGGCAAACCTTTTTCTAAAGAGCTAAGCTTTTCTAAAACTCTCCAAGGTGACCTCAGTTTTAACAATATGAATAGGTGGTACTCCCACTAAACTTTCAATTAAAGTGCATGCTTCAAGAGCGGGAGTACCCAGAAAATTACCTCCTGCAAGAGTATCAAGAACGTGCCTATACCAACTAGTTATACCAACATAAAAATTTCTAAGGAGGATCATGGTAGAATGCTTCTTTGTACACCTATGATGAGAATTGCTAATACGGTACCAAGCATCTTTCAAGCTCTCTCCCCCTTGTTGCTTAAAAGTACGAACTTCAACTTCAGGATTACTCATTCTAACAAGACTAAAAGCAAGCAAGTAAAAACAACTATAAAGGATTCTAATTTTTTTGGGTTTTTTGATAAAACGATGCAAGTAAAAATAAAGTAAAGCAAAACTTAAAACAAAGTAAAGGATGTGTGTGCGAAAACTCCCCTCCCAGAAGTCTTCTTCCTCCCCGGCAATGGCGCCAGAAAATATGCTTGATGCCGAGTAAATGACCAGCCCGTTGGGAACCCCAAGAGGAAGGTGTGATGAATATAGCAGCAAGATTTTCCCTCAGTAAGAAACCAAGGTTTATTGTTCAGGAGAGGAAAGAGCCAAACGACTGAAGGTGATGCCCACTAGCGTGCGACAGCTCTGGACAATTTATAGGGCGCCTCGTCCAAGCTTTGCTTTGCGAGCGGCAACGTGGAACCTGCACACAACACAACCAAATACTTTGTTCCCAACTTACGATGAGGTTGTCAATCTCACCTGTTTGCTTGAAACAAAGGGTATGAGCGTATCGAGTGGAAAGTGATAATAGTATGCGAGTAAAGTAAACAGTGCGAGTAAAGTAAACAGGTGATAGCAATATAAAGGAAATAGGACCGGGATCCACAGTTCACTAGTGGTGTCTCTCCATAAGATAAAATAATACATGCTGGGTAAACAAATTACAGTTGGGCAATTGATAGAATAAAGACAATGTGCATATGATGAGAGGATCACTATGAGATTTACTCTGGGCATTACAACAAGATACATAGACCGCCATCCAACTGCATCTATGACTAATAATCCACTTGTGGCGAATCAATCCGAGAACTCCACAAGTATTAAGTTGTGAACAACAGATAATTGCATTAAGCAAAGTGTGTAATGTAAACAAAGCATATGCCCTCGAGCATATGAATGTTGTTTTCCCCCTAGTAGCAACAGCACATCTACAACCTTAGAGGTTTCTGTCACTCCCCCAGATTAAATAGAGGCATGAACCCACTATCGAGCATAAATACCCCCTCTTGGAGTCACTAGCAACTACTTGGCCAAGATAGCGACTAACAACGGAGAGCATGCAAGATCATAAACAACATAGAGATAACATAAGATAAATTTCAGTACATCAACTCAAACATAACACCAATATTCATCGGATCCCAACAAACCAAACATGTAGAATTACATAACGGTGATCTCAATCATGTAAGGCAGCTCATGAGATCTAAACATGAAGCACATGGTGGAGAAGACAACCATCTAGCTACTGCTATGGACCCATAGTCCAAGGTAGACTACTCACTCATCGCTCCGGAGGCAAGCATGGCGATGAAGAAGACCTCCGGTGGCAATTCCCCTCTCCGGCAGGGTGCCGGGAAGAGCTTCTGGACCCTCCCGATCTTCGGGTCGACGGCGGCGGCGGATCGCGATGTGTTCTGGAAAAGTGATCGGGTATTTAGGTTTTTTCCATCGGGGGGTCTTTATAGGCGAAGGGGCATCGTCAGGAGTGGACCGAGGAGGTCTCACACATAGGGGGCGCGGCCTACCCCTGGGCCGCGTCGCCCTGGTGTGTGGGCACCTCGTGGCCCCACTCCGTCTCCTCTTCGGTTCTCTGGAAGCTTCGGTGAAATTCTGGGCGACTGACTTTGGTTTCGTCCAATTCCGAGAATATTTCCTATGTAACTTTTCTGAAACACAAAAACAATGGAAAACAGGGAACTGGCACTGTGGCGACTTGTTAGTAGGTTAGTTCCGAAAAATGCATAAAAATGCCACAAAGTGTAACAAAACACTAAGCAAATGGTGTAAAAACAAGCATGGAGCATCAAAAATTATGGATACGTTGGAGACATATCAAGGAGATGGGGAAACCTTCTTCTTGTTCCATAGAACGCCGCCACCATAATGCCATTGCTAGTTGACCAAACTCTAACTTTAAGCAACTAACTATAGCCCAAGCGTAGGTCCAAGGTCCCCATGGCCGCTAGAGCGACAAGTAGAGGAGGTGTGGACCCAATGATTGTCAGGTGTAAACCGAGGAGACATATAACATCTAGGATTTATTTTGTTTCTTAAGAAGTGGGTTTGGTTGAATCTTATGACTTGTATCTATTTATAGATAACAACTATCCAAACTAGCTATTGGATTGGCCATAGATGTTGTTGCCAATAAGATATAGTAAACAGTTGGCACTATATTTATGCATGCTCTTGGCGAAGTATGATACTCTTATAACCCACTTACACAATACTTTTTGTGGATGTGGAGGAAATAGAATTTATTCCTTCGATAAAGTGCAATTTATTACTTGAAGTTTAAGTATTGCACTTGGCTTTTAGATAACTAGGATGTACATAAAAGGAAAAAATGAAATAAAAGTGCAATACAAGTAATCCTCAGAAACAGTAAAGCCGCTTAAGGAGATGGATGACCAATCCATAGATCACGCTACGATCCATGTTGCATAAATATATCCCTCGATGAGTCCGCTAGCCGAGTAGACACCTTCATAGATAGGTTGCGATTCTACACACATGAGCGGCGACCATGAATGGAGCAAGGTTGTGCACCGTGGATAACCTGCCTGGGAATAGAATTTATCTTTAAAAACCTTGTCATTCTACATAGCAAAGAAACCAAATAAGGCATGTGCTCCCACCCTTATAAGAGCTCTAAACCTATGATCTACACTATGAAGCCAATTGCCAAAAAATATTAGCAATGCTTCATGGTGGATATAAGATAGAAGCTATTTGGATGAACGATCATATATATCTAGCAAGTTTATATTTGAAGAGTGGTGTTTGATTGCCCCATCCTGATGAAAGAATACACATTTTATACTTCCATGCAGTTGCGTTTTACAAGGTTGTGTTTCATGAGGACTATACCTCTACAAAGTACCACACAAGTAGCTCTGTCTTCAGTGGAATCTTCATTTTCCAAAACTTTCTAATATTATCAAATGACATCTAATGCTGCATCAATTCTCAATACATGGAGTTACTAAGAACTTACCATTCCAACTTCTTTTCAATCGTATCCCTCTTGTGAAGAACAATGTTGTATAGAGCTGAATATTGTCTCTGTAGAGTAGTAGTACCCAACCACATTTACCCTCATTTTTTCTGAAATCTAGGGGTAAATGTGAGTAAAAATGGGCCGGGTGGGGAAAAGTGATCGCAACTAACAAACACGGGCACAAACATAGAAATCCCTAATTTAAATGATCCAAATGGGAAGAACTGTTTCTTTGTTTCCATCGGGCCAGCACAAAATGTGAGTCCCTAGGTTTCCAGTAGACTTGAGACAGAGCAAATGAGATTAAATATTTCCTTCTTAGGAATGTTGACATATATACCCCATCTTCAGTAAGTAACTTATAAGAAATTTACATAAATTGCTATATTCTTGACCTCAAGGTCATGAATCCCGAGTCCTCCTTGATATTTGTTTGACATACCATACTATGTTTAGCTAGCTGATACTTTTTGTCGCTATCTCCTTGCCAAAAGAATCTTGATCAAAAATAATCCGATCTATGCAAAACTTCTTTATAAGTAGGAAGAAAATAAATCATATACAATACCATATTACTTAACACCAAATTAATGAGAACAAATCTAATGACAATAAAAAGTAATACCTTTTCAACTACTTAACTCTTTGGTAATCTTTCCTCTACATGTATCGAGTAATCATTTGTGAGTTTTTGATAGTGAATCAAAATACCAAAGTACATAATAGGAAAATGGCCTTGCCCATGGCCAGATAGCTTAGCCTAATTGGCAAGCTTGTCTTGGGCCTTACCAAAACAAAATAGTTCACTTTTATGGAAATTTATTTTAAGTCCAAAACGTTGCTCAAAAGATAATAGAATTAACTATAGATTTCTTGCTTTTTCCAAATCATCCTCCATATATCATGCCATGGACATATCGAAGGATAGATAAGCCCCTATCAACTAGATGCGGAACCACTCCTTCAATTTGGCTAGCATTCTTTGCGTGTATAATCATGATGGGTAATATATCCACTATATTAAATAGCATGGGTGAGAAGAGAGATATGAAGGATAAGTGTAGTGGACTCTCATAGAAAAGGCCATCCTTATGTTCTTCTATGAAAATATAAGAAATATAAAAGAATGAGATAAAAATTAAGTCGTAAAAAGTAATAATCTAATAGCCTACCTTAGTGAATATATATGATGACTCTAGATGACATGAGTCACATAACAATGAGTTGTATATTGGCATTGTGCTATAAATGATTCAGCTCTAGATGACATGATAGTTAGCTGCATATAGTCATGGGTTGTCTATATTATTACCCATGCTCTTATAGAGGTCTTGTATTGGTTACAACATAACTAGTGAAATGCAGGGAGTAAGAGTAAAACTAAAAAAAATACAAACTACACATTTGACTATAAATTTCATGGTTCATACGCAGGAGAACCAAACATGGGATGAAGATTTGGTGGAGCTCCTTTAGCTCGATGACTTGACGTTTCCTATCATGCTTTTCTCTTGTTGCCCACTTGAACTTGTCACTCGTGGCAAAAAGGTGGAGGAATTCATTTGTAGCCTGCACGTCTGGCATCGATTTGATCCCTTACTACTACAATTCATAGTCTAGAGTCTAAGGGCTTCTTTGGAATAAAGGAATTTCATTGGAGGATTCTAATCCATAATAATTTTTCCTATGGAGTGCCTTTGGATCATAGGATTGAGCCCATCAAATTTATATGGAATTCATTCCTATGCCCTCTATTCCATTGGATTCTCAAGCTGAGCTTAAACCTCTTTTTTTATTTGAGAAGTACAATGCACTTGCACTTTATCTCTCTACTTTCTCTATTCAATCTTGTAAAATTCATGTGTTTGTTACTTTGTTTCCTATCCTATGCACCATCCATAAGCACCTCTTACAAAATTTCTCTGTTTTAAAATTCTATAGAAATTCACACTACATAACATCTCAATCCTATATTTTTCCTCTTTCTATGTTTTAAAAATCATGTGATCCAAAGATGTCCTAAACTACTCGTTTGAGCTGGCAATTGCCAGTCCAGTCCTGCACATTGATTGAACTAGCAATATTCATACTTACTCCGATCCATAATACTCTTCGTTAATATAGATGTATCTAGACATATTTTAGTGTCTAGATACATCCGTATTGGCAAAGAGTAATTTGGGTCGGAGGGAGTATTTTTTTTTGGGTTGTTAGGATCTTTCCTTTCTCATATGTATGCCAAGTCAACTGTGGCGGCTTATGTAGGTTGAACTCCAACCCATCGCCACCAGCCCCATAGCTGTCAGTGTCCCACAGAAGCACAGCAGAGCTTGACCATCTGATCAGCTTCGACCGAGAAGATGGGCGCGGCGGAGCTCCCGAGGATCGACTTCACCGGCGTGGACCCGTCGGCGCCGGGGACCGGGCGGTGGGACGCGGTCCGCGCGCAGGTGATGGACGCGCTGGCCACCTTCGGCTGCTTCGACGCGCACTACCCGGCGCTCGCCCCGGCGCAGCGCGCGGGGCTCTTCGACGGCGCCGTCCGCCCGCTCTTCGCGCTGCCGGCCGACGCCAAGCGTCTCAACACCTACGGGCCCGGCAAGCCCTTTCACGGCTACCTCGGGGGGCTCCCGGGCCTCGACGCATACGAGAGCCTCGCCATCGTCGACGGGCACAGACCGGATGAAATCCAAGCCTTCGCCGAGCTCATGTTCCCCGGTGGCGACAACGGCGCCATCTGGTACGTAAACCCCCCGCGCATCATCAACGATTTAGTTTAAAGATTCGCCGGAAACTCACGGCCAGATCGGTCGGGTTAACTCTTGCTCTGCCACATCGGCGACAGCAAGACCGTCCATGGCGTGGCGGCGCGGATGGCGGAGCTGGAGGGCGCCGTGCGTCGGATGGTCGTGGAAGGACTCGGGGTGCACGACGAGGCCTGGAGCGAGCCCGTGTGGCACCTGTTCCGGATGTCCGAGTACGGGGCGCCCACCGCCGACGAGAAACAGAGGGAGGTGCGGTACGGGTCGCACCAGGACACCAACTCGCTGAGCGTCGTGTGCCAGCACGAGGTCGACGGGCTGGAGATGCAGGCCAGGGACGGCCGGTGGATCCTCGTCCGCCCGTCGCCGGCGTCGCTCGTCGTCATGGCCGGCAACGCTCTCCGGGTACGAATTGGCACTGAACTTTGCTGATTTGCTCTCCCCCGCAGCTGATTTTTTTCCTGGCCTTGATTTTGCTGCTCCGCGCAGGCGTGGTCGAACGACCGTGTGCACGCGCCGTTCCACCGGATCAGCGTGGGCGGGGCCGTGACGAGGTACTCCGCCATGCTCTTCTCCGTCCCAGGCGGGTCCATGATCCGGGCGCCCGACGAGCTCGTGGACGAGGACGGCGGCCACCCTCGCCGCTTCAGGGACTACGACTACGACGAATTCATTCGGTTCTGCGTATCCGAGGAGGGGGCTCGCCACGATGACAAGCTCAAGGCCTACTGTGGAGTGTAGCTGTAGCAGGGGTATTCACCGTCGAGATGTTAAGCTTGCTTGAGCTGCAGCTTTTGTTTCTGTTTGGAGTCACACTTTGCCAAGCTAAATATTAACAAAGTTGTTTGGTTTGTGTTTAGTTTTTTATCACATTTGTAGTTTTATAGCTTATTAATTATATAGCCACTTGTTATAGAGTTAATTTTTTTTCAACTTTTATTAAAGTTTGGCTTCCAATTTTTTAGCCCATTTTGTGGCTGTCACACTTAACTAAACTTTGGCTTGACAAATTGTGACTAGGAACTAAACATGGCCCTAGTTTATACAAATAATTAGATTATAATAGGACTGGTTCGTGGCGGTATAAAATACATTTTCAATCCACTAAAAATAAGTTTCTGTTTATTTTTATCGGTTTTGTCCTTCCACCAAATTGCATAATATAGGCATACAACAAAATGCCATAATACCGATTTGGGTCCTTTTTTTCCTCCTCTCCCCAAAGCATCTTTTCCTCCTGAGCCGAACTGGGGAAGAGATGTCCCGGTTCAGAACCCAAGGCGGTGCTAGCGAAGAATCTTCTCCTCACAATATTTGCCCCGACTTCTACTCTTTGATAATGGTGATTCGTACTTTCGGCTCCCCATGCATCAACATCGACAAGGGTGTTCGGTTTCTCTTCCATGAAATGCTCATGTTGATACTTACATGATTACTTTAATGGTTGCGCGCGTGCACGTGACCTTGGTATTACGGTTTAAATTTAAAAAAAAATGGGAGAACCACTATTGGTATTTGCACGTTTATGGTTTGATATCTATGCCATTATTCATTGGCTGCCTTCACAAAAGTATAAGATCGTGTCATGGAAGAAGAAGAGTTTAAAGACCTTGAAGATTAGCTCTTTTTAATAGCCTTGGCATTACGGCGAGACTAATGTTTTGATGGCCGCTGCCGGCATGGTGAATGAGGAGTTCCTGCTACCCCCTTGCAGGGCGGCTCGTCTAAGAAGCGGGAGGCCAATGTTGATCACGATCGAGAAACTGGCCAAGTGCGCATATACAAGGACTACTTCGACCTGATTAATCAGCTCTATAAAGAGAAGGAATTTTGTCGCCGCTATAGGATGATCATTCTCAATGGCGTGAGAGACTACAATGACTACTTTGAGGCCAAGTACGATTGCACCGATAAGATTGACTTCTCCTCTTAACAAAAATGTTTCGCGATCGTTCGACAGCTTGCATATGGAATGCCAGATGATCTCATTAATTTCCACTCATTTGGAGCAAACAATGCAAACAATTCTGGGGCACCCAGCTGGGCATTCTTTAGGGGCACCCAACAGCGTATCGGTAATACGATGTCTGATCATGATCAATGATGTTGGCTCACTCTCTCACGGACTCCATGATCTAGTAGCACATGGTGTTGAGTCCTTAGCCTGCAATATTCCTGCATTTGTAAAATATACATGTGTTTGTACTCGTATCCGAATAGTCAGTCACGCATGCATGGAGAGTAAATACTCCCTCCACTAAAATACATACTTCCCTCCAGTTGTTTCTATAAGATTGATGTTTTAGATACAATATTGACATAACCTCAACAACCCAAATCATTACTAGTATCCATTAGTACATTTATATTTTTACAAATTGGTGTCTCCAATTAGGACCACACGAAGCGCTTTGAGATCAATGCTAATATATTACTAGTCTTCTCAAGATTCAAACCTGGTCTCCTAGCTTCAGGAAAAACTAAGCATTCATGAAGAAAAATGTCCACCTCCTTTTTATTGTAAATTGCCACAAAAGTATTTCATTTGTGCCATTTCTCATCATCGAATCATTTTCATTTTTCTTTCCATTCGACATTTGAGACTCCACATTCATACCGTTTACAAAAACATAAAAAAATCAAACTCCATTTTACATATTTTAACCATTCTTAGCTCAAGAAGAAACGGTTCATCATTTATTCTTGGAGTGTCCATTTGCAAATGCTTGCTGGGACTTTGTTTGCCCTGAGAGAACAAAGAAATTATCTGTCATGGAAGCTTTTGCTGACTTAAAGGAGAAGTTAAAAGTTCCTTTCTTCATAGAAATAATAATTCTGGCAGCATGGGGTATTTGGATTATTAGGAACAACAAGATTTTCAAGAATTCAAATCCTAAAATTGCAAATTGGAGGGCAGTATATTACCAAGAGCTAAGAATGGTTAAACACAGAATTCAAAAGAAATATGCCCCTCAGTTCAGCAATTGGTTTCATGAGTTACCTTGACTTATAAATTTTTGTTTGTTTGCTAGTTCTCCTTCTCCTTCCTCTTCTCTTCATGTAAATATGTAAATTTTATTTATTAATTTAAAAATTGCAGTGGGATTCTCTCCCACTATTTTCCTTCAATTTTTTTTTTAAATATCACCATAGAACTTCAAATATGTAGCCTTTTTCGGAAATAAAAGATCCACAATGTGAACAGATTGCTGGCATCACGAAAAACAATGAATTTTTTTCTCAAATAAAGAAAAATAAAAAATAATAATTATTCCCATCAAATTGACTACCGTCTACCGTGGAGAATCACCAGGCTTTTGCTTCCTCTCGGCTGCAAAATGCAAATCCCAAACAAAAAGATGAAAAAAAAAATGTAAAAACCACTCCATATTCACAGACTCATCAGTCATCATGCACGGTTACAGGCATCTTACAGAAGCCAACATCACAAGCCCACTTAAGATTGCTGCCACACAGGGAATTCAGGTTAGGCTCAGGCAGAGAAGGCAAAACATGAGCGGCAGCCGGCATTCGGCAACGACATCTCGATGCGCAATGTATAAGTTATCTAAGATCTTCAGTCGTTGTCGAGGAGCTTCCTTAAGAACCCAGGCAAATGACCAGCCACTTCAGTGCTAGACAGACATACTGCAGCTGGGAACTAGAACAGCAAAGGCCAAAGGTGAAAGGTCTGTGGATAACCGAGCAATAGAAACGAGAACAAATAATGTGGCATCTACGCTTGACATAAAAATTCAAGAAAATAACGAGATAGTACATGTCAAGGAGCCTTAACATGTTTTTTCAGAAAGTACGGCGTTCAACAATTGTCCCTGAAACAATACAACTTAAGTGCTAGACTGATAGACTGCAGTTGGGAACTGGAACAGCAAGCTTTAAGAGCTGGAGAAGACAGAGCGATGGAAACTAGAAACAGAGAATATGGCCTCCATGCTTTACATGTTACTCAAACACATATTTCTCCAATAGTCCAGAAACAATACAACTAAGTCTGAAGTAGGCTGCGGACACTTCCCAGAAGTACTGAAAATAACATCAATGATGTACTCAGATAACAGATTTAGTTACAGCACTACTCTGATAATTTCCTCGAGAAAAAAGCAACAAAGAAACAAGATCATGTAACTGTAACCAGTGGCTATGTCACAGACCATTTAACTGTAACCAGTGGCTATGTCCCATACCATGTAAGAAAGAACCCCCAACTTAAAATTCTATGTCACAGAGCATGATCCAGAATCCCAGATCAACCCCATAAGAATAGCTCAACCAGACCTATTCACATTTTGCCGTTTGCTTTGCATCTAATTTAGCCTTATCTACGTCTCCCATTTTTGGTACTCCTCTACTTTTTTTTGGTTTGTTTTCCTATGTGGCGTTGTTATAAGAGAGGGGGGATTAAAGGGAATGATGGAAGAGAGTGGGGTGGCGGTCGTTCAGGCGTGGAGGAGGAGCGGGTGGTCGGCGGCGGTGATGGAGTGCCGGAAGTGGCAGCGGTGGCCGTAGGGGCAGAGGGCGCCGCCGATGATCATGCGGCAGACCTGGGTCTTGTAGCGCGGGTGGCGGATGATGGGGCGGAGCTCGGCGATGCCATGCGCGAACTGGCACTGGTCGGCGTACCTGCACGCCCCGGCCTCCTCCCACTTGTTGCACAGCTCCGTCTTGAACATGCCCTGGTTGTACACCTCGAACTCCAGCCCGCCCGTGGACGTCACCAGCTGGCCCTTCTCCATGTCGCGGCCGCCGCCCTTCTGCTCCTCCGGCTTCGTGCCGTCCACGCCCACGAACACGCGCTGCTGCTCTCGCATTGCACGGACACCAGCAAGCAAATAACCGAACAGGTGAGCGTCATTGGTTGCAAACGGACAGACCCGCACGATTGAGTGGCAATGGAAGGGGTCTCACCGAACCGACGTTCACCGGCTTCGTCACGCGATGCTTGCCGTTGCCGCCGTTCCTGGTCATCTTCAGGTAGCCGGTGGAGCGGATGGAGATGCTCTTCGGCAGCACCGCGTGCTTCTCGGCCGGGGAGGCGGGACGAGCCATAGGCAGCACCCGAGAAGCCGGGGAGGGGGGACTCGCCATAGGCAGCATCACGGGAGCTGGGAAGCCGGGACGCGCCATAGGCAGCATCGGAGGAGCCGGCATGGCCTGCATCGGCCCGAGGTGGACGCGTCGGAGCTGGTGGGCGAGGGCGATGGCGGAGCCCCGGTTGCCGCCGAGCATGACGAAGCGGCCGACGAGGTTGTTGTTGGCGTCGCGGAGCTCGGCGTTCTCGAGGCGGAGCGCGGCGGCGTCCCGCGCGGTGTCCGCGAGCTGGGAGACGCAGAGCTGGTAGCGGTTGGCCGCGTCCTGGTACTGGCGCGCGAGGCGGGCCATGCGCAGGCGGTGCTCCGCCGCCGCCGCCGCATCGTCGACGCGGGAGCCGGAGGTGGAGGGGGTGGAGACCGAGGTGGCGCCGCCCGGGGACGCCTTGGTGGGAGTCGGGGTGTAGCCGCCGGGGAAGAGGCCGTCGCCGCGCGGGCACGCCCTGGGGCTCGGGGTGAAGGGGGCGCAGCCGCCGTAGAAGATGCCGTCGGCGCGCGGGGACGCCCTGGGGCCCGGGATGAAGGGGGAGGAGCCGCCGTAGAAGAGGCCGCCGCCGTTGGGGAGCAGCAGGGTGGGGGAGCAGAGGCGGCGATCGACGAAGCCCAGCGGGCCGGGCCGGAACCCGAACGGCACGGGGTGGGCCGGGCGGAGGAGAACTTCCTGCATGGCGGTTTAGGGTTGGCGGGCTGTCCCTTGCCTCGGATCCCACTCCGCTCCGCGCAACAACCAGTCCCTGCAGCCAAAATCGATCGAAATGTCACGAACAAATCGAAGAAAAATCTCCATAAATCTCTACGTCAGACTAAGATCTAGTAGCATCCATAACCTCAAATCCAGTTGCAACAGAGAACAAGTCCACCAACCCGACGCATCCCTTGCTCAACAGAAACCAGACGGAACTCGATCGCAAATCCAAAACGAAGGACAAAATGTTCGTCCGCCAGCAACCGGAGCTCCAAAACCCCGAGCAAGTCGGAGCAGAGAAGCGCCGCCAAACCAAAATCGCTACCGATCGAACACTGGTGTCACTACCCACGCACGAACACGAAGCGATCCCGCATCCACACCATCAAAACGCCCCGATGCAAAGCGAAAAAATCCACCGGCGACACAGCACGTCACGAGGGAAATCGATCGAACACTCGCAATGCATCCCCTAACGACCGATCCAAACCTCTTGCTAAGAAAAAGCGCAACGAAGTTAATCGGGGTGGGGGAGGACAGGACGCACGTCACCTGCTAGCCGATCAGCGCCGCCAGCTCGCCCGCCTGGCCGCCTTCCACCGGAGGAGAGGGAGCAGCGCTGGATTTGGGACCGAAAGTGGAGATTGGAGGACGGGGAGAGGGAGGAGGTGGGTGACGTCGCTGGACCGGGTACGTGTGGTGTGCGCGTGCGTATATATGCTGCTGGGGCACGGCGGCGGCGCGGCATGCGCCGAGCGGAGCGAGGTTCGAGATGATTCGGTGGGCCCACCCTGGTCGCCTCTCTCCGGGACCGGGGGAAGTGCGTACTGTACTGTGTGTTTCTGACAGCTGTAACAACTAACCGCACGCCGTGCCTTGGCGCGCACGCTCATGGGCAGCGCGGTGCTGTTTACGGTTGGGTGCAGCGTGCTCCTGCACGTCCGTACGAGCTCCTCCCACACTATGATATATCAGTTTGTTTTGGAAGAAGAGTGGTTGGACTAATGGTAGAAGGGAATTCGGAACAAGCAAACAGATATTGAAATTTTCAAATCACTGAAGAAACAAGTTGGTCCAAATTTTTCTACTTACAATGCATATAACTCGTTTATAGCATTTTCGTTGTCTTCATGACAATTAAAAAGTTTCAGGAAAGCTATGAATTAGTTTAAAGAAGTAGGATGCATTTCACTCTTTTACAAATCACATCAAATTCTTGCTCCTCGATCTAAGCATCCATCTTTCTCTTTTTCTTCATCCTTTCGTCTCATGGGCCTAGCCATGTCTGATGGCCATTGTTTCAGCATCAAGCATTACTTCTACCAGCTTGATCAAACAAAAGATAACGAGTATTTTTTCCCTGTTTGGTATGTTTTCCTTCTTCTAGTTGTGCCTCTTCATGTGCATGCATCATCTAGAGCTATTGTACCAGATGTGCTTGCACCTACACTCCTTTTCTTTCTTGTATCTCTTCCTCAACCAGTGCTAGTTGCCCTTCCAGTGGAATTATATCCTGCACATCTACATGTGGATTAAAACATATTTTGATAAATGCAAAGAGTGAACAAATGGAAAGTGGATAAAGTAAACATGTACCTGAAGAATAGTAGGACCATCTGCATCCTCTTCTACCATTGGATCATTTTTTCTTGCCCAATTTCCTGGCTTACTATGTATTTATCATGGCATTTCATATTGTGACCCATTTTCCCACTAATGGAAGTATGGAACAATGCATAGCTAGTCCATGCATGCTGATGGCAGCAAATCTACATGTGTTTACCACTTTGTTGGGACTCCAAGCGCAGAGTGATGCAGCAAGTATAATTTTCCCTACATGGATGACTCGGGGGTTTATACAGAACTCTCAAGAAAAATATGGTTCTTGCTCTCTATCCTGTCAAGCAACCTGCAAAAGAAAAAATATAGTTTTTTGTCCCCAACTCCACTGAGGTGTTTGTTAGACACACATAGGGTGTAAGCAATACAAACCTTGTACTCCCTCCAATCGGAAATAAGTGTCGGTGACTGAATTAGCATAAACTTTGTACTGAGTTAGTATAAAATCCCGATACTTAGTTCTGATTAGAGGAAGTAGTAAAAAGTAAGTAAATGAAACAGAGGTCTATCTAGTGTCAAACTCAAGTTGGAGTTGAAGTCCATGTAGCGTGGAAAGGTCTATGTATCAAAGTGTTGAAATCAAAATGTATTGAACTCGAGTCGAACTAGTGTCGGAGTCGAAAGTGTCGAACTAAGTGTTGAAGTCGAATTTTATGTCTTCAAATGTGTGAAAGTTATGAAGTTTTAATGTTTGAAACTCATGCCCTATTTTACATCATCTGATAAATATCTGAAGCCCTAAAAGGCTATAAAAAAAACAGGTGCCCTAATTATTATTTTTGCGAAAGTCTTAAAAACTATTTGTCTGTGCCCTACTTTTCATCATTTGTTAGACATGCGCTCGTCATGTCGTTAGATACAGCACACAGCATTTCACAAACCTTCATATTTTGTGAGAAACTGACATATTTTTAGATTTCCGTTTCTTTCTTTGAAAAAGGTATACAACGTCTTACACACGCAATTGATGCAGTGTTCAGTTCGTTCACTTTCGACGTGCGCACGCGTCACCTGGATCACTTAATTACAGCTTCTTTTCATACGAATTCAGACGGGTGTCGCTACCACCTGAATAACTGAATTACTTACAGCAAATTACTAAGCATGATCGATATCATACTACGTGACATACGTCCGAGGTTCAAATTCAATCATGCCACGGCGGCGACCTTGACGGCGGGCAACTCCGGCGTGAGGAGCGTGCTGTAGATGTGCGCCATCATTCGCCGCTCGAAATCACTGCTCTGCGCGCCGGTCGACCTCGCCCGGGGCACCCGCTTCGACCACAGCGTCCCCCGCTCCCCAGTCTTCGCCGTCGCCAGCGCCGTGCACGGCCGCGCGGCGCCCCCAACCAGCGCCAGCATCGCGTCGACGTACGCGTCCCGCAGCCGCCCGAGCAGCCGCGCTGGCGAGAGCAGCACGGACATCCACCGCGGCCGACGACGGAGGGCAGCGCCGTTGCCAGGCACGCGGCGTGTCCTCCCGCCCGCGCCGCCGAGGCGGGCCACCTTGAGGTGCCGCGACGGCGAGCCGCCAAGGCGCTGGTAGTTCCTCTTGGCCCAGTACATCTGCACGCTCCGACGCGGCCGGGACACGAGGCTAGCCATGCTGGTACCGACGAACTGGAGATGTCGCGTCCCGCGCTCTACTGCCGCCACGGGATGGCACGGTGACTTTGGTGTAGCGGTGTGAGATGAAACTAGCTTGAGGGTGCTCCATATATACCGTGATGTGAGTGATCACCAGCTCTTTCTGACCCGCTCTGCTCACTGTGATCCATGTGTTTAGTTCTTTGTTGCCGGCGCGCGCGGTGAAGATGGGCGGGCGTTGGATTGCTACGGGTCGTCGTGGTCAGCTCTGAACTGGTCGCGTTAGGCGGAACGATCGGTCGGGTAAAAGGACACGCAGCCGGCCAGCCGCCAAAGCTCCACTCCTTCTTCTCATGCCGGCGGCCTACAGGCTACAGTAGTGTACTCTACTAGTACTAGGAATTATATTCAAACGTGGCTTCCAACATTACATCTTGTATTTTTACGGAATATGGAATATAGAAGCTGTCGAGGAAGGCAACTGTCTGTTTAACAAACAGTTAATGTAACTACTAACTATTTTAAGATTAGCCTGATTGTTTGAACTTGAATTCAAATTCGAGCACAACACATGACTCACACCTCCTCCAGACGGAGTTTTGCTCCGCTTTATAGATACATAAAATAGGGTCTTCTAGGTCAACAACACAATTACACAAACACACCCAAACAAACAAAAAGGCGAACCGCCCCGAGGGAAGTGGAGCTCAACGGCTAGACGAAGCGGAAAACGACGTCCTCCAACAAGGGATGTAGCATGCCATTCAGCCATTGTCCCGCTATCTACACAAAGGGTATCACTCTCACATGTATGTTTTGTTGGGACTCGGTTGAGTTAGACTCAAACTCTAACTATTATAGATCGTGATTGGGTATGTTAATCCGGAATCCTAGGATCTGGTCCCAAAATTAGGATTTGGTCCAGATCATGTTATCCTTAGATCTAACTCTTGTCCAAATCATATAAACCGTTTGATCTGCTAAATACTACAACATGAAATCTATAGTACGATGTACCGTAAGTTCTTCCCTAGAATATCTATTTGCTTACACAAAACGGGATAGTCATGTACTCTAGAAAACTGTGCGGAGTTACTAGATTTATGCAATAAAAAAGACAATAACATAGGTTTATGTATTTATGACAAGACATTCAGTTGTAATGATAATATTAGTATTTCCCTAGACTTGTAACTCAATAAACATGAACATGTTTACATTATTAATGTTTATAGTTATTCCTAACAAAGGGTGTATCGGTAAAGTTAACATACATAATTAATAGTAAATTGAGCTAGTGCCGAAGTAAAAAGGTTCGGTACAAAATGCAGCAAATGTAAAAATGTTTTCCTATCTAAGATCTAAAAGGATGTCTTCCTCGAATCTTCTGTTGACGCCCTTGAAGATTACAATGGACCGAGATCTCTCGCTTGATTTAGTAGTGAAATAAGTTTCCATCTCCATAAACCTTCTCTATTGATATTATCAAAAAAAAAAACCTTCTCTATTGCTCGGAAATCTCCCTTGTCTGTCTCTCTCTCCTCTCGAGCCAATCTCAAATTTTTACACTAAGTTAGAGAGCCCAATAAATTTGTTGTGATATAACTATTGGATCTTGCAATGGATCATGACCCATGACCATATGAACAACCTGTGGGTTAAATATTTTACTTATGGTTGACCACGAGGCTAACTTGTTGGTGAGTCAATTATTTTGGTTCCCGCTCAACGATCCGTGGAGAAAAGTGTTCCACAACTTAGAAATGGATGATATTTTTTTTAACTGATTTTTTTGAATTTACTAAATATATAAAGTACATACGATTAAAAAAACTATCACCAACACAAAATATCAATACTCTAGAGAAACTAAAAGTTGCATCAAAGTTCTTCATATGTCTTCTCAAGTTTCACCCTATACATTTTGACAGCCATTTGTACCTCCCACAAAAGTATTTTGCAAGATGTAGCAAGTCAGGCCTCCCCTCCTCCTTGTGACCACGAAGCACCCCACGGACGGCGGACACGCGGGAGCATACGCGCCTGCCGGCCAGCGGCCACGGTCGCGCTTGCTCCCATGGCGAATAGGCGAGCAGGCAACTTTAAGTTGTTTACATTACGTGCAACTATTTTTTTATATGCCTAAACTATTGTTGTTGGCTCTGTACAAAGCTGAAATTCAAACATGCATATTGTAGAGTACTCATGTGAAGAAACTTGACTATATATGTCCGTCCAATTATTTGATGTGCAATTGCCATCCTTTAGCCCTTTATGCATTTTGAGGTTGTTGGTATTTGCATGTAAAGGCAAAGTGATCGGTTCATAACAAAGTTAGTGTTGTGATTATTCGCAAAAAAAAAAAAGTTAGTGTTGTGATTACGAACAAGGCCGATGTCATACTTTGCGTTTGTGATACATATTTGAGTCAATCCTCATTTTCAATAAGCCCATTGTTCAGTTTAAAAAATATTGATTAATCCTCATTTAGTGGATACGACACTCTCATGCTTTGTCGAGATATGAATGGCCGAACAAACAGAGGTGGTCTCAGAGTGCTTAGTCAAAATCACCTTTTAAGATAGCCATACGACATCACTTTGTAGTCTTTGCGGAGTAATCATAAGAATGTGTACATGCTATTTGTGACTGCCTTGTAATTCTATGCTCTAGGGAAGAAATTGCATCAGGACTGTATCCTTGCCGTCTCTAATTGCTCTTGTTGTTTCTGAATGTACTAATGTTGTACTACTTTTTTCTGAGGGATAATGTTGTAATACTTTTGACTAAGTGTAACTCAAACTCCAAAAAAAGTGGTCATTTGGGAAATAAAACCAGGATTGGTATACTGGACTTCCGTGGCAACGCACGGGCATTCAACTAGTAAAGATATAAAGTTACAATGCAAACTGGGTACGTCAGTGAAAATATTATGCAAACGATTTTTTTTAGAATAAAAGGGCCTCGCCCCGGTTCCATTTAAGAAACCACCACAAAACGAGTTTACAGGTCACGAAGGACTGCAGAGTGCAACCTCAGTACTAGGGTTCAACGCATCTACTTATTACAGTTTTTGATATTTTGAACTGACAGGCAACAGAACACAGCCTACAGGTTGCTCCGTATAAAACCACGAGCTGAAAGATCAAAGACATGTTGGAATTATGCCCTAGAGGCAATAATAAAGATGTTATTATTATAATTCTTGTTCATGATAATGTTTATATTCCATGCTAGAATTGTATTAAGCGGAAATTTTAATACTTGTGTGGTTTGTGAACAACACCGTGTCCCTAGTACGCCTCTATGGACTAGCTCATTGATTAATGATGGTTAAGGTTTCCTAACCATAGACATGAGTTGTCAATTAATAATGAGATCATATCATTAGGAGAATGATATGATGGACAGACCCAAATAAAGCATAGCAATTAGATCGTGTCATTGTGTTCATCTTTGCGAAGCTTTTCCTATGTCAAGTATTGTATTCCTTAGACCATGAGATAATACAACTCCCTGGTATCGGAAGAAAGCTTTGAGGTCATCAAACGTCATCCTATGAGAGGGTGATCATAAAGGTGTCTCTCAGGTGATCGGAAAGTACTTGTTGGGTTATATGTATCGAGATGGAATTTATCCCTCCCGAGTCAGAGAGATATACTTCGGGCCTACTCGGTAATCGATATCAACACCGCTTGCAAGCATGTGGTTAAGGAGTTAATCACAAAGTGATATCAGATTACGGAACGAGTAAAGTACTTGTTGTGAACGAGATTGAATGAGGTATGCCGATACTGATGATCGAATCTCGGGCAAGTAAAATATCGCGTGACGAAGGGAATACATATACGGGATTAATTGAATCCTGGCATCGTGGTTCATCTGATATGATCATCGATGAATATGTGGGAGTCAATATGGGTTTCCAGATCCCGCTGTTGATTATTGATAGAAGATCATGTCTGCATATTCTCGAACCCGTAGGGTCACACACTTAACGTGCATCGACGCTAGGATAGAATGGATAATTGGTTTATGAGTTTTTGTTCGGGGTCTCGGATGAGATCCAGGACATCACGAGAGGTTCTGGAATGGTCCGGAGAATAAGATTCATATAAAGGAAAGCAGTTTTTGGATTCCAGAATCGTTTCGGAGTTTATCGGTATTGTACCGGAAGGTTTTAGAAGGTTCCGGAGTGGGACCAACGTGGGCCCACTTGTCGGAGGCCTGTGTGGGCCTAAGGGGAAGTGTCCTGGCCACTTTGGGCTAGGCACACAAGGCCCCTAAGGCCCAGCCGGCCAGCCCTTAGGAGAAACCCTAAGGGAACCTTCCAGAAGGAGGGGGGGAAACTTGCCCCCCACTCTTCCTCCTAGGCCGCCGCCCTAGGGCTTGGAGGAGGGGCCAAGGCAGCCGACCAGCCTCCTATATAAGGAGGGGCAGGGGCGCAGCCTCCCTCCACTCCAACCCTAGCCGCCGTCCAACTGCTACCCCTCCACCTCTCTCTCTCGCGACTGTGCGTAGGCGAAGCCCTGCCGCAGAAACTCTCCTCCATAAGCACCACGCCGTCGTGCTGCAGATCCAATCTATCTCTCCACCATACTTGCTGGACCAAGGAAGGAGGAGACGTCGCTGCACCGTACGTGTGCATCTCTCGGAGGCGCCGCCACTTGCGACGTAGGATCGGATCGGATCGCCGGGAGGAGACGGCTAGTACGACTACATCATCCACGTTCTGTTGAACGTTTCCGCTATGCGATTTCTTCAAGGGTATGAAGATCTCATCTACCTCTCTCGTTGATTACATCTCCTAGATTAGATCTTGGCTTTCTTGTTCGCATCCGTAGGAAATTTTTTGATTTACTATGCTGCGAAACCCTTCAGTGGTATCAGAGCTAGATCTATGCGTAGACGTGTTTCACGAGTAGAACGCAACATGCTTGTTGCGGGCGTTGATGTTTTCTGTTGCAAACCTCTTTGTTGTGTATTTCTTATGGCGCGGCATAGTGAGATCAAAGCGGTCCAGGCCAACTTTACGCGACCTCGTTCGCGAGACCGGCTCCGCACTTGACGTGTGGCTTGTTCCACACATGCGGCTGGTGGATGCCAGTTTCTCTCACTATAGTAGTCATGGGATTTACAACGGATGTTAGCAACCATAATATCACCGTTGTGGCTTTCCGTAGGTAAGAATCGTTCTTAACTTATAACTCCCATAAGCCACGTAAAATATGCAACAACAAAGTAGAGGCGTCTAACTTGTTTTTGCAGGGAGTGTTTTGTGATATGGTATGGCCACAAAATATGATGTGATATATGTGATGTATGCAATGATCATGTTTTGTAATCTTTCACGACTTGCATGTCGATGAGTTCACAACTGGCAGGAGCCATATGGTTGTCTTTATAATTGTGTATGACCTGCGTGTCAACTTCTTATACGTCATGTAATAGCTTTACTTTATCGCTAAGTAGTTAGCAATAGTTATAGTTGCTATTCGTGGTGGAGGCAATCATGGTGGAGTGATGGAGATCATGCCGGCGCGCACAAGATGGAGATCATTGCGCGAAGATTGGCTATACCATGTCACATAAAATTATATGCATGTGATGTTTATCCTTTTATGTATCTTATTATGCTTAGATCGCGACGGTAGCATTATAAGATGATTCCTCACTTAAAGATCAAGATAAAATTGTGTTCTCCCCATGTATGCACCATTGCGAAAGTTCGTCGTTTTCAAGCACCTCGTGATGATCGGGTGCTATAAACTCTACGTTCACATACAACGGGTGCAAGTCAGTTTTGCACACGCGGAAATACTTGGGTTTGACTTGACGAGCCTAGCATGTACAGACATGGCCTCGGAACACACGAACCGAAAGGTTAAACATGAGTCATATGAATGATATGATCGACACTTTGTTGTCCACCATTGAAACCACATCTCTTCTCGTGAAGATCGGATTAGGTGTGGTGAATTTGGATCGTGTTCACTAAACAACTAGAGGGATGTTGAATTTAGTGGGAGTTCATCTAGTAATTTGATTAAGTTGAACTAGTTATCATGAACATAGTCTAAAATTGTACTTGCAATGTTGTAGATCAAATGGCTAAGTCCAACTTCAACTTCAACGTGTTTGCTGAGAAAGAAAAGCTTAAGAACAATGGGTCTAACTTCACCAACTGGTTCCGCAATCTGAGAATCATTCTCGCTGGCAGACAAAAAGCCTATGTACTTGAGAAAGCGCTAGGTGACGCCCCTGCTACTGATGCGCCGGCTGATGAAAAAGCTGTTTATCAGTCACACAAAGATGATTATGGAGTGGTTAAGAGTACCATGTTGTTTGCTATGGAATCGGAACTTCAAAATCGTTTTGAGGAGTTCGACGGGCCCTTTGAGATGCTTGAGGAACTGAAAACCATGTTTCAGACTCAAGCCCGTTCTGAGAGATATGCGATCTCTGAGAAGTTCTTTAACTGCAAGATGGAGGAAGGGAGTTCCGTTAGTGAGCACGCCATTAAGATGTCGGGCTACACTCAACGCCTTGAGCAACTGGACTGCAAGATTCTAGAAGAGCTCAAGATTGACAGAGTTCTGCAATCACTCCCTCCTAGCTACAAAGGTTTTGTGGTTACTCATAATCAAATTGGTTCCACTGATACGATCACTGAGCTCTTCGCAAAGCTGAAAGCTGCGGAGGTGGATATCAAGAAAGATAATCATGTGTTGATGGTCAACAAGACCACTAGCTTCAAGAAAGCTAAGGGTGCAAAGGGATCCTTCAAGAAAGGCAGCGGCAAGCGCATTGCCCCTGCTGAGAAGAAGCTCAAGTCTGGACCTAAGCCGGACACTGAGTGCTTCCATTGCAAGGACAAGGGTCACTGGAAGTGCAACTGTCCGAAGTACTTAGCGGACAAGAAGGCTGGCACCATTAAAGGTATATTTGATATACATGTTATTGATGTTTACCTTACTAGCGCTCGTTGTAATGCCTGGGTATATGATACTGGTTCGGTTGCTAATATTTGTAACTCGAAACAGGAGCTACGGAATAGACGGCGGCTAGCAAGGGATGAGGTGACGATGCGCGTTGGCAATGGATCAAAAGTTGATGTGATGGCCGTCGGCACGCTCTCCTTAGTTTTACCTTCGGGATTAGTTTTAAACCTTAATAAATGTTATTATATGCCTGCGTTGAGCATGAACATTATATCTGGATCGTGTTTATTGCAAGACGGTTATTCATTTAAATCTGAGAATAATGGTTGTTCTATTTATATGAATAACATCTTTTATGGTCATGCACCTGTTGTGAATGGTTTATTTCTTGTGAATCTCGAAAGCAATGAAATGTAACGGCCCAGAAAAATCCCCTTTTTAGAAATTGTTTGTTCTTTTCCTTTTGTGCATCATCATGCATATTCACCTTGCATGTTTTTGTGCAAAATAATTTTTTCTTATAAAATTTCAGAACAGAAAAAAAGGGAAAAGGAGCAAAGAGGCCCAACCGAGCTCCTGCAGCCCACCTAGCCCACCCCTATCTCTTATCGTCTTCTTCCTTGTACGGACGCACATCGAGGACATCCACGTCGCCTGTTGCTCGATGGGACGGCTACCAGATGTCCCCTCCTCCCTTATTTAAGCAGCTCCCCACCTCCTGCAACCCTAGCCCTAGCTGTCCCCTTCCTTTCCCTACCACCGCCGCCACTTCCCCTTCTCTCACGCAGAACACCAGCAGCAGCAACTCCTCGAGAGAGCGTAAGCTTAGCAGCGCCACTTCACTTCCTCTCTTCCTCTCGTCGTCCTGCTCCTGATGCCCGTGTGCTGGCCGTTGCCTCGCACATGCAGCTCCCTCACCGCGGCCTCCTGTAGCCTTCCCGTCCTGGACGTCCTCGACCTCGACAAGCTCTGCAACGCCCGCCCCGACCTCCAGCTCTACTGCACGGCCGCATCTTTGTCCCGCGTGCGTGCTCGATGCACGGCTCGTCGACGATGCTGTTGCTGTTACCATCGCCACCGCCAGTCCGCCTGCAAGCCGACGCCCTGGCACCTCCGGCGTGAGCGCCTCCGTCCCCAAAAACTTGTTTGCCGCGCGCGTCGACACGTCTGTCGCTCCGCATCTACTTCTGCAAGCACATCGTCGTCCTCCGTCCTCGACTACGCAGGCGTGCAGCCATCTCCGACGCCCGGCTCTACTCCGACAACCGCCATGGCTACTTCTCTGCTTCGGTCGCGTCTGCGCTCCTCTGCTTCCCGAGCGTTGCTCCATACAAGCTCCTCCGGCCGCGCAAGCCTGCATCCAGGTCCGTCGCGAGCTCTGGCAGCCACGCCCTGCAGGCTGGATCCTCGAGTCGTCGTCTCAGTTTCGTCAGGCCAAGGCGAACACTTTCGTTCTCTTAAGAAGATGCGCGCTCTTTTATTGACAAGATCGATCATTCAGTCCAGTTGGTTCGTTCCATTCTATTCAGTTGCAGGTCCTGAGTTCGATCCTTGTATCCCGGATTAAAATCCAAACCTTTTTGTTGTTCAGGTCGGGCGCCAGATGGGCCTTGGCCCAAGATTGTTCGCTGCTGTCTCTCGCCCCTTGCGGCCCATTGGTTTCCGACGCCAACAAGGTCCGGCCCAGTCCAGCCTTCCCAGATTTCAGTTTTTTCTAGAATTTCTGCAAGTGTTTGCATCTTGTAACACTCATATCTTTTAAACCACAACTCAAAATGAAACGTATTTTATATGAAAGTTTATCAGAAAAATGTGTAGAATCTGAATATGACATCCATTTGCCTGTTTGCATTTTGCATCATGTCATGACGTGATAGTTTGCATTACACCTAATAAGTAACATATGGAGTATTTGGGTATTATCAAATATGGTTACCCCACTTCATTTAATTTTGTGTAGCTCACACATACCTTGTTTTTGCCATGCTAATCAACATTTAAATTGCTGAGTAGTAAAATAACTTGAACTATATATGTGTGTCGGAATTCCGATTCCGCTTAATTTAGATAAGATGCATTGCATCATAATTGCCATGTCATACATACATGCATTCACATGATCATGCCGATTCTTTTACCGTAGTAGTAAGTTTTGCATCCGTTGTTTGTTGTAGCAATTTGCTTCTTCCCGGATAGGACGCTTCGTGGTGTTGTGAGCAACGACAAGTTCTTCGAGTGTTCTTCGACAATCTTTCCAGGCAAGCTCTCCTGCCCCTTGTCAACCTATAGGGGTACTTATTACCTATTTGTGTTTATGCTTTCTCTTATTCTTTATGCTAGCCTTGTGTTACGATGCTTTGTTCGAGTCACGCATCCTATCCACCTGTTTCCCCAAAGCAAAACTATATACTCACCACCTCCCGCCTATTACCTTTTGCTTGTTGTTTGAGTTGGCCTTGCGAGTCGTAGGCATGCTTAGGTTATTTCAAGTTGTTTTATCTTATTGGGTTGTTGGGAAGTTTATCACATGCTCTACTTGATATATGAGATGGATATGAATTGAAGATAAGTTGGATATTAGATGTTGGAGATAAACTTGATTTATTTATGTTACAACTACACATGTTTAAGCAGAGGCATCAGTGAGTCATTTTGCCTGTTTTCCGACGGCTCACTTGTGTCCCCTAGGACCCCGAGTTCGCATGAACTGTTCTAAGCTGAGCGCACTAACCACTCGTGGAGATGCCGTGGGATCTCCCTTGACTTACTACTTTTTTCTCGAGTTAGTTTACCGGGGGCCACAACACCGTATTTTCATTTGGATCTGGATTTGGGTGGAGTCACCTTTGATGGTGGCGGAGTCTCTAAGGCCCCCTCCGATGGGTGTGGTTGTGTCGCCTCGAAAGGTGGCAGGTTTATTTGACTGCGGGACGTTTTTATGCAAAGCTGGATGATGCCTCTCGATAGAGTCTTCCTCCAGACTGAGCCGCCGACGCAAACTTCTGAGTCCGTCTTCGAAGCTCGGCCGACTTCGTAGCGGGTAGCTTAGTAGGGTGGCCCCCCTAAACTCTCTCGTAGAATTAGCAACGGTCTCGTCGTGATATCCATCCCTTGTCTAGGTTGGATTGATCGAGCGTGTATGGGTACATTGGTGCACCCCTGCAGGGTAAATCTTTTCGAAAAGCCGTGTCCGCGGTTATGGACGACTTGGAGCCGTTCTACTCGATCATAGAACAACTTGCACCTAATTGATGACTAGTTGAATGCCCGTGCGTTGCTACGGGTCCTCGAGTATTTTATCCATTGCACATATAAACATAATCCATGTCAATATTTCTGGTGATGTGAAGCATACGCAAAACAAAGAAAACATCTTAATGAACATTTTTCAAGAGCACGCAGTTTCGATTACTTAAACTACAAGTCATACACTCACTCATGTTTCAGGTTACATATTTTCTTTTCTTGTATAATACTTACTTGACATATTGTGCAAATGGCAGAGAAGCATTTTTTGCTAATAGCCCAACTGAATAACCGATAGACATTACGAATTACAAGACTTGAATTTATTTCCTCTTAAAAGTTACTGACATCTTTATGGATAACTTCGCCTATGAAATAGAAATTAATTATTTTAGTTATGTATCACCTTCCCTTAGAATACTAAAAATATTGGAAAAAGCAAACACTCATATCACACAATAAATAGTTACTTATTTTAGGAAAACATGACCATGAGCTCTCAGCTATGAATCATCACTTAGTAAAATTGAAGACTTTGATGCACTGAACTACTTCATTCGTGAGAAAACCGATATTGCAAGGCAGATCATATCGTACAATCAGTTCCCCAAAAGGCACCTAAATTTAATTCTAAAGTTACCTAAATTTAACCATCTCTTCCTTGGCAATCGCTCTTAGGTTTCTTTTCACTTCAATTGTCATCTTAACTTCCCCATCCTCGATGGGCTGATCCTTCACTTTATTCTCTTTCCTCTAAACTTTTTTTTTTCATCAAATGAGCTAAGCATCAGAAACACACGTACCATTTGCATTTCTTGTGTGTATTTGCTGGACTTTTTCAAAACCTGCAAATCATGTTGTTTAAAGCTGTAGCCCTTACACACTATCCATGCAAAGAAAGAATCAGATAGAAAATAAATGAAAATAAAATGGAGCATAAACTTCCCGATACTCTGCCTCAAATTTAGACCGCTCAGCTCTTTTGGTGAGTATCTTTGCCTCCACAGTTTGCAGCTTGTCATTTTCAGCAGAGAAAAGTTCACGACACACAATCTCTATAGTACAGCTTGCAGTGAAAACCATAAATCACTTCGAGAACACAAAGAGGAGAACTTATGTAACCTAACCGAGTTATTTTGCTAAAAAAATAGACAGGAGACCAAAGAAAGTACACTACTGCAAACTAACTTTTCCAGCCTTTTATACTGTCTTCTGACAACAAGTTGAATATTATTCAAGGTATAACACGTCAGAAATCTAAACAAAATTGGTTTAGCACATTTGATGAACTTGAGGGTCATCAGCAAATATATATTATCTCCTTTCGTCGCATTGCAGTTTCATACTAAATCTATCAAGCAAAATTCCAATGAAGTAGCACCACCCAGAACTTTTTAGTAGTTAAGATTGAAAGAAAAAGTTAATGTCACTATGGCACAACTGAGGAGTACATGACAGATGGCACTACATCACGGAAATTGGATTTAATAATCCTATCTATTTTGTTTGGCCAACCAGATAAAAAATATACTTGTATATGATAGTGCTTTTGTATAAATTATTTGCAGAGCTGAAAGAAAATCGTAAAAAGGTTCATTTATTTATTGATTACAATCAATAGCAAACACACTCTCGCTAAATCTGAAAGTAACTTCCGGGTACAAACCTGAGTGTCTACATAATAGTTTGAATATTGAATGATGAAGCGCCAGATACATTCACAATGGTGGTTGCACGATATGATCTGCCAAGTTGGATTCCTGTGGAAAGCATGGCCTGAGTGTACAAACGTGAGTGTCTACCAAATTGGATTCTCCATATCATATAAATCAATATCGAAAATCTGAAGCTGCATTCCTGTGGAAAGCATGGCCCTCCCTATCCTCGGATATGAACGAATCATAGTGATCACATTCCTAGTTGTTTGTATTGCTAGAAAACATGCAAGTGCTCCAGCTGAAAACACCCTTACAGTTCGACTCGCAGACTCAACTGCCGGAAGCCTGGAACACCCAGGTAAAAAATTATAAGCACAAACAGATTCTCTTAACTCCAATCAACATCAATCGAAGCGAACCTTGGTCAACAAAAGGAAACACTGCAAGTGAGCCTCACCTGGAATCCAACTTGGCAGATCATATCGTGAGCACCCCCAACCTCTGGTGAGCGCCGATGAGGGGGCATGACTCGAACATCCTCTCTCTGTTCTTTGGGAGGACAGTAGCTGTGAGGGTCTGCGTGGGAGCAGAGCGGTGTCAATACGAAGGGGGATAGGAGGAGGAGGTTGTGGCAGTGTTGTACGGCAATTGGAGGCGGCTGAAGCAGTCGAAATCGGCCGGAGCAAGCAGGCGGCGGCGTGAGGGGATTGGGAGTGAGAAGCACATAAATGGGAGAAGTGGTCGAGAAGAAATACGTGATTCGATGGTCCTCTGCGTCGGCTTCTGGAGATTGGGGCGGGGGGAGGAGCCGGCTGGCCGTGGTGCGCACAGCGCGGCGGCAGAGTCGGCGGTGCGCACAGCTCGACGAGGGAGCACAAGGAGGGAGTGGATTTGGTGATTGATTTCCCAGATGCTCCGCCTCCTATCGCCATATGCCCCGCCTCCGATTAGGTATTGATTGGTATTGTGTTAACGCTAAAAATAGAATATGGGTATTAATTGGTCAGCTCTAAAAATAGGATGTGTACGTTGATTTCCGTAGTAGTTCCGTATTAATTATGGTGATTGGCTTTTGTGTTTCTTTTTGTTAGGGGTAGAATGGGAATTCAAATGATGTATGTCGAGTTGGTGGCTTCACCACCAACTCGAAACCAATAGTAAAGATAAAATATGGCATAGTAAATAGTTATACTATAATATTAAATTGTTATAAAATTGTCAACCGTGTGAGTGCCTTTGATATTGCTTCTCCAAGTGGTCGCGACGAGGTGATTCATCGGCTGGGTTATGTTTGCTGTAGTATGCTAGTTGGTTACTTTATGCGCTCTCTTATCTTATTCTGATTAGATGGAAGTTGTAGAGTGTCTATATAGGTTCTTTAGTGCTTGCTCGCTGCCGCATAACCCCACCATACAGCTGACGTCCTTTTGAGTCTCTCGAGCTTGTCTGCGTACCTCATGTACAAAGGCGACTTGTTGACTACGCTTTATACGTCTTGAAGTCTTGCTAAGTACCTTGTACTTATTGCTGCTCGTCTCGGATTTCTCGCCGGAGCAGGTTTGAAGAAAGGTACGTGGAAGCGACGACGTTAGCAAGGTTACCCTTCCGGCTTGGCCTGGGCAGGGTTATGGACGCCATCGTTTATCTGCAGGCCTCTTAGGCCCATTTGTATTATTGTCCGTACTCGGATACTATTTTGCTTTATGTATGATTTGGATCTTTGTATGTATTTGGATCTTGACTCGTGGAGTCTTTGTGGTTATGTTGTATATTCTTTTGTGGGTTCCATCGTGAACCTGTGTAACGTTACTATCTTGATTCCACCCGCGTAATGTGTATGTTGCGACATGCACATTTTGCTTGGTGGTGCGTTTCCAAAGCGACATCGTGCGAATTGTGGCGTGATTACTGTAATTCGCAAGGTGCCGATTTTGGGGCGTCACAAGTGGTATCAGAGCCCAGGTTTTGTCGATACCCGCGGGTCCGCTCTGCCTGTAGGATAACCTTGCCAACGGACGTGTTGAGTCTAGTGTCAAAACTACTTTGCTAAAAACTCGTTGGATAGTTTTGAGTAGGTCTGCATTTTACTCCTTATCTTTGTGCTTCTCTCCTCTTACCTTTACGACTTTTGAGTCATCTCTCTTACCTACCTCTTTGAGTTTTAGGATCCTACGTGGGTGGACGATCTCTTGTCTTTAACCTAATAGGTCCGCTCTTCGGAAGTTCATCATCGTCAACATGAGCAAGCTTTGTTGGTGGTGTCGAGAAGAAACCTCTTGTTGGTGGTGTCGACAAGTTCAACACGAAGATCCGATAGTCTAACCATCTCTTCCCCCCCTACACGAGTGTGGATCTCGGGGCGAGATCCCTTGTTGGTGGTGTCGATTGTAACGGCCCAGAAAAATCCCCTTTTTAGAAATTGTTTGTTCTTTTCCTTTTGTGCATCATCATGCATATTCACCTTGCATGTTTTTGTGCAAAATAATTTTTTCTTATAAAATTTGTTGTGAATAAAAATCAAGTTTTGAAAATTGTTTTAAAACCAGATTTGAAACATCTTCCACACTTTTCTCTTATTCTTCTCTAAAAAGAATGCTGCAAGAAAAAGAAGAAAAGAAGCAATTTCAGAACAGAAAAAAAGGGAAAAGGAGCAAAGAGGCCCAACCGAGCTCCTGCAGCCCACCTAGCCCACCCCTATCTCTTATCGTCTTCTTCCTTGTACGGACGCACATCGAGGACATCCACGTCTCATGTTGCTCGATGGGACGGCTACCAGATGTCCCCTCCTCCCTTATTTAAGCAGCTCCCCACCTCCTGCAACCCTAGCCCTAGCTGTCCCCTTCCTTTCCCTACCACCGCCGCCACTTCCCCTTCTCACACGCAGAACACCAGCAGCAGCAACTCCTCGAGAGAGCGTAAGCTTAGCAGCGCCACTCCACTTCCTCTCTTCCTCTCGTCGTCCTGCTCCTGATGCCCGTGTGCTCGCCGTTGCCTCGCACATGCAGCTCCCTCACCGCGGCCTCCTGTAGCCTTCCCGTCCGGACGTCCTCGACCTCGACAAGCTCTGCAACGCCCGCCCCGACCTCCAGCTCTACTGCACGGCCGCATCTTCGTCCCGCGTGCGTGCTCGACGCACGGCTCGTCGACGACGCTGTTGCTGTTACCATCGCCACCGCCAGTCCACCTGCAAGCCGACGCCCTGGCGCCTCCGGCGTGAGCGCCTCCGTCCCCAACAACTTGTTTGCCGCGCGCGTCGACGCGTCCGTCGCTCTGCATCTACTTCTGCAAGCACACCGTCGTCCTCCGTCCTCGACTACGCAGGCGTGCAGCCATCTCCGACGCCCGGCTCTACTCCGACAACCGCCATGGCTACTTCTCTGCTTCGGTCGCGTCTGCGCTCCTCTGCTTCCTGAGCGTTGCTCCATACAAGCTCCTCCGGCCGCGCAAGCCTGCATCCAGGTCCGTCGCGAGCTCTGGCAGCCGCGCCCTGCAGGCTGGATCCTCGAGTCGTCGTCTCAGTTTCGTCAGGCCAAGGCGAACACTTTCGTTCTCTTAAGAAGATGCGCGCTCTTTTATTGACAAGATCGATCATTCAGTCCAGTTGGTTCATTCCATTCTATTCAGTTGCAGGTCCTGAGTTCGATCCCTGTATCCCGGATTAAAATCCAAACCTTTTTGTTGTTCAGGTCGGGCGCTAGATGGGCCTTGGCCCAAGATTGTTCGCTGCTGTCTCTCGCCCCGTGCGGCCCATTGGTTTCCGATGCCAACAAGGTCCGGCCCAGTCCAGCCTTCCCAGATTTCAGTTTTTTCTAGAATTTCTGCAAGTGTTTGCATCTTGTAACACTCATATCTTTTAAACCACAACTCAAAATGAAACGTATTTTATATGAAAGTTTATCAGAAAAATGTGTAGAATCTGAATATGACATCCATTTGCCTGTTTGCATTTTGCATCATGTCATGACGTGATAGTTTGCATTACACCTAATAAGTAACATATGGAGTATTTGGGTATTATCAAATATGGTTACCCCACTTCATTTAATTTTGTGTAGCTCACACATACCTTGTTTTGCCATGCTAATCAACATTTAAATTGCCGAGTAGTAAAATAACTTGAACTATATATGTGTGTCGGAATTCCGATTCCGCTTAATTTAGATAAGATGCATTGCATCATAATTGCCATGTCATACATACATGCATTCACATGATCATGCCGATTCTTTTACCGTAGTAGTAAGTTTTGCATCCGTTGTTTGTTGTAGCAATTTGCTTCTTCCCGGATAGGACGCTTCGTGGTGTTGTGAGCAACGACAAGTTCTTCGAGTGTTCTTCGACAATCTTTCCAGGCAAGCTCTCCCGCCCCTTGTCAACCTATAGGGGTACTTATTACCTATTTGTGTTTATGCTTTCTCTTATTCTTTATGCTAGCCTTGTGTTACGATGCTTTGTTCGAGTCACGCATCCTATCCACCTGTTTCCCCAAAGCAAAACTATATACTCGCCACCTCCCGCCTATTACCTTTTGCTTGTTGTTTGAGTTGGCCTTGCGAGTCGTAGGCATGCTTAGGTTATTTCAAGTTGTTTTATCTTATCGGGTTGTTGGGAAGTTTATCACATGCTCTACTTGATATATGAGATGAATATGAATTGAAGATAAGTTGGATATTAGATGTTGGAGATAAACTTGATTTATTTATGTTACAACTACACATGTTTAAGTAGAGGCATCGGTGAGTCATTTTGCTTGTTTTCCGACGGCTCACTTGTGTCCCCTAGGACCCCGAGTTCGCATGAACTGTTCTAAGCTGAGCGCACTAACCACTCGTGGAGATGCCGTGGGATCTCCCTTGACTTACTACTTTTTCTCGAGTTAGTTTACCGGGGGCCACAACACCGTATTTTCATTTGGATCTGGATTTGGGTGGAGTCACCTTTGATGGTGGTGGAGTCTCTAAGCCCCCCTCCGATGGGTGTGGTTGTGTCGCCTCGAAAGGTGGCAGGTTTATTTGACTGCGGGATGTTTTTATGCAAAGCTGGATGATGCCTCTCGATAGAGTCTTCCTCTAGACTGAGCCGCCGACGCAAACTTCTGAGTCCGTCTCCGAAGCTCGGCCGACTTCGTAGCGGGTAGCTTAGTAGGGTGGCCCCCCTAAACTCTCTCGTAGAATTAGCAACGGTCTCGTCGTGATATCCATCCCTTGTCTAGGTTGGATTGATCGAGCGTGTATGGGTACATTGGTGCACCCCTACAGGGTAAATCTTTTCGAAAAGCCGTGTCCGCGGTTATGGACGACTTGGAGCCGTTCTACTCGATCATAGAACAACTTGCACCTAATTGATGATAAAATATGGCATAGTAAATAGTTATACTATAATATTAAATTGTTATAAAATTGTCAACCGTGTGAGTGCCTTTGATATTGCTTCTCCAAGTGGTCGCGACGAGGTGATTCATCGGCTGGGTTATGTTTGCTGTAGTATGCTAGTTGGTTACTTTATGCGCTCTCTTATCTTATTCTGATTAGATGGAAGTTGTAGAGTGTCTTTATAGGTTCTTTAGTGCTTGCTCGCTGCCGCTTAACCCCACCATACAGCTGACGTCCTTTTGAGTCTCTCGAGCTTGTCTGCGTACCTCACGTACAAAGGCGACTTGTTGACTACGCTTTATACGTCTTGAAGTCTTGCTAAGTACCTTGTACTTATTGCTGCTCGTCTCAGATTTCTCGCCGGAGCAGGTTTGAAGAAAGGTACGTGGAAGCGACGACGTTAGCAAGGTTACCCTTCCGGCTTGGCCTGGGCAGGGTTATGGACGCCATCGTTTATCTGCAGGCCTCTTAGGCCCATTTGTATTCTTGTCCGTACTCGGATACTATTTTGCTTTATGTATGATTTGGATCTTTGTATGTATTTGGATCTTGACTCGTGGAGTCTTTGTGGTTATGTTGTATATTTTTTTGTGGGTTCCATCGTGAACCTGTGTAACGTTACTATCTTGATTCCACCCGCGTAATGTGTATGTTGCGACATGCACATTTTGCTTGGTGGTGCGTTTCCAAAGCGACATCGTGCGAATTGTGGCGTGATTACTGTAATTCGCAAGGTGCCGATTTTGGGGCGTCACATGAAACGCACATCCATAACATTGAGGCTAAGAGATGCAAAGTAGATAGTGATAATCCAACTTATTTGTGGCACTGCCGTCTAGGTCATATTGGTGTAAAACGCATGAAGAAACTCCATTCTGATAGACTTTTGGAGTCTCTTGATTTTGAATCGTTTGACACGTGCGAGCCGTGCCTCATGGGCAAGATGGCCAAAACCCCGTTCTCCGGAATAATGGAGCGAGCAACGGACTTATTGGAAATCATACATACCGATGTGTGTGGACCAATGAGTATTTCGATGCGTGGTGGATATCACTATTTTCTCACTTTTACTGATGACTTAAGTAGATATGGGTATATCTATTTAATGAAGCATAAATCTGAAACGTTTGAAAAGTTCAAAGAATTTCAGAATGAAGTGGAAAACCATCGTAATAGGAAAATTAAATTTCTACGATCTGATCGTGGAGGTGAATATTTGAGTTATGATTTTCTCACGCATCTTAAAGCAAGCGGAATCGTTTCGGAACTCACGCCACCCGAAACTCCACAGCGCAATGGTGTGTCTGAACGCCGGAATCGAACTCTATTAGATATGTTGCGATCGATGATGTCTCTTACAGATTTGCCGTTATCATTTTGGGGTTATGCATTAGAAACCGCTGCATTCACTTTAAATAGGGCACCATCTAAATCCGTTGAGACGACACCGTATGAACTATGGTTTGGTGCTAAACCTAAGCTGTCGTTTCTTAAAGTTTGGGGATGCGAAGCTTACGTCAAGAAGTTGATGCCGGACAAGCTCGAACCCAAAGTGGAGAAATGAGTCTTTATAGGATACCCTAAGGAAACGATTGGGTATACCTTCTACCACAGATCCGAAGGCAAAGTGTTTGTTGCAAAGAACGGATCCTTTCTTGAGAAGGAGTTTCTCTCGAAAGAAGTGAGTGGGAGGAAGGTAGAGCTAGACGAGGTTATTGAACCTTCTCTCGAATTGGAGAGTAGCGCAGCACCTGAAGTTGTTCTGGTGCCGTCTGCACCAACAAGAGAGGAAGCTAATGACGAGGATCATGAAACTTCGAACGATGCTACTACTGAACTTTGCAGGTCGACAAGGTCACGTGCCACTCCTGAATGGTACGGCAACCCTGTCTTAACCGTCTTGTTGTTAGACAACAGTGAACCTGCGAACTATGAGGAAGCGATGATGAGCCCAGACTCTGAGAAATGGCTAGAGGCCATGAAATCCGAACTGGGATCCATGAGCGAAAACCAAGTATGGACTTTGGTGGACCCTCCTAGCGACCGTAAGGCCGTTGAGTGCAAATAGATTTTCAAGAAGAAAATGGACGCGGATGGTAATGTTACTGTCTATAAAGCTCGGCTTGTCGCAAAAGGGTTTTGGCAAGTTCAAGGTGTTGACTACGATGAGACTTTCTCTCCCGTAGCGATGTTTAAGTCCATTCGGATTTTATTAGCAATTGCTGCATTTCATGATTATGAAATATGGCAGATGGATGTCAAGACTGCGTTCCTCAATGGCAACATTGATGAAGAGTTGTATATGATGCAGCCCGAAGGTTTTGTCGATCCTAAGGATGCTGATAAGGTGTGCAAACTTCAGCGTTCCATTTATGGACTGAAGCAAGCATCTCGGAGTTGGAACCTTCGTTTTGATCAAGTGATCAAGAGTTTTGGATTTGTTCCAAATTGCTACGAAGCTTGTATCTACAAGAAAGTGAGTGGGAGCTCGGTGACATTTTTAGTACAATATGTGGATGACATATTGATTATTGGAAATGACATCGGTATGCTTAACGATGTGAAGAGTTATTTGAATAATTTTTTTTCAATGAAAGACCTAGGAGAAGGTGCTTATATATTAGGCATCAAAATCTATAGAGATAGACAAAGACGCCTAATAGCTTTAAACCAAAGTACATACCTGGACAAAGTTCTAAAAAGGTTCAGAATGGATAAAGCAAAGAAAGGTTCATTGCCCATGTTGTCAGGTAAGATATTGAGCAAGGCTCAGTGTCCAGCTACGGTAAAAGATAGAGATACTATGAGCAAAGTGCCATATGCCTCGGCCATAGGTTCTATCATGTATGCCATGCTGTGTACTAGACCGGATGTGTCCAATGCTCTTAGTTTGACGAGCAGATACCAAAGTGATCCAGGAGTGGAACACTGGACAGCCGTAAAGAACATCCTAAAGTATTTAAATAGGACTAAAGAAATGTTCTTGGTCTATGGAGGTGATGAGGAGCTCGTCGTAAAAGGTTACGTCGACGCTAGTTTCGACACCGACCCGGATAATTCTAAATCTCAGACAGGATACGTTTATATTTTGAATGGTGGAGCTGTGAGCTGGAGAAGCTGCAAGCAAAGCGTGATCGCGGGATCTACAACCGAAGCGGAATACATGGCTGCTTCGGAAGCATCAAGTGAAGGAGTTTGGATCAGGAACTTCATCACTGAGCTTGGTGTGGTTCCAAATGCCTTGGACCCACTGGAGATATTGTGCGACAACACTGGCGCCCTAGCACTGGCTAAGGAACCAAGATATCATCCAAAGACCAAGCACATCAACCACCGTTTCCATATAATTCGAGATTATATAGCAGATGGAGATCAGAAGATTAGCAAAGTACATACGGATCTGAATGTCGCAGATCCGTTGACTAAACCTCTTCCACGAGCAAAACATGATCAGCACATTAATGCCATGGGTGTTAGATTGTTGCCAGATGTAAACTAGATTATTGACTCTAGTGCAAGTGGGAGACAGTTGGAATTATGCCCTAGAGGCAATAATAAAGATGTTATTATTATAATTCTTGTTCATGATAATGTTTATATTCCATGCTAGAATTGTATTAAGCGGAAACTTTAATACTTGTGTGGTTTGTGAACAACACCGTGTCCCTAGTACGCCTCTATGGACTAGCTCATTGATTAATGATGGTTAAGGTTTCCTAACCATAGACATGAGTTGTCAATTAATAATGAGATCATATCATTAGGAGAATGATATGATGGACAGACCCAAATAAAGCATAGCAATTAGATCGTGTCATTGTGTTCATCTTTGCGAAGCTTTTCCTATGTCAAGTATTGTATTCCTTAGACCATGAGATAATACAACTCCCTGGTATCGGAAGAAAACTTTGAGGTCATCAAACGTCATCCTATGAGAGGGTGATCATAAAGGTGTCTCTCAGGTGATCGGAAAGTACTTGTTGGGTTATATGTATCGAGATGGAATTTGTCCCTCCCGAGTCGGAGAGATATACTTCGGGCCCACTCGGTAATCGATATCAACACCTCTTGCAAGCACGTGGTTAAGGAGTTAATCACAAAGTGATATCGGATTATGGAACGAGTAAAGTACTTGCTGTGAACGAGATTGAACGAGGTATGCCGATACTGATGATCGAATCTCGGGCAAGTAAAATATCGCGTGACGAAGGGAATACATATACGGGATTAATTGAATCCTGGCATCGTGGTTCATCCGATATGATCATCGATGAATATGTGGGAGTCAATATGGGTTTCCAGATCCCGCTGTTGATTATTGATAGAAGATCATGTCTGCATATTCTCGAACCTGTAGGGTCACACACTTAACGTGCATCGACGCTAGGATAGAATGGATAATTGGTTTATGAGTTTTTATTCGGAGTCTCGGATGAGATCCAGGACATCACAAGAGGTTCCGGAATGGTCCGGAGAATAAGATTCATATAAAGGAAAGCAGTTTTTGGATTCCGGAATCGTTTCGGAGTTTATCGGTATTGTACCAGAAGGTTCTAGAAGGTTCTGGAGTGGGACCAACGTGGGCCCACTTGTCGGAGGCCTGTGTGGGCCTAAGGGGAAGTGTCCTGGCCACTTTGGGCCAGGCACACAAGGCCCCTAAGGCCCAGCCGGCCAGCCCTTAGGAGAAACCCTAAGGGAACCTTCCAGAAGGAGGGGGGGGGGGAAACTTGCCCCCCACTCTTCCTCCTAGGCCGCCGCCCTAGGGCTTGGAGGAGGGGCCAAGGTAGCCGGCTAGCCTCCTATATAAGGAGGGGCAGGGGCGCAGCCTCCCTCCACTCCAACCCTAGCCGCCGTCCAACTGCTACCCCTCCACCTCTCTCTCTCACGACTGTGCGTAGGCGAAGTCCTGCCGCAGAAACTCTCCACCATAAGCACCACGCCGTCGTGCTACAGATCCAATCTATCTCTCCACCATACTTGCTAGACCAAGGAAGGAGGAGACGTCGCTGCACCGTACGTGTGCATCTCTCGGAGGCGCCGCCACTTGCGGCGTAGGATCGGATCGGATCGCGGGGAGGAGACGGCTAGTACGACTACATCATCCACGTTCTGTTGAACGTTTCCGCTGTGCGATTTATTCAAGGGTATGAAGATCTCATCTACCTCTCTCGTTGAATTTTTGGGGGAAGCTTAAGTTTCCAAATAGAGTGTACATGTACTGGGACAATCCCCCTGAAATTAATTATAGCATACATGGATTTTACACTAAACACTCCATTAGGCTCAAATTTCCAAACCAAAGTATCATTTTCAGAGGATAGCTGTAAAGTTTGAGCAATCTGTAAAATCTCAAACCACTGCAACATTAGGTTATGATCAAAACATCTTCTAAAAGTGATTTTCAGGTTAGTGCCATCCCAAAGCTCAGAAATGGAGCAATTCTGTTCATTAGCTAGACAATACACCTCCCAATACTGAATGGCTAAGCTAGAGGTTCCAAACCACTGATCTTCCCAGAACTTAACCCTTTTACCATCTCCAACCTTCCACTGGTACCCAACATTTGCAGCCTTAGCAGCCCAAAGAACTCCTTTCCAAAAAGGAGAAGCACCAGCAGGAGAGCAGGAGAAAATATTAGGTTCATTAACATTATATTTATGATCACATTATATTTATGATCAATAATCTATTTCCACAGTTTATTATCATTTAAATAGTATCTCTTAACCCAAGAAGCAAGTAAATACATGTTCATGTCAGCCAGACTAGGTATTCCTAGCCCCCAAATTCTTTCTTTTGTGAAACCAAACCCCAATTAGCCAAATGATATCTATAATGTCCTTCATAATCTTCCCACAAACAATGAGCTATCTGGGAATTAATCAAGGTTATAGCCCACTTTAAGAATTTAATTACATTTAACACGTATACAGGAATACTTGCCAACACACTCCTAACCAGCTCCAGTCTGGCAGCATGATTTAATAATCTACCTCTCCATCCAGCAGTTTTTTTAACAGCTTATCTACAATGGGTTTGCAAACGATTTTTTTCCTGGTAAAGGTAGATTTTCGTCTGGAACAGAAATCCAAGCGTCCGTTTTGCGTAGCGCCTGCGTCTGCGCACCCCGCTCGGCGGCGCTCGTGCGACTCCGCCCCAAATAAGTAGACAGAGGTGATTGAAGAGGAGGAGGAAAGGAGACCGAGGTTGGAGGGGAAAACGGAGGTCGATTCCTCGTCTGGTTATCATTGGGATGCTAGCGCCGGAGCGGCTCATGTCCACGCAGTCGGAGCGGCGGCGGCGGCGTCGCCAAATCCGGCACCGTGCCCGTGGTGAGCCCCTCCTTGTCCTAGCTCTGCTAGTTATCCATGGTTGTCGAACATATTACTACCGCACGTTCATGCTCTTTTAGGCAGCATGATTCGGTGGATATCTAGCTATAGGTTTGTTATTCAGCCAAAAATAAAAAAAGCGAGGTTGCTCCTACTTTTCTGTTTTAGTGGGCTAGGGTTCCAACTTCCAACGGAGTTCTCTAATGTAAGTTTACTTATGAAAAAAGATTTTAACCGAGAAGTGTGATATGTATATAAAAAATCCAGTGACCCGATAATTTTTAATAGCCTACTGTGGCTCAAGAGGAGCCAGCAACACCCACTCGAACGCTATGGTGGAATTTTTGACACATAAGACCACCTGCGCCACTGAAATGCTAGAAAAGACCACCTCTGAAAAATTTTGTCAAAAAACACCACCTGCGAATGGCGGCACCCTTGCCCAGGCGACACGTGGCACGTGCCGCCTGGGCCAATGCCGGCACCACCCTGCCGCCTTTGCCAAACCCGGCATGTTGCCGTGCCAACCAACGCCGTCACCCGCAGTGGGCCCTGCCGCCAATGGGGAGTCCGGCATGTCCACGTGGCGACATGCCGGCAACGGTGGTGGCGGCACCCTGGCAGCGTGCCTGCCGATAGCACCTCCCGCCCTTGCACTAATTTTTAGATAGACCGACAGCATCTCCCGCCCTTGCACTGATTTTTAGGTAGACTGTGTAAGATTCGATGTGTTGAGCTAATGTCTCGCATGCGTTGATAAAAACGATGCTTTAGAATACTGTTTGATACAGAAAAAGACCACCGTTCACTGTGCCGTAGCAGTAACTAGACCACCGACGGCACTAATCGCAGGCTATATAAGCAAGGTATTCGTCATTCATTCCTCTCATCCATGGGTTTGTTGCATCAGTATAGCCTCCAACCATGTCGGATGTTCTTCCTTTCTTTGATCCCGCTAACCGTGATTTCCACCCAGAGATGACCCATTGTATCCTGTGTCGTACCGGAACATTTTGTGAGATTAGAGGTATGTCTTTCCAGGAGGTAATCATTGAAGATAGCCACGTAGCTGAGATAGGTGTATGGTTACCGAGGATGCAGCTCCCACAGAGGAGCATAGAAGAGGTATGCCAAGAACTATTAAGGCAGCAAGCAAGGTGGAATAGAGTGGTTGAGCTCAAAAATATTGAGGCTGGTCTTGGTTTTCAACGTTGGATCAATACTGATTCAACTGAAATCACGATGCTGCCAAAAACATACGCATTGCACATGCAGGTAATATTTATTATTTTGCGCACTTTATATTCCTTAAGATTTATTTGTAGTACTACTGACATTATCTGGTTTTCTATTTGTCATATGCAGCACTATCCTGATGACGCAGAGTTTGTCAATAGAAGAATCAAGCACTTTGCCTGGCTGAATAAGATATTTGGTCCAGTGCGGGGTGGCTTATATCGCCCAAATACATATGCTGATGCTCTAGCAGAGGCAGCATATGATGAGTATAATGACGATGACTTCATGCCTGCGCCTGTGAAATCTAAGGGTAAGAGTGCTGCGTCATCGAAGGCCAAGAGGACGTCAACGTCGAAGGCCAAGAGTACATCAGGTTGCAAGGCCAAGACTACGGTAGCCTCCGATGAGGATAGTTGTGATGACTTCACGTCTCGGTCGGCTGCTAGATTTAAAGCAATGAAAGCCAAATCTAACGCAGCATCATCGGGCAAGCGTTTATTCGATTAGTGAAACATTGTAATGTATCTTAATTTGAAGCCTCGTGACATGTGTATCTTACTTGTAGTTTATGTTGTATTTGTGTTGCTAGCAAATAAATGGCAGGCCTTATTATCGCAATAAGTGATTGAAAGCAAATTTATTTGTCCCATACAAACGAACATAGAAATATGTCTATTACATAGCTGGAAATAGTAACATAGATATATATAGGCGTACACAAATTGTGTTAGCCTTGTCGGCGAGGTCTGGGCTGCCTGTGCCGACGTCCCTAAGGCGATAGACGTTCACGGGGGGGATGAGGTTCACGGTGGCCTCGGCCGTACTGCCGCTCGTCCTCTTCTGGTTGTGTGTCAGGTGGTGGCGGAGGAGTATGAAACACGTGCTGAGATCCTGAGGGTAGAGGGATTAAGCTCCCAGATGTGCTAGCTGGATCGTACGAAAAGAAGTCTGGGATAGATGGAAAAAAGTTGGTGTTATCCTGTCGCAGCATATGCTGAAATCCCTGTGGTGGAGCCATGGTGTATCCAATACCAGCTTCCATGTCGTCCCACGTCGGATCAATAGTTTCCTAAGGGTTATAGACAATATTAGAACCCATGTCACGTTAATGAGGTTGAGAAGGTGTAATTAGTTAAGATATATGCACATACTTGTATGGTATTGAACCGTTGTGAACTCTCGCCTTGATCCCACGTCGCATGTGCTTGCGGCATATTTTGGCCAACATCACAATCCACTGAATCCCACGCAGTCCCAATATTTTCGTGCACACGCCGTGCTCCCACGTCGCATGTGTACGAGTCCATTCCTCCAGATGGGGTAACAGTTGGCATAGTAATTGGCTCCTCCTAGCAAAATCATTGAAAAAAGAAATTGTTACTGTCTATGGAATTTAGTGTTTTTGTAGACAAGAGTCTTATCGAGGATGGGAAATGTGAAAAAAGAGGTTGTTCCATAGTACCTGTCTAACAGCACGTCTTTGAGATCCTAGACGTGAATGTGAACGTTGTAGTAGTGATGAGTCTTGTCGGGGATGTGTCATTGGTGTGGTACTCAGTCGCGACTCACTGGGTCGCGCAAGACTCGATCTAGACGAAGGCGCTTCAGGCATTTCGCGATGATGCGTAATAATATCAGCAAGACGGGTGCAGCCTAAACAACGAAGTCCGCTTGCGGCAGTAGCGAAAATACGTCTGAATATGTTCTTCCCTTCCTGTGTATTTAAGTTCTGCTGTTGCATAGCTCTTTGCGCATCAAAAGCGATTTGCCGTAAATCTTCGAGCTGCATGTATCACAATTAGGACATGATTAATTAGGACATGATTAATTAGGACATGATTAATTAGGACATGATTAATTAGAACACAATCAGTACCGTGCTGTCACGATGGTACGCCGATGATAAGATTTCTGGTCCACGCACTTGCTCGTCCTGTGTAAGCTCTATAGGCGGAGGACCCGACAACAAGGTATGTGTGTTACGGATGTACCACTGATTGTATATCGCAGTTGTATTTATATTGTATGGTCTGAAAATTGAGAAATATATTAGACATAGTAAAAGGGTAATATTTAGACTCTCAAATAAAATATATAAAAACATATTACCTTTCATCCTGTACACAATCAATCAACGCGTTCTCATACCACGTTTCAATCCAACGCCTATTATGTGTCTGCCAGTCATAACAATTCTTTCCTTTATTGTCTTGCCTAGATGACAAAAAATTGAATTAAATAGAGTTCACATAATATTAATTATACGGTACCATTGAGTGGAAATCTTACTTATGTATGGCATGTTCGAGCTGTCTGGGTACTGGTGGGGGCACATCCTGATGGAGATCAAATTGGCGCATTACACGCTCGAGGTTATATGGCTCAACCATCCAAATAAATAGTAGGTTGCAGCGAGTCATTCAGTACGCATGGTCTCTGACACAGTCAATTGTTGGCTGCTGATCACCCCAGATGGACTCAAAATTGTTACGCGTCCATGGATCCCATATGACATTGTACCACTCCAGATGCTCAAACTGGTTGTGATATTCAGGGTAGCATCCGCGTACAATATTTGTGGCCCATGATTTGTGGACATGGACCCACCGGCTAGCCATAGTAAGAGGCCCATATTTATATTGTGTGACACTATTATAAGGGTGGATTTTATTCTTCATAACTGGACGACTAATAGGTATGTACTCCCATGACCATAGCTGCAAAGTATGATAGAGTATGATAGTGCATTGGCAACCTGTACTCTGTCTGCAAAGTATGATAGAGTACGGTTCCAAGTTTCAGTAATGAGGGCTGTAAGAGGGAGGGCTCGCACCCCTTTGAGGACGCCATTATAGACCTCTGACATATTGCTGGTCATTATGCCGTACCGAGCCCCTGAGTCATGAGCGAGTGCCCACTTGTATAAGTCGGGGCAATTCTCTGTTATCCACTGTGTCAGATTGACAGGTGGTGTTCGACCCCTCCGGCCTTCTCGAGATGGCAAGGCAGCACGCTCGATTTCTCCATTGATTCCCGTCCAAATTGCATTCATCTTCGACTCGGTGTTCTGCATGCACATCCTCTTGAAAAGCTTGAACCAATCCTTGTTCTTGAACTTTGTGTAGAAATTTGCTGCTAGGTGCCGCATGCACCACCGTGTCTCCAAATCAGGCCACCCCCATTCAGGGTCTGTAACCTGCTTGATTGTGTTCAGCGCGTTTAGCAGACCCGCGTTGCGATCAGAGATGATGCATACATCGGGACGCTGCTTCACGACTCCATTCTTCAAACAGCTTAGAAACCACAACCAGCTATCCTTGTTCTCACCCTCCACCAAACTATATGCAATAGGAAGAAGCTGGTTATTTGCGTCTGCTGCAATTGCCACCATGAGTGTACCCTTGTACTTTCCAGTCAGAAATGTACCATCAACTGATAACACCGGGCGACAATGATGGAATGCCTGTATAGTCTGGGGGAATGCCCAGAATACACAGTCAAGGATTCTTTTGTTCTCCTCCCGAGGGTGCGGCCGATATTTTAAGAACACTTGAGTTCCCTTGTTAGTTACACATATCTGATTAAGCAATCTAGGGGTGTAGTTATAGGCATCCTCATATGTGCCATACAACCTCTCAAAAATGTCCTCCTTGGCACGCCGAGCCTTGCCGTAGCTGACTTTGTAGCCAATTCGGTCTTCTGCTGCTTTTTGCAGCTTCTTAATACCCATATTAATATCTTCTTCCACTGCCACTGACATTATATGTGACACGTACTTCGCGGTCACATTGCAATGATCTAGAAGAGTTCCAACCTGCTCCCAGCTATGGGGTATAATTTTTGTGATCATCCATGGCTGACATACACCACGCCTCTGACGAGCGATCACTCTACCCTGGCAACCCTCAGCCTTGAAAAGGCAGACGACTTTCAGCTCAGTCTTATCAGACTGTTTAACTCTGTGCTGCCGAGATATGGACAATGCATATCTTTTTATTGCCTGGTCAGCAGAGTCCTTGTCAGGAAAACTATGCCCAACCTCCATACTAGCCTCACCGAGGCCCGCAACAGAGTGATATTCGTTGCGGATGGTCATAGTCTGCAAGAAGTTTTCGGGCATTGGTCCCGCAACCGCCCTCTGAGATGGACCAACACCTTCCTCCTCTGACGATGACGACCCAGAAGAATGATCATCATCGTCATCATCTAGGGCCTCCGGTAATCCCTCTATACGTTCACTTATGTCAACGACCGCAGATCAATAGCGTGGGTCGGGCATAAGCTCAAGTTCCATCGGCTCCGATCGGCCGCTGCTGGGGCCGCCTGTGATGGCTAGCTGCGCCTCTGGAGCGCCGCTACTGCATCCAGGCTCATCACTAGGAGAGACAAACTGCACATACACCATCGGCCTTTGAAACATAGCGGCGCCTGGCGTGGTTGCAAACCTCATGTATGTCCTCCATGAGTTATTTCCTTTCACCTCCCGCAGACCCCAACGGGGAGCTGTCCCATCATCCCCTCCCACACATATGACGGCCTCAACGGTCATCTTCTTCCCCCGCATCTCAGGACCAAACTGCACCCGGATGCATTTCATCACTTCCGCAAAATCTAGGTTCTCCATATCTCTCACTACAACATTTATAGACTCGCACTGAGACATATCTAGCCCAGAAATTCCGTCGCGACCACATCCCCATAAAACACTAATAAATTTTCCATCGTACCTACCCCACAAATTTAAAATGGACATTAGTAACACGGAAGCTAAATTTTATATTTATGTACAAATATAAATATTCTACTAAATGAGCTGACGTAATTTATATTTTGCGTATAATTAATTATTCTTTCTGCATGCAATCACGAACGGAATTATATTTACTGTTCTACCAACTTAACTACATGGGATACAGTATAAAAAAATAAATACTTAACACTTTTTACTACATAAATTTTATACCTTCACGTTAAGTATGCGATCGAATATTACTCATAGAATTAATTATTATTTCATGCATGCAATCACTAACGGAATTATCTTACTTCACTTTATTGTTCTACCAATGTAAGTACATGACATACACTACAACAAAATAAATACTTAACATTTCTTAAGAGATTAATTTTATACCTCAACTTCAAGAACGCGGTCCGCAACTATTTATGCCACCGAATATTTCCAATAACCAATATTTAACTAACGTTCGTAGAAAATTTCACCTGAAATATATATGCAACCAAATTATTAACAAATCATACTTATACTACAAGACTGCAAAAATATATGACATGAGATTTTTACCGTTACTTCAATGACTATTGGTACACTTCAAATTCTGCGGCACACAATTTCCAAGTATTACCAGCGATATCGTATTCATACTACAATCCACCTACCACATAAAATCATTGGTTTCGTTAGAATGAATGCAAAAATAATCGATGCTTCATTAGCAAGTTCGAAATCATGCAACTATAATATTATCATTATCACTCTCCATGCTAATAATATGTTAAATGACTAAATCTTTAACTACCATGCAATAATATAAGTAATCATTTGAAGATATTACCTTCATACAAGAAGCTCCTCTACTTCTTCATGTCTGGATCTTCCTTTAATATCCAATTTTGCCACCTTAATACCACCTACTTGTGCTAAACTTGAACAAAGCACGGCTCATTACAGAGGAGATAGCAGGAGATGGACTACGAGAGATAGCAGGAGATAGAGAGAAGCTCAGCTCATTAGAGAGGAGAGAGCAGGTGAGTGAATAAGTGAAGGAGCAGGCGTGCTGCATGTGTGAGGGTGCTACCCTTTAAAAGGAGAGCTCATCAGCTCACATCGCATCCTGTCTCGTGATAATTTGAGTGTATTTACTATATGAAACAGTGTTTCAAAGCATCAAATATACAGATAAAAACACCACAGATTGCATATCACATGCAAAAAGCTTCACAGGCGGGAATCCTAGCATTCCAATCATGCAACATTGAAAATTCGTTGCATCTTTCCAGACCTAGTAATCAGCGCCGTTATCTTGGGAACTTGGGCCGGTCGGCTTTGGCAGGGTGCCGGCACCACCGATGGCGGCAGGAGCCACATCAGCTTGCCGGCAATGAGGGAGGCGGCAGGGCCCACTCACACAAGCGGCGTCACGAGCCAGGCCACATGCCTGCGACGCTGGTGGCGGCACCCCCATGCCGGCGTCGGCCCAGGCGGCACGTGCCACGTGTCGCCTGGCCAGACGTGCCGCCACCCATAGGGGGTCTTTTTTGACAAATTTTTCGGCAGGTGGTCTTTTCTAGCATTTCAGTGGCGCAGGTGGTCTTATCTGTCAAAAATTCCGCTATGGTGAACATGATTTCCCTGTGATTTGAGATCCAAGACGAGCCTTTGGGGGGATTGCATTTAGAATTAATAACAATTGAGTTCGCATTCTTGCACAGAAGTTGGATAAGAGAAACCATATTGATTTTTTATGTGCGTATTTGAGTGCTCGAACTTGTTATTCCCCTTTGTTGAAATCTGCAGTTTCTTAACAATACTTTATGTCCTGTGGATGGATGTGTTTCTTCAGTGGCTAAAAGGAAGGAGGTCGGCCAAGATGATGATGTTTCTCTGGGTGCTAAACGATTCAGATATTCAGGGCTGGACCTTCCAGAGGTATGGCACAATTTTCTTGTAATGCATTAATTATATTATCAGAAATAGCAGGAACACTGCTTTTGCGTTAAGAAGGGGGAACCACTGAATACAACCTAGAGGAAATCAAGAACTGAAAAACAGAAGTAAAAGAAATCCTGGATCTGTGAACTGCAGTTGGGCTATACACACAATAAAGTAAGTTGCAACACGCTTCCAGAAGGAGGCTGATATCATTTTAATCAAGGAAGTGATTGTGACCGGGATCATCAATTTGTTATTAAATCACACTCTTTGGAATGTGCCAAACTAAGTAAGAGGTGATAGAATCCTCTTTCTTCCTTCTTGAATTAGATATCCGGGATTGAAGCCTTCTGGACTAATGCAAGAGTTATGTTGCAAGTGCAGTACCATCATGAGTCCATCACCACTCTTAAGTTTAATTTATGAACACAACATCTGATTCAGCATGTACAGTCCTATTGCGCTGCTAGCTTTGCTTTGTGCTTAACGGTTGCAGCTTTAAGTCCAGCAGAAAATTGTCTGTCATGAGTTTAGACCCTAGGTATCGTGATAACTGAAAAGTAGTAAGATGGGTAAGTTAGACAGCTCTAAAACTTTAGGGAGCCCCAATGCCATTTATTCTTTGTTTTATATGGTATCTTGAAAATATTGTCCCTTCACCTTAGTTGCAAGGTTTTATGTATGTTTACACTGGCCTTTTTATTCTATTTCATGGCCTTCTATCTTCAGATGTACTATTTAAACCCTATGCAGACGCTAGTCACTATATATGTTCATATCTGCTACTTTAGCTTATCTAAGACATTATGTTTTACGATAAAGCACTATTTTGTGCACGAATGCACGGAAACTTATAGCTACTGTGTGCCTGATGCAGTTTTCAATATAGTTCATAGTGCTTAGTCATTAGCAACTTCCTTTTTCTAGGAATGACAGTAGCAATACTGTGGTCAAAGAACTTCTCAGTCTGAATTCTGAACTTCTATTACATGATTATTCATGCAGGATATCTGGCGTCACATTCATTCCCTACTGCCATTGCGAGATGCTGCCCGTACTGCCTGCGTGTCTCATGCCTTTTCACAATTCTGGAGACGTCATCCCAACCTCAACTTTACTAATAACAGTATACTGGGTTCAGATAACAATGGATGTGGAACGGATTTCATCAGAACAATCGACCACGTTCTGAAAAAACACTCAGGCATTAACGTCAAGACATTCACACTTGAACTGCTTGATTATAAAAAGGCAGGGCGTCTTCGGTTAAATAGTTGGCTTCAGATTGCTATGAGACCAGGGATTGAAGAAATAACCCTTAGATTTGGCTTCTCTGCTAAGTCAACATATAAGTTTCCATGCGGCCTTTTATCTGATAGGGTCAGGAACTCAGTTCGGTGTCTTACACTACAGTGTTGTGTTTTCTGCCCCACAGTCGAACTTGGTCCTTTCAGAAGCCTAGCAATGCTGCGTTTCTTTAAAGTACGTGTTACAGGTTACACGTTAGGGTGCCTTCTTTCAAACAGTCTTGCTCTGGAGTGGTTGGAACTTAATTCTTGTGACAAGTTAGATTGCCTGAAGATACCTTGCCAGCTTCAGCGGCTTAGCTACCTGAGGATTTTTCTTTGCCGGAGGCTCTATGTGATAGAGATGAAAGCTCCAAATCTTCGTGTCTTCCACTTGGATGCAGAAAACGCAACAAATCTCTCTCTAGGGGTATCAGCGAAACTGAAGCTGTTATACATAAGCAGTCCAGACCTCGCAAGTTATGCCCATTTGGAGCTTCTCTCCAATGTGCCAAATCTCGAAAGTCTTAACCTCAGATCATGTTGCCAGGTATTCTGTAGAAGTTTGGTTGACTATGGACTAGTTTGTGCTTATAATGGCAGTCATACTTCGGAAAATGTATGTTAATTAATCCTCGACATGTTTGTGCAGGTGCCCAGTTCACTGATGCTACCTGTCAAGTTCCTGCACCTCAAAGAATTTAACCTTTCACTAACCGGACAGGGTGTTTCACAAGCCTATGATTATTTTTCTCTGGCTTCTTTGCTTGATTCCTGTCCTTCCTTGAGGAATATGCTCTTAAATGTAAGTCACTGCAAAGATATCTAGCCATTCTGGTGGAACCAGTAAAGAATCCATTGAAGTATATTGATTTTTTTTATCTTCAGGTATCTCATGAATGCGTGGGGCATCAGACGGTCTTCGAAGATCCACCACGCTCAATGCAGATGCCAGGACAGCAGCATGGCAATCTTAAGAGTGTGACGATCCTGGGTTTCTGTTATGCAAAGAGCTTAGTCGAGCTAACATGCTATATTGTCGAGAACACCTCGTCATTGGAGAGCCTAACATTGGACATTCATGGTACGCGTCTTGTCTCGGTATCTGGCATAGTCATGAGGCCCATGTACGATGGTAGGCTCGTGGAGGCTCCTAAAACGCTCTTGGCCATAAGAACATACATTCAGGGGAAAATCCCCTCGACAGTTAAGCTCAATGTTCTAGAGCCCTGCGGCCCGTGCAATACTGTTGGAGGTTCTAACTTATCATAGTAGTTTTCCAGTGTTGTTCTGGAATTCGACGGTGTTGTTTTGGAACATAAAATGTGTGAACATTTAAATGGACGGTAGGGATCATTCCAGGAAATATTATTACATGCATAACTTTTTGTGTGATCCACCAGATCTTTTTCGGACGAGGGAACCTCCAATTTTATATACACCGTTTTTGTTCGTCACGTTAAATCTGTTTTTATGAACTATCAGAACAGTTCATGTGATATTCATGTGCTAAGGGTTTATCGAGATTGTGGATCTGTAGAACCTAGCTCAGACCAATCAAGCCTTTCTATAAGAGGCAGGGATGGGGCCTGTGGTACTCAGTCTAACTGATGATATCTGCAGTGGTGCTCTTTGTCAAGTTTTTCGTTCTGTCTTAGGAATAGTTTGTAATAGGGTTTGAAGTTCTGTCTTAGGAATAGTTTGTAATAGGGTTTGAAGTTTTTCGTTCTGTCTTAGGAATAGTTTGCAAGAGGGCCACGGTCTGAACTCTGAAGAATGCCTTGCTGAACATTGATACCTTGAACTCGGTATTGCCAATTTCATGTCGTAATGAAATGTGTGGACAATTCACCACTGCACATTTGAAGTCATAGATCTCATGATCTCATGTATGGAGAAAGCGGAGTAACCGTTTTATGTTCAGCTTTCCATTCTGATGACTTTGGAGTTAAAAGAAAAATCTGCAGCTTCTCTGCACACAAGACATGAACCGAAGGAGCAAGGTCGCTGTCGTACTACACGCAACCCGACAGGCAGCTCCGGCCCTGTACTTCCACCCCAAGCCATTGTACTACCGCGGAGTACGTACTAGCAACCTTGCTCCTTCGGTTCATGTCCGTACGCCCCAGACGCGCCGCTGCGTTCAGCTCTCTCGCGCCATATGCATGTAATATTCTGAACCCCTTGATCGATCTGTATATTAATTCTGAATCTCATGATCTACAAGAACTTAATATTACTGGTTTGGGAAAAGGGTGTTCGATTTCGCTTTCACGTGGAGCACTTGTTGTTCGTTCCCCTCATGCTTTTCCTCGAAAGCGACTTGATGAGACACCAGACAAGGTAAATATGGCCAATAAGCCAAATATAATGATTTTGACTAGCTCTTTTTGGAGCAAATAATTGAAGTACAAAGAAAGATGATCACAGATAAAACAATAATATGGTCGTCGTATGTACTCCCACTCCCAGCTACTAAATATGTGGGAGAGCTTATTCCTTCTAGCACCTAGCTAGCTAAGCTGTCTAATTACACTTACAAGCCACCTAACCGAATCATAGGGAGAAGCAGCCCATGCCGCCGGAGCGCAGCGCCAGGAACGGCAGCACCGCGTCGGGCGACGCCGCGGGCGCGGGAGCAGGTGCCTTGTCGGCCGCAGCGACGCCGTTGGGCCTCCGGCGCGGCGCCGGCCGGGGCAGGTTCTCCGGCACGACGTTCTCCAGCGAGTTGGCCCGCCACGGCGGGCACTGCCTCCGGTCGCTCCACCGCGCCGGCGCCTGCACGCGCACCAGCGCCGCCTCGTGGGGTGCGCCGTCGCTCCCCGTGGCCGTTCCCCAGGACGTGGCCATCGCCGCGCCGTCGACGGCGCCCGTCGCCCCGACGGCCACGACGCAGGCCGCCGCGAGGCACGCCCGGCGCAGCATGGGGAGATGGCCCGTGGTGGCGCCTGGACTACCTTCCTTGGCCGTGGCCGGAGACGGATGCCGGAGCTGGTGGCAGCAGCTGATCGCCATCGTGGAGGAGACCGGCATGATCGATCGGGAAGCTAACGAGTGCTGCTCGATCGATCGAGCTGGTCCAAATTCCAGAATCTCTCGAGCTTTCGTGACAGGAGCATCGGCTCCGAGTTCTTTATAGCCATTTTTCGTCCCGGGAAACAGGGGAGGAGGTCGCGTGGGGAGATCGACCGGGGCCGTTGATGTGGGCTGCGACGGTGGATCTCAGCTGACGGAGCGTGGGAGAACGGACTTTGTGTACGTGGACACGTGGTAACTTGGCGTGTGGAACCACCTCGGCTCGGCGGTGGCGTGCGAGAAAGATGGATGGAGGAGTTCGGCACGACGCCTGGCGGCGTGGGGCCCGGCCGTCGGTAAGATATTTGGCGGTGGTGGCGCTCGTGGTTGACGACGACCGACGGGCACGATGCAGTGTTCAGTGGCGTGTACTGTGAAACAGTGGCGGACACGGTTCAAAAACTAAGGGTGTGTTTGGTAGCCCGGCTCGATCGAGAATAGCTATTTGTCTTCAGCCAAGCTGATCTTAGTCAGGCTGGGCTTAGATTTTTGCTGTGTTTGGTAGCCTGGGTTGATTGAGATATTCTCAGTCGGGCAGTTGTTTGGTAGCTTGTATATGATGAGAGATGCTGAGTAGATATAAAATTTGCATAAAGATCCTTGAATACAAAAGTGAAACACAATAGTGCCCTTGCGTACAAAAATGAAACACGATTGGATCCCTCTATACAATATAAAAAGCAATCGGGTCCCTGTACAAAGAAACAAAAGCAATCGGGTCCTGGCGGAGGATCTCCGGCGAGGGAGCTCCGGCGGCCGTGGCCGCGCTGGCCGTGGCGGCGCTGGCCGTGGGTGTGGCGGCGCTGGTCGTGAAGGGGCAAGGAGTTGGCTGTGGGGCGCTGGGCGTGGCGTGCTTGCGCTGGCCGTGGCGTGCTTGCGCTGGCAAGGCCATGGCCGTGGATCTCCGGAGCAGTTGTGCCGCTGTCGAGGCAAGGCCGTGTCCTGGGGCGGAGTAACTCCGGCGCTGGCGAGGCCAGGCAGTGGCCCTGGGGCGGAGGATCTCCGGCGATGGCGAGGAGAAGTCGTGGCCATGGATCTCCGCAGGGATGAGCTTGGGGCTAGAGGTGCTGGTCGAGGAGGCTGCGGCGGAGGCCGGCGTTGAGGAGGTGGAGGCAGGCGGAGGCGGAGGAGGCAGAGGCCGGCATCGGCGGGGAAGGTGGAGGTCGGCGGAGGAGGAGGCGCTGGGTGAGAGAGAGAGATGAGAAGGGGGAAATGAGCCAGGATGGCTTGACCCCTGTGGGCGCGAGCGTGGGCCCGGGACGCGCGGGGGAGAACTCGGGCGAGTTCAGCCCTGCCCACCTGCGAAGCTCGATTCGAGCTTCTCTACCGGGCAGGGCTGAGGGGCATTTTTCGGCTGAGTTGGGCACTGCCCGTGTAAGCGAGCCGGCCTACCAAACACCCAAATATTTAGAATTCTCTGCTGAGATGAGAATAGCTGAGATGAACCGGGCTACCAAACACGCCCTAAGTGGAATCTAAGTTTTTTTTTTTGAACGGGAGAGGGGTCTCGAAGGACCCCGAGGCTGCTTCTTATATTAAAAGCGGTGGGTACATCTTACAGACAGGCCCTTGTCTAAGCCGAAAATAAAAGATAAGGCCTGCAAAATTACACAAAGGACCTCGGAAATAAACAGGAAACGCTATCGGGTCCTCTGTCTTCTCCACTGACGGGGGAACCCTGCACATCGGCCGCCTTGACGCCATCGGGGACGAACCACTTGACGGCAGGAAGACGGGGTCTCCGACGCAAGGCTCAGAGAGGGCCTCCACATAGGAGGTTGAGCAGGAACGCCATCTCGGCGCCTGACCTGGCCGCCCTTGCGGCAACTGAGCGCGGCGGCGAGCTTGTCCACCGCGGAGTGAGCTTGACGAAGCAGCAGCATGGATGTACCACCTTGACCTAGACAAGGAGCACGAGTAGCACAGACTCCTCCCCACGCCTCCATGGCTGGACGGAGAAGAAGTGCCTAGCTCGCACACTTGCAGATCTTGGCAGCGACGCTTGATGGGGGGGCTCACCGACAAGGAGAACTCCACCTGCTTTCTCCACGAAAGTAGGAGGAGGAGCCTCGACGGCGACCGCCAAGTGCAGCGCCCTAGCACCATAGTAGGAGAACCACCCTTGCCACCTCCAGATCTGACCAGATCCGAGCTCCTCCCCTTCACCCCCTCGCCTCCACGGCCGGCCAGGGGAAGGAGAAGCAGCGCAGCAACAGAGCAGATGCAGAAGGCGGCGATAACCAAGGTCTTTATTGAGGAGAAACCGGCTCTGGACATGGTCTCCATCTTCTCCGACCGCCGGAGCACGATGGGGAAAGCATGCCTTCGTCGGATGCGACCGGGGAGACCCGAAGAGCCCGGCGCCAGACTCCAAGCTACCGGCCTATTGACGAAACAACTAAACCTAGAATCTACAGGGGAGAGCCCGGCGCCTCGTCTCAGCCATCTCCGGGCGGCATCGCCGCCGGAGACGACCTCGGCTTGGCCCGGCAAACACGAGGAGCTCCTCAGGTACTGTAGCGAAGAGAGAGAAGGTGGAGAAGAGAAATGAGCGGACTTCTAAGTGGAATCTAAGTGAGTGGGGCTTTATTTCTAAGCTGACTAGAGGGCCAACTAGTTAAAATATAGCCTATATAGTGTAAAAATGGAAAAAAAATGAGTGGGGTCTAGGCCCCCACTAAGCATAACCTGGGTTCGCTCCTGCTGTGAAATTCTATCGAAAAGAAAGTGAGGACTCGGTCCTAATTAAGGAGTAGCGCGTTTAGGTACGAGAGTAAGGCGTTTTAGGTCCCGGGCAGCATTGATTTTTTTCAAATCTTTTTGAAACTTTAAAACGTAGTTTTTGAATAAGCGTGCGGCGGGTCTCAGTCTCAAGCTCCATGGAGCCCTTTTCTGAAATATTCAATAACAGCATTTTGGAGTTCCATTTTTAAAACAATCTAGGACATAAACACTGATCTATTCGAGAAATTACCTTCTATATTTGGCAGTGTAGAACAATCCTAGATTTTGTCATTTTTGTGAAGCCAAGAATATGAGGTATTTGATATTTTACTAGAGTGCATGGAGTAGTATTTTTTTCAGATTTTTGTACTTTAAAATAACTTTCTATTTTTATTAAAAAACTACATGTAGCCCGAGCTCTAAAATGAAATTGAATAAAGTGCTCAGTTAGCTAGACCACATCAGTTTTATATAAACAAAAAACAATTTAACAACAAATGAACATAAAAAATAGCTTATACAAATTTGGTTTCTAAATACTAATGCATCTTCTGAACCACGTAATTTTTTATCTAGACTTATTGAGCATGGAAGTGCCGGTTACTAACGCCTTATCACCCAACAATAAGATTAACAAAATTTTGACCAAGAAACAAGTATCACAAATAAATGAGAACGAAAGGATATCAAAAGATAAACCTAAAATTTTATTCTTCCACTCTATTAAATTATGCAAATTTATATATAGATTCATATAATCTAAAACACTCCACTATGGTTTACTTACATTCATGGCGAAGTCCATGTAGGAAAGACTTTAGAGCATCCAAAAATTAAATGGAAAAATTGTGCAAGAAATATAGATGAACGGATAATGACACATTTATCACCTTTATATACATGCACATGTTTAAATTATTAATATTTGCTAAAGTGCACAAGAAATATCGAAACAATAATATACAATTGACATGAATGCAAGGTATGATGAAGTAAAAAGGTTAAATATAAATAAGTTATTCCTAGCTTGCATGGTAGCCATGAAATTGTTTTTACCATTCATCAGTTTTTGAAGCCAACCTATATGAAGAATGGTGTGTATGAGAAACATAGAGGGGAATTATAATGACGATAAATTATGACAACAAGAAACAAAACAAGGTGATGTTAATTCTCATGGCTCGTTTCTAAGATTATCACAAAAATCAAATTTTGCATATCTACACAACTTTTGTATAAATTAAAGGCATATTACTATATTAGGTTCCCAACTTGTTTGATTATCAGATAAAACAACACAGTCAATATCTCGGTCCAAGATAATATCAATTAAATATTATTCATGAGACGGTTTTTTTGTTTCTCAAGGTTTAGTTATCTAAAACTGACTTTTCTACATGATTCATATCAATTGCACACAATAAGTTTTTTCATGTTTTACTAGCCACCACGAGTGAACATTCTCGACATTGGTATATTAAGGGCAGAGCTAGATGAGATAAGTCTTGGGTGCACAACCCATGGATTAGAAGGAATGCAAGGCGGATTGAGGCCATGCGGTGCACAACCCATGGCTACAAGTATGTACAATTTTTGTGGGATGATCTCAAAGAAACAAATAACATTTCATCCAAGTGTATGTGCAACTTGGTGCCCCAACGTGGCTCGGGGGTGGGTGCACCATTAGAGTGGGTGCAAACCTAGGGATGGATGTTGAGCCAACTCAACTAAAACTCAATAATTATTAACCATTAATTTAAGAACTTGACTTGACTCAGTAAGTATGCATTTTGGGTATTGGAATGTTATGGTTCCATTCCACTTGGATGGGGCAATTCAATTCCTGTGTTTGGTTAAAGGGAATTTAGTTGAATGAGATGGTTCCATATTATAAACCATGGCGTATGATACGTCTCAAACGTATCTATAATTTTTGATGCTCCATGCTTGTTTTTACACCATTTGCTTCGTGTTTCGTTACACTTCGTGGCGTTTTTATGCATTTTACGGAACTAACCTATTAACGAGATGCCACAGTGCCAGTTCCCTGTTTTCTGCTGTTATTGTGTTTCAGAAAAGTTACACAGGAAATATTCTCGGAATTGGACGAAACAAAAGCCAAACATCCAGAAATTCACCGAAGCTTCCAGAGAACCGAAGAGGAGATGGAGTGGGGCCACGAGGGGCCTACACAATAGGGCGGCGCGGCCCAGGGCTAGGCCATGCCCCCTATGTGTGTGACCGCCTCGGTCCACTTCTGACGATGCCCCTTCGCCTATAAAGACCCCCCGACGGGAAAAACCTAAATACCCGATCACTTTTCCAGAATACATCGCGATCCGCCGCCGCCGTCGACCCGAGATCGGGAGGGTCCAGAAGCTCTTCTCGGCACCCTGCCGGAGAGGGGAATCGCCATCGGAGGTCTTCTTCATCGCCATGCTTGCCTCTGGCGCGATGAGTGAGTCGTCTACCTTGGACTATGGGTCCATAGCAGTAGCTAGATGGTTGTCTTCTCCACCATGTGCTTCATGTTTAGATCTCGTGAGCTGCCTTACATGATCGAGATTACCGTTATGTAATTCTACATGTTGTGTTTGTTGGGATCCGATGAATATTGGTGTTATGATTGAGTTGATGTGCTGAATATTATCTTATGTTATCTCTATGTTATTTATGATCTTGCATGCTCTCCGTTGTTAGTAGCTATCTTGGCCGAGTAGATACTAGTGACTCCAAGAGGGGGTATTTATGCTCGATAGTTGGGTTCATGGCTCTATTTAATCTGGGGGAGTGACAGAAACCTCTAAGGTTGTAGATGTGCTGTTGCCACTAGGGAGAAAACAACATTCATATGCTCAAGGGCATATGCTTTGTTTACATTACACACTTTGCTTAATGCAGTTATCTGTCGTTCGCAACTTAATACTTGTGGAGTTCTCGGATTGATTCGCCACAAGTGGATTATTAGTCATAGATGCAGTTGCCTGGCAGTCTATGTATCTTTTTGTAATGCCCAGAGTAAATCTCATAGTGATCCTCTCGACTTAGCACATTATCTTTATTCTATCAATTGCCCAATTGTAATTTGTTTACCCAGCATGTGTTATTTTATCTTATGGAGAGACACCACTAGTGAACTGTGGATCCCGGTCCTATTTCCATTATATTGCTATCACCTGTTTACTTTACTCGTATTGTTTACTTTACTCGCATATTACTATTGCTTTCCACTTGATACGCTCATACCCTTTGTTTCAAGCAAACCGGTGAGATTGACAACCTCATCGTAAGTTGGGAACAAAGTATTTGGTTGTGTTGTGTGCAGGTTCCATGTTGCTACTAGTTGCAGATGCCCTAACAAGAAATCGTTAACGGTGCCCTTGTTTGAGTGTCACTAGGCTAGCAAGCATCACCTTCTTGAGTTTGGCTTTTTCCTACTAGTTCGATAAACCTTGGTTTCTTACCGAGGGAAAAGCTTGCTGCTATATTCATCAAACCTTCTCTTGGGGTTTCCCAACTGGCCGGTCATTTACTTCATCAACTACATGCCAACAAGTTCTTTGGCACCATTCATCACCGCGCCATCTATAGCAATCAAGACATTTTCTGGCGCCGTTGCTGGGGAAAAAGAAGACTTCTGCAAGGGGAGTTTCGCACGCACATCCTTTACTTTGTTTTAAGTTTTGCTTTACTTTACTTTTACTTGCATCGATTTATCAAAAACCCAAAAAATTAGTTTCCTTTATAGTCGCTTTTATTTACTTACTTTTAGTTTTGTTAGAATGAGTAATCCTGAAGTTGAAGTTCGTACTTTTAAGCAACAAGGGGGAGAGAGCTTGAAAGATGCTTGGTACCGTATTAGCAATTCTCATCATAGGTGTACAAAGAAGCATTCTACCATGATCCTCCTTAGAAATTTTTATGTTGGTATAACTAGTTGGTATAGGTACGTTCTTGATACTCTTGCAGGAGGTAATTTTCTGGGTACTCCCGCTCTTGAAGCATGCACTTTAATTGAAAGTTTAGTGGGAGTACCACCTATTCATGTTGTTAAAACTGAGATCACTTTGGAGGAAGTTATAGAAAAATTAGGCTCTTTAGAAAAAAGTTTGCGAAATATCCTTGATAATGCTAGCCGAGTTAATGAAGCGATAGAAAGTATCAGTAAGAGAATTACCGTTTTAGAAGCTAGCACTAATCTTGATAGTCAAAACCTTAGGATTGGGAAACTAGAGGAATCCATGGAAACTTTAAGTTCAATTTTCTCTTCTCTTAAGTTTAAGAAGGAGAAAGCTTTTGTTGGAAAAGAGCAAAAATTTATGTATGTTCCCAAGGTGTCTGTGCCTAAACCGAATCATGTTTTTAAGATTGGTAAGACTTTTAGTTCAACTAAGAGTGACTTGCAGGTTGAATCATCTTCGGGAACCTCTAAAGTGCCTACTGTGGTAAGTGGTGATCTTGAGGAAACAGTTGATCTTAATGCCTCTTTCGAAAATACTTGATTCGCACTTTCTGCGCCTAGCTCAAAGGCGTTAAAAAAAGCACTCTTGGGAGATAACCCAATATTTTTTACTTTCAGTTCTTTTTCTTTTATTTGAGTCTTGGAATTTATTACTACTGTAATAATCTCTCCTTATCATTTTTATTTCATTTTTGTGCCAAGAGAAGCCTCTAATTTGAGTAAGGTAAGATTTGGGGATGTTGCTGTCCTGAAACTGTTTTTGGTGCTGCACCGAAAAAATTTGTGAACATTCTCAGTATATATTTTGGACCTGAGATTTCTTGTGAATATGCCCCAGGTTATATCCAAACTTTCATTAGTTATACACTTTTTTATTTGAGCAACAGAAAACCCTCTAAAAATTCGACATTTGTCAGCTGTTCTGTTTTGACAGATTTCTGCCATTATTTGTGTTTGCCGCTTTATCGCTTTCTTTTTTAGTTCTTTTGATCACGGAACTTTTGGAGAAGTTGCTACAGTAGTATATGCTTTATATATGGTGGTTTTGAGTTGAAACCTGAAGCAAAAAGGGTTGATTCAATGTTATGCTTACACTAATGTTGCTAATAGAATTGTGTTTAGTTTTGTATGAAGGAAGTTTTCAAGTGTAGGGATTGGAGAATGATGAGATGAGTTGAAGAATGGACAAAAGCTCAAGCTTGGGGATTCCTATGTTACCCCAAGAAATATCCAAGAGTTACAAGCGTCAAAGCTTGGGGATGCCCCTGAGGCACCCCTTCTTCATCGGCAAAAATCAGGTCACCTTTCAACACACTATATTTTTATTGCTTCATGCATTATGTGTTTTTCTTGGAGCGTCAATTCTTTTTAGTTTTCAGTTTTGTTTAGTTTTGTTTGCTGCAATAAATGGTTGGACCCCAAAAAATTCCTTTGGAGAAGTTGCCTTGCTTTTCATTTGCCAAGAACACTCAGTTTTTCACTCTTATTGTTTCAACGAGTGTTCTCTTTTTTCTAGAACCGCATTTAGCTTTCGATTTTCGCCTTGATTTTTGTTCAGATCTTGTTATATCTTTGCATCACGGTGTATTTTGACCTCTGGTCCATGTTGGTTTTCATCAAAAGATTTACTTCAAAAAAGTTTGAATGGTGTTGGAAAAGAGAAAAAGCTTTATGCAAAAAAGTGGTATAAAAAGGAGCTTGTGTAGACTGCGGCCTAGGTTTTTTCATGTCGTGCTTGATATCTTTTTGATAGTATGCTTAGTGGTTTTGCTGTAGCATGACTTGTCTCAAATGACTGAGATTTCTTAATGAGCCTTTGAAAAAATCATGCGTTGTTTTAATTATTTGGAAGCATTAGTTTGGTTTTCTCCTTTGATGCTTTATTTGGGTTGACTTGGCGCATGCTCACACATGTTAGACTCATACAAAGTCGCCATTGCCTCTATAATCATTTAGTTTTTGACTTTTGATGCCATCTTATGTTTCTTTTAATGTCGCTTTGTCGCTCTACATGATTATGGCCGTTATTGCTCTCTTAGTTGGTCGCTCCCAGTCTTTTGCTAACCCTCATTTTGTACTGAGTATGAGCTCTACTCGTGCATGCAACTCCTAAAAACCAAGTTTTCCATTGTATCCACTATAAATTCCTATGCATGGTATTTGTAAGCCATTCCAAGTAAATTTTCATGTGCTACCTTTAAAAACTTTCAACTACTTCTCGTTTTGTGCCACTGTTTTTAGCTCATGGGGACGCAGTGGTCAGAATTGCTATCTTCCATATTAAATTAAGTACCCCTCGACTAGGCAGCTTCATCTGCTCGTCATTAATTTTGCATGAGATCTGGTCAGACCATGGCAATCTAATTCTAAAAAAGAAAAAAGGCACTCCTCCATGGTATGTGAATGTTGGTGGGCACTCAATGGAATCAGTTAGCCATGGTTTGAGAAAGGAAAAAAGGTGGGGAAGAGTGCCAAAGCTTTATAAAAGAGCACCAATGTGCCAAATTTTCAAAGAACTCAGAACCGCTCTCACTTGTTTATTATGGAAGATAGGAAGACCCCATTGCCAGTTGTTGACATGAAACAACCACCTCTCAAAACCCAATTTTTATCTCTGTTTTACAACATAAAAGCTCTAGCACATGTTTAACAACTGCTTCCCTCCGCGAAGGGCCTTTCTTTTACTTTTTATGTTGAGTCACCACCTTCTATCTTTATACACCGTCTAAGAGAGCATAGTTGTCATTCTGAGTATAATGTGCATTGTCCCAAAGTTTTCATTGATTGATTCATGATGTTGGTTTCACTTGTTCTTAAATTATTTGTATCTAGTCGCCCTCTTAAACTTGAAGGTGTCCTATGCATTTATGTTTTGCTCTCTCATGAAGGACAAGCTGAAAACCATTTGTATGTTTTTCCATATGATTTGAACACACGTTTGACTTTCATTGTTTCATTTTCATGATCTTTTGTTTGTGTTCTTTTTCATGTTATAACATGGTTGCTAAGTTTCTTCTATCAAGATTATGTCTTTCATGCCTGATGCGGCACGGTGTTGATGGTTTTTCACCGTCCAGTTGGGAACCCCAAGAGGAAGGTATGATGAGTATAGCAGCAAATTTTCCCTCAGTAAGAAACCAGGGTTTGTCAGTCCAGGAAAAAGCCAAACGTCTGAAGGTGATGCTTGCTAGCCTAGTGACACTCCAACAAGGGCGCCGTTAACGATAACGTGTTAGCGCGTCTTCAACTAGTAGCAACGTGGAACCTGCACACAACACAACCAAATACTTTGCTCCTAACTTACGATGAGGTTGTCAATCTCACCGATTTGCTTGAAACAAAGGGTATGAGCGTATCGAGTGGAAAGCAATAGTAGCATGCGAGTAAAGTAAACAGTGCGAGTAAAGTAAACATGTGATAGCAATATAATGGAAATAGGACCGGGGTCCACAGTTCACTAGTGGTTTTCTCTCCATAAGATAAAATAACACATACTGGGTAAACAAATTACAGTTGGGCAATTCATAGAATAAAGACAACGTGCATATGTCGAGAGGATCACTATGAGATTTACTCTGGGCATTACAACAAAATACATAGACCGCCATCCAACTGCATCTATGACTAATAATCCACTTGTGGCAAATCAATCTGAAACTCCACAAGTATTAAGTTGCGAACAACAGATAACTGCATTAAGCAAAGTGTGTAATATAAACAAAGCATATGCGCTTGAGTATATGAATGTTGTTTTCTCCCTAGTGGCAACAACACATCTACAACCTTAGAGGTTTCTGTCACTCTCCCAGATTAAATAGAGGCATGAACCCACTATCGAGCATAAATACCCCCTCTTGGAGTAGCAACTACTCGGCCAAGATAGCTACTAACAACGGAGAGCATGCAAGATCATAAACAACATAGAGATAACATAAGATAATACTCAGCACATCAACTCAATCATAATACCAATATTCATCGGATCCCAACAAACACAACATGTCGAATTACATAACGGTGATCTCGATCATGTAATGCAGCTCACGAGATCTAAACATGAAGCACATGGTGGAGAAGACAACCAACTAGCTACTGCTATGGACCCATAGTCCAAGGTAGACTACTCACTCATCACGCCGGAGGCAAGCATGGCGATGAAGAAGACCTCCGGTGGCGATTCCCCTCTCCGGCAGGGTGCCGGGAAGAGCTTCTGGACCCTCCCGATCTCGGGTCGATGGCGGCGGTGGATCGCGATGTATTCTGGAAAAATGATCGGATGTTTAGGTTTTTCCCATCGGGGGGTCTTTATAGGCGAAGGGGCGGCGCCAGAGGTGGACCAGGGGGCCCTCACCACAGGTGGGCGTGGGCCAGGGGCAGGCCGCGCCCCCTGGTGGTGTGGCCGCCCTGTGGCCCTTCTCCGTCTCCTCTTCGGTTCTCTGGAAGATTTGGTAAATTTCCGGATGTTCGGCTTTTGTTTCGTCCAATTCCGAGAATATTTCCTGTGTAACTTTTCTGAAACACAAAACAACAGAAAATAGGGAACTGGCACTATGTCATCTCGTTAATAGGTTAGTTCCGTAAAATGCATAAAAATGCCAGGAAGTGTAATGAAACACTAAGCAAATGGTGTAAAAACAAGCATGGAGCACCAAAAATTATAGATACGTTTGAGACGTATCAGCATCCCCAAGCTTAACTCCTGCTCGTCCTCGAGTAGGTAAGTGATAACAAAAGAAATAATTTTTGAGGTGACATGCACCTACACAATCTTGATCATATATGTAAGCGTTGTGCGCTAGGATAAAAGAACTAAAAACATGGGCATGAAAGATATAATCTTGATAGAAGAAACTTAGCAACCATGTTATAACATGAAAAAGAACACAAACAAAAGATCATGAAAATGAAACAATAAAAGTCAAATGTGTGTTCAAATCATATGGAAAAACATACAAATGGTTTTCAGCTTGTCCTTCATGAGAGAGCAAAACATAAATGCATAGGACACCTTCAAGTTTAAGAGGGCGACTAGATACAAGTAATTTGAGAACAAGTGAAACCAACATCATGAATCAATCAATGAAAACTTTGGGACAATGCATATTATACTCAGAATGACAACTATGCTCTCTTAGACGGTGCATAAAGATAGAATGTGGTGACTCAACATAAAAGTAAAAGAAAGGCCCTTCACGGAGGGAAGCAGTGATTGCAAGTTTTATAAACCTTCAAAAATTATGGTACTTACTATCTTTGAGCTCTCATTGCCCCTATCATAGGCATCTTGAATGGTTAAAGTTAATGCGAGTACAATTATGAAGCATATGCTTGACAAATCATAAGTTGAAAACCTCGTGTCCCGTGAAGTATGAATACCCAAACCTCATGCTACTCGACTTAGAGTCCCAAGCAAGCTCTTGTCATTGTAAGTATACACGTATCATCGAGAACCGCCAATGGGGTACCTCCTGCCCGATGACATAGAACAAGCCCATATCAAAATGACAAGACAAACAGACAATGAACACCTCGACATCTCTTTTATTTACCATTGGTATAGCTTTTTATTGTGAGATGCGTCGTCGAATGTCCACTATGGGCATGCTGTAAATTTCCACCATGAATGATGCATGGCTTAGATTAGCGGCCCAGGCGTTTCCCTAACACATATAAAAACTCCATGATCCCGCAAGATTCCCAACTTATTTCACATCGCGAGTATCCATAAACAAAAGATCACGATATCAACTCAAATGAAAGATAGTGCAATGTTGAAAGCTTGCCCCATGACGGCATGGCTGGGCTAATTTCCAACTTACAACTTGTAAGCATAACAACTCAACATAAGAGAGCCACAATGTCAAAATTTTAAAGCGAGAAAAGTAAAGTGTGCCATCAGGTTCGTGAGAGCTTTACTGACCAATTTTCGCATAACACCAAAAAGAGTTTAATTTGAAGGATAGATAAAAGCAAGTCGAATGTACTTTGGAATAACAAATTGCTAATAGGTATGTATGGTAGACACTTTTGGAACAACTTGGTTTTTAGGAGTTGGATGCACGAGTAGAGCTCATACTCAGTACAAAATGAGGGCTAGCAAAAGACTGGGAGCGACCAATGATGCGGCACGATGTTGATAGTTTTTCACCATCCAGTTGGGAACCCCAAGAGGAAGGTATGATGAGCACAGCAGCAAGTTTTTCCCTCAGAAAGAAACCAAGGTTTATCGAATCCAGGAAAAAGTCAATACTCCAGAAGGTGATGCTTGCTAGCCTACTAACACTCCAACAAGGGCGCCGTTTACGACACTTGTTGAGTCGTCTTCAACTAGTAGCAACGTGGAATCTACACACAACACAACCAAATACTTTGCTCCCAACTTACGATGAGGTTGTCAATCTCACCGGTTTGCTTGAAACAAAGGAATGAGCGTATCGAGTGGAAAGCAATAGTAATATGCAAGTAAAGTAAACAGTGCGAGTAAAGTAAACAGGTGATAGCAATATAATGGAAATAGGACCAGGGTCCACAGTTCACTAGTGGTGTCTCTCCAACTGCATGTCGAGAGGATCACTATGAGATTTACTCTGGGCATTACAACAAGATACATAGACCGCCATCCAACTGCATCTATGACTAATAATCCACTTGTGGCGAATCAATCCGAGAACTCCACAAGTATTAAGTTGCGAACAACAGATAACTGCATTAAGCAAAGTGTGTAATGTAAACAAAGCATATGCCTTGAGCATATGAATGTTGTTTTCTCCCTAGTAGCAATAGCACATCTACAACCTTAGAGGTTTCTGTCACTCCCCCAGATTAAATAGAGGCATGAACCCACTATCGAGCATAAATACCCCCTCTTGGAGTCACTAGCAACTACTCGGCCAAGATAGCTGTAACATCCCAAGATTTTATCAAATTTTGGGGGAAATTTTTTGCTTTTGTTTTGCATGAGATGATTGGAAATTCACAGGGATTTAAAACTTTTTGAGTTTATTTGAAAGCTTTATTTGAAAACCTATCCCAGGCTTTCTATTATTTTCTTGAAGAACTTCTTTGAGAAAGGTCAAGTATCAAATACTACTTTGTGGTTATTCAAACCTATGCAAGCTATCTTGCAAAGGGATATTTACAAAATGATTTATAAATTTTTCTATGCCAAAGGAATGTTTGAAAATATATTTCAAAAACTATTTTTGAAAAGTTTATTCTCTGAATTTAAAAAGGATGACTTTCAAATCCTACTTCTACTTTGATTTATGCAAATAAACCATTTGGCTAAATATTAGAGTTTTATTGGGAAATTAGTTTTATTTCTGAAAACAGGTTTGCTACTGTTTTAAAATGTTAATTTTAATTTAAGAAAACTTTTGCATTTGGTTTGAAGTCATTTGAATTTGAAATGCAAAATCTATGAAGAAATAAAGAAAACAGAAAAAGAAAAGAAGAAAAGAAACGAAAAATACGAAAAGGGGCCTCGGGGAACCCCTCGGCCCAGATATGAAAAGAGACCCGCGGCCCACTTACCTTCACCACGAACCGGTATGCACTATCTCGCTGACTAGTGGGACCCACTGGTCAGCACGAGGTCATCTTCCACCTCGGTCCAGATTTCTCGTCGGAGACCGTTTCCTCCCCGCCGTTACTCACCCTCTTCAATACGTATTATTGCCTGCCCAATTCGAGCACCCGACGTGACTATAAGTAACCCTCGACTCCCTCTCCATTATCCCCTTCTTTTCCCCGCAGATCGAGCCGCCAGGCCATCGGAATTGTTCGCCGGAGACCCGCAGTACTGCCTCTGCGCGAGCTCGTTTCCGACGACCACGAGGTACCATGCCGCCTGTTCCTAGCTCTAATCGACTGACCTCGACCGTCCTCTGCTCTCTGACCATTCCTCCTGATTTTTCCTGTAACCAAAAGTCGCGCCCGACCTCGACTAACGCCACCCCGCGCCTGGAGCTTCTCCGGCCGCTCCTCGTCGTTGTTCCAGGGATCTATCCAGGACAAAGATCACGCACCCGAATCCACCGTGCTCCGCAGCACCTTGTACAAGTCTCCACCATCCACGGGAACCGCCAGAACCTCGCCGGAGTCACCTACCTGGCCGCCTCGCCGGCGAACCTCGCCGGAAACCTAGGTGAGCTCCTCTCCTTCTTTTCTCGCCGTCCGATCTTGATCCAATGGAGCGGACAGATCACTTAACTGAAGAGGTACCGGTCCATCTGGGACGTCCAGATCACTTAAGATCTAACAGCCCACAACCTTGATCCACCCGAATCGGTATCGCCCTACCAGAACACGCCACGTGTTGGCCTCCAAATCAAACAGAGTTCAAAAACAGAATTTGAAACCAGATTTAGTCCAAATCTTTGGAAATTCATATCCTTTGATCCATAAGCCCAAAATTAACAAATGATATACCGTTGGAATCCTTAGAACCTATAGAATCCAGCAGTACCATAAAATATTATATTTTATGGGTTCAATTTGAAACTATTTTCAAATTGAGTTAAACCCTTCTGTTAGCTTAATTAATTCATATCCTTAGTTCTGTTAATCAAAAAATTACAAATTTGTAGTCTCTGGATTCCTCAGAACATGTAGAACATCATAGGATCAAGAAAATCCAAATTTGATACGTGCACACACTTTGTGCATTCAAATTTGTCCAAATCACCATTTAGGTGATAATTCAAATTCTGTAACTTATTTTGGAGTGAAACCAATTGCAGTGACCTTGTTTTACTGTGAGCCATCCAGTAGCATCACTCCCATAATTTCTTGAACCACTTCACAATTATTCAAATTCTAATATGAGAATTTGAGTAGTTCCTATATAGATTAATTCTATTTCTATTTCAACCAGTGATTCCTTCTACCTTAGAAAACCCTATGATCATGCCTAGCTATCAAATATCATCTTGAGATCACTTTGATCCAATGTCATATCTATCTAAATAACATCTTGATAAAGATCATGTTCACTTAGACCTATCTTGTATAGTACCCACTTATTCAAATTACAAATGTGTCATTTGAGTAAAGTGTGATACTTTCAATCTTAGTTTCTACCTTTGCTACTATGGTATTGATCAAATCAACATCATAGTACTTAACCCAATCCCATTTACCCATTAGGAACCTTAAGCCATGTTTTCCAACATCATCTATACATATCCATTACCTATAGCCACTTACTCATGTCTACTCAATCTTAGCCTTGCATTGAACTATTCAATTTGCATTTGAGTCAATTGAGTACTTCAATGTTATAAGGACCCTAGCCTAAAGCTCAAGTGTAATATATACTATTTAAGAATAATTGTTGTCACACTTATTCAATAGTATTGCTATTGCACTATTTTGTCTCTCATGTGATTTACCCACATGAGATATTCCAAGATTCAATATGCTTTGGTAAAGCATAAAGATCTCACTCATCATATTTTGTCTAATTCATATATGTACTCAAATTGCAATTGTGCTACTTGAGTAGAATATGAATTCAACTCAAACTTAGGTTCTATTAATGTGGAGTTGTTATAACCCGTACCATAGTATGTGTTATACACCATATTGATCAATGAACCATTTGAGCCATGTCCTCCAATATCAATCTTTTTCCAATCACTTGACCATCCCAATCCAATGCCTACTTAATCTTGTCTCATGTATTGAACTATTCAATTTGCAAATGAGTTGATTGAGTAACTCAATACTTCATGAATCTTTACCCAATGTCTAAGTGTTATACATACCATTTAAGAGTAACTGTGGTCACATTTGCTCAATAGTATGGTTGTGCAACATTTGACACTCGTGTGATGCAGTTCACATGAGTTATTCCAAGTTTCACTTATGCTTTGATAAAGCATAAAAACTTCATCAATTATATATTGCCTAGAACAATCATCTCTCCAATCATATTGATCTTTCCCAACTAAGCTCTCAAATCCACATCTCACAAATCATGATCCTTTACCATATCTTTCTTGTCATAACATCTCAATGAATCTAAATTGTTAAACAAACACCTTTCAATTGTTTGATTGTGTTGGTATGGTATGTTTATGTTATGTTATTTCTGTGCTATAGTTGGTGCGAAGAGCTGCGTGCTTAGTTGAGAGAAGTGAAACGTCGTGATCTTCAAAAAGGCAAGTGACACACATGTCCCTTACCCATTTTACTTATGCATTAGTATTTTCACTTCTTGTAGTATGCATGATAGGTGATTTATTCAACTGTTTTATCAAATGCTTAGATCCTAGTAGCGTGTAGCTATCCCTCAAACCCCACTTGATAGGATGCTAAATACTTTGAAAAATATTGATGCCATGCTAAGATCACTTAAAAAGTGTTTTGTGAATAAATTAAGAACTTCAACTAAAATGAAACACCTGGGTGGATTGGTTTGATAAGAGGAGGCGAGGTAGGTGGGTTCTGGGACGCATGCCTTGTTAAGAGGATATGGGTTCAGAATACCGCTCAGGATGGCCACCCAGGAACAAAGAGATGGCTATGTCTTCCATGCTTAGTGTACTTCCAGTGCAGCCTTATGACATTATGGGCTCTGTCTTGACTGATTAGATGTGGGAGTGCAACTTGTGTGCAAGAAGATGGTGGTAGATGAATTATAGGTTGGGAACGGATCTTGCCAGTTAGTTGCCCTCTCCTCTAAAAGGTCTCGTTTCATTTTATGTATGGGCATAAAATGAATCGTAAGGTGAAAGTGCACAACCCTTGCAAGGTGTTTAAAACTAATCGATTAGCCGTGTCCTCGGTTATGGACAATTGAGTCTCTAGACATGGAATGTACGGAAGAATCTCATCACCGATTCTGAATTATTAAAATTTGTCTAGAAACCTCTAGGTAGGAACTAAGGACCATACACTCCGAGGTGTGGTGGTGCCTGAGGTTCCAAACTTTGTTGAGTTGCGCCCAGAACTACATACCGGCCAGTATGTAATGTATGGGGGTTGTCTTGACCCTTGAAAAATAAAATTTTGAAAGAAAGTTATAAAAAGGATTATAGGATAAAATTGGCTTTATGCAAATCAGCCTTTGAGATCCACCAGCCAAATGTCATGTAGTATAGTCTTTCCACAAAATGCCACCAAATATGTGTCATTTGCCAGTACATCATTGTACTGACCCCTCTGGGGCTGCATATTCAAACGTGCAGGTTTTTATTTCGAGTAAGGAACCAGGAGTAGGATCTCGAGCTTACATTCCAACACGTCTGCCTGTGGCACTTGATGAAGATGGAAGCTCACTGCAATCTATGCTTTATGCTGTGTACTCGTAAGGTTGAATACCTATGTAACTGGATTTACGTTGTAATATTGATGCTATTGCAATGATTTCTCATTTTGTACTATGGTGCTATCTACTGATCCAGGGAATGGCACAGATACACAGGAGTTCTGCCTTTAGTAAAAGGCAGGGCGCTATAGAATGGTATCAGAGCATAGTGTTGCCTGTAGGATCGAGACCCTAGGTTTGGAATAGACTAGGAAGCCCTAGGATTCTTTCTCACCTTCACAAGAAAATCAATTTAGTTTTCTAAAAGAGAGCAATCTATATACTTTTAGTTTGAAATTTTCTTGTAAGACCTTACCCCATTCATTTGTTTTACACTACATCTCTCTCTAATTTAGATGACCAACCCCACTGGTCCTTTCTTGATGGATTCGATGTCAACTACCAAAGAACCAGTGATGACCATGACCCTGAAGAGTGAGACTGAGTTTACCAAAGCCTTGAAGAACCTCATGTTAAGTATGGGAATGCAAGGAGAAGCTGTTTACAAAGGATTTCCCGTGTTAGATAAAGGTGAAGAATATTGGTGGGTGCAGCTTCATTTATACAAGAACAAGGAAGATGACCACAAGAAGATGGGACTTTGGATGTTTACCAACTCTGAGATGTATCCATCATTTCTAGACTCAGCGAGATGTGCTGCTTGGTCAGCTATAAAGGAACTTGGAGAAAGACTCAAGTGGAGACTTCACAATACGCAGCAGGACCTCAAAGAAGAAAAGGAAGATACTACTGCATTGAAGGCAACCATAAGTCAACTTCAAGATGACATGGAAAAGTTGGTATCTGAACTTAGTGTTCAAGGAGACCTCATCAAAACCAAGGACGAGCAAATTACCAATCTACTGAAGCAGCTGGACCAAAACAATGGATCTGCTTAGAAGAGTACCAAGAAACCTTAGTTGGACCTCCATTTAGAAAATTTTAATAAGCAACGACATGTAATAAACGTTATGGTCATACCGACTTGTGGATGATCGTACCTTCCCGTTTGTTTGAAAACTAGTTTGCTTGTTATGATGAATGTTTGTTAGATGTTGCTTGTAGGATAAATTGTTTTGATCTACTGTGTTTGGGTAGGAATCTACTTTAGATCTCTTCTATCTATTTCTCATCTATGCTAAGACCTAAACTTGTCCTAAAACCCAAACCAAAGTATTTCTCAACGACAGAACAACTACAATGACCCACATTTGGAGATAAGGATACAGAGTACAACAACAAGAGGTAGTGTTGCAAGTACAAGAGACTGGAACCTTTCGCAAGAGGGTGCACAAAGGATGATACCCCGAGACTCCAGTAAGCTAGGATAGCTGAAGGATACCACGCAAACAATAAGAAGACACCCCAAGGTGTAGCTAATGTGGAAGTAATACTATTCAACCACCTCATGTAAGAAAGGTGGAAAGGACAAACAGAGCAATGGAAAGGACAAACATAGCAATGGAAAGAGCAAACAGAGCAATGGAAAGAGCAAACAGAGCTATGGAAAGGATTTTATTCCCTCTTAAATGGCAAACCAAAGGATCTACAACTTAAGGATTATTGCCATGAGCTTTGTTGAAAACCTCTAGCTAGGAACGATAGATTTCATTTTCAAAATTCAAAATAGGATTTAGGAACTTGGTTCCAATTTCAACAAAACTTTTGTTTAAAAGCTAGTGAGGTTGACCAAGAGTTAGAATGCGAGATGCACCAAACCAAATACAAGGTAATGATTGGGTGCGACATGGATTTGCGCCCCATGACGACTACTCATATTGTTCGCTCTTGTATGAGGAATGGTGAATCTAGAGAGACATACCTACATGAGAGACGACGTCTTTAAACCATAACCTTAGGAGGATAATATGTTACACCACTTATAGTGAGCCAGTGTGGCCAAAACGTAAGAATACGGTGATAACTTGGACTTTTGAACGATTTCAAGAATCAGAAACGTTTTGCTCAGTGGGCTTTGAATACGAAGACTGTTCAGCTTCGGCAGCTGCCTGTACGATTCACTTTCCCGACTCTTCATTTCAACTCCCTACGTGACCTGCTCAGCTACCTCCCTGAGCCTATAAAAGAGAGGCCACTCCTCTCCAGAAAGTCACAACAGAGACAACCACCACTACCTATGAGATTGCCTCCTGATTCTAGAGCCTTACGCCACCGAAGTCTACCCCATCCCGACCTGCGAAGTTATGAAGCAACTCTCCAAATCCCTGAAACTACTTTCCTGCCCATGAGAGATTCGTTAGATCACCTTTTCTTACAAAGGAGTTTATCTTCGAGATGTGATCAAGTTGTCCAGCGTCTTTCAACAACTATGAAGACAGTTGCTAAAGGAATTCTTAAGGACCATCTGGTACCTGTGGCAAGTAGCACGACTTGCTCCGGTAACTTGAATGGGTTCAACAATGCTGGTTATAAGGTGACCTTCCGTCCCTTAAAGGTGCAAGTACCTCTTACAGAGTCCACCTTGTTTACCCCTATGAAATGCTTGAGAAGACTGCAGAGAGATGCCATCCTAGTTCATTGGGATGTGTGGTCTCATCATGTTCGTGGGGCAAGCATGCAGCACTTGGCACTGAATTATCTTTTGAGATTCTTGGAACGAAAATCAGCTAAAAAGCAACAAGGAGTATGGTGATGACCTATTTGATTTATTGGCCTTGGTGAGGACCGACCAAGAAAAGGCTAGATACACATTCTTGGAAGATGTACAACAACCAGGAAGGTTACTAGAACAGAATGGTATCATTGAAAATTTAAGAGCAGAATGATATAAGGAAGCAACCATAAGATGAAGAACCTCTAAGGATGATGATAAGGAAGTTGAGGAAATGAGAGGATACCCTCTCAGCTTGGTCTTCTGAATGACCCAAAGAGGAGACAAATCATCTTGGTCCTCTGATTGAACCAAAGAGTGACTCCTCAGTGTCCAAAGTAGTTCAACAACTACCCTGTTGGATAGAAAGCTCTACAATAGAGTGAGATTACCTCAAGCAACCCCATAAGGAAGGTTGGTGCCCGGATTGGTGAATAGACACCCACCTATTGTAAATGAAGATGCGGACTACCTTATTGGTGACAACGCAATGGACGATATCTGCTTATCACCAGAATTGGATGGAAACCTTGGTGTGCCCACTTTTGAACATAGTTGTGGATATTAAAACTTCTGAGAAGAACAATTCAAGGAAAATGACACAACAGTGAATGCAAGCTGGGAACAAAATGCAAGTGCCTAAGGAAGCATCAAGACACCACGAAGAGGAATTTTCTTTTAAGGGTGGTAGCCACCCAGATACCTAAACCCAGATAACCTAATACCTACTTTCTTTCTAGCCTCTCCAATCTCGAGGACGAGATTTCTTTTAAGGGTGGTAGTCTGTAACATCCCAAGATTTTATCAAATTTTGGGGGAAATTTTTTGCTTTTGTTTTGCATGAGATGATTGGAAATTCACAGGGATTTAAAACTTTTTGAGTTTATTTGAAAGCTTTATTTGAAAACCTATCCCAGGCTTTCTATTATTTTCTTGAAGAACTTCTTTGAGAAAGGTCAAGTATCAAATACTACTTTGTGGTTATTCAAACCTATGCAAGCTATCTTGCAAAGGGATATTTACAAAATGATTTATAAAGTTTTCTATGCCAAAGGAATGTTTGAAAATATATTTCAAAAACTATTTTTGAAAAGTGTATTCTCTGAATTTAAAAAGGATTACTTTCAAATCCTACTTCTACTTTGATTTATGCAAATAAACCATTTGGCTAAATATTAGAGTTTTATTGGGAAATTAGTTTTATTTCTGAAAACAGGTTTGCTACTGTTTTAAAATGTTAATTTTAATTTAAGAAAACTTTTGCATTTGGTTTGAAGTCATTTGAATTTGAAATGCAAAATCTATGAAGAAATAAAGAAAACAGAAAAAGAAAAGAAGAAAAGAAACGAAAAATACGAAAAGGGGCCTCGGGGAACCCCTCGGCCCAGATATGAAAAGAGACCCGCGGCCCACTTACCTTCACCCCGAACCGGTATGCACTATCTCGCTGACTGGTGGGACCCACTGGTCAGCACGAGGTCATCTTCCACCTCGGTCCGGATTTCTCGCCGGAGACCGTTTCCTCCCCGCCGTTACTCACCCTCTTCAATACGTATTATTGCCTGCCCAATTCGAGCACCCGACGTGACTATAAGTAACCCTCGACTCCCTCTCCATTACCCCCTTCTTTTCCCCGCAGATCGAGCCGCCAGGCCATCGGAATTGTTCGCTGGAGACCCGCAGTACTGCCTCTGCGCGAGCTCGTTTCCGACGACCACGAGGTACCATGCCGCCTGTTCCTAGCTCTAATCGACTGACCTCGACCGTCCTCTGCTCTCTGACCATTCCTCCTAATTTTTCCTGTAACCAAAAGTCGCGCCCGACCTCGACTAATGCCACCCCGCGCCTGGAGCTTCTCCGGCCGCTCCTTGTCGTTGTTCCAGGGATCTATCCAGGACAAAGATCACGCACCTGAATCCACCATGCTCCGCAGCACCTTGTACAAGTCTCCACCATCCACGGGAACCGCCAGAACCTCGCCGGAGTCACCTACCTGGCCGCCTCGCCGGCGAACCTCGCCGGAAACCTAGGTGAGCTCCTCTCCTTCTTTTCTCGCCGTCCGATCTTGATCCAATGGAGCGGACAGATCACTTAAATGAAGAGGTACCGGTCCATCCGGGACGTCCAGATCACTTAAGATCTAACGTCCCACAACCTTGATCCACCCGAATCGGTATCGCCCTACCAGAACACGCCACGTGTCGGCCTCCAAATCAAACAGAGTTCAAAAACAGAATTTGAAACCAGATTTAGTCCAAATCTTTGGAAATTCATATCCTTTGATCCATAAGCCCAAAATTAACAAATGATATACCGTTGGAATCCTTAGAACCTATAGAATCCAGCAGTACCATAAAATATTATATTTTATGGGTTCAATTTGAAACTATTTTCAAATTGAGTTAAACCCTTCTGTTAGCTTGATTAATTCATATCCTTAGTTCTGTTAATCCAAAAATTACAAATTTGTAGTCTCTGGATTCCTCAGAACATGTAGAACATCATAGGATCAAGAAAATCCAAATTTGATACATGCACACACTTTGTGCATTCAAATTTGTCCAAATCACCATTTAGGTGATAATTCAAATTCTATAACTTATTTTGGAGTGAAACCAATTGCAGTGACCTTGTTTTACTGTGAGCCATCCAGTAGCATCACTCCCATAATTTCTTGAACCACTTCACAATTATTCAAATTCTAATATGAGAATTTGAGTAGTTCCTATATAGATTAATTCTATTTCTATTTCAACCAGTGATTCCTTCTACCTTAGAAAACCCTATGATCATGCCTAGCTATCAAATATCATCTTGAGATCACTTTGATCCAATGTCATATCTATCTAAATAACATCTTGATCAAGATCATGTTCACTTAGACCTATCTTGTATAGTACCCACTTATTCAAATTACAAATGTGTCATTTGAGTAAAGTGTGATACTTTCAATCTTAGTTTCTACCTTTGCTACTATGGTATTGATCAAATCAACATCATAGTACTTAACCCAATCCCATTTACCCATTAGGAACCTTAAGCCATGTTTTCCAACATCATCTATACATATACATTACCTATAGCCACTTACTCATGTCTACTCAATCTTAGCCTTGCATTGAACTATTCAATTTGCATTTGAGTCAATTGAGTACTTCAATGTTATAAGGACCCTAGCCTAAAGCTCAAGTGTAATATATACTATTTAAGAATAATTGTTGTCACACTTATTCAATAGTATTGCTATTGCACTATTTTGTCTCTCATGTGATTTACCCACATGAGATATTCCAAGATTCAATATGCTTTGGTAAAGCATAAAGATCTCACTCATCATATTTTGTCTAATTCATATATGTACTCAAATTGCAATTGTGCTACTTGAGTAGAATATGAATTCAACTCAAACTTAGGTTCTATTAATGTGGAGTTGTTATAACCCGTACCATAGTATGTGTTATACACCATATTGATCAATGAACCATTTGATCCATGTCCTCCAATATCAATCTTTTTCCAATCACTTGACCATCCCAATCCAATGCCTACTTAATCGTGTCTCATGTATTGAACTATTCAATTTGCAAATGAGTTGATTGAGTAACTCAATATTTCATGAATCTTTACCCAATGTCTAAGTGTTATACATACCATTTAAGAGTAACTATGGTCACATTTGCTCAATAGTATGGTTGTGCAACATTTGACACTCGTGTGATGCAGTTCACATGAGTTATTCCAAGTTTCACTTATGCTTTGATAAAGCATAAAAACTTCATCAATTATATATTGCCTAGACCAATCATCTCTCCAATCATATTGATCTTTCCCAACTAAGCTCTCAAATCCACATCTCACAAATCATGATCCTTTACCATATCTTTCTTGTCATAACATCTCAATGAATCTAAATTGTTAAACAAACACCTTTCAATTGTTTGATTTGTTTGATTGTGTTGGTATGGTATGTTTATGTTATGTTATTTCTGTGCTATAGTTGGTGCGAAGAGCTGCGTGCTTAGTTGAGAGAAGTGAAAAGTCATGATCCTCAAAAAGGCAAGTGACACACATGTCCCTTACCCATTTTACTTATGCATTAGTATTTTCACTTCTTGTAGTATGCATGATAGGTGATTTATTCAACTGTTTTATCAAATGCTTAGATCCTAGTAGCGTGTAGCTATCCCTCAAACCCCACTTGATAGGATGCTAAATACTTTGAAAAATATTGATGCCATGCTAAGATCACTTGAAAAGTGTTTTGTGAATAAATTAAGAACTTCAACTAAAATGAAACACCTGGGTGGATTGGTTTGATAAGAGGAGGCGAGGTAGGTGGGTTCTGGGATGCATGCCTTGTTAAGAGGATGTGGGTTCAGAATACCGCTCGGGATGGCCACCCAGGAACAAAGAGATGGCTATGTCTTCCATGCTTAGTGTACTTCCAGTGCAGCCTTATGACATTATGGGCTCTGTCTTGACTGATTAGATGTGGGAGTGCAACTTGTGTGCAAGAAGATGGTGGTAGATGAATTATAGGTTGGGAACGGATCTTGCCAGTTAGTTGCCCTCTCCTCTAAAAGGTCTCGTTTCATTTTATGTATGGGCATAAAATGAATCGTAAGGTGAAAGTGCACAACCCTTGCAAGGTGTTTAAAACTAATCGATTAGCCGTGTCCTCGGTTATGGACAATTGAGTCTCTAGACATGGAATGTATGGAAGAATCTCATCACCGATTCTGAATTATTAAAATTTGTCTAGAAACCTCTAGGTAGGAACTAAGGACCATACACTCCGAGGGGTGGTGGTGCCTGAGGTTCCAAACTTTGTTGAGTTGCGCCCAGAACTACATACCGGCCAGTATGTAATGTATGGGGGTTGTCTTGACCCTTGAAAAATAAAATTTTGAAAGAAAGTTATAAAAAGGATTATAGGATAAAATTGGCTTTATGCAAATCAGCCTTTGAGATCCACCAGCCAAATGTCATGTAGTATAGTCTTTCCACAAAATGCCACCAAATATGTGTCATTTGCCAGTACATCATTGTACTGACCCCTCTGGGGCTGCATATTCAAACGTGCAGGTTTTTATTTCGAGTAAGGAACCAGGAGTAGGATCTCGAGCTTACATTCCAACACGTCTGCCTGTGGCACTTGATGAAGATGGAAGCTCACTGCAATCTATGTTTTATGCTGTGTACTCGTAAGGTTGAATACCTATGTAACTGGATTTACGTTGTAATATTGATGCTATTGCAATGATTTCTCATTTTGTACTGTGGTGCTATCTACTGATCCAGGGAATGGCACAGATACACAGGAGTTCTGCCTTTAGTAAAAGGCAGGGTGCTACAATAGCTACTAACAACGGAGAGCATGCAAGATCATAAACAACATAGAGATAACATAAGATAATTTTCAGCACATCACCTCAATTATAACACCAATATTCATCGGATCTCAACAAACACAACATGTAGAATTACATAACGGTGATCTCGATCATGTAAGGCAGCTCACGAGATCTAAACATGAAGCACATGGTGGAGAAGACAACCAACTAGCTACTACTATGGACCCATAGTCCAAGGTAAACTACTCACTTATCGCGCCGGAGGTGAGCATGGCGATGAAGAAGACCTCCGGTGGCGATTCCCCTCTCCGGCAGGGTGCCGAGAAGAGCTTCTGGACCCTCCCGATCTCGGGTCGACGGCGGTGGCGGATCGCGATGTATTCTGGAAAAGTGATCGGGTATTTAGGTTTTTCCCATCGGGGGGTCTTTATAGGCGATGGGGCGGCGTCAGACCTGGTGGGGCTCACCACAGGGGGGCGCGGGCCAGCCCTAGGCCATGCCCCTGGTGGTGTGGCCCACCAGTGGCTCCTCTCCGTCTCCTCTTCGGTTCTCTAGAAGCTCCGGTAAATATCTGGACGTCTGGCTTTTGTTTTGTCCAATTCCGAGAATATTTCCTGTGTAACTTTTCTGAAACACAAAAACAGCAGAAAATAGGGAACTGACACTGTGGTATCTTGTTAATAGGTTAGTTCTAGAAAATGCATAAAAATGCCACGAAGTGTAACGAAACACTAAGCAAATGGTGTAAAAACAAGCATGGAGCATCAAAAATTATATATACGTTGGAGACGTATCAACCAACTAAGAGAGCAATAACGGCCATAATCATGCATAGCGACAAAGTGACATTAAAAGAAGCATAAGATGGCATCAAAAGTCAAAAACTAAATGATCATAGAGGCAATGGCGACTTTGTATGAGTCAAACATGTGTGAGCATGCGCCAAGTCAACCCAAATAAAGCATCAAGGAGAAAACCAAAATAATGCTTCCAAATAATTAAAACAACGCATGATTTTTTTCAAAGGCTCATTAAGCAATCTCAGTCATTTGAGACAAGTCATGCTACAGCAAAACCACTAAACATACTATCAAAAAGACATCAAGCACGACATGCAAAATCCTAGGCCGCAGTCTACACAAGCTCCTTCTTGTACCACTTTTTTGCATAAAGCTTTTTCTCTTTTCCAACACCATTTGACCCTTTTATAAACAACTCTTTTGATGAAAACCAACATGGACCAGAGGCAAAAATACACCTTGATATAAAGATATAACAAGATCTGAATACAAATCAAGGCAAAAATCAAAAACTAAACGCAGTAGTAGAAAAAAAGAACACTCGTTGAAACGATAAGAGTGAAAAACAGAGTGTTCTTGGCAAATGAAAAGCAAGGCAACTTCTCCTAAAGGAATTTGTTGGGGTCCAACCATTTATTGCAGCAAACAAAACTAAACAAAACTGAAAACTTAAAACAACTGATGCTCCAGCAAAAACGCATAATGCATAAAGCAATAAAAATATAGTGTGTTGAAAGGTGACCTGATTTTTGCCAATGAAGAAGCGGTGCCTCGGAGGCATCCCCAAGATTTGACACTTGTACCTCTTGGATATTTCTTGGGGTGCGTGGGCATCCCCAAGCTTGAGCTTTTGTCCGTTCTTCAACTCATCTCATCATTCTTTAATCCCTACACTTGAAAACTTCCTTCATACAAAACTAAACACAAATCTATTAGCAACATTAGTATAAGCATAACAATGAATCAACCCTTTTTGCTTCAGGTTTCAACTCAAAACCACCACATATAAAGCATATACTACTATAGCAACTTCCCCAAAAGTTCCGTGATCAAAAGAACTCAAAAAGAAAGCGATAAAGCGGCAAACAGAAATATTGGCAGAAATCTGTCAAAACAGAACAGCTGACAAAGGTCGAATTTTTAGAGGGTTTTCTGTTGCTCAAATCAAAAAGTGTATAACTAATGAAAGTTTGGATATAACCTGGGTCATATGCACAATAAATCGGAGGTCCAAAAGATTTACAGAGAATTTTCACGAATTTTTACGGTGCAGCACCGAAAACTGTTTCAGGATAGCAACATCCCCAAATCTTACCTCATTCAAATTAGAGGCTTCTCTTGGAACAAAAACGAAATAAAAATGATAAGGAGAGGTTATTACAGTAGTAATAACTTCCAAGACTCAAATAAAAGAAAAAGAACTGAAAGTAAAAACATTGGGTTATCTCCCAAGAGTGCTTTTCTTTAACGCCTTTGAGCTAGGCGCAGAAAGTGTGAATCAAGTAATATCAAGTGATGAAGCATTAGGCTCATAATTTGCTCTAAGAATAGAGTCAAAAAGTAATTTCTTTCTCTTACTAGGGAAGTGTTCCATACCTTTCTTGAGTGGGAATTGATATTTGATGGTGCCTTCCCTCATATCAATGATGGCCCGTACAGTTCGAAGAAAAGGTCTTCCCAAAATAATAGGACATGAAGCATTGCATTCAACATCCATGATAAGAAAATCAACGGGAACAATGTTATTGTTAACCATAATAAGAACATCATTAATCCTTCCCAAAGGTTTCTTCTTAGCAACATCAGCAATAGGAACATCATAATAATACCTTCCAAGCGGTGGTAAATCAAGCATGTCATAAATCTTTCTAGGCATGATAAAAATACTAGCACCTAGATCACATAAAGCATGGCAATCAAAACCATTAACATGCATATAAATGATGGGTTCCCAACCATCTTCTAACTTCTTGGGTATAGAAGCTTTTTGCTTCAACTTTTCATCCCTAATTTTCATGAGAGCATTGGTAATATGCTTAGTAAAAGCAACATTTAAAGAACTAGCATTGGGAGTCAAAGCAAGCTTTTGCAAGAACAAAATAACTTCAGATATATTGCAGCCATCAACATCAAAATCATTAAAGGAAATAGAGCTATCATCTCCTACACTCTGAAAAATTTCAGCATTCTTTTGAGAAAAAGTTTTAGCTATTTTACGCTTTTTAACACAAGGAGTAGGAGTTTTCTCTACACCAATCAAAGTAAGAGGATTGCTAGCATTAGGAGAAACATCATTAGAGGTAGTAATGGTACATACCTTCATCTTTCTAGCCGTCTCATCTTCTCTTTCCCACCTGGCATGCAATTCTGCTAGCATCCTAACATTTTTATCAATTCTAACTTGGATAGCATTAGCAGTGGCAAAAGGATCAGGCTTAGTGGACATTCTATTAATCAAAGAAGATTGCGCATTAGAAAAAGATGAAATATCGGTTTCAGCTTTGGAAACCTTAGCTTGCAACTCAGGAATAGCCTTGTTTAAATTTTCAAGTTGATGACTAATAGTCCTCCACAGAGCTGATTGCTCCTCCATAGTCTTGGTGAAAGCCCTGTTCTGCTCATATTGCACCTGCATAAAATTCTTGGTAGCCCTTTCAAGTTCTAAAATCCTTTCTTCACTAGGCATTTTAGGTCTACCAAGATAGCTATTATCACCATTAGAAGGAAACATCCTATAATTGTTGCTAGCAAAATTGTTCCTATAAGCATTGTTGTTAAAATTATTATTTCTAATGAAATTTACATCAACATGCTCTTCTTGAGCAACCAAAGAGGACAAATGAACATTATTAGGATCAACATGAGTCCTATCATTAGAAAGCATAAGAATTATAGCATCAATCTTATCACTCAAGGAAGAGGTTTCCTCAACATAATTTACCTTCTTACCTTGTGGAGCTCTCTTGGTGTGCCATTCAGAATAATTTACCATCATATTATCGAGAAGCTTTGTTGCGGCGCCCAAGGTACGGGACATAAAAGTGCCTCCAGCAGCTGAATCCAATAGGTTCCTTGAAGAAAAATTCAGTCCTGCATAAAAAGTTTGAACAATCATCCAAGTAGTCAGTCCGTGAGTGGTACAATCGATGAATATTGGTGTTATGATTGAGTTGATGTGCTGAATATTATCTTATGTTATCTCTATGTTATTTATGATCTTGCATGCTCTCCGTTGTTAGTAGCTATCTTGGCCGGGTAGATACTAGTGACTCCAAGAGGGGGTATTTATGCTCGATAGTTGGGTTCATGCCTCTATTTAATCTGGGGGAGTGACAGAAACCTCAAAGGTTGTAGATGTGCTATTGCCACTAGGGAGAAAACAACATTCATATGCTCAAGGGCATATGCTTTGTTTACATTACACACTTTGCTTAATGCAGTATCTGTTGTTTGCAACTTAATACTCGTGGAGTTCTCGGATTGATTCGCCACAATTGGATTATTAGTCATAGATGCAGTTGGATGGCGGTCTATGTATCTTGTTGTAATGCCCAGAGTAAATCTCATAGTGATCCTCTCAACTTAGCACGTTATCTTTATTCTATCAATTGCCCAACTGTAATTTGTTTACCCAGCATGTGTTATTTTTATCTTATGGAGAGACACCACTAGTGAACTGTTGATCCCGGTCCTATTTCCATTACATTGCTATCACCTGTTTACTTTACTCGTACTGTTTACTTTACTCGCATATTACTATTGCTTTCCACTCGATACGCTGATACCCTTTGTTTCAAGCAAACCGGTGAGATTGACAACCTCATCGTAAGTTGGGAACAAAGTATTTGGTTGTGTTGTGTGCAGGTTCCATGTTGCTACTAGTTGAAGACGCGCTCACAAGAAATCGTTAACGGCGCCCTTGTTGGAGTGTCACTAGGCTAGCAAGCATCACCTTCTTGAGTTTGGCTTTTTCCTACTGGTTCGATAAACCTTGGTTTCTTACTAAGGGAAAAGCTTGCTGCTATATTCATCAAACCTTCTCTTGGGGTTTCCCAACTGGCCGGTCATTTACTTCATCAACTACACGCCAACAAGTTCTTTGGCACCATTTATCACCGCACCATCTATAGCAATCAACGTACAACCATGTCATTACTAAAGGAACCTAATAAAGTTCATTATAAACCATACAACCATACCAACCTTATCAAGTTCTCATACTTTTCATCCAAAATAACTTATTTAAAATCCATTATGATCCATAGAACCATGTTAACTACACATAGCAAACTAACAAAATGACCTACCTGTTAAGTACAATCTATACTATCAAGTTAGAGTTCTTTCCTAAGTTCTTTGCCACATACCTGCTCCCTCAAACCAACTATTTAGAGAGGCAAAGCATAGCATATGCCCTTACAGTCCTAGGATTGTCAACATAATGGGATTAAAAAGTGAGTAATTAATGTATTTGTTGTCTAGCCAAAGCATCCCATAAGGCATCAGGTATAATATCATCATCTCCATCAAACTTCAAAAGAGAGTTAGCTACCAGGCGAACCAATTTTGAGAGTGGTCACTAATGGCTCATCTTTAGTTTCCACTACCTTAGCCTTTTTATGATGGTTTGGAACAAAAATACTCCCCAGCATTTGGCGATATGTTCACATCGCCATTTTTTTTGCCTACCTCATCATCCTCAAGGTAATATATGTTGACATAAAATGGGTCACTACAAGACTTGGCATATCTTTCTGAAGCCAATGATATCACAGATATTGTCTCTATGGGATGCCAATACTCAATAGCGGTACTCTAGAAAAGTGCATCATCTTTCTGGGCCTACACAAAAACAGTAAGTGATACATAGCATGGACATGCGAAAATGTCAACTTATATGAACACATTACATACTAGCAATGACTTGTGTAGTGTTCATTGCCGAGACTAACAGTGCAAGTATCCTCACTCATGTTCTTCAACTTCTCAACCCTGCCCCGAATCTTACTCCACAGTTCTGTAGGTAGTTGCTAACATATTATGTAGTGAGAACTAGCTTGAAATATTCATTCAAAGCCTTAGCATGATTGTTGTGGTGCACACTCTTGAATCCACCTAAATTTCTAGCGCCACTAATAACATGCTTAGCTAAATGCTTTAGCATCATGGTGGACATAGAATTGGTCCACACAATTTTCCTACTTTCACCAATGATTTAAATACTTTCTGCACCTCCTCTTGTGTACTTGGTACACTTCCACTAGTCTCCACTACTTGCCTCAGCTACTCCATTTTGCTACTTATCGGTGCTACTCTGTTTCGTAGCTCACCATTGTATCTCTCCACTGCTCGCCTCCATTGCTCCCTTCTTTGAGCGGCCACCAAACATCCAGCGGACAGCTCCACCTTTGGCGCTGCTTATGGTTGCCTCATGCTGCAACTACGAGACTGAGAGAACAGGGGACAATTTGAAAGATCAGAAGCTAGGTTATATGGGGTTTCCTTTCTTTTTTGTGGGTTGAGTGAAAATGAGTGTTGATACTTGCGATCATGTGCTCTCTAGCAAATTCCAATAACAACCAGTCGATTTGGCGTTATGAGTGCATTTAACACTTGGGTTAAATATTCCTATGAGTGGATCCATTGTATTTTGTTCAACCCTTCAACAAAACATGCTGATGACTCTTATGTGGGGAACCAATGAAATCCATTCTACTTTGGTTCTGAGCCAAACACTTCCTAACTTTTTTCCTAAATTAGCTGGACTCTATCGATTTTTTGATTGCTCTTTAGGATTGTTATGTAGTATAAACAAGTCATCCTTGAAACAAATGAGAAAGCATTATAAATATGACAACACAACCAAAAGTACCTACTTCTGGTTCTTTAAACAAATTATATCAAGACATTTTTCATGTACGGGCGATCTACCCATTATCGAGTTAAAAATATCTACTATTCATCGCCCCATTGGATGGTGTTATGAACATGTAATGGCTAAAGCAATATATATTGGAAAACACATCATAGATTAAGAATGTTCTTGATGAAAGTAATTAAGAACTGAATGAGAGATATCTCGGTATGCCTACTGATTTTGGTAAAAATAAGATATGGGACTTTTAAATTTTAAGAGATAGAGTTTGGAGCAAAGTGAAAAGGTGGCTTGAGAAAATCCTTTCGGCTGGGGCAAGGAGGTACTAACTAAATTGGTTGCTCAAGCAATATCGATGTTTTCCATGTCTTGTTTTAGGTGACCTCGAGGACTATGTGAGCACATCAATTCTCTTATTCGCCAATTCTGGTGGGGAAGTAGAGAAGGGAAGTGGAAACCTTGTTGGGTATCTTGGGAAAACATGACAAGACCAAAGCACCTCGGGGGACTATGTTTCAGAGATCTAGAACTTTTCAACTTATAATTATTAGCAAGACAATCTTGGGGAATGTTGCAAGAACCAAATTCGTCGAGTGCCCGAATACTCAAGGCGGGTTACTTTCCGAATGGTACTATATTGGTGGTCGAACTGGCCCGCACCCATCACAGATATGGAGCTCAATTCTTGATGGGAGATATATCTTGTCCAAGGGCTTTATCAGGTGCATTTGTGACTGGCGGTCAACCCAAATATGTTTATATAATTGGCTACCTAGGACGCAATGATGAAACCTTGCGCATCTCTAATTGAGTACGTTCCACATACGGTATCATATTTTATTGATGACACTTCAGCTTCGTGGAAGGAAGAATTGGTCAGATCATGGTTACGCCTGGGATGCGGCAACCATTCTTAGCATACCTTAGTGAACAAGGAGGCAATCGAATTTTTGCGCATGCAATTTTGATCGAAAAGGTTTGCTCTGTGTCACATCGGCTTACATGATGACGCTTAACACGAACGTGAGCCGTGGGAATTATTTCGAGGGCAACCCTGGGTGACGAAGGAATTACAAATAGGCCCTCGATATTCGCCTACCTGGTTTTCGGTCCACGGGAGAAGCCCGCTCGAAGGATACAAGAAGCCCGCAAGGTCCAGCACTTCGACTTGGAGTAGAAGGCAAGAATTACTTGTAAACCCTAACTGGCTGCATATATAAAGCCACCAGGGGCACCCCCTAGAGATAGAGCTAATACAAACACATCTCCACCCGCCTCCGCGGCTCTCTGTAAACACCATGTGCTATTATACTAGATTGCTAGCAGGATGTAGCGATCCTCCACCGAGGGGACGTGAACCTGGGTAAAATTCGTGTGCCCCTCGTCGTTTATCGACCGCCGTCGAGTTCGCCGGATCCCCAATACGCTTCCTCGATCAAAAGCCCTTCGACATGGGCATTGCCGGGATAAACCTCGTCAATTGGCGCCGATCGTGGGGACGACGGGATCTGGATCTACGGGCTCGCCGGCTCCTTCATCATGTTCAACAACATCGCCGGCCAAGTTGCATCGGGTTGGCCCATCCGCGTCGGGCGAGTTTCTTCATCAACAACTGCAGAAGCTTCTCCATCCACGACAACAGATCCGATCTCAGTTCAGGCTTTGTCATCAATTTACACGACGTGTGTCCGTTCCGGCGCTGGCGGCAGGCAGATTGCTTCGGGTCTGGTTCATGCGCATCACGTGTGACTAACTTCATCAACAACATCGAGATCAAATTAGAGCTGACACAGTTTTCATCGGGCGTCCTGAGCGCCGCCTTTGAAGATCCGTCCGCTGCATCAGGATTCGCTGTCGCGTCCAAGGAGTTTTCGTCGGACGTCCTGAGTGTCGCCTTTGAAGACCGCTAGCATCACAGTGCCGTTCCGTCCGCGTCAAGTCGCCTAATCCGGAACGAATTCCAATTTGCTGCTGGCTAATGGCGCTGTCTCCGTCTGCGAGTTTGACCGGAACTGCTATCCTGACAGAGGAATTTATTTGGCAATCCAGCTTTGATCATATCTCGGCGAAGGTGAAGTACCAGATTGAATTAAAGCTGCACGTGCGTGTGAAGCAATATCAGATCGGTCATCCATCGATCATCTGATCAAGTCCCGAGGTATCAAAACAATCATGCTCTGCTAGTTCACGTGAAGACAATCTACTACAATTTCAGATTTTCTCTTGGGTGCTTGATTCACCGACTGCTACAATCCGCCCGAAGTCATTAGATAAATCAATTCGTAAAGATTGGATTGGAAGCGAAATCAACGTCACCAGCAAGCTAGCTTCGCACGAATTCAGTTTAATCTAGTCGGCGGAAACCCCGGCTTTGCTTTTCATCAGGTTTGTGTGTGAGCCTTGCAGAACCGACATCAGTTTCGTCATCGATATCAACAAAGGCCACGCCTGCGCCTTATTCTTTCAGCGCTACATCATCGGTGGCCTAGATCAGATTTGCATCAGTGCATGGTCTTCGGACTTAGCATGTAGCACTGCGTCCAAGAAATTGGGATTTGAAAGTCTTCTAGCTATCGCCGTTTCGCCGCGCATTAGGATGACAAGATCGATAGAAATTCCTGCTAATTATCCTTTCCCCTCACGGGTATTGATCGGTATCAGCAATCTAGCAAAGCGTTTACAAATACAGCGGCAAGACATTGCAAAATCGGGAGCACAAGTTCCAAAGAGTAAAAAAAGCAAGCTGATCTTCTGATACCTCACGTGAAGACCTCGGCAGCTCTCAGCATTTTCACGTGAAGAGTAAGTTGTATTTCCTCAAAACCAAGTATGAGAACAGAATTCCACGACAAGCGTATACGTACATACGTACTCTTGGACAAAGGCAACATGTCAGCTCTAGACTACACTAGCGAGTTACCAGCGATGCGTGGGTGATCCGGAGAAAAATACTTCGAAGACTCCGTCTTCCGCATAGCCTACATCATCTACTTCACCGTGATATCTGCGGCTTGCTTTGTCATCGTCATCGTCCGTGAAGACTATGTCCACATTGACGTCGTCGCTCCTTTGGCTGCGCCGACTCCATCGGCATCGACTTCGACCGCCATCGTCCGCGTCGACTCAGCCGCGCCTTGGTCCGCGTCGAGTACGGCTTGCCACGCCCGGGGGCTCGCCGTCATGCCGTTGCGCATTCAGCAATGCTCGGGGGCTCGACATCACCTCGCCTCTGTGTGCGAAAGCTCACGCTCATGACTTTCGAATCGAGCGTCAAGATCTTCGACGCTATCGACATGACCTTCGAATCGAGCATCAAGATCTTCGACTCCGTCATCGGGACTTTCGACTCTCTCGCCAAGGTCTTCGACTCCGTCATCATGATCTTCGACCCCTGCATCATCAGGAAATTCGACCTCGCCATCGCCGTGATCTTCGACCCTTCATCGCCACAATTTTCGACCCCGCCATCGTCATGATCTTCAACCACGTCTGCATCAACCTCGACCATGTCGCACCCAATAAAGCTAAGTTTTCCTCTACCAAGAGTTAATTATTATTTACTTTTGCCGCACCCGATACTCGGGGGCTTCGCCTTAAAGATATACATTTACTCATACTCTGGAGTTTTGACAAAGGGCTATGGCGAGCGACAACAAATAGCTGAAATTTTGAGGGCAAGCCCAAGTGCAAGCACTTCGACTCACCCTCGGGGGCTACTGGGGGAGATAGCATCAGTCAATCGACAGCATCGTTCGCGTATTATTCGAGTGCGGGCGTTCTTGTCCCTCGAATCGTCTTCTTCGGGCCAGCAGCGCCTTGTTATTATTCGAGTGTGGGCGTTCTTGTCCCTCGAATTGCTCTTTCGGGCTAGCAGCGCCTTCATATTATTCGAGTGCGGGCATTCTTGTCCCTCGAATCGCTTTCTTCGGGCCAGCAGCGCCTTGGTATTATTCGAGTGCGGGCGCTCTTGTCCCTCGAATTGCTCTTTCGGGCCAGCAGCGCCTTCATATTATTCGAGTGCGGGCATTCTTGTCCCTCGAATCGCTTTCTTCGGGCCAGCAGCGCCTTGGTATTATTCGAGTGCGGGCATTCTTGTCCCTCGAATCGCTTTCTTTGGGCCAGCAGCGCCTTGGTATTATTCGAGTGCGGGCGCTCTTGTCCCTCGAATTGCTTTTTCGGGCCAGCAGCGCCTTTACATTATTCGAGTGCGGGCTTTGGTCCCTCGAATCATTTTCTTCGGGCCAGCAGCGCCTTGGTATTATTCGAGTGCGGGCGCTCTTGTCCCTCGAATTGCTCTTTCGGGCCAGCAGCGCCTTCACATTATTCGAGTGCGGGCTTTGGTCCCTCGAATCATTTTCTTCGGGCCAGCAGCGCCTCTACGTTATTCGAGTGCGGGCTTCGGTCCCTCGAATTATTCTCTTGGGCCAGCAGCGCCTCTATGTTATTCGAGTGCGGGCTTTGGTCCCTCGAATTATTCTCTCTAGGCCAGCAGCGCCTCTACGTTATTCGACTGCGGACTTTGGTCCCTTGAGTTATATTCTGTGGGCCAGCAGTGCCTTCGAAACACTCGAGTTCAGGCTTCAGTCCCTCGAATCTCCTTCTTCGAGCCGGCAGCGCCTCTACATTATTCGGGTTGGGATGTCCGAACCCTCGAAACGCATCTCCATGCCGCTGGTGCTTTCATTTTGTTCGAATACGGGCTGATGCCCTTTCGAACCTCTCTTTCGGGCTATCAACGCTCCTCATTCAACATGCCCGAATCTTGGTGGCAATATACCAGTTCGGATACCGTATGTCAAATACGAAGGTAAGTCCACGGTTTGCAACACCCGATGGCCTGGTATTCGTATCAAACGCGCTCTGCCGGAAATTTTCCATACCTACGGTATGAAGTTTGCACCGATGGACGCATCGGGTGCCTCACAATGAACTGGGCTTCGACCTGGTAAGTCCAACGCGGCTCGGGTCGGGGTAGCGCCAGCCCACGCGGGTTCGAGTCGGGGGACTCGAATCTGAGTAAGCTAACCGAATGTTTTTGCGGCTATGCAATTAACTGAGACCCGGCGTGAGTCTCAGGCCGGTTATGCGCATCCCTCTGCAAACCCGACTTAGCATTTTTGAGGCTCAGAACGAGCACTACTCGAATGGGCATTTATTCACCCGACGTTGGCAACACGCTCGGGGGCTGCGCCTTACAACCCGATGCTAGCAACGCTCGGGGGCTACGCTTACATGCTAACCTTAGCATCCATTCTTTTTGTACCCAGTATTAGCAACACGCTCGGGTACTCCGCCTTATGCTGGTGACCTCAACAATCTTCTACATCGTCGATGGCGCTCCGTCTGCTACATCGACTACGGTTCGACATATTCCGGTTCGACAACGACATCGCCTAACAACAAGTATTCGACAACATCCTCACGATAATTCAACCACCATGCGACTTCACCGACCCCGACATGCAAGAACTTCATTTGGTGCCCTCACACGCGACATGCAAGACTACGACGTCAAGGCAAGATTAGAGTCTCTACCCGATTCTGCGAATCGACTAGATACTCGGGGGCTACTGACGAAGGAATTACAAATAGGCCCTCGATATTCGCCTACCTGGTTTTCGGTCCACGGGAGAAGCCCGCTCGAAGGATACAAGAAGCCCGCAAGGTCCAGCACTTCGACTTGGAGTAGAAGGCAAGAATTACTTGTAAACCCTAACTGGCTGCATATATAAAGCCACCAGGGGCACCCCCTAGAGATAGAGCTAATACAAACACATCTCCACCCGCCTCCGCGGATCTCTGTAAACACCATGTGCTATTATACTAGATTGCTAGCAGGATGTAGCGATCCTCCACCGAGGGGACGTGAACCTGGGTAAAATTCGTGTGCCCCTCGTCGTTTATCGACCGCCGTCGAGTTCGCCGGATCCCCAATACGCTTCCTCGATCGAAAGCCCTTCGACATGGGCATTGCCGGGATAAACCTCGTCACTGGGTCTTCTGGTGCTAAACAGAGATAAAATGTTAGAGTCTTTGTGGAAAACGTCTGTTCCATCCAAGATTAAAGTTTTCTTCTGGACCGCCCAAAAATCCTTGCCTACTTCTGATGTTCTAGAACATAGCAACATGTCTACAAATAGCACTTGCAGTTTTTGTGGTGCCGACGATTCCTGGAAGCACTCTCTAATCTAGTGTAACATGTCCAATAGTGTGTGGGTTCTATTCGATGAGCTCATGGTTGAGCACATGATCACATGTGGTGAGACAAATACGAAGCACTGGTTGTGCCATTTAATCGAGACACTTCCACATGAGCAATTCACCCGCCTTGCCCTGGTCTATATGGAATGCGAGAAGAAAGACCATACACAAGGAAATCTTTCAGAGTCCCCTATCAATGCAAGCGTTTATCAATAATTTTCTGGCAGAACTAAAGACTCTAGCTAAACCTCCCTCTAGTGGCAGAATGAGTGCCCCTTGTCTGAGGTACAACCACACTAGACACACTGGATCCCTCCTCGAACGCCAAAAAAATTAATGTTGCCTCAGTATCAAAGACGGATGATAAGGGCGTTGCCGCTGCCATCTGCCGTTAATGCTGGTTTGTACCTAGGGTCCTCAGCGATCGTCTACAAGATCACAGAGATCCGGCAGTCTTAGAGGCATTAGCATGCTGTGAGGCCTTGGTACTTGTGATGATCTTGAAATATCTCATTTTATGGCGGCTTTGGTGGTTTCAGAAATTAAGGCTAGAGCTTCATAATTCCTCGGATGCAAGTTTGTTTTGGAAGGAAGATCTTCGAACTTTGAAGCCCACGACTTAACTAGACATGGTTTATCTTTGGAGGGTGGCCACCACTATACCTGGGCATTTTCTCTGGCCGGGCTGGGTCGGGCCGGGTCATAGAAAAGCCCGATGCAAAATTATGCTACCTAGGCCCGGCCTGGCCCGACTGTCAGGCCAGAAATTTCTGCTCAGGCCCGGCCCGTTGAAGCTTTTTTCTGTCGGGCTGTCGGGACTAGCCTTCCTTAAATGACTGATTTCCTCTGCCCAAGCCCGGCCCGACTAGACAGTCGGGCCAAGATCTGCCAGCCCAGGCCCGCCCATCAGGCCAAAATCTGTGGCCCAGGCCCAAGATTTTCGGGCCGGGCCAGGCTGGTCGGGCCGGGCTGCCCATGCTCAGATCTAGCCACCACATGTGGCTATAAACATCTCTGTAAATACTACTCCCTCCGATCGGAAATAACTGTCGGACACTTAGTATAAACTTTGTATTAAGCTAGTACAAAATTACCGACAGTTATTTCCGATCGGAGAAAGTATTAATTAATAATTTTTAGCGGGTTGTCTAAAAAAAGGTAATCGCTCAAGCTTATCTCTTCATGACCTACTGCACAAGGGCCAACGGTCACTAGTGTCGCGCGTGAAACAAAATTGAGGAATTAATCATTTCCGCCAGCTGTTGGTGCAAGTGCAATCACTCCACTACATTCATTCTACGACGGTTTGTATTTCTCCATAGAAAAAGATACGCTTCCAATCTCTACATCAATCGATACACATATTTGGCGAGAATTGACCGTCCTATCCTATTGATCAGTGGGTTTGATATGCGATGGGCCTTGAGGCGATGCAGGATGGTTGACAGCAGCAGGACAGCGTTTTCTGTTCCGTGGGGACGGTTGAATGCTGCGGAGAAGAGAAGCCGCAAAAGACCCGGCACTGCCACAATTTAGGCAAATAGCTCGGGCGATCCGTTGCATGACACTGGCAGCGGTCTATCTCGATCGTGGTTCGTAGCAGATAGATCGAGCTCGATTGGTTTCGAGACAAGTGCCCGTGCCCTTGTAGGAGCTGAGGCGGCCGATGCCTGCCCCTGAAGTTCTGCTGCCACCCATTCTCGTGCTATGAATGGTGCTCTGATGAGCGATCACCTGCAGGTTTCAACCGAGGAGCCAGGATAGTAGCTCGAGTGCTCGGTTGGTTGGGGCCCTTGTGGCAATGCACATCAAAATCAATTTGATCTCCATGTTAAATCCAAGGGAAAAAATAGCGCGCTATTTTCACTATATAGAGCGCTATAGCGCAGAAAGTTCATTTGAAACATGGGCACCAGCGATCTCTGTAGTTTCAGGTTTTTGAAAATTTCAAAACTTCACACTTTTATATCTATTAAAATTATGGCGTTAAATATATAGAAAGATATATACGGTAGGAGCATACGTGAAAAAGCCCTGTTAAAAAATACTTTATATTCTAGGATATGCAAAAAAAACAAATTTTTGACAAAATATATATTATTTTACTACTATTTTACTACTATTTACTATTAGAAATTTGTCTTTTTATATCTTTCAAAATATAACGTATTTTTAACAGGATTTTTTTGCACACACTTCTCTTGTACATATATATCTATCTACATATTTAACGCTATAACTTTTGAAGACATAAAAGTGTGAGATTTTTAAAAAATTTAAAATTCTAAAAGTGAAGGGAGCACTGGTGCTCATGTGCACCAAATCTTCTCTCGCTATAGCGTATTTTAAGTGTTCATGCTAAATTTTGATAACTTTGCTTGGTATAGCGCTATTTGCAAAATAGCATGCTATATCGTGCTAAACATCATAGCGTCAGCGCTGTTTTATTTATAGCACGCTATTTCTGTGTTGTACTTATGTGAGGTAAGCAATCACATGATAAAAGTGCTAAAATATTTATTTATAGCAAACATATTATGCAAATCTTAATTGTTAAACATAACTAATCGTGCTAAAATATTTATTTATAAACTTTATACTTTATTCTTACTGAAATTCTTTATTTCTTACTAAAATTTCAAGACGCTATTTTTAAATATAGCACGCTATTATCACGCTATAGCGCGTATAGCATTTGGAAAGGGTCAGACTAAATGAAATAGCGCGCTATTTTAAACCTCATAAGTCAGAGCAAATGTCGTCGAGAATGGATGGAGCAGTATGGCAGGGCTCAGAAAGGCCTTGAGCTGACACAAGTTGATGGATTCTGCATGCTGGGAGATCAGAATCCACAAAAAGCCCGGCACTGCCAGAGTTCCTCCAATTCAAATAGCAAGCTTGACAGGCCCGCCTTAGCAGACATCCTTGATCTGACAAGAAAAGTGCAAGAACTGAACACTACTTGTCCGACAGGAACACAGTAGTACAAGAAAACCTGCAGTGCCTTTTCCATGAGCCGCAGTACATGATGAAATCTACTTCGAATTGATCAGACAACTGTTCCATAAGACCAAGAACGACAACCAATGGAACATTTCTTGAAGAAATTGACAGTGACACTTACTGGCGAGATATCTGAATCTCATGCTATTTTGACCTGACGACTGCATCTTAACCTCAGACTAACTCTTTTGACCATGAAACCTCAGACTAATTTAACTAGTAGACTCGATGAATCAGTCGATCAGTCGTGATGGCCCGACCTGAACACCAACAAATCAATCGACTCAATTATTCAAATCGCTCTCTGGCGCGCTCTCACTGCATTGCTATTCCCCCGGAAGCAACCTGCTCCTGGTGGCCGCTGATCTTCTTGCCCTCAGCCCGCTCGTCCACGATGCCGGCGGCGGCAGTGCTCATTGGCGCCCCGCGCCACACTGACGCTGTGAACAGAGGCACTTGGTGCCACATGAGCGTCAGGCAGCCGCCGACCTCCTTCACGCTGTACCCGGCGTCGGTGAACGCGCAAAGCAGAGTGGCCGCCTGCTGGGTGTCGCTCGGCCCGACCGGCACCTGGGTAAACCCGGCGCAGCAGAGACGGGCGTACCAGATGTGGAGCGGCTCGTGGCGCTCCGCGCGGCCGCTGCCCTCGCCGCACACGATGTCGAAGATCTCCCGCTGCAGGTACCCATCCGCTCTGAGGCCGCGGCGGTGAGCGGGCAACGCCTCCATGGAGTCGATCACGGCTCCGTAGTAGAAGAGAGCATTGTTGAAGCGCTCCACCAGCGTGGCCTTGTTGTGGTCCGCCTCCTGCTCGACGACCGTGAACACCCTGGGCTGCATGGCGGCAACCCAGCCAAGGACGGCGTTGATGGGCGAGGGGAGGGACGTCGACGCGGCGTCCGGGTCTACCAGGAGGTGGTGGAGCTGGCAGATGGAGTTCACCGCCAGCGCCTCGCCGGGGACGATCTGGAACATCCACGGCTGAAGCGCTTCAAGGGTGTCGCCGGGCACCGCGCGGAAGGAGAAGGGTACATTCATGGAGCGCGCGTACTCGGCGAGGCGGAGGCCCACCTCGTTGACCTCATCGCGTGATCCATCTGCGGCAAGTCCGGTGATGCGGAGGGCAGGCGGGCCTCCGGGCCGGAGGGAGAGGGTCTGGATGAGCGCCGGCCACTGCACGCCCTGCATGATGGCGAGGTCGATGATATGCACGCGGTCGCAGCCTTCGAACGCCTCTAGGATGGCCTGGTTGGCCGTGAAGTGGGCGAACTTGAGGTAGGGCCCCGCCTCGTAGAACTGGCCGTACAGATCGGCGGCGTGCTGCGCCGACGAGGCCACGTCCGGTGCGGCGCCGGAGTGGCCCGGGGACGCCGGGAAGACGCGCTTGGCCAACGCGGCAGCGAAGTGGCTCGTGACGCGTCCGATCCCGACGGCCGGCGAGACCTTCGTCGCGAGCGCCGAGTGCGCCTCGGTGAGGTTGCCGGAGGCCGCCGCGTAGTCACCCGCCTGGATGGCGTTGGCGCACGTGACGAGGAGGTTCACGAGACGGATCGCGTTGATCTCCTCCTCCTCGCGCCTCCTTGCGGCCTCGGCCTGAGCAACGGAGGGCAGTACCGCGGGCATGGCAGGCGTGTACATGGACTGGTCGACGCAGTACGATGCGCCGGCGCCGTTGGTCATCGTGGCGGCGCTCTGGGTGGACGGGAGCGGAACTGGACCGGACAGAGAGGAGGCGACGGCGGGGTCCATACCTTGCGGCCAGCCGAAGGCGAAGTGGCCCATGAGGCGAACGAGGGTGGAGCTGGGTACCGCGCGGGGAGTGTGAAGGGCGGCTGAGCTGTGTGTGTCTGGTCGTCCGCGCTTGCTCTCGCTGCTCGCGGGTGAGGTCTATTTATAGCGTGACGTGCGAATGTACAGGTGGTGGGGTAGGTAGCGGAGCGGAGCGCGAGATGCGCCGGCGCCGGGAAACCGTTGGTGTGGGAGGGCGGGGGGCAAAATGGACGGTCACCATTGCCCTCGGCATATCTCGGGCTGGGCAGGGCAGGGCCGGGCTTCAAGATGGGCCAAGATTTGGACTAGATAGTGTAAGGGCCGGGCTTCAAACCGTCACAAAAAACCTCTCCCTCCACACTTCTCACTCCCCCTGCCTAGCCATGCCATGTCGTCTAGTTACTACCTAGGTTAAAATCAGCCATACCACCCGCGCGAGCGGTACGCACCTTCGGACGAGGACGAGGAGGCGGAGATGGATGCTTTTGACAAGAAGGCGTAGATGGACGAATTCAACGAGGAAGGGGAGGTGGACGAGGACGTCGACATGTCAACGACGACGATGGGCCGTCCAACGGAGGCACACTTATGGTTGGGCTAGGCCCGTGCGGGCTTCAAGATGGGTCAAGCTTGGACTAGACATTGTAAATCGATGACAGAAAAATGCACGGCCTCGTCTATGTCCCGAAAACAGTTAATTTGTACCGCATATATTAGTTTAACTTCAGATAAATAAACAAATCGCTTATTACACCTAGGCTTCAACGTAGAATATCGGGTTGTGGGCACAGGACACAACCCCGGGCCGGACTGGTTATGCGGGCTATGGATACCCAAGTTTGTCTGTTTTAGTTGAATAGTGGGAAAATATTACACAATTAATGGTACATTTAATATTAATAATCTACAAAAAATACGCTATATATATCACAGCTGTCAAATCAATTTACATTTTATTTTAATAAATTGCTACAATTAATAACCATCGAGACGTATATCCGGAATTCAAAATATAAATGCTATTTTTCTATTTCCATAAATTATTAAAATATCTCTTCTCGAAACGGTCGCCCTGAATTAATAATATTAATGTAAAATATTATTTTCATAAATTATTTAAATTAATATTTTTTTGAGGGTTGATTCAGAAATCTACATATTAATGTAGTTAATTTTAATAAATTTTTGAAATTAATATTTTTGGTAGTCGATTCCCAATTTTGAAAGATTGCTATTAAATTTGATGACCATAATTACCGCAAATACACTAGATTGGAAAGGTTAATTCTAATCTAAGTCCAAACCTAATATTGTGATCACCATTTGACGCACGCGATCGACCAAGGTGGGGAAAACCTGTAGGCGACTAAGGATCAGGCCGCTCGGCCAGATTCTTAGCCAAGTTCAGGAGGAGGTGGATAGCAGACCAACTTGACGCGAGGAGATAATTAGAAGATTCAAAGAGTTGTGCCTAAGGCAAGCTAGATGTGGGGCGACTTCTGGCAAGAGGTCCCAAGAGCAAATTAGTTCAAACCCAGAGGAGAGACAAGAAGGTGACTGCAAAATGGAAGGACAAGGCGACTCGAGACAAGGTAGGTGGACCCTTGAAGTCCAAGTCCAACATGAAGGAGGGATCAACTTTCCTAGTTTTAGTTGTTAGAACAAGTTTAGCTATCGACTTTGCAACACGTAGAGTTATTCTTAGCTTGCACGAAAAGACTAGTTGTCTTATATATTATAAAGGGTGCCACTTGATTTAAATAAAGCAAACAATCCTTCAGTTACCAATATTGAAGGGAATATGCCCAAGAGGCAATAATAAAGTGCCTATTATCTTATTCCATGTTTACGATAAATGTTTATTTCTCATGCTAGAATTGTATTAACCAGAAACCAATACTTGCGTGTTCAATAAACAACCAAAAGATTCATAGTGAAGCCTGATGTCTACGCACGCGTCTGTTCTTGTAGACAGTGTTGGGCCTCCAAGTACAGAGGTTTGTAGAACAGCAGCAAGTTTCCCTTAAGTGGATCACCCAAGGTTTATCGAACTCAGGGAGGAAGAGGTCAAAGCTATTCCTCTCAAGAAACCATGCAAATACGATACAGAAAGTCTCTTGTGTCCCCAACACACCCAATACACTTGTCAGATATATAGGTGCACTAGTTCGGCAAAGAGATAGTGAAATACAAGTAGTAGTGATGATTATAAGTAGCAAATGTAATCTGAAATAAATATCGCTGCGAGCAAACATGTAACAAAACAGGAAGTAAACGGTGTGCAATGCTTGGAAACAAGGCCTAGGGATCATACTTTTACTAGTGGACACACTCCCAACAAATATAACATAATTGAACCAATAGATACTATCATCAATATGCAACTCAAAACAATTCTCCAATGGAAAACGAACACTAATCATGCGTAGGGCTACGAAGCACTCCTCAAAGTCCGTATGTACCCAAACTAGATTGTCCCACACTATCACCGTGAACGCACTAGATGGTTCCAACAAACACCAACAATTCATAGAGACATTAACCAAAAAGATACACATGATGCACACACTAGTCACCTTTACACCATAATACGAGGTATCTCCGGAGAGTACAATAATAAAGCATAGGAGTGGCATAATATCTGAATAATAACATCTACTAACTCAACTAGATACAAAGCTCACGATCACATAAAGATCACATAATGGGAGAGAGAGGTGAACCACATAGCTACCGGTAGAGCCCTCAGCCTCGGGGGAGAACTACTCCCTCCTCATCATAGGAGACAACAAGGTTGATGAAGATGGCGGTGAGGTCGATGGAGATGGCGGAGACGGCGATGGAGACCGATGGAGATGGCTCCGGGGGCACTTCCCCGACCCGGCAGGGTGCCGGAATAAAGACTTCTGTCCCCCGAAATTCGTCGGCGGTGGCGGCGGAGCTGCGGAACTCTTTCTGGAAAATTGCCGATTCATCCAGGGTTTTCCGTCCCGAGGCTTTATATAGGCGAAGGGGCATCGTCAGGGGGCTTCCAGGGGCTCCTCACACATAGGGGGCGCGGCCAGGGCCTGGGCCGCGCCGCCCTGGTGTGAGGCTGGCCCCTGGCCCCCCTCTGGCTCTCTTTCGGTCCTCGTCCTTCGTCCGGGAAAAATAGGAGTTCTGGAACTTGTTTCGTCCAATTCCGAGAATATTTCCTGTGTAGCATTTCTGAAACACAAAAACATCAGAAAACAGGAAACTGGCACTGTGGCATCTTGTCAATAGGTTAGTTCCAGAAATTACATAAAAACGCCACAAAGTGTAACGAAACACAAGGCAAATGGTGTAGAAACAAGAATGGAGCATAAAAAATGCACCTTGATGAAAAGATATAACAAGATCTAAACACAAATCAAGGCGAAAATCGAAAGCTAAATGCAGTTCTAGAAAAAGAAGAACACTCGTTGAACGATAAGAGTGAAAACTAGAGTGTTCTTGGCAAATGAAAAGCGAGTTTATCTCCTCCAAAAGAAACATGATGTGATCTAACCATTTATTGCAGCAAGCAAAGCAAAATAAAACTGAAAGCAAAAACAACTGACGCTCTAAGAAAAATGCATAGTGCATGAAGCAATAAAAATATAGTGTCTTGAAAGGTGACCTGATTTTTGCCGATGAAGAAGGGGTGCCTCGGGGGCATCCCTAAGCTTTGACGCTTGTAATTCTTGGATATTTCTTGGGGTGACATGGGCATCCCCAAGCTTGAGCTTTTGTCCATTCTTCATCTCATCTCATCATTCTCCAATCCCTACACTTGAAAACTTCCTTCATACAAAACTAAACACAATTCTATTAGCAACATTAGTGTAAGCATAGTAATGAATCAACCCTTTTTGCTTTAGGTTTTAACTCAAAACCACCACATATAAAGTATATAATACTGTAGCAACTTCCCCAAAAGTTCCGTGATCAAAAGAACTCAAAAATAAAGCGATAAAGCGGCAAACACCAATATTGGCAGAAATCTGTCAAAACAGAACGGCTGACAAAGGTCGAATTTTTAAAGGGTTTTCTGTTGCTCAAATCAAAAAGTGTTCAACGAATGAAAGTTTGGATATAACCTGCGGCATATGCACAAGAAATCGCAGGTCCAAAAGATATATAGAGAATTTTTACGAATTTTTACGGTGCAGCACCAAAAACTGTTTCAGGATAGCAACATCCCCAAATCTTACCTCACTCAAATTAGAGGCTTCTCTTGGCACAACAACAAAATAAAAAGGATAAGGAGCGGTTATTACAGTAGTAATAACTTCCAAGACTCAAATAAAAGAAAAAATACTGAAAATAAACAATGAGTTATCTCCCAAGAGTGCTTTTCTTTAACGCCTTTGAGCTAGGCGCAGTAATTTGCAAAGATGCTCATGTGGGCGCCATATAAGAGCTTGAGGCAAAGGCGCCATATAGGAACTTAAAGCAATAGAGAGCATTAAAAAGCAAATGTGAAAGACATTTAAATCTGAACCACTTCCTATGAAAAATAATCTTGTAAAGAGACAAGTCATGAAAGCGCAAAGCAAAAAGCATAGGAAGGCAAAACAAGTACAACTTCAAGAATTGCAACAAAAAGAGGGGAAACTCAATATTGTTGAGATCCATCAAACCACGTTTCCCTCTCTCATAATAACTTTCAGTAGCATCATGAATAGAACTAACAATATAACTATCACATAAAGCATCCCTATCATGAGCCACATGCATAAAAGAATTAATACTCCCCACATGAACAATCGTAGTAGGAGCAGATTCAACAGAATAATTATTCTCATCACCATAATCATCAAAAACAGGAGGCATATTATAATCATAACTAGTTTTCTCCTCAAAAGTAGGTGAACTGAAAATATTATACTCATCATCATAACCATCATAAACTAGAGGTTTAGTATTATCACAAGCTAGAGAACAGCTATTTCGTAAAGCATACTCATCAAACATATCATCATAAGAAGGAACATGGATAGTACTAATGGTACAACAATTATTAACCTTAGAATGGGTACCAAAAAGATTTTCAATATCAAAAGTAGAGTGCTTTTCCCAATCATGATCACTAACATTGGTAACAGGCATGAGAAAGTCATCCCAATCAGAATTATCATAATCTATAGCAGGATCATAACGCTTAGGGGAAGATACCGTGTCCTCTCGCCTTTTACTCCTCTTCTTCTTCTTCTTCTTCTTCTTTATACTCTTCTTACTCTCTCCTTTAGCAGGGAGAGACTTGAAGGGCATCTTCTCCACATATTCTTTAGGAGGGAAAGGCATCTTCTCCACATAATCTGGTTTGCTGACAGAAACAACAGAAGAAACTTTGGAAGATTCCTCCTCTCTATTAATAAGATCAAAACATCTATTAGTCCTGTCATAGCTTGGCAAAACATCATATTTTATAAGATCTTATAAGTAAGTATTTGCGAGACAAACTTTAGCACAATAGAGACGACAACCACGAAGGGTGCTATTAATATCAACATCTCTCATATCAACCAAAGAAATCTTTCTAGATATCTCTTCACAATTCAAAAACAAAGTAAGCTCATCATACTGATTGAAAGTAATCTTATCATCACAATACAAATCTGCGGTACTCGTTCGATTAATTGGGCATTGATAATTAAAGTGACCCTTTTTACCGCAAAGTTTACAAAGAAAAGGATAAAGCTCACAAACCCTTTCACCAAGCACATCTAGATCCTTGAGGCACATACTGGTTTCTTCATTTGCGTGGGTGATGCAATAATCTTCCTTGTTGTAACTCTGTTCACAAGGTCTATGTATTCCATAAAAATTAACATGCTTATAAGAAATAGGACTTTCAGAGGTTCTAGCATGTTTATTGGAATCATCAACAACAATATCATTTTCTACGCGAGTGTCCTTAAAAGGTTCATGATACACGTCCCCATTTCCTTTAGGAACATTAATATGGGAAGCAAAGGTTTTAAAACAATCAATCATAATTTGAGGATCAAGACCATACTTAGCATTAAGCTCTTGAAAATCAGCAGTTTCAGCGAAAGACTTAATGCAATCAAACTCGTAATTCATACCTGATCCTTTACCTTTGTCGCTATCCCAACCTTCAATATTGTTTTGAATTGTTTCAAGCAGACCCCACTTGGTGTCGACATCCTTGCTTGTGAAAGACCCATCAAAGCATGCATCTAGATAGTCCTTGTAATATCCTGAAAGCCTTGCATAAAAATTATTAATAACAATATTACGGGGAAGATCATGAATAGGACATTTGTGCATTAGTAACTTCAATCTTCCCCACGCTTGGGCAATGCTTTCTCCCTCATGAGGCCAAAAGTTATATATCCGATTATGATCTTTATGAATTTCACTTGGAGGATAAAACTTGGAATAAAAGAGATGCACAATTTCCTCCCATGCAATAGATGGACCATCTTTAAGCAGCCGATACCATTCCTTAGCTCTGCCTTTCAGTGATAAAAAGAATAGCTTCTTCTTAACTTGGTTCATTGAAATACCTGCACACTGGAACAACTCGCATAATTCATGTATAACAAGCAAATGATCACCAGGATGGACAGTTCCATCTCCTAAATAGCAGTTATCCATAACACGTGCAACAATCTTCGTAGGTATTTCAAAAGGATGAGGAGCACAAGCATCATTAGAAACAGCACATATGGGAGATAAAATATTATCAGAACAAACTTTCTCCACTAAAGCTGGGGAACTAAAGATATCATGCTTAACAAAACCAGCTTCCCCAAGCTTAGACTTTTCCATAGCATTAGGAATAACGGGATTCAAAGCATTCGTACTAATAACATTGCTATGCGAAATAAGATCCAAAGGTTTTTCAATTTTCTCTTCAAATCTAAACTCAGGAAAAAGACTAAAGAACTCTATATTTTCCATTAAGCCTAACTAGTGAAAATAAAAACAAGAAACAAAAAGATATAATTGCAGAATCTAAAGGAAATAACTCTGAGCACTCACACAGGAGGATGCGAGTACCTTTTACCTTACCTCCCCGGCAACGGCGCCAGAAAATAGCTTGATGTCTACGCACGCGTCTGTTCTTGTGGACAGTGTTGGGCCTCCAAGTGCAGAGGTTTGTAGAACAGCAGCAACTTTCCCTTAAGTGGATCACCCAAGGTTTATCGAACTCAGGGAGGAAGAGGTCAAAGCTATCCCTCTCAAGCAACCCTGCAATTATGATACAGAAAGTCTCTTTTGTCCCCAACACACCCAATACACTTGTCAGATGTATAGGTGCACTAGTTTGGCAAAGAGATAGTGAAATACAAGTAGTAGTGATGATTATAAGTAGCAAATGTAATCTGAAATAAATATCGCTGCGAGCAAACATGTAACAAAACAGGAAGTAAACGGTGTGCAATGCTTGGAAACAAGGCCTAGGGATCATACTTTCACTAGTTGACACACTCCCAACAAATATAACATAATTGAACCAATAGATACTATCATCAATATGCAACTCAAAACAATTCTCCAATGGAAAACGAACACTAATCATGCGTAGGGCTACGAAGCACTCCTCAAAGTCCGTATGTACCCAAACTAGATTGTCCCACACTATCACCGTGAACGCACTAGATGGTTCCAACAAACACCAACAATTCATAGAGACATTAACCAAAAAGATACACATGATGCACACACTAGTCACCTTTCACCATGATACGAGGTATCTCTGGAGAGTACAATAATAAAGCATAGGAGTAGCATAATATCTGAATAATAACATCTACCAACTCAACTAGATACAAAGCTCACGATCACATAAAGATCACATCATGGGAGAGAGAGGTGAACCACATAGCTATCGGTAGAGCCCTCAGCCCCGGGGGAGAACTACTCCCTCCTCATCATTGGAGACAGCAAGGTTGATGGAGATGGCGGTGAGGTCGATGGAGACGGCGGAGACGGCAATGGTGACCGATGGAGATGGCTCCGGGGGCACTTCCCCGTCCCGGCAGGGTGCCGGAACAGAGACTTCTGTCCCCCAAAATCCGTCGGCGGTGGCGGCGGAGCTGCGGAACTCTTTCTAGAAAATTGCCAATTCCTCCAGGGTTTTCCGTCCTGAGGCTTTATATAGGCGAAGGGGCATCGTCAGGGGGCTTGCAGGGGCTCCTCACACATAGGGGGCGCGGCCAGGGCCTGGGCCGTGCCGCCCTGGTGTGAGGCTGGCCCCTGGCCCCCCTCCGGCTCTCTTTCGGTCCTCGTCCTTCGTCCGGGAAAAATAGGAGTTCTAGAACTTGTTTCGTCCAATTCCGAGAATATTTCCTGTGTAGCATTTCTGAAACACAAAAACAGCAGAAAACAGGGAACTGGCACTGTGGCATCTTGTCAATAGGTTAGTTCCAGAAATCGCATAAAAACGCCACAAAGTGTAACGAAACACAAGGCAAATGGTGTAGAAACAAGCATGGAGCATAAAAAATTATAGATACGTTTGAGACGTATCAAAGCCTCTCTTTTAACTGGCTCATTGATTAATTCATGATCAAGGGATATTGTCAATAACAGGGTCACATCATTAGAAGAATGATGTGATGAACACTTACACCCATAGTAAGAATAGCAATATAATCAAGTCATTGAGTTTTATTGCTATATCAAACTCATACGAAGTAGCCCTAATCCTTAGACCAGGAGATCATATTAATCACTAACACCGGAAGGGTACTTTGATGATATCAAATGTCACACTGTAATAGGGTGACTATAAAGGTTGATTTGGATACTCTCAGAGTTTTACTTAAGGCTAATAAATCAATAGTGGGATTTGTCCATCTTGATGACGGAAAGAAATACTACGGGCCCACTCTGTGATATTACATTGGCATCGCTTGTAAGCATGTGACTAGGTCACATGAATGTCATATCACAGAACAATTAAGAAGTGCTTGTCGGGAACGAGATCAAACTAGGTATGGATGATACCGAATGATCGGATCTTGGATAAGTAATATATCACGAGACAAAAGGAATTGGGTACAACCTTTATGGTTCATGTGATCACTAGATTCATTGTTGAGTAAGTGGGATCATTACGGATTTCTATAACCCGCTGATGATTATTGATCAGAGAGGTGTCTCGGTCATGCCCACATTATTCACGAACCTTAGGGTAACACACTTAAGGTTCGGTAACACATTTGAGTGGATACAAAACTCCAACAAAATTATTGGACAACATAGGGGTTGTTTCAAAAAGCACCAAAACTATTTCAGGATATCGGAATAACACAAGGGGCTTATTGTTAATGTATGTTAATTAAATGAATTAAAAAACTATTAAGTAAATAAATTTTTTATTTAAATGCTTGAGTGGGATTTAATTGAGTTGAATGTCCACTCAGTTAAATAGGACTTAAGTGGGGAGGTTACCACTACCATGAAGAGGGAGGTTACCACTACCGTGAAGAGGGGACAGGTGGAGGCACCCTCTAGGGGTCGGCGCACCCCTAGGGGCTGCTTCCCCTCCTATATAAATGGTGGTGTTCTTCTCCTCCTTGCCCCAATAGACCCTATCCCATTTTTCATCTTGCTTCTCCACCAATATGGCGAGTGCTTAGTGAAGCTCTGCCAAAATAGTTCGCCACCAACACCTGTAGAAGTGGAGGAGGAGTTCTGGCAGATCCCTACTTCCGATGCCCCGCTGGAACGAGGGAACGGAGGTCGTCACCAAGCTGTACGTGTGACCAAGTATGGAAGCGATGCCCGTTGTGGCTCTTGGCTTCGCGATCTTGAGATCGACGCGTGATGGACTACAACTTCATCGATAATGTTTGTGCGGGAATGTAATCCCTGCTTTTAGTCTTCGAGGGTGACTCCCATTGACGAGGTTCTAACTCCGCAATGCCCATGTTTAGGACTTTCGATTCATGGAGAGAGCGTGGGCGCTTGGCGGGTTCGACGGCTTCAGACAGAAACAGGGGTACACAGGAATTTACCCAGATTCGGTCCCCCGGAGGGTAAAGACCTACATCCTGCTTGTCTGATCTTGTATTGCTTGTATAATTGGAGTTGTTACAATGGTGCGCAGATGAGATCTGGCGGAGGTGGAAGAAGATGGCGTGGCTAGCCTATGTACGTGGGATCTATGTGAGATCTGGTGTCTATGCGAGATTAGCGAGATCCATCTTCTTGGCCGCCACTCCTCAGCCTTATATGGGGGACGAGGTCTCGGGATCCGGTCCAAGTCGGTTACAGGTGTATGCGAACACTAATTAGTCTTGGGCTTCTTGGGCTACGAGTGTCCATCTTGCTCTTGGGCTGTAGCAAGTAGGCCAATATCGAGGACCCGAGGGGTCATTCCCTCGTCACCCGTTGCTACCATCTCCTAGATATGATCTTGGTTAGATAGTGGTTCACACATAGGAATTTTCTGTTTTCCATGTTACGAACCCATCAGTGGTATCAGAGTCGTGTTTATGCATAGATGGTTTTGTACAGGTAGAACATATGGAGATGTGGGCCTTGATGATCAGGTTATTGCGTTCGTCGTGTATTTCGATCATAGTGGCATAGTGGGATGAAGCATCCCGGGCTAACCTTACATGTCCTCGCACATGATACTTGTTCCACACTTGACATGCAACTTGCTTTGCATAAGTGGCTTTGCGGATGTCTATCTCTCCTACTATAGTTATGATATAAAGGATTGTTGATGATATTTTATCACTGTTGTTATTACATGTTCGTAGGTAAGAACGATTCTATCCCCAAAATCCCTAAACCACGTAAAATATGCAAAATAAATTAAAGACGTCTAACTTGTTTTTGCAGGGCATTTGATGTGCTATGGTCAATGTTACAAAATTGTTGTATGCAATGATCTTTTTTGTAAGTTATAAACAACCGGCAACAACCTTATGGTTGTCTTTTCATTTTATGGCCTGCATGCTAAATATATATATCCAAGTGATATATTGTAATGGTGGAAGGCAATCAAGGTGGAGGCGCCATGGACCTTGCTGCTACGTCGGTGGATGATGGAGATCATGCCATGACGCACAAGATGGAGATCAAATGTGTAAAGGACCATATCATATCATATCACATCATATATGCATGTGATGTTTATCCTTTTATGCATCTTATTTGCCATACATTTGATCACGCGGTAGCATTATAAGATGATCCCTCTCACATAATATCACGATAATGTGTTTGTCCATAGTATGTGATGCCTACAAGAGCAGATGTCCGTCAGAGTACTCTCGTGGAAGTATGACTTCCGTTTTAATATCGATCCCAATGAAGACCTTAGGTGAATGTTTATCTGCAGTGTTTTTGTCGCACCCAAGGTGTCACTAGTCTTGAGTGAATTGACTGCGAGTGCTGAAATGGAAATGTGAGTTTATTGGAGTTTGAAATTGTGGTTGAATTGTACTTTTAAAAGTAAAGCACATAAAAATAAAAGATCAAAGGTTGTCCGAGTTCCTACAGATGAAAAGTTAGGTGCAGAGAGATTTGGTTCATAACTATTGTGAGTATGCTAATGTAAATAATGATATAAGTGAATTATAACTCTTCATATAATTATGCAAGTAGGCAAGTAACCCATAAATAGCTGGAATCAACGGGCAGTGTCATCCAACACTCATGATTCCACAGTACATTGCTAAGCAACCCTTGCTATGCCTCGTGATTAAGGTCGTGAGACTAGATCATGGCTTTAGGTGTCGTGGTTCCTTGTTGTTCCTCGAGAGATACTAGATCTTCTTAGATGACTACCCTGTCACTAGGTAGGTTGCGGATTCTCCAATATTCAAATTCATATCTACGATGTCTCAAGATCATATTGTCCAGGCCCTTAATAAGACAACAAGCATTATGCAAACATAGATAATCACGATTGCATAAGATAATAATAGTCATAGTCACAAATGGATGGACAAGTACAAAGGCATATCACACATCGTCAATCCCCTATATTTCCATGCCTAGGGGAAATTACACGCACATGAGAGAGGAAGAACACAATGAAATAATTATAAGGTAAATGGGTTCCATCTTGATATTACCGTAGCAAGCCACAATAAAGTAGATCAAATCCAAATACAAACCGACTTGAATAGTGTATCGGCCCCTATACTACAAGTGTGATGTTACTCTCTCGTATACATGGTGGAATGGATGGTGGAGTGGATGATCTAGAGGAAGGGGATCGCAGATCAAGAGTATGATGTTCTCCTTCTTCTTCTCCGGATCTCTTCTTCGCTCTTCTGGGGCGATTTTGCGGTGGCTGATGGTGCGATGTTAAGGCACCCAGTTGGGAACCCCAAGAGGAAGGTATGAGGAGCACAGCAGGAAGTTTCCCTCAGTTGTGAAACCAAGGTTGAATCGAACCAGTAGGAGAAAGCCAAACTTCAGAAGGTGATGCATGCTAGCTTCGTGACACTATGGACAAGGGCGCCAGATAAACTGCTTGTCGGCGTGTAGCTTTTCACCAGCAGCAACGTGGAACCTGCACACAACACAACCAAGAACTTTGCTCCCAACTTCGATGAGGTTGTCAATCTCACCGGTTTGCTGTGAAGAAAGGATTGAGCGTATCGAGTGGTAAAAGGATAATAGTATGCAAGTAAAGTAAACAGAGCGAGTAATAGTAAAACGGTATAGCAATGTAAAGGAAATTGGACCGGGGTCCATAGTTCACTAGTGGTGTCTCTCCATAAGATAAATAATAACATGCTGGGTAAACAAATTACAGTTGGGCAATTGATAGAGTAAAGATAACGTACATATATCATGAGGATCACTATGAGATCCACTCTGGACATTACGACAAAATACATAGACCGCCATCCAACTGCATCTATGACTAAATATCCACTCGCGGGGAATCGTCCGAGGACCCCTTGAGTATTAAGTTGCGAACAACAGATAATTGCATTAAGCAAAGTGCATAATGTAAACAAAGCAAATCTCCTTGGACACAAGAATGTTGTTTTCTCCCTAGTGGCAACATCACATCTACAACCTTAGAGGTTTCTGTCACTCCCCTAGATTACTAGAGGCATGAACCCAACTATCGAGCATAAATACTCCCTCTTGGAGTTACTAGCATCTACTCGGCCAAGATAGCTACTAGCAACGGAAAGCATGCAAGATCATAAACAATATAGAGATAACATAAAGATATATAATTCAGTACATCAACTTAACATAGTACCGATACTCATAGGATCCCAACAAACACAACATGTATGATTACATAAAGATGATCCTGATCATGTAGGGTAGCTCACAAGATCTAAACATGAAGCACATGGTGGAGGAGACAACCATCTAGCTACTGCTATGGACCCGTAGTCCAAGGTAGACTACTCACACATCACTCCGAAGGCGACCATGGTGGTGTAGAAGGCCTCCGGCAGGGTACCGGGAAGAGCTCCTGGATCCTCCCGATCTCAGGATGGTGACGGCGGCGGCTTGCAGTATGTTTCATGGAAAAGAGATCCGTCCCTTAGGTTTTTCCCATCGAGGGGAACTTATAGGCGAAAAGGCATCATCAGGAGGTGGGCCAGGGAGGCTCACCCCCCTAGTGGCGTGGCCAGGGCCTGGGCCGCGCCACCCTAGGGTGTGGCGAGCCCCTGGCTCCCCTCCGTCTCATCTTCGGACTTCGTCTTCGTGTCAGGTATTTAGGGACTTCAGCTTTTGTTTCGTCCAATTCCGAGAATATTTCCTGTGTAGCTTCTGAAACACAAAAACAGCAAAAACAGGGAACTGACACTGTGGCATCTTGTTAATAGGTTAGTTCCGGAAAATGCATAAAAACGCTATGAAGTGTAACAAAACAAAAAGCAAATGGTGTATAAACAAGCATGGAGCATAAAAAATTATAGATACGTTTGAGACGTATCAGCAACTGTGATCTGTATTAGCGTATGCCCCATTTTACAAAAGTTGCCCCTTTTAACATGGCGGAGACGGCAGCGGGTCATACGGGTAGACCCTGACTGTATGCCTAGTCGTTAAGCTTTCTGTTGCCTCTGATGCGAAAGTGTCTAATTGAGAAGTTGTCCCGAATGCTCCAATATGGTCTTCTTTCCTCTAGAACACCTACACGGACCTGAAAGGATAATTAAAACACAAGGTCTCTTTGATTTGCGGTATTAGTGTTAGTTAACAATCAAAACCCGGCAAAAACAAGTGGAAACCCGAGGAAAAACCATATCTAGACATCACATAATTTGGAGCTGTCAACTCCCCCAAGCTTAGCTGTTACTCGCCCTCGACTGACATTAGCGATAAAAATGATAGCGAGGAGTTGACACATGAATAGAACATTCACGAGTTTGAGGGGATGTTGTATTTCCATCTTCACAACTCATGCATCTCAACGGAAGCTATACGTGCATGACATCTGCCGGATCTTCGTCGTCGTAAATCACCGGACTGCACTCGGCGTATTGGGGCTGGTCCAACAGGCGCACATGATGAGAAGGTTCACGAGATGGATCGTGCTGTTCTCCTCCTCCTCCCGGCGCCTCCTTGCGGCCTCGGCCTAAGCAACGGAGGGCAGGACCAGGGGCAGGGCGGGCGTGCACATGGACGGGTCGATGCAGTACGATGTGCCGGCGCCGTTGGTCACTGTGGCGGCGCTCTGGGCGGATGGGAGTGGAACTGGATCAGACAGAGAGGAGGCGACGGTGGGGTCCATACCTTGCGTCCAGCCGAAGGCAAAGTGGCCCATGAGCAAGGCTGGACGCGAGCCAACTCGGTCCGGCTTGAGCCGAGCCAGCAAAAAGCTTGAGCCCGAGCTGGCGAGCCCGAGCCAGCTCGTGGATCCAGACGAGCCAACATAGCAAGCTCGGCTCGAGCCAGGTACCAGCTCGGTCCCAAATGAGCCGGCTTGCGAGCCAAGAACCTAGACACAGTCGAACAGCCCCAGTACATGTACAGAGAACCATTTATAGGGATTTTTGATTCAATAAGCAATAAAATTGCACATCCATTCAGTCACGGTTAATTCTAAGAAAGGAGAACATAAAAATTCAAATATGGATGAATCCATTTTTCCTTCATAAGCATTGAAATAGAAACAAAAAATCCACAATATAAAATGACAGCCACATATAGATGAACCAATTAATTCTAAGAAAGGAGAACTTAAAAATCATCAATATAAAATGACAGAGATATATAGATTCATAGTTCACAACCGGTAAGAACAACAAGTTTCGATCACAACGATTATAATATTAGTCTCGAGCTTTCAACCAAATAGCATAAGTTCAAGAGGTTAGGTTCCAACTCAGGGGCAAGTTCAAAATTGTATATCTGAAACCTTGAGCCATACTTCTCCGCAAAATCTCCACCATACCTATCTACATAGCAAAATGCTATTCCAAGTATAGTTTATGTGCCATGTCTTTACATTCAAAATTTTCCTTTTTATTGTACAATTTGAAGCTCATGGGAGAGTAACAGTCTACGGTGGAGTTCATTTATGTAAGTTGCATGTTTGTCATTTTATTAGTTGGGGTTAAGTTAAACCATACTGTCATGGAACAAGACTTTCAAATCTAAATATGTTGTTGTCATACACATTTGGTTATGCATATTTTCCCGGTGTGAAATGAGTGGGGGTTATCATGTTAAAGATTCGAGTGTGCATATTTGTTAGAGAAGTGCACTGGGCCGCTAACCGAAACCTGCCTAATCATGGTAGAAGTTTCAACATGGACTTCCTCATTAGCTTAAACAAGTTTAATTTACTTCATTCATGAGTAAATTAAGAGGAGTTCATTTGTCTGTTGTCTTGTCGTCCCGGTATGTATAGCCTCTGCAAAAAGATAAAAATCTAGAAGGCACTCTATACAGGTGGCATGGAGGTACCCCTTTGCGAGCAATTGGTTAAAACTATATGCATATGATGAGAGTCTATGGTAATTCTAGAGTTTAGTAGCATGAGGTGGAGGTACTATTAATCATGGGGTATGAGACCTACAACTAGTAAAGTGTTGATCATGTAAACCATATTTTCTCTTCACCACTGTTGACTTGGGTTGCACAATCCTCATAATTATATTTTCTGTTTAGCTTTGAAGCTTGGCACACATACTCCCTACTTACTTTCAGTGGTTGTTTATTCAAAGAAAGAGAAGAAAGAAAGAAAGAAAGAAAGAAAAGAATTCCAGAGCACAAGCACTTGCATGTTTAATGTCCATAGTACTTTCATTTGTTTATGCACTTTGTTATTGATTGTTGGACATCATTGAGTTGAATTAGAAGTACGACTTTATATCTCATTTGCTTGTTGCTGTACATTAAAGAATGAATCATCTATCATATACATTACTACTTGTTATTTTCATTGCAGCAATAAACTCCAAAGCTCTTGTTTTATTTTATCACCTTCATACTCGAGGACAAGCATGGGTTAAGCTTGGGGATGTTGATGCATGCAAAATACATGCATGATCTTTGTAGTTTATTGATGCATATTCCTACATATTATAATGTTATTAGTTGTTATATTCATGTTTTATAATCTTTTATGGGGATTTTCCATCGATCCCCCTTATTTTGGATATAACTTTGCACGACAGGAAAACCCTGTTTTGCGTATTTTTGCGTTTCAGGGACCTTCCCGGACTCAAATTGACCAGGGATTTTTTCGGTGTTAATATTTTACCACGAGAAGCACCTGGAGGAGAAGAAGTCAACGAGATGAGGCCTAGAGGCCAAACAAGTACAGGTGGTGCGGGCTCCTGGCCAGGCCGCGCCACCCTGTCTCATTTGGGCCTCGAGCCTCCGTTGTCATCCATCTTTGTCTCCAGACGCTCATCTTGACCTAAAAACGCCTATATAAAGACCCCCTTGACGATCATGATCAGGAGGCAGCGGAGAAACACGAAACACAAAAGCAGAGGCTGTTCCAATGAAGATTGGACGGGGAAACGCTGCCGGAGTCGCCCCCGATCGCTTCTCCACCCTCTCCGACATCAACACCATCATCGCCGCCCTGAAGAGGGAGTAGTTCACCTCTGGACTACGGGTTTGTGGTAGTAGCTTGTCCTATTTCTCTCATGTACTTCATTGTTTAGACATCATATGAGCTGCCCAACATGATTATGATGCATAGTATGTAATTCATGTGTGGTGGTTCTTTATATTATTGGATGATTGATGAGATGTGATATGTTATTATGTTCTTTATGTATGAGTAGATGCATATTATCACCCCGTTCTTTATTACTTGTTCTGATCCAATTTGTATGCGAGGGCATGAGAGTTATGGTGTGTATTGGTGAGATAACTAGGTAGTAGTGATTGAATAGATGACAATATTCATTTATCTGCTAGGGTTGTGTACCTCCTTACACGGTTATTTTCACCAGGGATAAAAAGAATGCATGTGTTATATTTCTTAGTGACAGCTAAGAATCCCGAGTGATATTCATAGACATAGTTTGTATCGTAATATGTCCAGGTGGTAGCATATTTGTTGTTCAACATCATGTCAAAGTACCTAAGGCTATACTCTGTTAATTCTTAATACTAGATTGCTTGAAGTTTATTCCTTCTAGTGGAGTATAAGTAAGATGTGTTGCATCATCTTTAAATTAAGACGTGATGCCCATATGAATATTATCAAGTAACATAATAAAAATCATGTCAACGTTTCGGTCATCCGCATTGTGCTTAATGCCATCACAATTCAACGAGAGAGTAGGCAAGTGAACCCATGAACCCCGATCCAATTTACATCATAAGAAATACCTTTCCAACACTTTTGCATGCACTTTTATTTTCAGCACTAAATTATTCCGAAAATACAAAAACATATTTACTTCTTTGCATGCATACATAACTAAAACCCAAAAATATCATTACCATAGCATATCTACTTTATTGGATTGTTATTTACTTTACCGTACTGCATATCATATTTAGTTTTACTTACATTCACACCTTGTGCTTGACAACCACTTGGTGGAGTTGGGGACACAAGAATGAGGAATTGTTTTGCAGGTTGCTGGAAGAAGAACGACAAGAGCTTTTTCAACTGTTCCCCTAGAGTTCGATATTAACCCCGAGTTTCCCTCGTGGGGAAAATTTACTCTTGCTACAACACTCTGCACTTGGAGTCCCAACTTGGCATACTTGCTTAGTGTCATCAACAAGCGAATTGAGAGCCAACAAATTGTGAGGCAGCAGTACCTAAAGGCAGCAGATAGGCATTGATCCAATGAGTGTATAAAGAATAACTAGTATAAAATCAATGCCTCTAAATCAACCTAGGCATTTAAATACAAGAGTAAGCCAACATATGAATGGATCTAGGCTAGCACTAGATAGCTAGTCTAATCATCGGATTAAAGTCTCATAACAAAGTAAGCAAACCAACCAGATAGAGGTAAGATAGTTACTTTAAGTTGAGTCCAGCAAGGTAAAACAAGTGGCGGTCAAAAGAAAACTTACCTAGTAGTGATAAGCATCACTAGGTCGAGATAATCCACTATGAAAACCAGTAGCTTAGGATCACAACAATCCCACGGGACAACAGCTAAGAACACTGTTGAGTCAAGCATGCATGTGCTTAGTCACTGCATGTAAAAGCAGTGTTGTGAATGCAACAAAAAAAGTGAAAACCCTACAAATAGGACACTGTAACCACATTAGCTTGCTTTACAAGCAAACCATCTACCAACACACACACACCATCCGTTCATCATAGTTCATCACCAAGAACATCACAATAACAAGAAAATGACTCACATGCCACCATGGTGAAATAGATTATCTAGGAACTAGGTCAAGAAGCTAGGAGGAGCAGGCCTTCCCTAAGAATGAGGTTGACCAAAGCTAGAAGAAACTTGCATCTCTAAAAACTATAGGTTGATAATTGGATCATTTCAACCTACACATCATGTTATTCTAGTCTAGATAAACATGGATCTATCCCAGGAAATGTTCACAGAGAATAGTCACACCACTAGTTCCAACACAGTTTGGAAGGATAGTTAAATCAACATTTGATCTTAGCTTGGAGTAGCAAAGGCATTAACTAGCTTAATCATATACATCACCATTCCTAGCTTGGCAAGTAATCTAACTGTGCATCTTCATGGGAAGTAAATACCACTTAAATAGCACTATCTTCCTAGCTAGTAGCACATGAGTTACTAGGCTAGGAAATACCATACTAAACCTAACTTAAACCATTAGTTTTATATGGAAGCATTAAGCTTTGCATGGGTGAGAGGATGTAGCCACATCTTTGAATCATCAAGCTATTAGTTAATCATTTATGAACTCATGGAGAGCAATAGTAACAGTCTAGATAGACAAGTGACCATCACTAAATCCATAAGAGCATAATAGACTGCACATCACAATTGTAAGACACATCAAGCAAGGTTAAGCTCACAAATAACACATCACAATAGATAATTTGCAAGTATAAATAGGGTAATATGTTTACTAATAGCACAAACACATCTGGGAAATTGTAGATATAAATCACTAGTTAACAATTGAAACTAATATAATATTGAGAGTTCTAAATATCACAGAAGAGAGCAGGCTGCACACAAGGCACAACATGATGTAGCAATAATCACAAGACAGTACCTCCATCATGATGAACTAAGAATAGTTCATCAACACATGTAGGACTTGTAGCAAAAATTGTTAAGTGGGAGAAAAACAAAGAGACAAAGGCTGCATGGCTTTGTCCAGGAGACACCAACAAGGCATGGTGAGGTAGTGCACATGCGACGATGGCGGCGCAAGCTCGAGGACGACGCGGATGTTCATCATAGCACTCGGCATACTCCCCGATTATCGTAGTGACAAAAACAACCGATCTGCATTTCACACACATTCTCTTTCTACTTTAGAAATCAGTCAACTCTCTAATCTATATCTGGATTACTTGATAATTGACAGGATTACTTGATAATTGAAAACAATGATCTGCTTAATTCTCTTTCAACGGACAATACCACTATTTCATTCACAAACAAAATCCGTTTAAAAAAGTATCCTACTAAACTACAAAACAACCATAGATTTGGCACGACATATACATGTAAAATTCCTGTGATAGGTTAGGTCCAATTTCCTTTTATATTTTCCACAAACAACTAACCACATAAATATCAATCATAACTACTCTGAGATCCTTTCATTTCATGAGAGAGCCGCTCAATAGCATGACAAACTTACCAGAGAACAACAATGGCAAGACCTCAGAATCTGCAGATTGAGAGCAACTATGAAGAGTTTTAAAATGTTTTATCTCTCAATTAGCATCCGACTATTTTACACCAGGTGAAAACTGGGGAGAAAATTTGTCCAAAACGAATAGCTCCCCGTCTGCCTGCCCCCCTCGCTCTGGTTTTGGAAAGTTTCGAGCCCGCGAAATAGAAAGCATGGAAACTTGAGAGACGCGTTTGCCTGCCCCCCTCGTTCTGGTTTATTTTGGAAAGTTACCTGCAGCCCGCGAAACAGAATACATGGAAACTCGACTCCCACTTTGAGATGAGGAAGCGAAATTACAAATCCGATTTCAGAAAGAACGCGTCCCAGCGCTCATAAGTAGCGATCCCTCCTCCCTCCCAGACACAAGTAGCAAATTCTCGGCTCCGCTCGCCTCGATCCATGGCTAACACGAAAGCAAGACCAACCAAGAAACGAACCTACGCCGCTGCCAACGCCAGTAGCTCCATGGCCATGGCGGCGATGCCTCCCCACGGGCAGGGCGGCGCCAACCACATCCAGCCTCCGCCGCCGCTCCCTCCCGGCGTCTACTTCAGCCCGACGCGGGAGGAGTGCCTAGGATTCCTCAACCGGCACATCGCCGACGACCACGAGCTGGCCGACGCGCGGGGATACATCTTCCGCGCCAACGTGTATGGCGAGAACCCCGACGCGCTCTGCCAGCGGCACCCGCCGGCGAGCATCCGCGGCCGAGGCGAGCATGCCTGGTGGTTCCTAAGCCAGACGCGGTTTCAGAGCCAGATCGTCGGCGGGGGTGCCAGCAAGCGCGCCGACCGCCGCGTCGAGACTGGCACTGGCTGCTACTGGCGGCTGGAGCAGGGCAAAGAGCGGCTGGCGAAGGGCAAAGAGCGGCTGAAGCCGAGCGAGGAGGAGGATGAGGAGCTGGAGGCCGACGGCGTAAAGAACTGCTTTGGCTTCTACGTCGGGCCCAGAAAGAAGGAGGACAAGACACCATGGCTGATGCAGGAGTTCACCAGCGCCAACGATGATGGCACCGGCAAGCTGGGCGTGCCCGCGCTCTACAGGGTTTACGTCTCGCCGCGCGCCACGGAGGACCAACTGAGATCCGTCTTTGGGGAGGACGGCGTGAAGAAGGAGGCCGACGGGAAGAAGAAGAAGCCTGCCCTAGCTATGGTCCCGCAGGAGTATTTCGACTGCATCGCCGAGCTTCTGCCAGAGGGGAGCGTCCGTGGTGTCGTCCAAGAGCACGTACAGGTACAGGCGCCGCAACCGCCGCCTCCGGTGGCGCCAATGGGACTTCTTGATCACCACGGCCAGCACGAACAGTATCTTGGTCAGTACGAGCAGCAGCAAGGGCACTATCATGGTCAGTACGAGGAACAACAGGGGCCGTTTGCAATGGTCGATCCGCCTGCATCACCAGGCCTCCATGGTGAGTTCACGGCGGAGGCGCCGTCAGATAATCTGAGCATGACCATGGACGAATTAATGAGGATGATTGAGCAGCCGGTGGAGATGGTCAACGAGCAACCAATGGAGACAAGCAAGGGAGAACCGAATTGGGGAGATTTAGACTATCTAGTTGATGATGACGAGTTCGCCTACTTCAACAATTTTGGATGATGATGATGAACGTACTGCACCGGGGATCTTTAAACAAGGAACAGCTTGATTAGACTCACATATAGATTCATCTGCTTGAGACAATTTTTGCGGTGTTCTTGCGGTTGACTTAACTTTGTATGCTTGTATTAACTCGCTGTGTGTGTGCGGGAGATTGCTTTGGAGACTGTTTTTGTATTTGAGGATTTGTATGAAACGAACTTGTTTTCAAATTAGATGATATAGTTCTGGCAATGATCATACGAACATGGCATGGGTGAGGACAGGATTGCAGGCAAGGCATGAACGAGGAACAAATTGGTGATGCTAGGCGAAAGTTTGAACATAGTTACCGAAAATTCTCTTCTTTTACTCTGTTTGTTGTTTCTTTCCCAGAAAATGCATTTGATAGGTCTAGGCAGAAGTTTGATGTTTCCAACATGGTAGTGCACAATGATATTTTTTCCGACAATATACACTTGAATGAAAATACAACTGATGCGAATTTCACGCCATTACTCCATATCACGCAGGATGTTCCATCGCTATAGCCGCTCGTTCAGAACTCCATATCTCTATCTCCAATTCCCCTTCGACGAGTAATGTTCGCTGCACCTGTCCTTTGTTTGCTCGCAAGATTGTTTCGTGGCCAGATGCTAATGGACATCAAGACAGCGGCAGCAGACATCATGCAGCGAACCAAGGAAACACCTACCTGATCAGAGTTCCTGCAATCCAGGACTGCACGCTAGCCCTCATACACGATCCCTGGAGGCATATTGATTAATATGAGACTAGATTGCGCTTAAACTGCATAAGACGGTCGAAATTACACAAAGAAATTGGCAAGTGAAGATCCACACACGTTTATCAGCCGGCAATGTTCGGATTGCAACATTCAGCTACTTATCATTCCCTACCAGACATGATGGTACATCTTCTGTCAGCAAGTTCAAAGCTGAAGCGACGGACACCATGCATATTGCAGAATCTCCAACAGATTATTAGGATTTAGGGGCTCCTCTGCAAACCGAAGCTCCTGCACAAATCACCTTTGGTGACTGAAACATACATGGATATCTATGTTCTATGGATGTCACTAGTGCAGTTGAAATCTTCAGCCGAGAATTTCATACATTGACCCAGCAAGAGTAGGTATTAATCCACTAGTACTATAAAGTGCTCTCAGCTTCTCAGGAATGTTTGGTCTCAAACAAGTACTGTGTAAGAAAAGAACAAAAGGCAATTTACATGTCAAGACCCCAAACATCAATACAGAGATGCACGGCAAAGAAAGAATGCGAGGAAATATGATAAATGACAAAATGAAACGATTGCATGATGTGTTGTTACTTATAAGAGATACAGGGCGAAGAAAGAAGTCAAGATCACTTCAGTTAGAAACATAAAGTTGCTCTCGGCCCAGTTGCCAAACTGGTTGGAGACTATGCTGCAAAATCTGACACAGGTCAGTCTTGGCAAGCATGCTGATGGCTCCAAAATGGGTCACTGAGGAGGTGCCCTTTCCATTTACCCCAAGGTTTCTGGACATTTTAGGTCCAAATGCAAATTCAAGATATAAATTTATTTTAAATTCTAAATGCCTAATGAGATTCATGTTTAAAATTGCAAAAAAATATACCAGAGGGGTATTTGCTCTCATGAGGAGTTGAACCCAGGTGGAATGGCACCCCGAAATGACATCATATTTGGTAAGGGTGACCCCTCCATCTCAGCATCTGCAGATTTTCTTCAAAACTACCTAGAAACGTTGCTGGCTATTAGATCGGGTGAAGTATGATTGATGCTAAAGGCAAATGCCATATGTTCACTCAGGTAAGAGAGGAGGCTCATCTGAGTAAGTCCAACCAACAGGCTCAGTGGAGGAAGCCGGAGGCTGGCTGGCACAGAATCAATGTTGATGTTAGTTACATACAGAGAAAACGGGCAGAGCGTATGAGGAGCGATCCTCGGAGATGACAAAGGGATCCGAAGTTTGCTCAGCTTGGAATCATCCAAAATCAGAAATGGCGCACACTATAGCAATCTCGGAGGGCTTTAAGGGCATCACTGGGATCACTACTCTACTAGTGATTATTGAGGGGAATTGTGCAGAAATTATACACGAACTCAGCCAGTCCGGATTCCTTGCGATTGGTGAGTTCAGGAATCCGTACAGATATTCATCCAGGATAAAAGTTTCAGAAAGTTGATAGACAAGCAAACTAGGCTGCCCACAAGCAGAAATGACGGACGCTATAGCAATCTTGGACGGCGTTAAGGGCATCACTGGTATCACTACTCTACTGGTGATTATTGAGAGGAATTGTGCAGAAATTTTTCACGAACTCGGCCGGCTGGATTCCTCGCGGTCAGTGACTTCAGGAATCTGTACAGGTATTCAATTCTTCTGTTAAAACACTTGCCAGGATACAAGTTTCAGACAGTTGATAGACGAGCAAATGAGGTTACCCACAGTTTAGCTAAATTTTGTCTAGAGGGTGATGTGATGCTGCTATGCAAGGTGCAGCCCTGTAGAAGCTGATCTTGCACGATTGTAATGATACGATTTCTAATTAATTCATATACACCATTTAGAAAGATAGACAGTGCCACTACCACTGAGCTAGCGCTCGGTCCACACTGACATACCAACTAATCTCAGTATATTGAAGTACCTACTTTCACACATAGACTAACACATGAAACCAGCAAAATATGCAGCTCCACAATGATACAGCCTATAGTTGCCACTTGACAGGCATTACAATTACATTTGTTCCTATTGGACAAAACATCATGTAATCAACTATCCTGCCCTTCCTTACTAGATTAAGCTTACTTGGTAGTTTTTTGGCAAGTTGTCGGAAGAAAATATCATCTCCAAGAAGCAAGTTGTCCCTCACCGCTAATAAGCCTGCCCGAGACGAATGCAGACTACTCTTCAGAAATCACTTCAGAAAGGATCACTTTGAGTCGGTTAGCCAAGACTATGGATGCAATTTTGTTGAAAACATTACGTAAGCTTATAGGGCGAATCTGTGACAAGAGAGTAGGATTTTTGACCTTTGGAATAAGAACCAGAATAGTCTCATTAATGCTTTGGGCCGACTCTTTGCCCTCAACAATGTCCAGAACCGCCCTAGAAACATCAGTTCCGCAAATATCGTAATGCCTCTGAAAAAAGTGCGTCGGGAAGCCATCGGGGCCAGGAACTTTGGTTGGGAATATCTGAAACAACGCCGTTTTCACCTTGTCATGACTAAAAGGGCGAGTCAGAGATTCATTCATCGCCGGCGTCACCTCGCGAGGGACCTGATCAAGCACATTATGCATGTCTTGCACTCCTAATGTAAAAATATTTTTATAAAAATCTGACATCAAAGTTCTCATCTCGGCCTTGTCTTCTACAACTCTTCCATCAGAGCTTGTCAACGACTTGATCATGTTCTTCCTTCTCCGCATATGGCACGTTGATGGAAGAACTTAGAGTTTTTATCACCGTGTGAAAGCCAATCAACTCTAGAGCGTTGCCTCCACATTATTTCTTCTCTATGATATAATTCTACTAGACGATCATTAATCTTGATCTCTGCATGGCTCGGTCCTACTCGCACAGGCAGATTTCTCAATCGGCCGAGCTCCTGTTTAAGAATTTTTATTTCCTTTCTCACACTCCCAAAGGTCTCCCGTCCCCATTTTCTCAGATCTTGCACCAAGTCTTTCAGCTTTAGGCGTCCTGAATCAATCGGAGAGACTTCACCTTGAATATCATTGTCCGACGACCAACTGCAGAGATTGTCGGTTCGAGGTTCTCATGGCGCTCCCACGTGGTTTCATATTGGAATTGAATTCCACATCTCCTCGTGATCTCCTCTTCAAACAACCGAACCAAAAGCGCCATATGATCCGATGTTGCCGTGTCAATGTGATTTATGCAGGCCAAAGGGAATTGTGCACTCTGCCGAGCCTAGGGCTCAATCTAGGCGTACCCTGGTGTAGGTACCCCAGTCACCTTCTTCTCCCACGTCCAAAAGTGGCCTTTGAAGCCTAGATCCATAAGATTACAAACATCCACAGTTTCTCTAAAACCCTGCATCTATGTGAGTGTGCGATGACCAACTCCCTCATGTTCATCCGCACGCAGAACCTCATTAAAATCAGCTAGACATAGCCAAGGCAACGTGCTAGTACTGGCAATGTCTTTCAGCATAATCCATGTCCTGTATCTTTTTGAAGTTTGAGCTTCTCCATAGACTGAAGTAAGTCTCCATGGAATCTCACCGATCCCTAGCACAGAAACATCAATGTGATACTGCGAGTAACCCAAAATATCAATATTAATGTTATTATTCTAGTAAATCCCTAGACCCCCACTTCTACCATCACTATCAACAGCAAAAGAATGGTTGAAACCAAAAGTGCTAGCTAAAGCCTCCACATGAGTTCTACTAATTTGAGTTTCTTGAATGCATAAAATAGAAGGGGCAAACTTGACAACAAAGTCTCTGGACTCCTGAACCGTTGAGGCATTGCCTACTCCCCGACAGTTCACGCTGAACATGTTGGAATTATGCCCTAGAGGCAATAATAAAGATGTTATTATTATAATTCTTGTTCATGATAATGTTTATATTCCATGCTAGAATTGTATTAAGCGGAAACTTTAATACTTGTGTGGTTTATGAACAACACCATGTCCCTAGTACGTCTCTATGGACTAGCTCATTGATTAATAATGGTTAAGGTTTCCTAACCATAGACATGAGTTGTCAATTAATAATGAGATCATATCATTAGGAGAATGGTGTGATGGACAGACCCAAATAAAGCAGAGCAATTAGATCGTGTTATCGTGTTCATCTTTGCGAAGCTTTTCCTATGTCATGTATTGTATTCCTTAGACCATGAGATAATACAACTCCCTAGTATCGGAAGAAAGCTTTGAAGTCATCAAACGTTATCCTATGTGAGGGTGATAATAAAGGTGTCTCTCAGGTGATCGGAAAGTACTTGTTGAGTTGTATGTATCGAGATGGAATTTGTCCCTCCCAAGTCGGAGAGATATACTTCGGGCCCACTCGGTAATTGATATCAACACCGCTTGCAAGCATGTGGTTAAGGAGTTAATCACAAAGTGATATCGGATTACGGAACGAGTAAAGTACTTGCTGTGAACGAGATTGAACTAGGTATGCCGATACCGACGATCGAATCTCGGGCGAGTAAAATATCGCGAGACGAAGGGAACACAAATACGGGATTGATTGAATCCTGACATCGTGGTTCATCCGATATGATCATCGCTGAGTGCGTGGGAGTCAATATGGATTTCCAGATCCCGCTATTGATTATTGATAGAGATCATGTCCGCGTATTCTCGAACCCGTAGGGTCACACACTTAACGCAAATCAACGCTAGGGTAGTCTCAGGGATGTATGTGAAATTGTTTTAGAAAGTTTCGGAATTGTTCCGGGTGGAAATATAATATTTATTGATTGCAGCAATTAATAAATATTAGACTTTATTTATTTAGCAGAAATAAATAAATAAATAAATAAATAAAAAAGGAGGTTGCGGCGGCCAGGGAAGAGTCCCTGGCGCGCACGCGCTAGCTGGCCGGATTGCTCCCTGGCTCCTCGCATGCAATAACGCGGCTGGCGCGCACGCGCTAGCTGGCCGGATTGCTCTCTGGCTCCTAGCTCGTTTGCTGCAAGTGCACGTACGCGAAGGAGTTCGTCACGTGCACGCGCAGGACAGGAGCTGGCCGGACTCGCACACGAAAGGCTGCTGGGATTCGATCCGGAACCGGCTACGTGCGTGCACGGGACGGTTGGCTGCGTCGGCCGCTTATAAAAGAATCAGCGCGCAGCCGGTTTGATACAAGTTTTTGTGCGAACCCGCTGCCCGCTTTCTGAGGCCTTCTTTTTCCGTTCTTCTTCCACCACGCAAACAGGCGAAGCCCTGTCGGCGTATACTCTTCACAATAGACACCACGCCGTCGTGTTGTCGATCCCAACTACCACTCCACCATATCTCGCTGGACCGGGAAGGCGGAGTCGTTGGTGCGCTGTACGTGTGCAACTCTCGGAGGCGCCGCCACTTGCGGCGTAGGATCGGATCGGATCGCGAGGAGGAGAAGGCTAGTACGACTACGTCAACCACGTTCTTTTGAACGTTACCGCTGTGCGAATCTTCAAGGGTATGAAGATCTCATCTACCTCTCTCGTTGATTACATCTCCTAGATTAGATCTTGGCTTTCTTGTTCGTTGCGTAGGAAAATTTTTGTTTACTATGCTACGAATCCCTTCAGTGGTATCAGAGCTAGATCTATGCGTAGATGTGTTTCACGAGTAGAACGCAACATGCTTGTTGCGGGCGTTGATGTTTTCTGTTGCAAACCTCTTGTTGTGTATCTCTTATGGCGCGGTATAGTGAGATCGAAGCGGTCCAGGCCAACTTTACGCGACCGCGTTCGCGAGACCGGCTCCGCACTTGACGTGTGGCTTGTTCCATACATGCGGCTGGTGGATGCCAGTTTCTCTCACTATAGTAGTCATGGGACTTACATCGGATGTTAGCAACCATAATATCACCGTTGTGGCTTTTCGTAGGTAAGAATCGTTCTTAGCTTGCTACTCCCATAAGCCACGTAAAACATGCAACAACAAAGTAGAGGCGTCTAACTTGTTTTTGCAGGGAGTGTTTTGTGATATGGTATGGCCACAAGATGTGATGTGATATATGTGATGTATGCGATGATCATGTTTTGTAATATTTCACGACTTGCATGTCGATGAGTTCACAACCGGCTGGAGCCATATGGTTGTCTTTATAATTGTGTATGACCTGCGTGTCAACTTCTTATACGCCATGTAATAGCTTTACTTTATCGCTAAATAGTTAGCAATAGTTGTAGTTGCTATTCGTGGTGGAGGCAATCATGGTGGAGTGATGGAAATCATGCCGGCGCGCACAAGATGGAGATCATGGCGCGGAGATTGGCTATACCATGTCACATAAAATTATATGCATGTGATGTTTATCCTTTTATGTATCTTATTTTGCTTAGATCGCGACGGTAGCATTATAAGATGATTCCTCACTTAAAGATCAAGATAAAATTGTGTTCTCCCCTCGTATGCGCCGTTGCGAAAGTTCGTCGTTTTCAAGCACCTCGTGATGATCGGGTGCTATAAACTCTACGTTCACATACAACGGGTGCAAGCCAGTTTTGCACACGCGGAAAATACTTGGGTTTGACTTGACGAGCCTAGCATGTACAGACATGGCCTCGGAACACACGAACCGAAAGGTTAAACATGAGTCATATAAATGATATGATCGACACTGAGTTGTCCACCATTGAAACCACATCTCTTCTCGTGAAGATCGGATTAGGTGTGGTGAATTTGGATCGTGTTCACTAAACAACTTGAGGGATGTTGAATTTAGTGGGAGTTCATCTAGTAATTTGATTAAGTTGAACTAGTTATCATGAACATAGCCTAAAATTGTACTTGCAATGTTGTAGATCAAATGGCTAAGTCCAACTTCAACTTCAACGTGTTTGCTGAGAAAGAAAAGCTTAAGAACAATGGGTCTAACTTCACCAACTGGTTCCGCAATCTGAGAATCATACTCGCTGGCGGACAAAAAGCCTATGTACTTGACAAAGCGCTAGGTGACACCCCTGCTGCAACTGCGAAAACTGAAGAACTTGCTGACTTCAATGCTCGTAGAGATGATTGTGATGCGATTATGAGTACCATGCTGTTTTCTATGGAACCGGAACTTCAAAATCGTTTTGAGAAGTACCGCGGGCCTTATGAGATACTTGAGGAACTGAAAACGATGTTTCAGACTCAGGCCCGTTCTGAGAGATATGAGATCTCTGAGAAGTTCTTTAACTGCAAGATGGAGGAAGGGAGTTCCGTTAGTGAGCACGCCATTAAGATGTCGGGCTACACTCAACGCCTTGAGCAACTGGACTGCAAGATTCCAGAGGAGCTTAAGATTGACAGAGTTCTGCAATCACTCCCTCCTAGCTACAAAGGTTTTGTAGTTACTCACAATCAAATTGGTTCCACTGATACGATCACTGAGCTCTTCGCTAAGCTGAAAGCTGCGGAGGTGGATATCAAGAAAGACAATCATGTGTTGATGGTCAACAAGACCACTAGCTTTAAGAAAGCTAAGGGTGCAAAGGGATCTTTCAAGAAAGGCAAAGGCAAGCACGTTGCCCCTGCTGAGAAGAAGCTCAAGTCTGGACCTAAGCCGGACACTGAGTGCTTCTATTGCAAGGTCAAGGGTCACTGGAAGCGCAACTATCCGAAGTACTTAGCGGACAAGAAGGCTGGCACCATCAAAGGTATATTTGATATACATGTTATTGATGTCTACCTTACTAGCGCTCGTTGTAGTGCCTGGGTATATGATACTGGTTCAGTTGCTAATATTTGTAACTCGAAACAGGAGCTACGGAATAGACGGCGGCTAGCAAGGGATGAGGTGACGATGCGCGTTGGCAATGGATCAAAAGTTGATGTGATGGCCGTCGGCACGCTCTCCTTAGTTTTACCTTCGGGATTAGTTTTAAACCTTAATAAGTGTTATTATGTGCCTGCGTTGAGCATGAACATTATATCTGGATCATGTTTATTGCAAGACGGTTATTCATTTAAATCTGAGAATAATGGTTGTTCTATTTATATGAATAACATCTTTTATGGTCATGCACCTGTTGTGAATGGTTTATTTCTTCTGAATCTCGAAAGCAATGAAACACACATCCATAACATTGAGGCTAAAAGATGCAAAGTAGATAGTGATAATCCAACTTATTTGTGGCACTGCCGTCTAGGTCATATTGGTGTAAAACGCATGAAGAAACTCCATTCTGATGGACTTTTAGAGTCTCTTGATTTTGAATCATTTGACACGTGCGAACCATGCCTCATGGGCAAGATGATCAAAACCCCGTTCTCTGGAATAATGGAGCGGGCAACGGACTTATTGGAAATCATACATACCGATGTGTGCGGACCAATGAGTATTTCGACGCGCGGTGGATATCGCTATTTTCTCACTTTTACTGATGACTTAAGTAGATATGGGTATATCTATTTAATGAAACATAAATCTGAAACGTTTGAAAAGTTCAAAGAATTTCAGAACGAAGTGGAAAACCATCGTAACAGGAAAATTAAATTTCTGCGATCCGATCGTGGAGGTGAGTATTTGAGTTATGATTTTCTCACGCATCTTAAAGCAAGCGGAATCGTTTCGCAACTCACGCCACCCGGAACACCACAGCGCAATGGTGTGTCTGAACGCCGGAATCGAACTCTATTAGATATGGTGCGATCAATGATGTCTCTTACAGATTTGCCATTATCATTTTGGGGTTATGCATTAGAAACCGCTGCATTCACTTTAAATAGGGCACCATCTAAATCCGTTGAGACGACACCGTTTGAACTATGGTTTGGTGCTAAACCTAAGTTGTCGTTTCTTAAAGTTTGGGGATGCGAAGCTTACGTCAAAAAGTTGATGCCGGACAAGCTCGAACCCAAAGCGGAGAAATGCGTCTTCATAGGATACCCTAAGGAAACGATTGGGTATACCTTCTACCACAGATCCGAAGGCAAAGTGTTTGTTGCAAAGAACGGATCCTTTCTTGAGAAGGAGTTTCTCTCGAAAGAAGTGAGTGGGAGGAAGGTAGAGCTAGACGAGGTTATTGAACCTTCTCTCGAGTTGGAGAGTAGCGCAGCACCAGAAATTGTTCCGGCGCCGCCTGCATCAACAAGAGAGGAAGCTAATGATAAAGATCATGAAACTTCGAACGATGCTACTACTGAACTTCGCAGGTCGACAAGGTCACGTGCCACTCCTGAATGGTACGGCAACCCTGTCTTAACCGTCTTGTTGTTAGACAACAGTGAACCTACGAACTATGAGGAAGCGATGATGAGCCCAGACTCTGAGAAATGGCTAGAGGCCATGAAATCCGAATTGGGATCCATGAGCGAAAACCAAGTATGGACTTTGGTGGACCCTCCTAGCGACCGTAAGGCCGTTGAGTGCAAATGGATTTTCAAGAAGAAAACGGACGCGGATGGTAATGTTACTGTCTATAAAGCTCGGCTTGTCGCAAAAGGTTTTCGGCAAGTTCAAGGTGTTGACTACGATGAGACTTTCTCTCCCGTAGCGATGTTTAAGTCCATTCGGATTTTATTAGCAATTGCTGCATTTCATGATTATGAAATATGGCAGATGGATGTCAAGACTGCGTTCCTCAATGGCAACATTGATGAAGAGTTGTATATGATGCAGCCCGAAGGTTTTGTCGATCCTAAGGATGCTAATAAGGTGTGCAAACTTCAGCGTTCCATTTATGGACTGAAGCAAGCATCTCGGAGTTGGAACCTTCGTTTTGATCATGTGATCAAAAATTTTGGATTTGTTCCAAATTGCTACGAAGCTTGTATCTACAAGAAAGTGAGTGGGAGCTCGGTGACATTTTTAGTACTATATGTGGATGACATATTGATTATTGGAAATGACATCGATATGCTTAACGATGTGAAGAGTTATTTGAATAAATGTTTTTCAATGAAAGACCTAGGGGAAGCTGCTTATATATTAGGCATCAAAATCTATAGAGATAGAGAAAGACGCCTAATAGCTTTAAGCCAAAGTACATACCTGGACAAAGTTCTGAAGAGGTTCAGAATGGATAAAGCAAAGAAAGGTTCATTGCCCATGTTGTCAGGTAAGATATTGAGCAAGGCTCAGTGTCCAGCTACGGTAAAAGATAGAGAAACTATGAGCAAAGTGCCATATGCCTCGGCCATAGGTTCTATCATGTATGCCATGCTATGTACTAGACCGGATGTGTCCAATGCTCTTAGTTTGACGAGCAGATATCAAAGTGATCCAGGAGTGGAACACTGGACAGCCGTAAAGAACATCCTAAAGTATTTAAATAGGACTAAAGAAATGTTCTTGGTCTATGGAGGTGACGAGGAGCTCATCGTAAAAGGTTACGTTGACGCTAGCTTCGACACCGACCCGGATGATTCTAAATCTCAGACAGGATACGTTTATATTTTGAATGGTGGAGCTGTGAGCTGGAGAAGCTGCAAGCAAAGCGTGATCGCGGGATCTACAACAGAAGCGGAATACATGGCTGCTTCAGAAGCATCAAGTGAAGGAGTTTGGATCAGAAACTTCATCACTGAACTTGGTGTGGTTCCAAATGCCTTGGACCCACTGGAGATATTGTGCGACAACACTGGCGCCATAGCACGGGCTAAGGAACCAAGATATCATCCAAAGACCAAGCACATCAACCGCCGGTTCCATATAATTCGAGATTATATAGCAGATGGAGATCTGAAGATTAGCAAAGTACATACGGATCTGAATGTCGCAGACCCGTTGACTAAACCTCTTCCACGAGCAAAACATGATCAGCACCTTAATGCCATGGGTGTTAGATTGTTGCCAGATGTAAACTAGATTATTGACTCTAGTGCAAGTGGGAGACTGTTGGAATTATGCCCTAGAGGCAATAATAAAGATGTTATTATTATAATTCTTGTTCATGATAATGTTTATATTCCATGCTAGAATTGTATTAAGCGGAAACTTTAATACTTGTGTGGTTTATGAACAACACCATGTCCCTAGTACGTCTCTATGGACTAGCTCATTGATTAATAATGGTTAAGGTTTCCTAACCATAGACATGAGTTGTCAATTAATAATGAGATCATATCATTAGGAGAATGGTGTGATGGACAGACCCAAATAAAGCAGAGCAATTAGATCGTGTTATCGTGTTCATCTTTGCGAAGCTTTTCCTATGTCATGTATTGTATTCCTTAGACCATGAGATAATACAACTCCCTAGTATCGGAAGAAAGCTTTGAAGTCATCAAACGTTATCCTATGTGAGGGTGATAATAAAGGTGTCTCTCAGGTGATCGGAAAGTACTTGTTGAGTTGTATGTATCGAGATGGAATTTGTCCCTCCCAAGTCGGAGAGATATACTTCGGGCCCACTCGGTAATTGATATCAACACCGCTTGCAAGCATGTGGTTAAGGAGTTAATCACAAAGTGATATCGGATTACGGAACGAGTAAAGTACTTGCTGTGAACGAGATTGAACTAGGTATGCCGATACCGACGATCGAATCTCGGGCGAGTAAAATATCGCGAGACGAAGGGAACACAAATACGGGATTGATTGAATCCTGACATCGTGGTTCATCCGATATGATCATCGCTGAGTGCGTGGGAGTCAATATGGATTTCCAGATCCCGCTATTGATTATTGATAGAGATCATGTCCGCGTATTCTCGAACCCGTAGGGTCACACACTTAACGCAAATCAACGCTAGGGTAGTCTCAGGGATGTATGTGAAATTGTTTCAGAAAGTTTCGGAATTGTTCCGGGTGGAAATATAATATTTATTGATTGCAGCAATTAATAAATATTAGACTTTATTTATTTAGCAGAAATAAATAAATAAATAAATAAATAAAAAAGGAGGCTGCGGCGGCCAGGGAAGAGTCCCTGGCGCGCACGCGCTAGCTGGCCGGATTGCTCCCTGGCTCCTCGCATGCAATAACGCGGCTGGCGCGCACGCGCTAGCTGGCCGGATTGCTCTCTGGCTCCTAGCTCGTTTGCTGCAAGTGCACGTACGCGAAGGAGTTCGTCACGTGCACGCGCAGGACAGGAGCTGGCCGGACTCGCACACGAAAGGCTGCTGGGATTCGATCCGGAACCGGCTACGTGCGTGCACGGGACGGTTGGCTGCGTCGGCCGCTTATAAAAGAATCAGCGCGCAGCCGGTTTGATACAAGTTTTTGTGCGAACCCGCTGCCCGCTTTCTGAGGCCTTCTTTTTCCGTTCTTCTTCCACCACGCAAACAGGCGAAGCCCTGTCGGCGTATACTCTCCACAATAGACACCACGCCGTCGTGTTGTCGATCCCAACTACCACTCCACCATATCTCGCTGGACCGGGAAGGCGGAGTCGTTGGTGCGCTGTACGTGTGCAACTCTCGGAGGCGCCGCCACTTGCGGCGTAGGATCGGATCGGATCGCGAGGAGGAGAAGGCTAGTACGACTACGTCAACCACGTTCTTTTGAACGTTACCGCTGTGCGAATCTTCAAGGGTATGAAGATCTCATCTACCTCTCTCGTTGATTACATCTCCTAGATTAGATCTTGGCTTTCTTGTTCGTTGCGTAGGAAAATTTTTGTTTACTATGCTACGAATCCCTTCAGAACACTCATTGGGCTTAGCGGCGCCCCTCGAATGAGCCCACCAATGCACCATTTTTTTATTTATCTGCAGTGCCTTCTTCTTCAATAGTCTTCTTCCTCTTTGTGTCCCTCATCGGTACAGGGCTAGGTGGAGTAGCTGGTTCAAACTGATTCAAGATCTCTACTACCTTGTTGTTTTTATCAGCTGGAACTATCGCCCCCTCCATGTCAGGTTTCGCGGGCTGCTCGGTGAGGCCTGATGCACTCCTTTTCTTGGACTCATCGACGTCGTCCTCTTCCATATCTTTAGCAGATGCTCCTGAGTGACTATCAAAGCCTCGCCCCTGCGATCTTTCGCTTCTTCCTGCACCACGAGGACCACCTCGTCCGCGCAAAGGACTGCCATAGTCACGTCTCCAAGAAGCCCTTAGATTTTTGTAGACCAAAGCTTGTGGAGGATGGAGACCATCCCCATGGTCTTTGAACTCGTGCCCTAGATGCCCACACACTTGACACCAGTTGGGTAACTTCTCATATTTGATCAAGAAAATCTCTCTATTTCCATCTCGTACCATCGACACAAAGCTGCTTGCGCACATAAAGCTTAACTTTCACCCGATAAAAGTTTCCCTCAAAATCTTTGGAAAATCCTTCAGAATATATAAACTGACCCACCTTGGAAGCCAGAGATTTGATCATTGGAGCAAAACCAACAGGGAGATCGTGCATTTGTATCCAGATGTCGAAGAAGAAGAGCTCAACCTTCGATGGTTTGGTGAACCCGTTGTACTCCTCAATCAGAACGGGATTTCCTCCCAATCACCAAGGCACTAAAACTGAAAAGTGTGGAGATTGCTTTCAAGAGATCTAGTCTTAACATCCTGGGCAAGATCCCACGCGGTGCGCATGTTCTTGAAGAACCAAAAACTAGAGTACTCGCTCTCAGGAAAAACCCTCGCGATCGCCAACCAGCGAGTCGCCTCTGGTGGCGGCTGCTCCTCCTCTTCAAAAACCACGTCGTCCATGTCCTCCTCGCTAATCCCCAACTGCTTCATCATCTTCTCGATTCCACCCTCATCCCCATCAAACGAAGAACTTGCTTGATTTGTCTCTAGACCCAAAACCACGCCCACACAACAGAAACACCGACCAAGGTTGGGCAGTGATACTACGATCACCCCTTAATCAGCCAGAATTGAGCACTTGCTGGCAAGGGAGCTGTAGGTCAGGGAAAAACGGGCTCAACGATGGCGACACCGCAAGAGTAGGCGAAACCCTAACTAGATGGAATAAATTTCTTGGGGTCCATCCTGATTACCTGTAGGTTGACCATCCACTACTAGAAAAAAGCTTACCCGCAGCGCACCTAATATGGCTACCCATAGCGCATATGCCGTGCGCTGCGGGTACCACACCACTGGTAAAAATATACCCATAGCGCATCTGTGGTGTGCTACGGGTAATATGCTTACCCGTAGCGCACCAGACACATGCGCTACGGGTATATATTTTTCGATTTTTGAAAATAATATTTATGCTGCCAGATTACAGTTTTTATACATAATATAGTGCAGTATACAGAATATAACAGGTATACAGGATAATGCAATAGAAATAGCACAAAACAGGCATAGCATATGAATCACATTGTTTTGAAATAAAACGATCACATTCGTAGTTTAAGTCACCGACACCGACCAAGTATGCAAGTTCATCATCACATCTTACATGAATAAGATATTCTCATACACTACGATGAAGTACACTACAACCGCAATCACCGCGGTGAGCAAGACGGTGGTGGTGACGCCAAAGATCGTCCTCCTCTCCTCTCGCAGGTGGTTCCTCCACCTAGCTTCCGCCTCCGACATGGTCTTGTATCCTTTGTAGCTATCGCCCTTAAACATGTTGACTTGCTTCAAGCAATCTTCCCAGTGGACGTAAACTCCAGGAACCCTACCCCTGTACACCACGTACGACATCTCTACCTTCAAGACAAATAAGGTTAGAGAACAGAAAGCAATAGTTCATCACATAATTAAATGACATAATTAATATCGCATGACAGAATTAATATCAGTACGATCGATGAAATACACCACAACTAAGTTCATTACATTATATGACGATCAATGTACTTATTAAGTTTACAACTAGTGAATCAACATTTCGGCTTGCCAACATCAGGAACAAAGCGAAAGCCGCCTCCCGCCAGCAAGAACGGCCTGTTGTCGCCCTGAAGAAACAGCCTCTTATCTATTTCAGCATTTGACGGCTGCATAGCGGCAGGGTAGAACATCCCCCCTTTTCTGATGACATCTTGATAGATGATCGTCGCAAACTGCTCCTGGATGCGATAGAACTCTGCTCTTAGATCCTTATCTTGGATCATCGCCAAGTGTTTGGCCCAGGATTTAAGTGAATTCGGCAACGTCAAGTTATGGTGGTCGCGTACGTATGCCCGCATCTGATATAAGGCGTAGTAGGCCTCCTTCTGGCTGCCCTCAGGCTACTTGACACAGGGGAACGCCGTTGTATGGATGAACGTGTGCATGCCTTGCTTGAGTGGCCGTTTAGTCTTCAATAAGCCTCCCAGACGGGCGTACTTGGTAAGAGCTTCATCCAAAACTGCTTTGATAGTCGTGTAGTTTTTCTTTGTTGCATTGCCCGAGTCCAAATACACGCATTGCGCATGTCTCACCGGGATGTTGATGAGCGTGCAGTATTGGTCGCTGCGCAAAACAATTCAAACAGAATGTTGGCAAAGAACGAGATGGAAATCTAAGAAAGCATCACGGCGACGAGCCAATGATCACTTACTTGGGAAAGTAGGCCATGAGCAAGTCCTTCCCAATATTTTTCCTCATGACGACGCTGAGATACTCAGACGTGACTTTCTTGCCCTCCCATGTTGACAACTGGCTATCATACATGTAGTAGAGGTCCACTACTGTGATGCCCGGGGTCTTGTCTCTAATGACCTGCATCGCCATACTTAGGGAAAATAGGCGGACGAGGGTTTGGTACAGCCGATTCTAGTGAAATACGTCGAAGATATCGGCAAACCGAAGCAGCATAATATCTGCGGGTGCATCCTCGACGAAATCCCTGCCCGTTGGCACCTTGGCCATGTAAAGCGGGTATGATGAATCATTATCTCCAAGTTGGCGCGTCTCTAGGTAGAGAATAGCATCATGCAAACTCCGCATATCCGCACTGCAAGCCTGGAGCATTTGCTCATTCAGCATCGGCTGGCCCATAGTATGCACGATGTGGTTAAGACCCTTGGGTCTTGGTGGCCCGTCCTGAGCCCGGATCGGTTCTGGCTGGCTCACAGTATCCTTCTTGTTCTTCCTTTTCCTTTCCTTCTTCTTCATGGGAACTACAATCTGCTCACCGGCACACTTATGGAGCGTGTTGGGGGTGAAAATGTTTCCAGGCCGTGGAGGCTCCGTGCAGACAACATCTGGAGGCGTCTCTTGAGAATGGAACGACAAACGTTTGTTGATAGTAGGTTGTTTCTCCGAGGGACCTGGCACTGGTTATTCAATGTCATTTAAGTCATCACAATATGCAGTATTGATGAAGGCATCAACGTTGACTTCATCATCATCGTCATCGTTCGGATCCTGTGCCATCTGCATATCATGATTAGGATCGGCCGCCACATGGCTGCTTGGCCCGGGCATGACTAGTGGTGTTATCCATCGAGTTGTGCTCCCCACCCCCAGACGAATCTGATTCTCTGGCCATAGCATTGAATAGCCAAAGCACTGTCTGAGGACTTTTGGCTCTTCATCCTCTTTGTCTCCCATAGGCTGAAAGGGAGGCATCACGTCGTCACAGTTCCGTAGCGTCCGAGCCAATGAGACCCTCAACACGTTGGGAGGCATCGGCCTACCGTTGAACAACCTGTTTCCCGGTTGCATGATACTACCCGTGGCAACATCCTTCAACACGCCGTCGACGTAATGTAGGAGAGTGCAAGGAACGTCGATGCCCGTGGCCTGCAAAAAACGAGAAGTGTAGGTTGAGCCACCGCCGCTTAGTTATCCAAGTGTATATTAGGTGACACGATGCGAAAAGTGTGTTACCTTGACGGCGTCGTGCTCCACTGCCGTTGAAGGAATGCCGACGTACATCGGCGTGCAGGAGACGGAGGGGCTGCTTCGTTGCCCGGTACCTGCCGATGCATTAAGCCCCTGCGCTGCGGTGTTGGCGATTGGCGCCACGGTGTTGGCGACCGGCGCTGCGGTGTCGGCGACGTGGGGCGCCACGGCGGTGTTGGCGGTCGGTGTCACCAATACATTCGGCGTCGCGGCGCTCGAGTTGCTGCCGATTATACTGGGTATCGGGGGCAGACCAACTTGACCTACCGCATCCCAACTCCCAAACGCTTCAAATAGGCGAGGCATCATGGCAGTCATCTTTTCTGTGACAAGCGTGTCGCCCTTATCGGCTACCCGTTTATCAACAATCTCCGGAATCTTTGCCACTCTCTCCCTGAGTTCGTGAAGCTTGCGGGCTTCATCCTTACTGAGTGCCTTCTTTCCCTTTTGTTCACGGACAAGCCTTCATCGAGCACACGGCTAGCTGACATCGGCAGCTTTGTTTTTTCCTATCCCTTCATCACGTTCACTGCCCTATTCAAAGCGGTGTCCCAACTAGACCCAATCATCGTTGAACCCTGGGATGAGGAGATCTGAGATGCGGAAATCTTTTCTTCAGCTGCCAGAATCTCCTCAAACCTCTTCACCTTCTGATCCATGGTGAGTTGCTTGCTTATCGGGTCGTAATGGTACTTGGACCTAATTACTCTCCTGGCCTGAGGATCTGCGATTCGGTGCCAAGGGTTCTCGATGCCCTTCGCCTCCATCTCTGCATCCTCCTTTGCCCATATCTTGTCCTTCCCTCGGTAACCGCCGCAACCGAGATTGTGGACACCTAAGTTCTTGGACTGTAATTCCTTCCCCCATAGACTCCTTCTCTTGCTCACTACATCATCGGGGTTGCACTTGAGCCTCATCTCTTTGTAGTCATTCTCCGTGAGCGTCGGGTTGCTCTTCTTGGCCTCCTCAAATGTTTTACCCGCGAGAATCAATTTCTTCACCCGGACTTTCCAGCTGGCCAGGGCGGTGCTCATCTTCGAGATAGCGGCATTGTTCACACAATTCCCACTGACCTCCAAGTTGTTAAACTCGTCAGGGAACTTGTATCGGGCATGCAGCTTTTGCAAGAGGAGTGTGCGGTAATGCGTGTTGTCCTCACTCCTTAGGTTCAAGGTGTTGAGCGGGACAGTGCTTCGGAGGATGCACCCGAGTTGCAATCCGTACCCGGCCACAAACTCCTCGGGTGCGAGAGGATTCCCACTTCTGGACACATGCGTGATTCCGTGGCGGTTGACCTTCAGCTGGTTCGGGCGTCGATCCTTCCCATCTTTCCGTGGCCTCTTCGTCCGTTGGGTACCATCTACACCGCCAGATGTGGTGGCAGTGGTGTCATTAGCGCCCTCCATCTCCTCTCCTTCTATGTACATATTATCTTGATGTATGTCCTCCATCTCCTCTTCTTCTACCTCCCTCTCCTCTTCGTCTACCTCCATCTCCTCTTCTTCTAGCTCCATCGCCTGTTGTTCTTCCAACTCTTGGGAAAGTTCCCAGAATGGCTTGCCAGATCCACCGGCATCATCGTTGTCGGCCATTTCGCACTAAATGAAGAAAATGCGTCGAGTTAGTACAAAAATTCACAGAAATTTTGGCATGACCTATGCTATTTTTTTGACTTAGGGAGTGCCCATTTTTGCTAAAACGGAAGTAAATCGACATTGCAGTGATAAATGGGCACTCATTTAAATTCCCTGCACAAAAGTTCAAAGCAAAATTCATATAATCTCCCAGATTTACACTCCCAGATTTACAAAAATTCATTTAAAACTCCCAGATTTACATATATAAGACTACCAGATACATATGCTGCTCATCATATTTACATATATGCTCCCAGATTTACATATATAATATCAATACAAGAGTCAGCACTCTATAGGACAGATTCATGGCTTATTTATTGCAAGAGAAATAACAGATGAACAGTGAATGAATAACAGATTCATGGCTTATTTACATATATGCTCCCAGATTCATTCAAAAATTGTTGATCAACACTGCAAAAACCTTTCGAGCACTGAAGAAACAAGTTTTTAATTGAATGAATGACTAAGTTAAGGCATGAAAGTTACTGAATTCCACAACACATTTATCCAATTCCATACAATTAAAAGAATCTCAAGTCAGCACTCTGTAGGACAAATTCATGGCTTATTTACTGCAAGAGAAATAATAGATGAAGAGTGACAGGTTGCAACACAGGAATAATATCAATACAAGAGTCTGATGAAATCAATAACTAAAGCTAGCATATGCTATTAACTATGCTCTATGGCAGTTCAATATGGCAATATCCAAAATCCATGTAGCAACTGTTTCATAGCATCTGTACTCATAACAATGTATCTTTAAGATCAGGTTTGCACCAAATTCAAGATAATGTTTTCCATATCAAGGCTTTGTTGATAGTTTTAGACAACTGACTTCAGCTTGTTCTATGCTAGCATATTTAGTTTTCGAGAAAAAAGGAAGAGGTTTTTGTTAGCTATACTAATGGTGTTAGGTTATCAGTTGTGTGAAAACTTAATTAGTTAACTGGCTACACTAAACTCCCAGATTTACACTAAACTCCCTTAAAGACCTCTGCAGGTTACGATCACTATGTTTTCTGACATAGAAAACAATCTGAACCCTGCAAACCAAAACCCTGCTATTTGTTGGCATCATACGTCACACTGTGTTGCTTGCTATCTTCTGTTTTTTCACTAGATTTTTGAGATTGCTTACATACTTTCCATGTGGTTCAGTAAAGGAATACTTGTTTCTAGCATTCCACTCATATTGCATAAATTACTAACTATGTTGTTTACTGTCTAATCTTCTTTAGGATTAAGAGCTTCATGCATGTCACATAGTGTTGCTTTCTATCTTCTGTCTAAAAGAATACTTGTATTGCATAAATTACTAACTATGCATTCCACTCAGCAGAGATTACTCAGATATGAACACAGCTAACTAGTTGGGCAGACAGCCTAGCGTCTCACAGAAACATCTCTCTCGCCACAACTTGTTTTTTCTCAAAATTCGATCCATCCAGAGGAGAGGGGGGAGGGGAAGAGGGGAAGGGAAGGCGCTCACCGGTGGGAAGTAGGGCTGGAGGATGGTGAGGTCGTGGAAGGCAGGCTCGGTTGTGGGGTAGGCCCCCGATAAGAAGACACCTTTCGGGGTGGCGTGGTCGATTGCGAGTTCCTCCTCTGCGAGAGGGGCGGCGGCTGCAGGGACGAGGTCATCGTCCGGTGAGAGGGGATGTGTTTTCTGCGGGGACGGCGACTCCTCTGCATGAACAGCTATGCGGCAGTAGTGGGGCTCCTTCCTCTATGGCACAGTGGTGGCGAGATCTGCGTGTGTGCAAAGGAGAGAGATGTGGCGGCGGTCGATATCTGTGACCCAGTAGGGAAGAAAAGGGGGGCAAGGCGCTAACCCTATACGCCTTTACCCGTAGCGCATGACGGGGTGATGCGCTACGGGTAAGATTACCTGTAGCGCACGAGGGAGAGATGCGCTACGCATATGTGCAGTAATATGTAAAAGGTCGAGCACCCTCTTCTAGACACAAGCACTCATCTACTCCTGTGGCTTTGGCCAAAACTATCCAGCAAGGGCAGCCAGGGTTCGAATCCTGGTTGCCCCATGATACATCTCAAACGTATCTATAATTTTTGATGCTCCATGCTTGTTCTTACACCATTTGCTTAGTGTTTTGTTACACTTCGTGGCGTTTTTATGCATTTTCCGGAACTAGCCTATTAACAAGATGCCACAGTGCCAGTTCCCTGTTTTCTGCTGTTTTTGTGTTTCAGAAAAGTTACACAGGAAATATTCTAGGAATTGGACGAAACAAAAGCCGAACATCCAGATATTTACCGAAGCTTCCAGAAGTCCAAAGAGGAGACGGAGGGGGGGCCACAGGGTGGCCTCGCCACCAGGGTGCGGCCTACCCCTGGCCACGCCCACCTGTGGTGAGGGCCCCCTGGCCCACCTCTGACGCTGCCCCTTCGCCTATAAAGACCCCCTGATGGGAAAAACCTAAACACCTGATCAATTTTCTAGAAACACATCGCGATCCGCCGTCGTAGTCGACCCAAGATCGGGAGGGTCCAGAAGCTCTTCCCAGCACCCTGCCGGAGAGGGGAATCGCCACCGGAGGTCTTCTTCATCGCCATGCTTGCCTCCGGCGCGATGAGTGAGTAGTCTACCTTGGACTATGGGTCCATAGCAGTAGCTAGATGGTTGTCTTCTCCACCATGTGCTTCATGTTTAGATCTCGTGAGCTGCCTTACATGATCGAGATCATCTTTGTATAATTCTACATGTTGTGTTTGTTGGGATCCGATGAATATTGGTGTTATGTTAAGTTGATGTGCTGAATATTATCTTATGTTATCTCTATGTTGTTTATGATCTTGCATGCTCTCCGTTGTTAGTAGCTATCTTGGCCAAGTAGATACTAGTGACTCCAAGAGGGGGTATTTATGCTCGATAGTTGGGTTCATGCCTCTATTTAATCTGGGAGAGTGACAGAAACCTCTAAGGTTGTAGATGTGCTATTTCCACTAGGGATAAAACAACATTCTTGTGTCCAAGGACATTCATTTTGTTTACATTACACACTTTGCTTAATGCAGTTATCTATTGTTCGCAACTTAATACTCAAGAGGTCCTCGGATGATTCCCCGCGAGTGGATTATTAGTCATAGATGCAGTTGGATGGCGGTCTATGTATTTTGTTGTAATGCCCAGAGTAAATCTCATAGTGATCCTCGTGACATATGCATGTTATCTTTATTCTATCAATTGCCCAACTGTAATTTGTTTACCCAGCATGTTGTTATTTATTTTATGGAGAGACACCACTAGTGAACTGTGGACCCCGGTCCAATTTCCTTTACATTGTTACACCATTTTACTATTACTCGCACTGTTTACTATCTCGCATACTACTACTATTTTCCACTCGATACGCTCATACCTTTGTTTACAGCAAACCGGTGAGATTGACAACCTCATCGTAAGTTGGGAGCAAAATACTTGGTTGTGTTGTGTGCAGGTTCCGCGTTGCAACTAGTTAAAGACGCACCAACAAGAATCGTAAACGGCGCCCTTGCTGGAGTGTCACGAAGTTAGCAAGCATCACCTTCTTAAGTTTGGCTTTTTCCTACTGGATCAATAAATCTTGGTTTCTTACTGAGGGAAAACTCGCTACTATGCTCATCATACCTTCCTCTTGGGGTTCCCAACTGGGTGGTTGATACGTCCATTTTGCATCACTATTTTGTATCATAATTTACTGTTATTCATTGATATATTTCACATTTAGAGTTGATACTTATGTTATTTCCCTTGTTTTCACATGTTTAATGATCATTGGAGGATTTGCTGCCATATTTTGAAGATCAGGAAAATTCCAAAAAAATACCAGGAAATTATATTTTCTAGAAGACTCAGGAAGCCAGAAGGAGGAGTCGAGAGGAGCCAGGAGGGGCGCTCACGCCAGGGTGGCGCGGCCTGACCCCTGGCCGCGCCAGCCCTGTGTGAGGCCACCCTGGCCCACTTCTGGTCTCGCCCCTTCGCGTACTTCATCGTCCCCAAAAACCTAAGTCAAAGGGGGGCTCAGAGATAGACACCGCCGCCTCTACGGGGCGGAAAACACCAGAGAGAGAAAAGCTCTCCGGCAGGCAGAAATCTACCGGGGAAATTCCTTCCCGAAGAGGGGAGATCGTGGCCATCATCATCACCATCGCACCGGACTTCATCGGGATCATCATCATCATCATCTCCATCACCAGCACCTTCATCTCCATCATCACCACGCCATCCCGCTGTAACATCTTGAGTTGGATCTTGTTATATTCATAGGGAAAACTTTCCCGGTGTTGATTACTCTTGTAGTTGATGCTATTGAGTGGAACCGTTGAATTAAGGTTTATGTTCAGATTGTTATTTACCATTATTTCACCTCTGATCATGATCCATATGATGTCTTGTGAGTAGTTCGTTTAGTTCTTGAGGACATGGGAGAAGTCAAGATGTTAGTAGTGAATTATTGTTGAGAAATATTTAATGGTTTGATATTGTTGTGGTGCTATTTCACTAGTGGTGTCATGTGAACGTCGACTACATGATATTTCACCATTTATGGGCCTAGTGAGATGCATTGTGTATTTGGCTACCAATTGTGGGGTTGCTGGAGTGACAGAAACCTAAACCTCCATTGGGAAACCATTGCACCAGGGAGCGTAGGATCTTAGAGTTTAAGGCTGTGGTTAGATTTATCTTAATTACTTTCTTGTATTTGCGGATGCTTGCAAGGGGTATAATCACAAGTGTGTATTTATCCTAGTAAGGGTAGTGCGCTAGCACAGGTTCACCCCCATAACACCTATCAAACCAATAAAGACTATTGGCTTTATGAAGCGAAAGCTCTTGACAGAAACTCCCGTGTGTCCTCGAGAACGTTTGGTTATTATAAGTTACACAACCGGCTTGTCCTTTGCTGAAGAAAGGATTGGGCCACTTGCTGCAATTGTTACTACTGTCTTTTATTTACTCGCACTTTATTTACTTGTATTACCAAATACCGCTGAAAACCTGTTTGCTAGTATTTACAGTGAATCCTTGATCAAAACCACTCATCAACACCTTCTGCTCCTCGTTGGGTTCGACACTCTTATTTATCGAAAGTACTACGATACACCCCCTATACTTGTGGGTCATCAAGACTATTTTCTGGCGCCGTTGCCGGGGAGTGTAGCGCTATTGAAGAGTGGAATTGGTAAAGGTAACCGTCACTGTGAGTATTGTTTTTATTTTGTCTTTTATTTTTATTTTACTCTGCTATGGAGAACTCTCCATTTGGTTTCCTATTTGGAAACACTTTTACTACTACTGCTGCACATGTGGATGAACCACCACCGCCACCACCTGCTGAAATTGATCCTTTTAAAATACCTATGAAAATTGTTGGGCGTATTATGGATAACTACTATTCAGGAGATGGAACTGTCCATCCTGGTGATCACTTATTATTTATACATGAATTATGCGAGTTGTTCAGATGTGCAGGTATTTCACCAAGCCAGGTCAAGAAGAAATTATTCTCTTTATCATTGAAAGGCAGAGCTGAAGAGTGGTATCGACTACTCCAAGATGGTCCATCTATGGCATGGGAGGATATTGTACCTCTCTTTTATTCCAAGTTTTATCCTCCAAGTGAAATTCATAAAGACCGTAACCGGATATATAATTTTTGGCCTCATGATGGAGGAAGTATTGCCGAAGCGTGGGGGAGATTGAAGTTACTAATGCTCAAATGCCCCATTCATGAGCTCCCCAATAATATTGTTATTGATAATTTTTATGCGCGGCTTACTCTTCCTAATAAGGATTACTTGGATGCTTCTTGCTTTGATCATTTACTCATATGAAAGAAGATGCTAAGTGGAAACTTCTTGACCGTATACAAGAGAATGCTGAAGGTTGGGAAAACGACAAAGGTAGGAAGTCAGGTATAAACTATGATTATGAATGCATTAAATCTTTTATGGGGACTGATGACTTTCATAGTGTTAGCACTGCTTATGGTCTTGATTCACAAATACTTGCTAATTGTCTTAAGGCCTTTGCCTCTTATCTTGATGTTCTAAAGAAAGATTGGAACAAATATCATGCGCCTTATAAAGACTCTATTAGTCATATACCTGCTGCAGCTACAGAAGTTTGTAATGTTGATAGCATTGTGCCTGAACCTTATTTTGAGAAGACACATTTCCCTGCTAAGGTAAAGAAGTATTCTACTTTGGTAAGTGTGTCTAATAAAAGTACTAAGAAAGCTGCAGAACCTGATGAGCAAATTACTATTAAGTCTCCTGTAGCTATATTGAAGGATCTTGTTACTAAAGATGTAGGGGATGAATATATTCTTTTTTGTGAAGATGCTTCTAACATTCTTTCACATCCTAAAAAGCATAGGAAAACAAGTGTTCCTATTATTTCTGTCAGGATTGGAGATCGTTGCTATTATGGTTTATGTGATATTGGTGCTAGTGCAAGTGCTATTCCTTTAGAGCTTTACAAAGAAATTATGCATGAGATTGGCGCTTGTGAACTTGAAGATATTGATGTGGTTGTTCAGCTTGCTAACAGAGAGACTGTTTGGCCTCTTGGTATTGTTCGAGATGTGGAAGTTCTTTGCGGTAAGACTAAATACCCCACTGATTTTCTAGTACTTGGTAAGGAGGCTAGTAAAACTTGTCCTATTATTTTTGGTAGACCATTTTTGAACACTTGTGGCGCCGTGATAGATTGTAAGAAGGAGAATTTTTTTACTAAGTTCAATGGAGAGTCTTATGAGTTTAATTTTTCTAAGTTTGCTAAGACTTCTTATGAAAATGACACGCCTAATGAAAATTTTCGAGTTGAACAGCTTGCTTCTATTGCGCTTGCTCCTAATAATGCCTTGCAGCAATTCATGGAAGATCACGAAAGTGATGTTTTCAGCAATGAAAGAGAAGAGATTGACGACATTCTCCTTCGTCAACCACCATTAATCAAGCATAATCTACCTGTGGAGGATCTTGGTACCACTTTGTCGCCTAAGGAAGATCCTGTGTTCAAATTAAAGCCTTTGCCTGATAATCTTAAATATGCTTATATAGATGATAAGAAAATATATCATGTTATTATTAGCTCTAAACTTTCAGGAAAGGAAGAAGAAAGATTATTGGAGATATTGAGGAAACACCGAGGAGCTATGGGATATACTCTTGATGATTTAAAAGGGATTTCTCCCACTTTATGTCAGCATGCCATTAATATGGAGAAAGACGCGAAGCCAGTCGTGGAGCATCAACGCCGCCTAATTCCCAAGATGAAGGATGTGGTAAGAAATGAGGTATTAAAGCTCCTTGATGCTGGTATTATTTATCCTATTGCTGATAGTAGATGAGTTAGTCATGTCCATTATGTTCCTAAGAAAGGAGGTATGACTGTTGTGCCTAATGAGAATAACGAGCTTATTCCTCAAAGGGTAGTAGTTGGTTATAGGATGTGCATTGATTATAGGAAGGTAAACAAAGTTACTAAGAAAGATCATTACCCTTTACCGTTTATAGATCAGATGTTAGAAAGGTTGTCTAAGAAGACTCATTTTTGTTTCCTTGATGGTTATTCTGGTTTTTCTCAAATTGCTGTTAAAAAGGAAGATCAAGAGAAAACCACTTTTACTTGTCCTTATGGAACTTATGCTTATAGACGTATGCCATTTGGTTTATGCAATGCTCCTGCTACTTTTCAAAGATGCGTGTCTGCTATTTTTCATGGCTTTTGTGAAGAAATTGTGGAGGTCTTCATGGACGATTTCTCCGTCTATGGAACTTCTTTTGATAATTGTTTGCACAACCTTGATAAAGTTTTACAGAGGTGCGAAGAAACTAACCTTGTTCTTAATTGGGAGAAATGCCACTTTATGGTGAATGAAGGAATTGTCCTTGGACATAAAATTTCTGAAAGAGGTATTGAAGTTGACAGAGCAAAAGTGGAGGCAATTGAGAAAATGCCCTGTCCTAGAGATGTTAAAGGTATTCGTAGTATTCTTGGTCATGCTGGTTTCTATAGGAGGTTTATTAAAGATTTCTCCAAGATTTCAAAGCCTCTTACTAATCTTCTTCAAAAAGATGCACCATTTGTCTTTGATGATGATTGTAAGGAAGCTTTTGAAACTCTTAAGAAGGCTTTAACTACTGCTCCTATTGTTCAACCACCTGATTGGAATTTACCTTTTGAAATTATGTGTGATGCTAGTGATTTTGCTGTTGGTGCTGTTCTTGGACAGCGCGTAGATAATAAGTTGAATGTTATTCATTATGCTAGTAAGACTCTTGATGCTGCTCAGAAGAATTATGCTACTACTGAGAAAGAGTTTCTTGCTGTTGTTTTTGCATGTGATAAGTTTAGATCTTACATTGTTGATTATAAAGTTACTATTCATACTGATCACGCTGCTATTAGATATCTTATGACTAAGAAGGATGCTAAGCCTAGGCTTATTAGATGGGTGTTGCTTTTACAAGAGTTTGATTTGCATATCGTAGATAGGAAAGGTGCTGAAAATCCTGTGGCTGACAACTTGTCTAGATTGGAAAATATTTCTTTTGATCCTATTCCTGTTAATGATAGTTTTCCAAATGAACAGTTGGCTGCAATAAATGTAACTTCACGAGACCTTCCTTGGTATGCTGATTATGCTAACTTTATTGTTTCCAAGTATTTGCCTCCAACTTTTACAGCTCAGCAAAGAAGAAAATTCTTTTATGATTTGAGGCATTATTTTTGGGATGACCCACACTTATATAAAGAAGGAGTTGATGGTATTATGAGAAGATGCGTACCGGAATATGAGCAACAAGAGATATTAAGAAAATGCCATAGCAGCGCCTATGGAGGGCATCATGCTGGAGATAGAACCGCGCAGAAGGTTCTACAATCAGGTTTTTATTGGCCAACCCTCTTTAAAGATGCCAGAAGGTATGTTTTATCTTGCGATGATTGTCAAAGAGTTGGTAATATTTCTAGACGCAATGAAATGCCTATGAGTTACACTCTTGTTATTGAACCATTTGATTGTTGGGGATTTGACTTTATGGGTCCTTTCCCTCCTTCAAAAGGCTATACCCACATACTTGTTGCTGTTGATTACGTTACTAAATGGGTAGAAGCCATACCTACAAAGAGTGCCGATGGTGAGACTTCGTTAAAAATGCTTAAGGATGTTATTTTTCCTAGGTTTGGTGTGCCTAGATATCTTATGACTGACGGAGGTTCTCATTTTATTCACGGTGGTTTTAGAAAAACTCTTGCTAAATATGATGTTAATCATAGAATTGCTTCTGCTTATCATCCCCAAACTAGCGGGTAGGTAGAGCTTTCTAATAGAGAAACCAAGTCTATCTTGCAGAAGACTGTCAATAGATCTAGGAAAAACTGGGCTAGTAAGTTAAACGACGCTTTATGGGCTTATAGAACTGCTTATAAGAACCCCATGGGTATGTCTCCTTATAAGATGGTTTATGGAAAAGCGTGTCACTTGCCCTTAGAATTAGAACACGAAGCTTTTTGGGCAGTGAGAGAGCTTAATAGAGATTTTAAGCTAGCCGGTAAGAAGAGGTTGTTAGATTTGAGTTCTCTAGATGAGTGGAAAAACGAAGCGTATGAGAATGCCAGGCTTTTTAAAGAGAAAGTCAAGCAATGGCATGATAAGAGGATTCTTAAGAGAGAGTTTCATGTTGGTGAGAAAGTTCTATTGTATACGTCTCGTCTCAGATTCTTTGCAGGAAAATTACTTTCAAAATGGGAAGGACCATATGTTATTGTGAAAGTGTACCGCTCAGGTGCTATTAAGATTGCTTCATTGAAAGATGACTCTACATAAGTGGTGAATGGGCAAAGACTCAAACATTATATTTCTGGAGATTCTTATAATGAAGATGTTGATGTTATTGAAAAAGTTTCTCTGGAAGAATTCATCCAAGACAAATTGCAGGTACCTGCAGAGTTCGTTTTTGAATAGGTAACAGTTCTAGTCAGAGAATTTTCGCGAAAAGCTCTTCCTTTAATATTTCTGCTATTTTTAATAAATATGAAAAATCACGAGACGAAAACGAGCAGGAAAAGGAGTCCGTGGGCTTCTCACACATAGGTGGCGCGGGCCCACCCCTGGCCGCGCCACCCAGGTGTGAGAGCACCTCGGAACTCGTTTCCGTCCTGGTTTCCTCCTGTGATTTCGTTTCGATGTATAATTTTCGCCTATTTAACCCCCCGGAGTCCTCGAGGTCTGTATATCATTTTCTCGTCGTGTTTTATTTCGAGCTGTTTCTGTCAGGTGTTGATCTTAAGTTTGGGGGAGCCATGGCCTCTTCAAGCGATGACAAGGAGAAGACACCTCCGGAAGATGACACCAAAGACTTCCGGCTGAAAGAAGAGGTTGAAAGTGAAGACGAGGAGGAAGATCAAAGTTCAAGGCCAAACACCATGATTGCCAGCATAGGGGTGGTGACAGATCATGACAAGTTCAAGAAGAGTGCTCGCATAAGGACCGGAGGGGGTGTGCCGCGTCACACCTTAGCTCCACGGACATCTCCGTCAGGCCAAAATCCTTTCCATACTCTAATTCATGAACATCAGTTTCAAAAGGTGCCCAGATCATGATTACCCTCTGGATGGGATATAGATCGTTCTAACAATGCAGGGATAGAAAGCTCCAAGAGTGAAGAAGGATGGGGAAATAATTCCAAGAGCTGGGATTCTCTTGCTGACAGGTTCATGAACCGTGTTGAGCACAATTCTGAGATGATTCGTAACCTCGAGCACAAGATTGATGATCTGAAAGATTTGATTGAGAAGCTTATTAAAGATTATCCACCGCCACCGCCAAAGGAGTAATTCGTCATCGGTATTGGCATCCCCTTGGCTTGTTCCAAGCTTGGGGGAGTGCCGCGGTATCACATCATTACCTTTTTGCTCATTTACTTTTCAAGTAGAGTCATATCATGAATAGAGAAGTTATCTTATATAATAGTTTGCAGTTTGGAAGTATCCTCCTTAGTTGGTTATCTATGTATCCCTTGGTGTGAGTTGCGGTAATAAAATATTAATGAGAAGTTTTATCATTTACTTTTCGCACACTTTATGTTAGTTTGCAATCTCTCTTGTATGACTAGTCTTGTTGATTGGTATTGGTATCACTTTGGGAGCATGAGTAAATTTAGTTGGTTTTGGCAAACCTAGCTTGGTCAGTAGCAACTTTACCTTGAGGTTTGAGTAGAAAAGAATAAAGAAGTTCTTGTAGTTACATCACTTCAGTTTATCCTTCATGTTTGGCTTATAAGCATTGTTATTCCTAAAGTCAAAATCGTTGTGCCTTCAAGGGAGTTTGCATGATTGTTCTTATTATATGTATGTTTGTCTGTTTCATGCAACTCTTATGCTTGCTACCCAGCCTTGCTAGCCAAAAACCTGTACTGAGAGGAAATACTTCTCGTGCATCCAAATCCCAAAGCCAAGTCACTTCCAAAGAGTCAACTATAAATTCCTATGCATGGTATTTCAAGCCATTCCAAGTAAATTTTCATGTGCTACCTTTCAAAAACCTTCAAACACTTCTCATTTTGTGCCACTGTTTTTAGCTCATGAGGACGTAGTGAATGGGTTTGTTATCTTCCATACTAAATTAAGTACCCCTCGACTAGGCAGCTTCATCTGCTCGTCATTAATTTTGCAAGGGAGCTGGTCAGACCATTATAATCTAATTCTAAAAGGAAAGAAAAGAGCACTCCTCCATGGTATGTGAAAGTTGGTCGGCACCCGATGGAATCGGTTAGACATGGTTTGAGAAAGGAAAAAGGTGGGGAGGAGTGCAAAGCTATAAAAGGGCACCAATGTGCCAATTAATCAAACATCTCGGAACCGCTCTCACTTGTTTAGTATGGAAGATATCAAGAACTCCGTTGCTAGTCGTTGACAAAAGCAACCACCTCTCAAAATAACTTTTTACCTCTATTTTGCAAATGAAAAGCTCTAGCACATGTTTAATCCCTGCTTCCCTCTGCGAAGGGCCTATCTTTTACTTTTATGTTGAGTCAACCTATTCCCCTCTATCTCAAGAAAGCATTTGAGTTGTTATGTTTCACTCATCCATATGTTGATTTGTTTAATCATGTTTACTATCTTCCTTGTTTTGTACAATGCTTTTGTCTGAAAGAATATATCTTTGAAAGCTTTCTATGAATGCAAAAGTTTATTTTGTTGAGCAAATGGTCTTTGCTATATTAGCTCTATTTTAAAAGACTCCGTTTAAAAGAATAGCTTGTTCATCATTCTTTGACCAAGAACTAAGGTTTGCCATTGCCAATTATAGTTTACCTTGTGCATCTTTACATGTGATTCCCTTTTACCTATTGCAAGTCTATATCTTATAAAGGGAAGTTGCTATCTATTATAATTTGTGCCTTGGTGAATGTGATGCTTTGTATCCATATTTTGATTATCGACACTTCACTCCATAAACCTGTGGTCATGTTTACCGAGTTTACTTTTCGCTTGGGGACAAGCGAGGTCTAAGCTTGGGGGGGTTGATACGTCCATTTTGCATCACTATTTTGTATCATAATTTACTGTTATTTTTTTTGAAAGGAAAGCGGTGGGGGAGACCCCCACAGTGAGTTTTTTTAATAAATAATAAGAACCCACCTTCGCATCCGCGGGGATTTGAACCTGGGTGCCTGGGTTGTACATCCACTCCCATAGCCAGTTGAGCTAGGCTCACTTCTTAATTTACTGTTATTCATTGATATATTTCACATTTAGAGTTGATACTTATGTTATTTCCCTTGTTTTCACATGTTTAATGATCATTGGAGGATTTGCTGCCGGAGTCAGGATTCTGCTGGAAAAAGGACCATCAAGGGACCATATTTTGAAGATCAGGAAAATTCCAGAAAAATACCAGGAAATTATATTTTCCCAGAAGACTCAGGAAGCCAGAAGGAGGAGTCGAGAGGAGCCAGGAGGGGCCCTCACGCCAGGGTGGCGCGGCCTGACCCCTGGCCGCGCCAGCCCTGTGTGAGGCCACCCTGGCCCACTTCTGGTCTCGCCCCTTCGCGTACTTCATCGTCCCCGAAAACCTAAGTCAAAGGGGGGGCTCAGAGATAGACACCGCCGCCTCTGCGGGGCGGAAAACACCAGAGAGAGAAAAGCTCTCCGGCAGGCAGAAATCTGCCGGGGAAATTCCTTCCCGGAGAGGGGAGATCGTCGCCATCGTCATCACCATCGCACCGGACTTCATCGGGATCATCATCATCTCCATCACCAGCACCTTCATCTCCATCATCACCACGCCATCCCGCTGTAACATCTTGAGTTGGATCTTGTTATATTCATAGGGGAAACTTTCCCGGTGTTGATTACTCTTGTAGTTGATGCTATTGAGTGGAACCGTTGAATTAAGGTTTATGTTCAGATTGTTATTTACCATTATTTCACCTCTGATCATGATCCATATGATATCTTGTGAGTAGTTCGTTTAGTTCTTGAGGACATGGGAGAAGTCAAGATGTTAGTAGTGAATTATTGTTGTGAAATATTTAATGGTTTGATATTGTTGTGGTGCTATTTCACTAGTGGTGTCATGTGAATGTCGACTACATGATACTTCACCATTTATGGGCCTAGTGAGATGCATTGTGTATTTGGCTACCAATTGTGGGGTTGCTGGAGTGACAGAAACCTAAACCTCCATTGGGAAACCATTGCACTAGGGAGCGTAGGATCTTAGAGTTTAAGGCTGTGGTTAGATTTATCTTAATTACTTTCTTGTATTTGCGGATGCTTGCAAGGGGTATAATCACAAGTGTGTATTTATCCTAGTATGGGTAGTGCGCTAGCACAGGTTCACCCCCATAACACCTACCAAACCAATAAAGACTATTGGCTTTATGAAGCGAAAGCTCTTGACAGAAACTCCCGTGTGTCCTCGAGAACGTTTGGTTATTATAAGTTACACAACCGGCTTGTCCTTTGCTAAAGAAAGGATTGGGCCACTTGCTGCAATTGTTACTACTGTCTTTTATTTACTCGCACTTTATTTACTCGTATTACTAAATACCCCTGAAAACCTGTTTGCTAGTATTTACAGTGAATCCTTGATCAAAACCACTCATCAACACCTTCTGCTCCTCGTTGGGTTCGACACTCTTATTTATCGAAAGTACTATGATACACCCCTATACTTGTGGGTCATCAGTGGTCATCCTGCCCACATCAAGCTAATTGTCTAGCGCCGTTGCCGGGGAAAAAGAAGACTTCTGCAAGGGGAGTTTCGCACGCACATCCTTTACTTTGTTTTAGTTTTGCTTTACTTTATTTTTACTTGCATCATTTTTATCAAAAATACAAAAAAAATTAGTTACCTTTATAGTTGTTACTTTATTACTCTTAGTTCATTATGTTGTTCCCTAAATATGTTTTGGAGGACCTTTCAGTAGGTAGTGCTTCTATTATTGGAAAAAATAACATTGAGGAGTTCTTTAATCATATACGCATGCATAAAGATGTTGAGGATAAATCTTTGGCTGAGCTTGCTCCTAGTTATGAAGTTGCTTCTGCTTATTTAGTTCACATGTTGGAAGCTAGGTTTGCTAGCCTTAATCCTTTTATGCATCACATGTTTCTTAAGCTTCATGATATTGAAGACTTCGAAAAGAAAGATTTTATCTTGGAGACTTTGCGTAGAGAATTTAGAGATGTTGTTATTGAAGCTAGGAAAGTTTTTAAGCGCTTTAATATGCTTGGTTCGCCTTTTAATGTTGTTGGTATAACCAAAGAAGAAACCCAAGTACCAATACCTAGCAAACTCTTGGAACTGCATGAGGCTTTTGAAAACAATTTTGATTGGATCTGTCCTGAAAATATTTTTAGTGATTTGAGTGAACCAAAGCGTGATCACAGGGGGTCTTCAAAAACTTATGTGGATACAATACAATGCCTTATTGAAAAGACCTCTGCAGTTGATCTTAATGCCTCTTTCGAAAATACTTGATTTGCACTTTCTGCGCCTAGCTCAAAGGCGTTAAAGAAAAGCACTCTTGGGAGATAATCCATTGTTTTACTTTCAGTTATTTTTATTTTATTTGAGTCTTGGAAGTTATTACTACTGTAATAACTGCTCCTTATCCTTTTTATTTCGTTGTTGTGCCAAGAGAAACCTCTAATTTGAGTGGGGTAAGATTTGGGGATGTTGCTGTCCTGAAACAGATTTCGGTGCTGCACCATAAAAATTCGTGAAATTCTCAGAATATCTTTTTGTCCTGCGATTTCTTGTGCATATGCCCCAGGTTATATCCAAACTTTCATTAGTTATACACTTTTTGATTTGAGCAACATAAAATCCTCGAAAAAATCGACCTTTGTCAGCTGTTCTGTTTTGACAGATTTCTGCCACTATTTGTGTTTGCCTCTCGATTGCTTTCTTTTTGAGTTCTTTGATCACGGAACTTGTGGGAAGTTTCTACAGTAGTATATGCTTTATATGTGGTGGTTTTGAGTTGAAATCTGAAGCAAAAAGGGGTTGATTCATTATTATGCTTACACTAATGTTGCTAATAGAATTGTGTTTAGTTTTATATGAAGGAAGTTTTCAAGTGTAGGGATTGGAGAATGATGAGATGAGTTGAAGAATGGACAAAAGCTCAAGCTTGGGGATGCCCACGCACCCCAAGAAATATCCAAGAGGTACAAGCGTCAAAGCTTGGGGATGCCCCCGAGGCACCCCTTCTTCATCGACAAAAATCAGGTCACCTTTCAACACACTATATTTTTATTGCTTCATGCACTCTGCGTTTTTCTTGGAGCGTCTTGTCTTTAGTTTTCAGTTTTGTTTTGTTTTGTTTGCTGCAATAAATGGTTGGACCCCAACATTTTTTTTGGAGAAGTTGCCTTGCTTTTCATTTGCCAAGAACACTCCGTTTTTCACTCTTATCGTTCAACGAGTGTTCTCTTTTTCTAGAACTGCGTTTAGCTTTCGTTTTTCGCCTTGGTTTTTGTTCAGATCTTGTTATATCTTTATATCAAGGTGTATTTTGACCTCTGGTCCATGTTGGTTTTCATCAAAAGAGTTGTTTCAAAAAGGTTCGAATGGTGTTGGAAAAGAGAAAAAAAATTATGCAAAAAAGTGGTACAAAAAGGAGCTTGTTTAGACTGCGGCTTAGACTTTTGCATGTCGTGCTTGATGTTGTTTTGATAGTATGCTTAGTGGTTTTGCTGTAGCATGACTTGTCTCAAATGACTGAGATTGCTTAATGAGCCTTTGAAAAAAAATCATGCGTTGTTTTTAGTTATTTAGAAGCATTAAATTGGTTTTCTCCTTGATGCTTTATTTGGGTTGACTTGGCGCATGCTTACACATGTTTGACTCATACAAAGTCGCCATAAGCCTCTATGATCATTTATTTTTTGACTTTTGATGCCATCTTATGCTTCTCTTAATGATGTTTTGTCTCTATGCATGATTATGGCCGTTATTGCTATCTTAGTTGGTCGCTCCCAGTCTTTTGCTAGCCCTCATTTTGTACTGAGTATGAGCTCTACTCGTGCATCCAACTCCTAAAAACCAAGTTGTTCCAATGTGTCCACCATACATACCTATTAGCAATTTGCTATTCCAAAGTACATTTGACTTGCTTTTATCTATCCTTCAAATTAAACTCTTTTTGGTGTTATGCGAAAATTGGTCAGTAAAGCTCTCACGAACCTGATGGCACACTTTACTTTTCTCGTTCTTAAAAATTTGACATTGTGGCTCTCTTATGTTGAGTTGTTATGCTTGCAAGTTGTAAGTTGGAAATTAGCCAAACCATGCCGTCATGGGGTAAGCTTTCAACATTGCACTTCTATTTGAGTTGATATCGTGATCTTTTGTTTATGGATACTCGCGATGTGAAATAAGTTGGGAATCTTGCGAGATCATGGAGTTTGTATACGTGTTAGAGAAACGACTGGGCCGCTAATCTAAGCCATGCATAATTCATGGTGGAAATTTATAGCATGCCCATAGTGAACATTCGACGACGCATCTCAAAATAAAAAGCTATACCAATGGTAAATAAAAGAGATGCCGAGGTGTTCATTGTCTACTTGTCCTGTCATTTTGATGTGGGCTTGTTCCATATCATCGGGCACGGAGGTACCCCATTGGCGGTTCTCGATGATACATGTATACTTACAATGACAAGAGCTTGCTTGGGACTCTAAGTCGAGTAGCATGAGGTTTGGGTATTCGTACTTCATGGGACACGAGGTTTTCAACTTATGATTTGTCAAGCATATGCTTCATAATTGTACTCGCATTAACTTTAACCATTCATGATGCCTATGATGGGAGCAATGAGAGCTCAAAGCTAGTAAGTACCATAATTTTTGAAAGTTTATAAAACTTGCAATCACTGCTTCCCTTTCTTTTACTTTTTTGTTGAGTCACCACCTTCTATCTTTATGCACCGTCTAAGAGAGCATAGTTGTCATTCTGAGTTTAATGTGCATAGTCCCAAAGTTTATCATTGATTGATTCATGATTTTGGTTTCACTTGTTCTTAATTTTTTTGTATGTAGTCGCCCTCTTAAACTTGAAGGTGTCCTATGCATTTATGTTTTGCTCTTTCATGAAGGACAAGCTAAAAACTATTTCTATGTTTTTCCATATGATTTGAACACACGTTTGACTTTCATTGTTTCATTTTCATGATCTTTCGTTTGTGTTCTTTTTCATGTTATAACATGGTTCCTAAGTTTCTTCTATCAAGATTATATCTTTCATGCCCATGTTTTAAATTCTTTTGATCCCAGCGCACAACGCTTACATAGATGATCAAGATTGTGTAGGTGCATGTCACCTCAAAAATTATTTCTTTTGTTATCACTTACCTACTCGAGGACGAGCAGGAGTTAAGCTTGGGGATGCTGATATGTCTCAAACGTATCTATAATTTTTGATGCTCCATGCTTGTTTTTACACTATTTGCTTAGTGTTTCGTTACACTTTGTGGCATTTTTATGCATTTTCCGGAACTAACCTATTAACAAGATGCCATAGTGCCAGTTCCCTGTTTTTTGCTGTTTTTGTGTTTTAGAAAAGTTACACAGGAAATATTCTCGGAATTGGACAAAACAAAAGCCGAACATCCAGATATTTACCGAAGCTTCCAGAAGTCCGAAGAGGAGACGGAGGGGGGCCACAAGGTGGCCTCACCACTAGGGGCGCGGCCTACCCCTAGCTCGCGCCCACCTGTGGTGAGGGCCCCCTGGCCCACCTCTGACGTTGCCCCTTCGCCTATAAAGACCCCCCGATGAGAAAAACCTAAACACCCGATCAATTTTCCAGAAACACATCGCGATCCACCATCATCGTTGACCCGAGATCGGGAGGGTCCAGAAGCTCTTCCCGGCACCCTGCCGGAGAGGGGAATCACCACCGGAGGTCTTCTTCATCGCTATGCTTGCCTCCGGCACGATGAGTGAGTAGTCTACCTTGGACTATGGGTCCATAGCAGTAGCTAGATGGTTGTCTTCTCCACCATGTGCTTCATGTTTAGATCTCGTGAGCTGCCTTACATGATCGAGATCATCTTTGTGTAATTCTACATGTTGTGTTTGTTAGGATCCGATGAATATTGGTGTTATGTTAAGTTGATGTGCTGAATATAATCTTATGTTATCTCTATGTTGTTTATGATCTTGCATGCTCTCCGTTGTTAGTAGCTATCTTGGCCAAGTAGATACTAGTGACTCCAAGAGGGGGTATTTATGCTCGATAGTTGGGTTCATGCCTCTATTTAATCTGGGGGAGTGACAGAAACCTCTAAGGTTGTAGATGTGCTGTTGCCACTAGGGAGAAAACAACATTCTTGTGTCCAAGGACATTCGTTTTGTTTACATTACACACTTTGCTTAATGCAGTTATCTGTTGTTCGCAACTTAATACTCAAGGGGTCCTCGGATGATTCCCCGCGAGTGGATTATTAGTCATAGATGCAGTTGGATGGCGGTCTATGTATTTTGTTGTAATGCCCAGAGTAAATCTCATAGTGATCCTCGTGACATATGCACGTTATCTTTATTCTATCAATTGCCCAACTGTAATTTGTTTACCCAGCATGTTGTTATTTATTTTATGGAGAGACACCACTAGTGAACTGTGGACTGATACATCTCAAACGTATCTATAATTTTTGATGCTCCATGCTTGTTTTTACACCATTTGCTCAGAGTTTCGTTACACTTTGTGGCATTTTTATGCATTTTCCGGAACTAACCTATTAACAAGATGCCATAGTGCCAGTTCCCTGTTTTCTGCTGTTTTTGTGTTTCAGAAAAGTTACACAGGAAATATTCTCGGAATTGGACGAAACAAAAGCCGAACATCCAGAAATTTGCCGAAGCTTCCAGAGAACCAAAGAGGAGACGGAGAAGGGCCACAGGGCGGCCACACCACCAGGAGGCGCGGCCTGCCCCTGGCCCGCGCCCACCTGTGGTCAGGGCCCCCTGGCCCACCTCTGGCGCCGCCCCTTCGCCTATAAAGACCCCCCAACGGGAAAACCTAAACACCCGATCACTTTTCCAAAAACTCATCGCGATCCGCCGCTGTCATCGACCCGAGATCGGGAGGGTCCAGAAGCTCTTCCCGGCACCCTGCCGGAGAGCGGAATCGCCACCGGAGGTCTTCTTCATCGACATGCTTGCCTCCGGCGCGATGAGTGAGTAGTCTACCTTGGACTATGGGTCCATAGCAGTAGCTTGTTGGTTGTCTTCTCCACCATGTGCTTCATGTTTAGATCTCGTGAGCTGCCTTACATGATCGAGATCACCATTATGTAATTCTACATGTGGTGTTTGTTGGGATCCGATGAATATTGTTGTTATGATTGAGTTGATGTGCTAAATATTATCTTATGTTATCTCTATGTTGTTTATGATCTTGCATGCTCTCCGTTGTTAGTAGCTATCTTGGCCAAGTAGTTGCTAGTGACTCCAAGAGGGGGTATTTATGCTCGATAGTGGGTTCATGCCTCTATTTAATCTGGGGGAGTGACAGAATCCTCTAAGGTTGTAGATGTGCTGTTGCCACTAGGGGGAAAACAACATTCATATGCTCAAGGGCAAATGCTTTGTTTACATTACACACTTTGCTTAATGCAATTATCTGTTGTTCGCAACTTAATACTTGTGGAGTTCTCAGATTGATTTGCCACAAGTGGATTATTAGTCATAGATGCAGTTGGATGGCGGTCTATGTATCTTGTTGTAATAGCCCAGAGTAAATCTCATAGTGATCCTCTCAACATATGCACGTTGTCTTTATTCTATCAATTGCCCAACTGTAATTTGTTTACCCAGCATGTGTTATTTTATCTTATGGAGAGACACCACTAGTGAACTGTGGACCCCGGTCCTATTTCCATTATATTGCTATCACCTGTTTACTTTACTCGCACTGTTTACTTTCTTGCATATTACTATTGCTTTCCACTCGATACGCTCATACCTTTGTTTCAAGCAAACCGGTGAGATTGACAACCTCATCGTAAGTTGGGAGCAAAGTATTTGGTTGTGTTGTGTGCAGGTTCCGCATTGCTACTAGTTGAAGATGCACTAACAAGTGTCGTAAACGGCGCCCTTGTTGGAAGTCACTAGGCTAGCAAGCATCACCTTCTGGAGTTTGGCTTTTTCCTGGACTGATAAACCTTGGTTTCTTACTGAGGGAAAATTTGCTACTGTGCTCATCATACCTTCCTCTTGGGGTTCCCAACTGGACGGTGAAAAACCATCAACACCGTGCCGCATCATGGACCCCGGTCCAATTTCCTTTACATTGTTACATCGTTTTACTATTACTCACACTGTTTACTTTCTCGCATACTACTACTGTTTTCCAATCGATACGCTCATACCTTAGTTTAGCAAACCGATGAGATTGACAACCTCATCGTAAGTTGGGAGCAAAGTACTTGGTTGTGTTGTGTGCAGGTTCTGCGTTGCTACTAGTTGAAGACGCACCAACAAGAATCATAAACGGCGCCCTTGCTGGAGTGTCACGAAGCTAGCAAGCATCACCTTCTTAAGTTTGGCTTTTTCCTACTGGATCGATAAACCTCGGTTTCTTACTAAGGGAAAACTCGCTACTGTGCTCATCATACCTTCCTCTTGGGGTTCCCAACTGGGTGGTCATCCTGCCCGCATCACCCCACTTTTAGTTTTTTATTTTTTAAATGTTTTTTAACATGTAATAAAATTCCAATAAATGTTAAAATATTCAAAACTAAATAAGCACAAATAATGTAATATTTCCATCATGCGTAAAATAATATAGCATTCAAATTATCTCCGAAAATTACATGTCTTTTTTGTTCCAAAACTACAAAAGGGATCGATACATGATAAATATCTCTGAAAATTACATGTCCCCCTAAAATTATCGTTTCACAATCTTTTTTCCCTTCTTTGTCAAGGTCGAATAATTAAGCCTCGGAACCCCGAGACTTCTTCTCTTGAACGGTAGACCTTTAGGTAGGGTGGTCCTGCTTCTTCTTGTGGTGTATGGTTCATTGCTGTCGCTTTCATCTTCCATCTTCGAGTCATCGTACATGTCAAAGTCTTGCTCGTTGGCGACTCCATCCATTCTGATGATGTTCCTTTTGCCTCTCCTCACGACAACCCGGGTAGGCTTTGTCGGGTCGGTAATGAAGAAGCATTGGTCCACTTGGCTTCCCAATACCCATGGCTCATTTTTCACGGTGACGTTTGCACCGGCAGTCTTGGATTTGGCTTCGGGTATAACCATGGTGGTGAAATACCGGTCTTCTTTTACGACATTCTTGGCCCATCTCACACAAAACATCGGCACCTTCTCCCCAGTGTAGCTCAGCTCCCAGATCTCCTCGATCCTTCCGTAGTATCTCTGCTTGACGTCACCGGTGTAGGCTTCCATCGTTACCCCTGAGTTCTGGTAATCGCAATTACTCCCCTTTTCCTCAGTGTAAAATGTGTAGCCGTTGATATCGTACGCTTAATAGGTCATCAGGCAGTGTTCAGCGCCCTGTGACAAGGCAAATATGAGTTTTTCTTCCTTGGAAGATTGCATTAGTGGGGGATTAGCTAGAAGCTTGTCCTTGAACCAAGTCATGAAATTGGAGTTGTGCTCTTTGATTATTGCTCCTTCGGTCCTCAGCTCACCCCTATCACTGTACTTCTTCGCAATAGAGCTTTTGTGCTCTTCCACCCAAGGGTCAATCAATTGCATGTGTTGTAGCGCGACTAGGTTTGCTCTGTCAAAGTCGGCGCGCTGCCCAGTGAAGTCGACATGCATTTCGTGATGACCCTCGCGATGACCCCATCCATCGATCCTGTCAAGGTGCTTGTTGACGGGCAGACCAACAGGGTTCTCAATGTTAAGATAATTCGTGCAGAAAGAGATGCACTCTTCTGTCAGGAAGCCCTTGGCTATGCTTCCATCAGGACGTGATCTATTGCGAACGTATCCTTTGATGACACCATTCATCCTTTCAAACGGCATCATGATGTGCAGGAACGTCGGCCCGAGTTGGATGATATCCTCCACGATATGGACCAACAGATGTACCATAATGTCAAAGAATGCGGGTGGGAAGTACATCTTGAGCTCGCATAGAATCACCACGATCTCTTCCTGTAGCCTCTTGAGTTTCTTCAAGCCAATTGACTTCCGAGAGATGACATCAAAAAAGTTGCAGAGGCCAAACAACGTTTGACGGACGTGCTCGCCCATTATTCCTCGGATTGCAACCGAAAGTATCTGTGTCATCAACACGTGACAGTCGTGAGACTTCATCCCGCTAAACTTCTGCTTCACCTTGTCTAGGTATCTACTTATCTTGCCTGAGTAACTGTAAGGAACTTTGACTCCTAGTAGGCAGTTGAAAAACTGCTCGATCTCCTGAGGACTTAGAGTGAAGCACGAAGCGGGGCAGTGATAATCATTCCTCTTGGCCTTTTTGCCCTTGCGATGACCTTCCGTCTCCTCCTCCTCGTCATCATCATCATCATCAGGACGTCCTACGTGAAGGTAATTCCTAATCTTCATACATTCCAAGGCGTGCCTTGCTTTCGGCCCGTCTTTGGTCCTATCCGGCATGTTGAGAAGGGTGCCAAGCAGACTCTCGCACACGTTTTTCATGATATGCATGACATCAAGGCTATGGGGCGTGTGAAGGATCTTCCAGTACGGCAAATCCTAGAAAACAGACCTCGTTTTCCATACCTTCAGCAGCGGCTTGGGCGCCTTTCGCTTCTTTCCCGGCGCTGGGCACTCTGGCCAATTTGTCAACAACTCATCGATTTTGTCGCCGCTCCTCAGAGATGGCTCTCCTCGGAGCTCAACTTTCCCATTGAACAGATCTTTGCGTCTTCTCCACGGGTCATTCTTGCGAAGCCACCTTTGATGCCCAATGAACACAGCTTTCGAAGAACAGGGATCTTTCTGTAGCTGGTGATATGTTGTGTCATCCATGCACCGAATGCATGCACAGTATCCGGGGACCACCTGCACCGAGACATATCCGCAACCGAGATAGTCATGCACCGTCGTGACCAACACGGCTCTCATAGGGAAATAATCTTGTGCGATAGCGTCCCACGTATTGGGTGGTGCATCCCATAACGTTGCTAGTTACTCTTTCAACAGACCGAGATACAGTTGGATGTCATTACCCGGTTGTTTTGGACCTTGAATTAGCATAGTCATTTGTATGTACCTCCTCTTCATGCACAGCCAGGGGGTAGGTTGTACATCCATACAAACACGGGCTAGGTGCTATGGGTGCTGCTCTGGCTGCCAAACGGATAGAGTCCATTGGTGCTCACACCCAGCCTAACGTTCCTTGGATTGTCCCCAAATTCTGGGTACTCGATGTCCAATGCCTTCCACTGGCTAGCATCTGAAGGGTGTCTCAGTATCTTGTCCGCCTCATCATCATCGGCATCATCTTCTGGCTTTTTCCTTTCCGCGTGCCAGTGCATAAGCTTTGCTTCCTTAGGGTCTGTGAAATACCGCTATAGACGATGAGTGATCGGAAAGTACCATACCACTTTTAGAGGAGCTTTCTTCCCACTCTTGTATCGAGATGCGCTGCACACCGAACATGTGTTTCTCTCCGTGTCTTCGCCCCGATAATTCATGCAATCATTAATGCAAGCATGGTATCTCACGTGCGGTAAATCTAGAGGGCACACGATTTTCTTGGCCTCCTCGATACTAGTTGGACACTTGTTCGCCTCGGGTAGACGCTCCTGCCAGAATGCCATGTTTTCATTAAAGCTTTTGTCGGTCCATTTGTGCCTTGCCTTCATCTGCAGAGCCCTCAGCGTGACGTCCAAACAGGTATCCCCGGGCCTACATCCTGCATACAATGGAGTAACCGCGTCCTTCTCCAGGCTCACCAGCTTGGCTTTCTCTCTAGCCGCATCCCTAGCATTGCTCGTCTGCTTGAGAAGCAGTGCTTGAACGTAAGGGTTCTGCACCCAGCTACCTGATGGTGTTCCATCTTCTCCGACATCTTGATCCTCTTCACCGCCACCATGTCCAGCATATTGATCTTCTTCACCATGTCTGGCATCTTGATCGTCTTGACCTTGTACGGCATCTTCATCTTCTTCACTATGTCCGGCATCTTCTCCGGCATCGTCATGTCCGGGAGAATCTTCGTGATCACCACCATGCCCTTCCTCATTATTTCCCGTCGCTGCCCCATGCATGTTATCAGCATGTTCATCACTTATCCACCGAGTGTAGCCATCCATGAAACCGCGAGATAGCAGGTGGCTCTGCAATACTCCAGAATAAGGGTCGACATATCACTTCAGTTTGCATCTCTTACACGGACATTTTATCTCTGTCTGGTTATTTTGAATCATATCGTGCGTTGCGGCTTTCATATATCTTGCTACGATGCCTTCGCTCATCGAGCGGACCATGGTCGCCTGGTATATAAAGAGCAAGAGAATATTTTAGAACCGGCCACATACACATATGGTCGTCCGAAAATTTCGGCATGACCTTGCCTAAATTTGGACCTATGCGTGGTGCCAAAATATGCCGAAATGGAAGTGAATCAACATTTCGGCAAAACAACATTGGCACCATCGGCAAATCAACATTTCATAAACATATGCAAGCTAATGCATACATATATATATATATATATATATATATATGCAAACGTGCGCCGATGTCACACAATCATGCATAATACAAACAACAATGCCATACGCGCATACAAGCGTACCCGTAGGGCATACAAACACCGTTGCCACACAATCTCAAGCATGGATGTCCTCATATTACTCACCTATTATAGAAGTTACCGCGACACGAGAGCCCGAGAGATTGTGTATGGACGAGAATGTAATAAAGTGATATCTAAAGGTCGGGAGACATTGCACTCACATATCTACCAACCAAAGTAGCTCTAATAAGCTAAAATAGGTGAAAGAATGATGGAAATAGGTTGGGGAGGAGGAGGAGGAGGACCAGAATGAGAGGGGGAAGAGAGGGGGCAACGATTGGTGTTAGGTGGCTCCATGCCTTAAAAATCTGCATCTCATGTTACCCATAGCGCATGGGTTAGACATGCGCTGCGGGTAGTTCAACAACCCATAGCGCATCAAGTCCCATGCGCTACGGGTAACCTGACATTGCCTCTCCCCCAACTTATCCGTAGCGCATGGGACTGATGCGCTACGGGTAGTTGAACTACCCGCAGCGCATGTCTAACCCATGCGCTATGGGTAAGTTGGGGTAGGGCACCCCATCCGAGCCTACATATGCCCGTAGCTCACTAAATATATGGTGTGATGCGGGTATGTGTGATACGTCTCAAACATATCTATAATTTTTGATGCTCCATGCTTGTTTTTACACCATTTGCTTAGTGTTTCGTTACACTTTGTGGCATTTTTATGCATTTTCTGGAACTAACCTATTAACAAGATGCCATAGTGCCAGTTCCCTGTTTTCTGCTGTTTTTGTATTTCAGAAAAGTTACACAGGAAATATTCTTGGAATTGGACGAAACAAAAGCTAAACATCCAGAAATTTACCGAAGCTTCCAGAGAACCAAAGAGGAGACAGAACGGAGCCAGGGGGTGGCCTCACCACCAGGGGGCGTGGCCTAGGGCCTGGCTGCGCCGCCCTATGGTGAGCCCCACCTGGTCCACTTCTGACGCTGCCCCTTTGCCTATAAAGACCCCCCGACGGGAAAAACCTAACGACCCGATCACTTTTCCAGAAACACATCGCGATCCGCCGCCATCGTCGACCCGAGATTGGGAGGGTCCAGAAGCTCTTCCTGGCACCCTGCCGGAGAGGGAAATCACCACCGGAGGTCTTCTTCATTGACATGCTTGCCTCCGGCGCGATGAGTGAGTAGTCTACCTTAGACTATGGGTCCATAGCAGTAGCTAGATGGTTGTCTTCTCCACCATGTGCTTCATGTTTAGATCTCGTGAGCTGCCTTATATGATCGAGATCACCGTTATGTAATTCTACATGTTGTGTTTGTTGGGATCCAATGAATATTGGTGTTATGATTGAGTTGATGTGCTAAATATTATCTTATGTTATCTCTATGTTGTTTATGATCTTGCATGCTCTCCGTTGTTAGTAGCTATCTTTGCCGAGTAGATACTAGTGACTCCAAGAGGGGGTATTTATGCTCGATAGTTGGGTTCATGCCTCTATTTAATCTGGGGGAGTGACAGAAACCTCTAAGGTTGTAGATGTGTTGTTGCCACTAGGGAGAAAATAACATTCTTATGCCCAAGGGCATATGCTTTGTTTACATTACACACTTTGCTTAATGCAGTTATCTGTTGTTCGCAACTTAATACTTGTGGGGTTCTCGGATTGATTCCCCGCGAGTGGATTATTAGTCATAGATGCAGTTGGATGGCGGTCTATGTATCTTGTTGTAATGCCCAGAGTAAATCTCATAGTGATCCTCTTGACATATCACGTTATCTTTATTCTATCAATTGCCCAACTATAATTTGTTTACCCAGCATGTGTTATTTTATCTTATGGAGAGACACCACTCTGTTTACTTTACTCGCACTGTTTACTTTCTCGCATATTACTATTGCTTTCCACTCGATATGCTCATTCCTTTGTTTATAGCAAACCGGTGAGATTGACAACCTCATCGTAAGTTGGGAGCAAAGTATTTGGTTGTGTTGTGTGCAGGTTCCACGTTGCTACTAGTTGAAGATGCGCTGACACATTATCGTTAACGGCGCCCTTGTTGGAGTGTCACTAGGCTAGCAAGCATCACCTTCTGGAGTTTGGCTTTTTCCTGGATACGATTAAACCTTGGTTTCTTTCTGAGGGAAAAGCTTGCTGCTGTACTCATCATACCTTCCTCTTGGGGTTCCCAACTGGACGGTGAAAAACCATCAACACAGTGCCGCATGAAGACTCTTTTCTGGCGCCGTTGCCGGGGAAAAAGAAGACTTCTGCAAGGGGAGTTTCACACGCACAGCCTTTACTTTGTTTTAGTTTTGCTTTACTTTATTTTTACTTGCATCGTTTTATCAAAAACACAAAAAATTAGTTTCCCTTATAGTTGTTTTTACTTATCTGCTTTTAGTTTTGCTAGAATGGCTACTCCTGAGAACACCAAGTTGTGTGACTTTACTAGCACTAATAATAGTGATTTTATCTGCACTCCTATTGCGCCACCTGCTCCTGCTACAAATTTTTATGAGATTAAACCTGCTTTATTGAACCTTGTTATGAAAGAGTAATTTTCTGGTGCTAGTACTAATGATGCTGCAGCTCATCTCAACAATTTTGTTAAGCTATGTGAGATGCAGAAATATAAGGATGTAGAAAGTGATATTATTAAGCTTAAGTTGTTTTCTTTTTCTTTGAGAGGAAAAGCTAAGGATTGGTTGCTGTCTTTGCCTAAAAATAGTATTGATTCATGGGCTAAGTGTAAGGATGCTTTTATTGGAAGATACTATCCTCCTGCTAAGATTATAGCTTTGCATAGCAATATTATGAAGTTTAGCCAGTTTGATAATGAACATGTTGCTCAAGCTTGGGAAAGAATGAAATCTATGATAAAGAATTGTCCCACTCATGGACTAACTACTTGGATGATTGTCCAAACTTTTTATGCAGGATTGAATTTTTCTTCAAGGAACCTATTGGATTCAGCTGCTGGAGGCACTTTTATGTCCCTTACCTTGGGTGCCGCAATGAAGCTTCTCGACAATATGATGGTAAATTACTCTGAATGGCACACCGAGAGAGCTCCACAAGGTAAGAAGGTAAATTCTGTTGAGGAAACCTCTTCCTTGAGTGATAAGATTGATGCTATAATGCTTATGCTTTCTAATGATAGGACTCATGTTGATCCTAATAATGTTCCTTTGGCCTCTGCTACTCCAAGTTGATGTGGGAGCAAACTGTCCTTGTGCGTGGTGAATGACCAGCCCGTTGGGAACCCCAAGAGGAAGGTATGATGAGTGTAGCAGCAAGTTTTCCCTCAGTTAAGAAACCAAGGTTTAATATCGATCTTGAAGAAGAGAGACGGTGACGACTGAAGGTGATGTGGACTGGCTTAATAACACTCCAACAAGGGCGCCGTTAACGATACTTGTTGACTCATCTTCGGCCAGCAGCAACGCGGAACCTGCACACACACAAACAAGTACTTTGTTCCCAACTTGCGATGAGGTTGTCAATCTCACCGGTTTGCTTGAAACAAAGGTTATGAGTGTATCGAGTGGAAAACAGTAGAGTATATGCGAGTAAAGTAAACAGTGCGGGAAAAGTAAACAGGTGATTGCAATATGATTAAAATAGGACCGGGGTCCACAGTTCACTAGTGGTGTCTCTCCATAGATAAAATAACATGCTGGGTAAACAAATTACAGTTGGGCAATTGATAGAATAAAGATAACGTGATATGTCAAGAAGATCACTATGAGATTTACTCTGGGCATTACAACAAAATACATAGACCGCCATCCAACTGCATCTATGACTAATAATCCACCCCCGGGGATATCATCCGAACACCCTAGAAGTATTAAGTTGCGAACAACAGATAATTGCATTAAGCAAAGTGTGTAATGTAAACAAAGCATATGCCCTTGAGCATATGAATGTTGTTTTCTCCCTAGTAGCAACAGCACATCTACCACCTTAGAGGTTTCTGTCACTCCCCCAGGTGAAATAGAGACATGAACCCACTATCGAGCATAAATACCCCCTCTTGGAGTCACTAGCAACTACTCGGCCAAGATAGCTACTAACAACGGAGAGCATGCAAGATCATAAACAACATAGAGATAACAAAAGATATAATTCAGTACAACAACTTAATCATAAACACCAATATTCATCGGATCCCAACAAACCAACATCATAGAATTACATAACGGTGATCTCAATCATGTAGGGCAGCTCATGCGATCTAAACATGAAGCACATGGTGGAGAAGACAACCATCTAGCTATTGCTATGGACCCATAGTCCAAGGTAGACTACTCAGTCATCGCTCCGGAGGCAAGCATGGCGATGAAGAAGACCTCCGGTGGCGATTCCCCTCTCCGGCAGGGTGCCGGGAAGAGCTTCTGGACCCTCCCGATCTTCGGGTCGACGGCGGCGGCGGATCGCGATGTATTCTGGAAAACTGATCGGGCACTTAGGTTTTTCTTGTCGGGGGGTCTTTATAGGCGAAGGGGCGATGTCAGAGGAGGGACCAGGCCCCCTCACACAGGGGTGGCGCGGCCAGGGGCCTGGCCGCGCCGCCTGTGCGTGTGGGGCCCACGTGGCCCTCCTCCGTCTCTTCTTCGGATGTCTGGAAGCTTCCCCGTGATATAAGTCTTCAGGAACTTGTTTCGTCCAATTCCGAGAATATTTCCTGTGTATCACTTCTGAAACACAAAAACAGCAGAAAATAGGAAACTGGCACTATGGCACTTCGTTAATAGGTTAGTTCCGGAAAATGTATAAAAATGCCACTAAGTGTAACGAAACAATAGGCAAATGGTGTAAAAACAAGCATGGAGCATCAAAAATTATAGATACGTTTGAGATGTATCAAGCATCCCCAAGCTTAACTCCTGCTCGTCCTCGAGTAGGTAAGTGATAACAAAGAATAATTTTTGAGGTGACATGCACCTACACAATCTTGATCATATATGCAAGCATTGGTGAGCTGGGATCAATAGAACTTAAAACATGGGCATGAAAGATATAATCATGACAATAAGAACTTAGCAACCATGTTGTAAACATGTAAATGAACACAAACAAAAGATCATGATAATGAAACAATGAAAGTCAAACGTGTGTTCAAATCATAAGGAAAAATATACAAATGGTTTTCAGCTTGTCCTTCAAAGAGTGCAAAACATAAATGCATAGGACACCTCAAAGTTTAAGTGGGCGACTAGATACAAATAATTTAAGAACAAGTGAAACCAACAATATGAATCAATCAATGAACTTTGGGACAATGCATATCACACTAAGAATGACAACTATGCTCTCTTAATGGTGCATAAAGAAAGAAGGTGGTGACTCAACATAAAAGTAGAAGAAAGGCCCTTCGCAGAGGGAAGCAGTGCTTAAGCATGTGCTAGAGCTTTTCATTTGTAAAACAGAGAGATAAAACTTGATTTTGAGAGGTGGTTGTCTTTGTCAACGACTGGCAATGGGGTTCTTACTATCTTCCATACAAAAATAAAGCAAGTTTTTGAGAGAGAGATTGGCACTCTTGTGCTCTTTTTATAAAACTTGGCACTCCTCCCCACCTTTTCCTTTCACATACCATGGCTAACCGATTCCATCGGGTGCCCACCAACATTCACATTCTTTGGAGGAGTGCCTTTTTTCTTTCTTTGTTTTCCCTTTTTTTTCTTTTTGGAATAAGCAATATGGAAGATAGCAAATCCGACCACTACGTCCCCATGAGCTGAAAATAGTGTCACAAAACGAGAAGTGTTTTGAAGGGTTTTGAAAGGTAGCACACGAAAATTTTACTTTGGAATGGCTTACAAATACCATGCATAGGAATTTATAGTGGACACAATGGCAAACTTGGCTTTTAGGAGTTGGATGCACGAGTAGAGCTCATACTCAGTACAATGCGAGGGCTAGCAAAAGACTGGGAGCGACCAACTAAGAGAGCAATAATGGCCATAATCATGCAAAGCGACAAAGCGACATTAAAAGAAGCATACGATGGCATCAAAAGTCAAAAACTAAATGATCATGAAGGCTAATGGCAACTTTGTAAGAGTCTAACATGTGTGAGCATGCGCCAAGCCAACCCAAATAAAGCATCAAGGAGAAAACCAAAATAATGCTTCCATACAATAAAAACAACGCATGATTTTTTCAAAGGCTCATTAAGCAATCTCAGTTATTTGAGACAAGTCATGCTACAGCAAAACCACTAAGCATACTATCAAAAAGACATCAAGCATGACATGAAAAAGCCTAAGCCGCAGTCTACACAAGCTCCTTCTTGTACCACTATTTTGCACAAAGCTTTTTCTCTTTTCCAACACCATTTGAAATTTTTATAAACACCTCTTTTGATGAAAACCAATAAAGATCAGAGGCAAAAATACACCTTGATGAAAATATATGACAAGATCTGAACGCAAATCAAGGCGAAAATGAAAACCAAAAGCAGTAGCAGAAAAAGTAGAGCGCTCGATTTTTGATAAGAGTGAAAACTAGAGCGTTCTTGGCAAATGAAAACGAGTACATCTCCTAAAGAAAATTTGTTGGGGTTCAACCATTTATTGCAGCAAACAAACAAACTAAACAAACTAAGAAAACTAAAACAACTGACGCTCTAAGAAAAACACATAGTGCATGAAGCAATAAAAATATAGTGTTTTGAAAGGTGACCTGATTTTTGCCGATGAAGAAGGGGTGCCTCGGGGGCATCCCCAAGCTTTGATGCTTGTACTTCTTGGATATTTCTTGGGGTGATGCATGGGCATCCCCAAGCTTGAGCTTTTGTCCATTCTTCAACTCATCTCATCATTCTCCAATCCCTACACTTGAAAACTTCCTTCATACAAAACTAAACACAATTCTATTAGCAACATTAGTGTAAGCATAAAATATATTCAACCTCTTTTAGCTTCAGGTTTCAACCCAAAACCACCACATATAAAGTATATACTACTGTAGCAACTTCCACAAGAGTTCCATGATAAAAAAGAACTCAAAAGAAAGCGATAAAGTGGCAAAAACAAACATTGGCAGAAATCTGTCAAAACTGGACAGCTGACAAAGGACGAATTTTTGAGGGATTTTCTGTTGCTCAAATCAAAAAGTGTTCAACTAAGAAAAGTTTGGATATAACCTGGGTCATATTCACAAGAAATCGCAGGTCAAAAAGATATACAGAGAATTTTCACGAATTTTTACGGTGCAGCACCGAAAACAGTTTCAGGACAGCAACATCCCCAAATCTTTACCTCACTCAAATTAGAGGCTTCTCTTGGCACAAAAACGAAATAAACAAGATAAGGAGCGGTCATTACAGTAGTAATGACTTCCAAGACTCAAATAAAAGAAAAAGTACTGAAAAGTAAACAATGGGTTATCTCCCAAGAGTGCTTTTCTTTAACGCCTTTGAGCTAGGCGCAGAAAATTGCGAATCAAGTACCTTCAGAAGAAGCATTAAGATCAACAGAAGAGGTCTTGTCAATAAGGCATTGTATTTCATCCACATAAGTTTTTGAAGACCCTTTGTGATCATGCTTTGGTACACTATTCTCATCAAAATGATTTTCAGGACAAATCCAGGCAAAATTATTTTCGAAAGCATCATTCAATCCCAAAAGCTTGCAAGGTATAGGTATCTCGGTCCCCTCATCATTAGTATCAATAACCTTTATAGGTGAACCGAGTTTATTAAAACGTTTAAGAACTTTCCTAGCTTCAACAACGACATCCTTAAATTCTAGGCGCAAAGTTTCCAAGATAAAAGCTTTCTTTTCGGGATCCTCAATTTCATGAAGCTTGAGGAACATATATTGCATAAAAGGATTAAGACTAGCAAACCTAGTTTCCAACATGTCAATTAAATAAATAGAAGCAACTTCATAACTAGGGGCTAACTCAACCAAAGAATTTTCCTCAACTTCCTTATGCATACTAATGTGATTAAAGAACTCCTCAATGTTACTTTTGCCAATAATCGAACCACTCCCTACAGAGAGGTCCTCCAGAATGAACTCAGGGAACAACATGATAAACTAAAGTAAAGAAATAACAACTACCAAGGATTCTAATTTTTTTTGGGTTTTTGATATAAAAAGCAATGCAGGTAAAATAAAATAAAGTAAAGCAAAACAAATAACAAAGTAAAGAATGTGTGTGCGAAGAACTCCCCTCGCAGAAGTCTTCTCTCTTCCCCGGCAACGGCGCCAGAAAAGTAGCTGCTACTCCAAGTTGATGTGGGAGCAAACTATCCTTGTGCGTGGTGAATGACCAGCCCGTTGGGAACCCCAAGAGGAAGGTATGATGAGTGTAGCAGCAAGTTTTCCCTCAGTTAAGAAACCAAGGTTTAATGTCGATCTTGAAGAAGAGAGACGGTGACGACTGAAGGTGATGCGGACTGGCTTAATAACACTCCAACAAGGGCGCCGTTAACGATACTTGTTGACTCGTCTTCGGCCAGCAGCAACGCGGAACCTGCACACACACAAACAAGTACTTTGTTCCCAACTTGCGATGAGGTTGTCAATCTCACCGGTTTGCTTGAAACAAAGGTTATGAGTGTATCGAGTGGAAAACAGTAGAGTATATGCGAGTAAAGTAAACAGTGCGGGAAAAGTAAACAGGTGATTGCAATATGATTAAAATAGGACCGGGGTCCACAGTTCACTAGTGGTGTCTCTCCATAGATAAAATAACATGCTGGGTAAACAAATTACAGTTGGGCAATTGATAGAATAAAGATAACGTGATATGTCAAGAAGATCACTATGAGATTTACTCTGGGCATTACAACAAAATACATAGACCGCCATCCAACTGCATCTATGACTAATAATCCACCCCCGGGGATATCATCCGAACACCCTAGAAGTATTAAGTTGCGAACAACAGATAATTGCATTAAGCAAAGTGTGTAATGTAAACAAAGCATATGCCCTTGAGCATATGAATGTTGTTTTCTCCCTAGTAGCAACAGCACATCTACCACCTTAGAGGTTTCTGTCACTCCCCCAGGTGAAATAGAGACATGAACCCACTATCGAGCATAAATACCCCCTCTTGGAGTCACTAGCAACTACTCGGCCAAGATAGCTACTAACAACGGAGAGCATGCAAGATCATAAACAACATAGAGATAACAAAAGATATAATTCAGTACAGCAACTTAATCATAAACACCAATATTCATCGGATCCCAACAAACCAACATCATAGAATTACATAACGGTGATCTCAATCATGTAGGGCAGCTCATGAGATCTAAACATGAAGCACATGGTGGAGAAGACAACCATCTAGCTACTGCTATGGACCCATAGTCCAAGGTAGACTACTCACTCATCGCTCCGGAGGCAAGCATGGCGATGAAGAAGACCTCCGGTGGCGATTCCCCTCTCCGGCAGGGTGCCGGGAAGAGCTTCTGGACCCTCCCGATCTTCGGGTCGATGGCGGCGGCGGATCGCGATGTATTCTGGAAAACTGATCGGGCACTTAGGTTTTTCTCGTCGGGGGGTCTTTATAGGCGAAGGGGCAATGTCAGAGGAGGGACCAGGCCCCCTCACACAGGGGTGGCACGGCCAGGGGCCTGGCCGCGCCGCCTGTGCGTGTGGGGCCCACGTGGCCCTCCTCTATCTCTTCTTCAGATCTCTGGAAGCTTCCCCGTGATATAAGTCTTCAGGAACTTGTTTCGTCCAATTCCGAGAATATTTCCTGTGTATCACTTCTGAAACACAAAAACAGCAGAAAACAGGAAACTGGCACTGTGGCATTTCGTTAATAGGTTAGTTCCGGAAAATGTATAAAAATGCCACTAAGTGTAACGAAACAATAGGCAAATGGTGTAAAAACAAGCATGGAGCATCAAAAATTATAGATACGTTTGAGACGTATCAGCCTCTTTGGTTGCTCAAGAAGAGCATGTTGATGTAAAGTTCATTAGAAATAATAATTTTAACAACAATGCTTATAGGAATAATTTTGCTAGTAACAATTATAGGCCGTATCCTTCTACCAATGGTAATGGTTATGGTAACTCTTATGGTAATTCCTCCAACAACACTAGGGCTGCGCCCTCTGAGCTTGAAGTCATGCCCAAGGACTTCATCGGTAAGCAAAATGATTTTAACAAGTCTGTTGAGGAAAAGTTAGGCAAAATTGATATTCTTGCTTCTAAAGTTGACAGCCTTGCTCATGATGTTGAACTTCTAAAATTAAAAGTGTTGCCTAATGATGTGAAAGAGAACAATACATTTGCTACTGCTAATGCTATCCAAGTTAGAATTGATGAAAATGTTAGGATGCTAGCAGAATTGCATGCCAGGTGGGAAAGAGAAGATGAGATGGCTAGAAAGATAAAGGTATGTACCATTACTACCTCTAATAATGTTGTTCCAAATGCTAGCAATCTTCTTACTTTGATTGGTGTAGAGAAAACTCCTACTCCTAGTGTTAAAAAGCCTAAAACTGCTAAAACTTTTTCTCAAAAGAGTGCTGAAATTTTTTGGAGTGTAGGAGATGATAGCTCTATTTCTTTTAATGATTTTGATGTTGATGGCTGCAATATATCTGAAGTTATTTTGTTCTTGCAAAATCTTGCTTTGACTCCCAATGCTAGTTCTTTAAATGTTGCTTTTACTCAGCATATTACCAATGCTCTTATGAAAATTAGGGATGAAAAGTTGAAGCAAAAAGCTTCTATTCCCAAGAAGTTAGAAGATGGTTGGGAACCCATCATTGATATGCATGTTAATGGTTTTGATTGCCATGCTTTATATGATCTAGGTGCTAGTATTTCTATCATGCCTAGAAAAATTTATGATATGCTTGATTTACCACCGCTTGAAAAGTGTTATTATGATGTTCCTACTGATAATGTTGCTAAGAAGAAACCTTTCAGAAGGATTAATGATGTTCTTATTATGGTTAACAATAACCTTGTTCCCGTTGATTTTCTTGTCATGGATGTTGAATGCAATGCTTCATGTCCTATTATTTTGGGAAGACCCTTTTTTGAACTGTAGGTGCCATCATTGATATGAGGGAAGGCACCATCAAATATCAATTCCCACTCAAGAAAGGTATGGAACACTTCCCTAGGAAGAGGAAGAAATTACTTTTTGACTCTATTCTTAGAGCAAATTATGAGCTTGATGCTTCATCACTTGATATTACTTGATTCGCATTTTCTGCGCCTAGCTCAAAGACGTTAAAGAAAAGCACTCTTGGGAGATAACCCAATATTTTAATGTCAGTTATTTTTCTTTTATTTGAGTCTTGGAAGTTATTACTATTGTAATGACCTCTCCTTATCATTTTTATTTCGTTGTTGTGCCAAGAGAAGCCTCTAATTTGAGTGAGGTAAGATTTGGGGATGTTGCTGTCCTGAAACAGATTTTGGTGCTGCACCGTAAAAATTCGTGAAACTTCTCAGAATATCTTTTGGACCTGCGATTTCTTGTGCATATGCCCCAGGTTATATCCAAACTTTCATTAGTTATACACTTTTCGATTTGAGCAACAGAAAACCCTCTAGAAAATCGACCTTTGTTAGCTGTTCTGTTTTGACAGATTTCTGCCAATATTTGTGTTTGCCGCTCGATCGCTTTCTTTTTGAGTTCTTTTGATCATGGAACTTTTGGGGAAGTTGCTACAGTAGTATATGCTTTATATGTGCTGTTTTTGAGTTGAAACCTAAAGCAAAAAGGGTTGATTCATTGCTATGCTTATACTAATATTGCTAATAGAATTGTGTTTAGTTTTGTATGAAGGAAGTTTTCAAGTGTAGGGATTGGAGAATGATGAGATGAGTTGAAGAATGGACAAAAGCTCAAGCTTGGAGATTCCCATGCACCCCAAGAAATATCCAAGAGGTACAAGCATCAAAGCTTGGGGATGCCCCAGAGGCACCCCTTCTTCATCGGCAAAAATCAGGTCACCTTTCAACACACTATATTTTTATTGCTTCATGCATTATGCGTTTTTCTTGGAGTGTGAGTTGTTTTAGTTTTCAGTTTAGTTTAGTTTAGTTTTGTTTGCTGCAATAAATGGTTGGACCCCAACAAATTTCTTTTGGAGAAGTTGCCTTGCTTTTCATTTGCCAAGAACACTCCGTTTTTCACCCTTATCGTTTCAACGAGTGTTCTCTTTTTCTAGAACTGCATTTAGCTTTTGATTTTCGCCTTGATTTGTGTTCAGATCTTATTATATTTTTTTATCAAGGTGTATTTTGACCTCTGGTCCATGTTGGTTTTCATCAAAAGAGTTATTTCAAAAAAGTTCGAATGGTGTTGGAAAAGAGAAAAAGCTTTATGCAAAAAAGTGGTACAAAAAGGAGCTTGTGTAGACTGCGGCCTAGGCTTTTGCATGTCGTGCTTGATGTCTTTTTGATAGTATGCTTAGTGGTTTTGCTGTAGCATGACTTGTCTCAAATGACTGAGATTGCTTAATGAGCCTTTGAAAAAATCATGCGTTGTTTTTATTATTTGGAAGCATTATTTTGGTTTTCTCCTTGATGCTTTATTTGGATTGACTTGGCGCATGCTCACACATGTTAGACTCACACAAAGTCGCCATAAGCCTCTATGATCAATTAGTTTTTAACTTTTGATGCCATCTTATGCTTCTTTTAATGTCGCTTTGTTGCTTTGCATGATTATGGTCGTTATTGCTCTCTTAGTTGGTCGCTCCCAGTTTTTTGCTAGCCCTCATTTTATACTGAGTATGAGCTCTACTCGTGCATCCAACTCCTAAAAACCAAGTTTTTCCAATGTGTCCACCATACATACCTATTACCAATTTGCTATTCCAAGTACATTTGACTTGCTTTTATCTATCCTTCAAATTAAACTCTTTTGGTGTTATGCGAAAATTGGTCAGTAAAGCTCTCACAAACCTGATGGCACACTTTATTTTTCTCTTTTTAAAATTTGACATTGTGGCTCTCTTATGTTGAGTTGTTATGCTTGCAAGTTGTAAGTTGGAAATTAGCCTAGCCATGCCGTCATGGGGCAGGCTTTCAACATTGCACTATCTTTCATTTGAGTTGATATCGTGATCTTTTGTTTATGGATACTCGCGATGTGAAATAAGTTGGGAATCTTGCGGGATCATGGAGTTTTTATATGTGTTAGGGAAACGCCTGGGCCGCTAATCTAAGCCATGCATAATTCATGGTGGAAATTTACAGCATGCCCATAGTGAACATTCGACGATGCATCTCAAAATAAAAAGCTATACCAATGGTAAATAAAAGAGATGCCGTGGTGTTCATTGTCTATTTGTCCTGTCATTTTGATGTGGGCTTGTTCCATATCATCGGGCATGGAGGTACCCCATTGGCGGTTCTCGATGATACACATATACTTATAATGACAAGAGCTTGCTTGGGACTCTAAGTCGAGTAGCATGAGGTTTGGGTATTCGTACTTCACGGGACACGAGGTTTTCAACTTATGATTTGTCAAGCATATGCATCATAAGTGTATTCGCATTAACTGTAACCATTCAAAATGCCTATGATGGGGGCAATGAGAGCTCAAAGCTAGTAAGTACCATAATTTTTGAAGGTTTATAAAACTCGCAATCACTGCTTCCCTCTGTGAAGGGCCTTTCTTTTACTTTTATGTTGAGTCACCACCTTCTACCTTTATGCACCGTCTAAGAGAGCATAGTTGTCATTCTTAGTATAATGTGCATTGTCCCAAAGTTTTCATTGATTGATTCATGATTATGGTTTCACTTGTTCTTAAATTATTTGTATCTAGTCTCCCTCTTAAACTTGAAGGTGTCCTATGCATTTATGTTTTGCTATTCCATGAAGGACAAGCTGAAAACCATTTGTATGTTTTTCCATATGATTTGAACACACGTTTGACTTTCATTGTTTCATTTTCATGATCTTTTATTTGTGTTCTTTTTCATGTTATAACATGGTTCCTAAGTTTCTTCTATCAAGATTATATCTTTCATGCCCATGTTTTAAATTCTTTTGATCCCAGCGCACAACGCTTACATAGATGATCAAGATTGTGTAGGTGCATGTCACCTCAAAAATTATTTCTTTTGTTATCACTTACCTACTCGAGGACGAGCAGGAGTTAAGCTTGGGGATGCTGATACGTCTCAAACGTATCTATAATTTTTGATGCTCCATGCTTGTTTTTACACTATTTGCTTAGTGTTTCGTTACACTTTGTGGCATTTTTATGCATTTTCCGGAACTAACCTATTAACAAGATGCCACAGTGCCAGTTCCCTATTTTCTGCTATTTTTGTGTTTCAGAAAAGTTACACAGGAAATATTCTCGGAATTGGACGAAACAAAAGCCGAACATCCAGAAATTTACCGAAGCTTCCAGAGAACCAAAGAGGAGACGGAACGGAGCCAGGGGGTGGCCTCACCACCAGGGGGCGCGGCCCAGGGCCTGGCCGCGCCGCCCTATGGTGAGCCCCACCTGGTCCACTTCTGATGCTGCCCCTTCGCCTATAAAGACCCCCCGACGGGAAAAATCTAAGGACCCGATCACTTTTCCAGAAACACATAGCGATCCGCCGCCGTTGTCGACCCGAGATCGGGAGGGTCCAGAAGCTCTTCCCGACACCCTGCCGGAGAGGGGAATCGCCACCGAAGGTCTTGTTCATCGCCATGATTGCCTCCGGCGCGATGAGTGAGTAGTCTACCTTGGACTATGGGTCCATAGCAGTAGCTAGATGGTTGTCTTCTCCACCATGTGCTTCATGTTTAGATCTCATGAGCTGCCTTACATGATCGAGATCACCGTTATGTAATTCTACATGTTGTGTTTGTTGGTATCCGATGAATATTGGTGTTATGATTGAGTTGATGTACTAAATATTATCTTATGTTATCTCTATGTTGTTTATGATCTTGCATGCTCTCCGTTGTTAGTAGCTATCTTGGCCGAGTAGATACTAGTGGCTCCAAGAGGGGGTATTTATGTTCGATAGTTGGGTTCATTCCTCTATTTAATCTGGAGGAGTGACAGAAACCTCTAAGGTTGTAGATGTGTTGTTGCCACTAGGGAGAAAACAACATTCTTATGCCCAAGGGCATATGCTTTGTTTACATTACACACTTTCCTTAATGCAGTTATCTGTTGTTCGCAACTTAATACTTGTGGGGTTCTCGGATTGATTCCCTGCGAGTGGATTATTAGTCATAGATGCAGTTGGATGGCGGTCTATGTATCTTGTTGTAATGCCCAGAGTAAATCTCATAGTGATCCTCTTGACATATCATGTTATCTTTACTCTATCAATTGCCCAACTGTAATTTGTTTACCCAGCATGTGTTATTTTATCTTATGGAGAGACACCACTAGTGAACTGTGGACCCCGGTCCTATTTCCATTATATCGCTATCACATGTTTACTTTACTCGCACTGTTTACTTTCTCGCATATTACTATTGCTTTCCACTCGATACGCTCATTCCTTTGTTTACAGCAAACCGGTGAGATTGACAACCTCATCGTAAGTTGGGAGCAAAGTATTTGGTTGTGTTGTGTGCAGGTTCCACGTTGCTACTAGTTGAAGACGCGCTAACACGTTATCGTTAACGGCGCCCTTGTTGGAGTGTCACTAGGCTAGCAAGCATCACTTTCTGGAGTTTGGCTTTTTCCTGGATACGATTAAACCTTGGTTTCTTTCTGAGGGAAAAGCTTGCTGCTGTACTCATCATACCTTCCTCTTGGGGTTCCCAACTGGACGGTGAAAAACCATCAACACCGTGCCGCATCAATGTCACTAGTGGGGACGGGGCCTCCAGTCCCGGCCCGTAAGGGGCTTTAGTCCCGGTTTGCAAACCGGGACCCCAGCCGCGGGACTAAAGGCTGAACCTTTAGTCCCGGCCCGCTTACCAGCCGGGACTGGAGGGTGTCCACGTGGGCACCTCAGAGCGAATCAGGGCCAGGACCTTTAGTCCCGGTTTGTAACACAGACCGGGACTAAAGGGCATCTGCAGATTTTTGTTTTTTGCTTTAGGGTTTTAGGGTTTAGGGGTTTTAGGGTTTTACGTGGGGGATTAACGTGATGCCCCGTTTGGTGCCTTGGTGTTCGGGAATTAGTTTATGCATATATATAAGATTAACTTATCTTACAAGCGAGCATATATATACAATTATATGGAGATCAGAATTATCGGGACAAGAGCCCGTCTATTCGATTACATGGACCAACATCAGTAATGGCCCCTAGCTACACTAAATCGTCCTTTGTCGTCTATAGCTTCTATCCTCAGAAAGGCCGCTAGCTCCTCTGCAACAGCAATCGCGCGTTGCTCTGGTAGGTACTTCTCCCGCATGGCCGTGTACTATATAAGAAGAGGAGATGAATATGAATATCAATCATGATAACAAAGAATGACGAGTAAAAATAGAGGTGTGAATGTTTATTGCTTACATCGTATCTGTAATCCTTGTGCTCAGAGGTAAACGTGCGAATGGTCTCGCAAACATAGTATCCACATAGATGCGTCCCCCGTGGCTGCTGGTCGCACTTTACGAGAATAGAATATATATAATCAAAATAATAATCTAGCATTACAAATGTATTGAAAATAGAAGTATATCATACTACTACTTACCTGAGCCGTTGTAAAGGTCAGCTTCTCATGCCGGATACCGGGAGTCACGCACTTGAACCGCTTCCAAACCCTGCCCGACAAGGAAAATGATTTGCTAAGTTTTTAATTAATTGATATATCAGAAAATCATCGAAAGAGACCGATAGAGCACAAGAATGATTGAAATTACCCTTGGAGCATGTCCTGCAGGCTTTGGAACTGTTCCAAGGGTCTCGATAATGGGTCGAAGGCATCAACTCTTCCCTTATCAATTTGAATGTCCAACAGAATCCAGTGGTAGCTGCACATGTATATATATATGTGTCAGTAACTTATCAATTACACTCATAAGTGAATGGACACAACACAGTAAGACCCTCACCTGAAGTTGTATGGAAACAATATGTGGTCACAGAAATTTTGATCTGTTAGAAACCTTAGAAGGTTTTCCTCCGTCTCCTTGGGGTTATCAGTTAGCGTCGCTATATGTATTTTATCTGGGTCAATAAACCCAATATTGTGGATGTTCCTACTTTTACATTCCAGAATCTTCATTCTGCATAATAGAGTACAAGTCAGAACGGAACAAGTTATATGTAGAAAATGAATTGAAATAACTGAACAAGTTATATGTAGACAATGAATTGAAATAACTGAACAAGTTATATGTAGACAACGAATTGAAAAACTTACAGACAATAGCAACTCATAAGCGATTTGTCGAGGGCGTCAGCATTGTACATCTGGAAGAGTTCATCAAAGTCGATATGGATGTCTTCGGGACGGCCGTAGTACTCCCGTGGGACAAGCGCCACGATCATCGTTCTCCCTTTATTTGATTCACTTAAGTACCATGTATGCAAGTAACGCATATTTGTTGGGAGATCATCAAACTTATCTTTGCTGACCAAAGGCGCTCCCATGACAAACTGTGGCTTAGGGGCTACCACAGCCTTGGGTACCACGTCGTCTTGGGAAGCCAGAATGACTTCAACCGGGATACCCCATTCATCCGCCCACTTCTTTGCTAATCCCAAATCTTGCCCCTGCACCAGAGAGGGAACATTCTCGGGTAACACCCTGAGGGGTGGGATCGACTGTTTGGCATGTTGTCCAAGCTGAGGAACGTCTGATCTTATTTTGCTTGTAGTTGAACTTGATTTGCTCCCACTTGCACTTGCACTTGCACGTGACCTGCTCTTTTTCCCTTCCTTCTGCAATGTACGTGTATAGTCGTCAGGCTTATGGTGTAACTCATACTGTGATGGAAGGGTCGTGAAGTATTTTGCATATGCTATTTTCTTCTCGGTGTATTCCGGGCGGGGCTCGGGTTCCTTCTTTTTCATCTGCGCATCATAATGTTCCTTTGCTATCCTGGCGTTTTCCTCGTCGGTACGATCATAAGGTCTGATAGGAAGATTAGCATGAGGTACCTTTGGGAGGGGCGACAGTTTGCGCTTTGGGGAGCTCCGGCGGCGGTGATCGAGATGGACTCGTGTTGTGGTGGCCGTCGTCATGCGGAGGGCTTGGAGGTGATGGAGGTGTAGGTGACCTGCGACGACTCGGAGGCGGTGTTGTCCTTGGGGCCGAGCCTGGAAGCTTGATGTAGTTCTTGTCCCATAGGATGACTCCACCCAGTACTTCTCCGAGTGTCCTCTCATCTTCGGGTCCAGCCATGTCGAGCTCCATATCATGAAACCCCGCCATGATTTCATCCACCCCGACTTTAGCAAAGCCAGCTGGAATCTCACTAAGTGATTCTAGAACAATCGCCAAGTTTCATTCTTAATAAATGTGTATAAAAAAGAGCCGAGATACTCGAGGTTGGAAGATTCACTAGCATAGATAACCTAGAGGGAGGGAGGGAGGGATGTGTGTGGGTGAGAGAGGGGGGAGGGGAGAGGATATCTCACTAAGTGATTAGAGTTGCAATACGATGTTATTTAACCCTTCGTAATTTTTTAAAAAATGAGAGCTTAGCCTTAGCCTCTACATTGAGGCGATACACACAACCTTTTTTATTACTTTGTTCAGATCAACATATGACAATTACGGATCAGCATGGGTTAAGATATATACATAAATCATCTAAAAATAAGAAGCAACAAGAAACTATCTATTTTTAATTCTATTAATATACCGTAATCCACTGAAAATAAAAGTCACGTGCAATCCATACTTGGATCAAACGCATGCACACATCTCATGGATGTTCTTTCAACGGTAACAACTAGTTGTATTTACGCATCAACAGTTGAAAAGAAGAGCCAAAAAACGTCATGTCATGTCAATTATATCTAAATAATTCTATTCTAACTAATTCTATATCTATCTAATTCTATATCTAACTAGCTAACCCTAACCCTAACACTCTAACTAATTCTATATCTAACTAGCTAACTAATTCTATTCTAACTAGCTAACTAATTCTATTCTAACTATCTAACTAATTCTATATCTAACTTCTATATCTAACTAGCTAACTAATTCTATATCTAACCCTAACCCTAACACTCTAACTAATTAACAAATTAACTTTTTTTGCAAAAAAAACCTTGCAGACGTCGGCGGCACGGCGGGTGCTGCAGGCGCGGCGGCGTAGGCGCGGCGGCGCGGCGCGGCTGCTGGCGGCGCGGCGGCGCTTGGAGGCGACCGGCTGCTGGCGGCGCGGCGGCGCTTGGCGGCGCGGCGGCGCTTGGCGGCGCGGCGGCGCTTGGCGGCGCGGCGGCGCTTGGCGGCGCGGCGGCGCTTGGCGGCGCGGCGCGGCTGCTGGCAGGCGCGGCGGGCGGCGGGTGCTGCAGGCGCGGCGGGTGAATGCGGCGGGGCGGCGGACTGTGGCGGCGCTGCGGCGGCTGGTGCGGTCGTCGGCGGCAGCCTGGCGGCGTCTGTCTCTGTTCTCCTCGCGCGCGAAACTGCAAAGTGTTTCGCGGCGGGGAAGAAGAGGAAGTTTTATACCCCGGGACTAAAGGCCCCGGGTGGGGGTTTCAGCAGCCAGGGCCTTTAGTCCCGGTCTGTGGCACGGACCGGGACTAAAGGCCTATTTTCTGTTTTTTCTTTTATTTGGTTTATAAATAGTTATCTGTTTGCATATTTGAGAATTTAACAAAACTATAAAAATGAAAAGTGTTTGAAATTGGATAAATAATTCAAAACTCTTTTATATTTTAAAAATTAATTATTTTAACTATCCTAAGTATTAATTATTTTGCCATTTTCAATTAAAAACTATGTTTATTAATATTCTTTTTGCATATTTGAGAATTTGACAAAACTATAAAAATGAAAAGTGTTTGAAATTGAATAGATAATTCAAAACTATTTTCTATTTTACAAATTAATTAATTTAACTATCCTAAGTATTAACTATTTTGCCATTTTCAATTAAAAACTATGTTTATTAATATTCTTTTTGCATATTTGAGAATTTGACAAAACTATAAAAATGAAAAGTGTTTGAAATTGAATAGATAATTCAAAACTATTTTCTATTTTACAAATTAATTATTTTAACTATCCTAAGTATTAATTATTTTGCCATTTTCAATTAAAAACTATGTTTATTAATATTCTTTTTGCATATTTGAGAATTTGACAAAACTATAAAAATGAAAAGTGGTTGAGGCGGGAGACGGCGGCCATTGCTTTTGTTTTGGCTTTGAGGGGAGGGGCTTTAGAAAGACGCAGCACGGTGTATAAAAAGAGCAGGACGGGAAAAGAACTAGTGAGAATCTTCATCATGCATTACATACAAGATTTAATACATTATTACATTATTGCACCAACAATCCTAACTATTATTTCTGTTTTCTTCTAGGTCGTAGCCATGGAGAATCTTCATCATTCAGTAGGATGCTTGGGTCAGTCTTCACTTTGAAGGGCGGAATTTCATGAAACTTATTATAATCTATTGACATGTCTGTCTTGTCATCTACTCCCACGATGTTTCTTTTCCCTGAAAGAACTATGTGGCGCTTTGGCTCATCGGACGATGTCTTCTTTTGCTGATTTCTTTTTCTCGTTTTTGTAGACATGTCCTTCACATAGAAAACCTAAGCGACATCGTTGGCTAGGACGAATGGTTCGTCCATGTATGCAAGATTGTTGAGATCCACTGTTGTCATGCCGTACTTTTGGTCTACAAATACCCCGCCACCTGTCAGCTTCACCCATTTGCACCGAAACAAAGGGATCTTAAAAGTAGGTCCATAGTCAAGTTCCCATATCTCCTCTATGTACCCGTAATATGTTTCCAAACAGTGCCCATTCTCGTCTGTTGCATCAAAGCGGACACCACTGTTTTGGTTGGTGCTCTTTTTATCTTGGGCAACCGTGTAAAATGTATTCCCATTTATCTCATACCCTTGGAAAGTACATATAGTCGAAGATGGTGGCCTGGCCAAACAGTACAGCTGATCTCCAATGGTGTCGTCATTCATGAGATGTATCTGCAACCAACTACCAAAAGTCTTCTCGTGTTCCCCTTTAATCCAAGAGTCAGCCTTCCTCGGGTTTTTGGAGCGTAGAATATTCTTGTGTCTCACGATATACGGAGCCACCACGGTGGAATTGTGTAGAACTGTGTAGTGTGCTTGCGAGAAAGAATGCCCGTCCATACATACTTTTGCTTTCCTTCCTAGTGTGCCTTTTCCTGTCAGCCTACCCTCATACCGAGATTCAGGAACACCAATCGGCTTAAGGTCAGGAAGAAAGTCCACACAAAACTCAATGACCTCCTCTGTTCCATAGCCCTTGGAGATGCTTCCTTCTGGCCTAGCACGGTTACGAACATATTTCTTTAAGACTCCCATGAACCTCTCGAAGGGGAACATATTGTGTAGAAACACAGGACCGAGAATTCTAATCTCTTCGACTAGGTGAACTAGGAGGTGTGTCATTATATTGAAGAAGGATGGCGGGAACAACAACTCAAAGCTGACCAGACATTGGACCACATCAATCTGTAACCCTGATAGACTTTCTCGATCGATTACCTTCTGAGAAATTGCATTCAGGAATGCACATACCTTCACAATTGCCAGGCGAACATTTTCCGGTAGAATTCCCCTCAATGCAACCGGAAGCAATTGCGTCATAAGCACGTGACAGTCATGAGACTTTAGGTTTTGGAATTTTTTGTCTTTCATATTTATGATTCCCTTTATATTCGACGAGAAGCCAGTCGGGACCTTGATACTGAAAAGGACTTCAAAGAAGATTTCCTTCTCTTCCTTAGTAAGAGCGTAGCTGGCACGCCCTTGAAACTGCCCTGGATGCATGCCATCTCTTCCTTTATGACGTTCCTGGTCCTCCCGTGCTTCCGGTGTATCTTTTGACTTCCCATACAAGCCTAGGAAGCCTAGAATATTCACGCAGAGATTCTTCGTGAGGTGCATCACGTCGATTGCGGAGCGGACCTCATGGACTTCCCAATAGGGTAGCTCCCAAAATATAGATTTCTTCTTCCACATGGGTACGCGCTTATCAAGGCCGTTAGGAACAGGTTGGCTGCCAAGACCCTTTCCAAAGATTACTTTTAAATCTTTGACCATATCAAATACTTCAGCACCAGTACGGATGATAGGCTTCCCCCGGGGTTCTGCCTTGCCATTGAAATGCTTGCCTTTTTTCTTTAAGGGATGCTTGGGCGGAAGAAAACGACGATTGTACGGGTACACATTCTTCCTACATTTGTCCAGATATATACTTTCTGTCTGATCTAAACAGTGCGTGCATGCATTGTATCCCTTGTTTGACTGTCCTGAAATATTACTAAGAGCAGGCCAATCATTGATGGTTACGAAAAGCAACGCTCGAAGGTCAAATTCCTCTTGTTTGTGCTCGTCCCACACACGTACACCTGGTTCAGCCCACAGCTGTAAAAGTTCATCAACTAATGGCCTTAGGTACACATCAATGTCGTTGCCGGGTTGCTTTGGACCTTGGATAAGCACTGGCATCATAATGAACTTCCGCTTCATGCACAACCAAGGAGGAAGGTTGTAGATACATAGAGTAACGGGCCAGGTGCTGTGACTGCAACTCTGCTCCCCAAAAGGATTCATGCCATCTGTACTCAGACCAAACCATAAGTTCCTTGCGTCACCTGCAAATCTCGGGAACTCTCTCTCGATTTTTCTCCACTGCCGACCATCAGCGGGGTGCCTCAACTTATCGTCTTTCATACGATCTTCCATATGCCATCGCAACAACTTCGCATGATCTTTATTTCTGAACAGACGTTTCAACCGTGGTATTATAGGAGCATACCACATCACCTTGGCAGGAACCCTCTTCCTGGGTGGCTCGCCCTCAATCTCACCAGGGTCATCTTTTCTGATCTTATACCGCAATGCAGTGCATACCGGGCATTTATCCATATTCTCATACTTCTCACCGCGGTAGAGGATGCAGTCATTAGGGCATGCATGTATCTTCTGCACGTCTAATCCTAGAGGGCAGACAAGCTTCTTTGCTTCGTACGTGCTGGCGGGCAATTCATTCTTTCTTGGAAGCATCTTCTTCATCAGTACCAGCAACTTTTCGAATGACGAGTCAGTCACACCGGTCTCTGCCTTCCACTTCAGCAATTCCAGTGTGCTACCCAGCTTCTTTTGGCCATCTTCACAAGTTGGGTACAACAATTTGTTGTGGTCCTGTAACATCTGCTCGAACTGCAACCTCTCCTTTTCTGTGTCGCAGCCTCGCCGTGCTTCAGAAATGACCCGGCCAAGATCATCAGCGGGCTCATCTGGTTCCCGTTCTGCACCCTGATCTTCTTCTTCATTGTCTTCCATTGTGGTATCAGCATACTCAGGGAACATAGATCGGTAGTTGTCATCATCGTTCTCTTCTTCTTCATCGTCGTCTTCCATCATAACCCCTCTTTCTCCGTGCTTGGTCCAAACATTATAGCCCGACATAAAACCGGACCGAAGCAGGTGGCTCTGAATGACTCTTGAGGAAGTATAATCCTTCTCATTCCGACATTCAACACATGGACAAAACATATAGCCACCACCATGCTTGTTCGCATCGGCCGCATCTCGAAAAGAATGCACGCCTTCTCTGTAAGCGGCGGTGCGTCGATCACCGTACATCCATGGATGGCTCATCTGCGTTATGCAACGGTATATCAAACACAATCACGATCCTAAAAATTAGTACCGCACAGTCTAAACGAGGAAATATAGTTGCTAACCTTTTAGAATAAGTGGAAATAAAGAGGAAGAGGCTTAAGCGTGGCTCGGGCACCTCATATCGTAGTTGTGTTCGGTGAACTGAAGCGGCATCGCTCTAACAAACATTTCAACAAACACCTCTAGTGCATCCAAGCAAAAAGGAGAGCTAGCACACACTCACACACTTTCATCCAAAAAAATGCAAGAGGGGAGAGAGGGGCTGCAGGGGCTGCCATATATATAGGCAGAGGACTTTAGTCCCGGTTTGAGACACAAACCGGGACTAAAGGGGGCGCACATGCGGGCCGCTCAGCGCATAGCCCTTTAGTCCCGGTTTGTGTCTCAAACCGGGACTAAAGCCTCGTTACGGGCCAGGACTAAAGCCTCCCGGGCGGCTGGCGAATTTGGGGCGACGTGGCCGGGCCTTTAGTCCCGGCCCAGATGGAGGCCGGGACTAAAGGGTCCAGGCCAAAGGCCCGTTTTCTACTAGTGTGTGACTTACCTACAGCGCATGGGCACCACATATTCGGTGCGCTACGGGTAGCTGTGCTACCTATAGCTGTTTTCCTAGCAGTGTGTGATTCTAATTCGTGAAGTACATAGGGAGATTGACCAAGATAATACCAACAACCCTAAGTACATGGGGTGAACTACTCTCCTCTCATGCTGGAGAGAGCTACGTGGAAGCATTGGTCTAGGAGAAGAGGCCACCAGAGGCAATTTCGTCATTGGTTCCGACTCTAATCTTCCTCAGGCTGTGAACTGCGGGGTCTATATTTCGTGGATTTTGATCTTCCCCTCCGCCCGTCACAAAATTTATAGATGGTTGCTGGTCAAGATGCTTCGTCATGCGAAAGATCCAAGCAAAATGGACGTCGGAGGGGGGGTTTTTCCTCTACCCACACGGCCAAGCAAGGAGGTTGCGTGGAAGGACTTCATTTGGCGCCTGTTGGCCTCTTCTTGGCCCATGTTATCTCACTAGGTGCGTATCAATAAATTTCAATCATGCTCCCTGACATCGCCCTCTTTGGAGTCAAGTGTCAAAAACACAAAAAAGTTTTGTGCCTTCCAGAATTAAATACCAAAATAATGGAGACTTTGTGGAAAATATATGAAATCAATAAAAAACATGTTTCAAGACCTTTGATAACATTGAAATATGGTGTAATAAGCTACAAAGGTCATAGATGCATTTAGATACATCACCGCCGCGATATCCCCTCCTAGAGTCTCCGCTGAAGACTCATCCTTTGTGAAAGGCAACTGATGTGCTTTTTCGAATTCACGGTTTGAGACTGTACGTTGAAACTGAAGATGATAATCGGACTGGATTGGTTAGGGGTGAAATGCCCGTCTAAATTGGTTTGGTTTGAATTTTAGCACTTAGATTTTGGATTAGATTAGCATGTACATGGTTTGGTATGGGTTCGGTCTCGAACAATAATTATTCCCAGCCTTACCTCGGGGCCATGTAAACGTTGTCATGTACACAACCTACCACTACATGTCTCTTATATTAAATCATCGAAAGTTGAAAATGTGACCATGGACCGAGCACGTATGCATGTCCATTAACCCAATATAATCCTCCATGATGGCTCCTGGGAGCATATGCTCCCTTTATTTTGAAATACATATTTAATATATTTTAAAATATTAAAAAATAAATAAAAAAATTGTACGTACATCTTCACATGCTACATGCTCACAAAGTTTTCTCGCGACGTGTCGTGTAACGTATGTAAAAAGACAAAATTTAGTGCTAAAAATAAGGTATTTCACATGACAGTTTTTGTATTTTTTTATAGACCACCAAAAGTATCGACGTTTGGCTAATCTTTTCAAACCTACTTAGATTATGGATATGTAAATACAAAAAAATTGGTCAAATATTTTTGACATTCCGAAATATGTATTTTGGATAGGGGAAGCATATACACTCGGGAGCCGAATTGAATTTCTGGAAAATTCTAGTATACAAACCTTCAGTTGGGATATTTGTATACAATTTACATTGTAAGAACAATAGTATACTGATACTTAAAGATGCCGAAAATTAAACTAAGCACATATCAAGACACGTATAGCATGTAGTGAAAGAAAATATCGATATTGTCATTTGTCATTCCTTTAATGATTTTCTTATATTTATAGGAATTTGGTGTACCTTAATTCTAATGACAAATGAAATTCAATTGTACATCTTTTTAGCATATATGTATTAACAATGGCTTGAACTCTACTATAGCAACCCTTAATTTTTTCATCATATATATTGCATGTGATAAAATCAACTATATACCATTAAAAAAAGTTAATTGGGGTGTTTAATTGTATGAAAAATAGTTAATATATATTAATAAATTACATAAAAAGGTAAAAATGTTTGGTATAAATAAATGATAACTATTTATAATATTTATTAGAAAATGCACTAAAATAAACCTGTAGCTCATTTTAGCCCGACAAGATAGTGGACGACTGGCTTGCGGTCATGCTTTGCTGCACCACCATGGCTGTTGAGTAAAACCAGTACATCTTCTAGTTCCTATAACTAGTGTTAGTCGTTTTTCTAAATTTTTGCCAGTTAACGGTTAGTAGCAGTACGCTCCAAGCTTGCTAACAATTTGGAGCGTTTCTTCCGCATGACTTGGTTCGCATTACTAGAACCTTATTCTCATACTTGATGTTGCCGATGTAACTCAGTTGAAGATTCAGGAAGCTCAAGCGGCGGCCCATCCATAACTCCCAAGAGAAAAGATCTGGTACACTGAACGGCAGCGATAGAGAACACACTAAAAGTAAGTATGTAGTATGTGGCACCTATTTTTTTAGATTAGCATCTCCATAGGTACTAACTAACTGTGAAAGTTAATACAGAAAGCAGTGGCAAAGCTTTCCCCAGAAGAAAGAAAACATATATCTTGGGTGAAGATCTTCGAACGCGGCTAGAAAATATTCTCTTCCACCCGCCGGCCCCAGGACCTTAAGAAGAAATGGAAATATATGAAGAAGCAAGAGAGAGGTCCGCCAAGGAAAAGAAGGAGAAAAGGTTAAGAATATATGTAGTATATATACTTTCAACAACAATATGTTTTCTTCTTTGGAGATATCGAGGGTGTTTCTTATCCAGTAAAACTGCAACAATGTAACAATTGGATGCTTTTTCTTATTGCAGGGTAATCAAATGCTCAGAAATGATGAGGAAGATACCACCCCTACCCGTGAAGGTGAATGAAGGCCTGGCGATCACTGTCCAAGGTCGCCACACCCGCTCACATGACGTGTGCAGTAGTAGGCTGTACATGATGCCTGTTTGTGCCGTCCTGTTGTTAGACCTGGCCTTGCAACTTCACATTTATACTTTGTTATATCCGCTCAGCTGATTGTTTAAAATGTTCCACGTACAAAGCCAGCAGTTTCAGTAATGTCCGCAAGCCCTTAGCGCTTGTAATCAGAACAATATGGAACTTGATATTTTCTGTGTACTGCATTCTTTCAACAAAAGATCAATTTTCTTACTTTGTTATCTCCTCACTAATCATGCTTAAAACTTTACCTGTAGGAAGCCATGGGCAGGAACGAGGACATAATGGGCGAGATAAATGCGAAGATCTCAATGGTCGTACAGATAAACTTCTCCCTGAACCTGGAGATTGATAGCCTCAGGACCAAGCTGGCCAACATGACCTTGGTTGCCAAGTCTCTCTCACAAGCGGTGACCGATCTTCATGACCATAAACACAAGCTGTAGGAAGAGATCAATAGGTGGGCCAAGCTATCGGCGGACCATTACAACATGCAGAATGACACCCGTACTCTCATCGATCTGTTTTTGAAGGACCGCCGGGTACTGGAGAACCAATGCAACAGCTTCCGCAATGACCTCACCGAATTATTAAGAAGTAAATGAAGGATGCCAATTTGGTAGCCTGCAGCGATCTCCCGCTAGCCTGTAAATAGGACCCGAGTAAGATATATAGAAGCCAACAGAAACCAATGACGTATGCACATCTTGCTACGTCTATGAATAGAACGTCGCAAGTAGCCCGCATAATCCAATGATGTATGCACCGATTTGCTGCGTCTATAAAACAAACGTCGCAAGTAGCCTGCAAAATCCAATGACGTATAACACCAGAGGCTTGTCACATGTATGCCTGCAAGCACCGACAATTGACAAATTAGTCGGATCACTCATTTTACGAAAGAACCAGCGACACGTAGTTAATTTTTTTATGTCAGTGGTATACCCTGAACCCGTGACAGGAGCAAATCGGGCGTTGTCACGGCCTTTTTCCAGAGCCCAGGAGGACCCCCGAACGAACTGCCAACGATGCGTTTTTATTTTGACCGTCATTGTTAGGTGCGGCGAAGACCAGATCGCGACCTACCCGTGACGTATTTTTTTGGGCCCGTCATGTATACCGGTTATCGGTGACTACCATTCTTTTTTCGCTACCAGTGACAACGCGGCTATAAGCCTTTTCCAGTAGTTAATATTCTATGGGTGGCTATGGATGGACTAATCCCTTTCAAGTCATCCATGGAATATCCAAAGGCTTTACGGAACTTCTTAAGTATAGCCATAAGTTCTTCTTCTTCACCTGTCAGTTTGAGATAATAATGGCAGGGTATATGTTAGTATCATCAAGGAATCTATATTTCAGCTCTTTAGGTAGAGGTTTAAGTTCAGGACGTGGTAGTTTTTCATCACCCTTTCATTCAGGTTCCTCAAAAGGTTCTTCTAGCATGAGGTTTTCCTCTAGTATTAAGTCTAGGGACTCACCTTCCTTCTTGAAAGAAGTCTCCTCAATTACCTCTTCTTGTTTGTCCATCTGAGCGACAAGATGTATGGAGGCGAGGTCAACATTTTCCTCCCCTTCTTCCTGGTCTTCGAATTCCTTCAGATCTGGTTTGTCATTAAATTTGGAGAAGTGGAATTTCATTTCTTTTTCCCCAAACTTAAGAGATATAGTTTCTTGCCTGCAATCAATCTTAGCGCCAATTGTATTCAAAAAGGATCTTCCAAAAATAATTGGACACTTGTTATCACTAGGCATATCAACTATCACAAGATCAATAGGAAACTCATAAGGACTAATGAACGCATAAACATTCTTAATAATACCAAAAGGACTTCTAAGAGTTTTGTCCGCTAGCATAATAGTCATATTAGTAGCTACAAAATCAGCCAGCTCAAATTCATCTGGTATATGATTATAGAGTGTATAGGGTATAATATTAATTCCGGTCCCTATATCACAAAGTCCATAATGGGACGATGTCCTCCAAATAAAAAGGGAGAATATGCTTACCAACCGTTTTAGCTTTTACCTTCCCTAGAATGACGTCAGTAGTTGTAGGATTGAATTCTTCAATATTGCATTCTGCATTTACTGCCATAATTACCTCTTTGGTCATTTCCTCTTCTTCCTCCTTTTCTACTTCTATTGTCATAATCCCTTTAGCTTCATTTTCCAATCTTTCTTGTTCTTCCTTGGACTTCTTTTCGGCTTCTTGCTGATCCATATATCTTTTCGTCAGCATATTCTTTCTAACTGTGTTTGGAAAAGGTACCTTATCGACAATAGGTGGCCTTTCTGTTGGAGGTCCCAAGGATGCATAGATGTTGCACACCTTCTTAGGTTGTGGTGGTTTATATCAGAGCTAGTCCTTCTTTGGTGCTTTTATGTGTTCTAAAAAACTTTGAAGAACATGTAATAGAATATCGGGGTCAAGATAATGTTCTTCATCTATTGCTTTTACGCCCCAGTTTGTTCAAAAGAACGAAGATGATCATATTCAGTTTTAATTCCTCCTTCGCTACCTAAATCAAAAGACCAAGATTCTCTATTGCAGCAAATTCTATCAAGTAATTCTCATGCTTTTGGCAAGGTCAGGTCCATGAATTCCCCGTCTGAACAAAAGTCAAGTTCAGTCCTATTACAGTCATTTAGTCCTCCATAAAATAGGTGTAACAAATACCAAGATGGTAACCCATGGTCAGGACATTTATGAATTAAAGCTTTATACCTTACATAGGCTCTAACAAGACTTTCACCTGGACGATTATTAAAGTTCGAGATGTAACATCTTCCAACAGCACACTTACTCTTTGGATAAAATTTAGACAAGAATCCTCGTTGTAGGTTCTCTGATGTGAGGATGGTTTCTGTGGGACAGGTCCTATACCAAGATAGAGTTGTACTGGTTAGTGATGACCCACAAGTATAGGGGGTGTATCATAGTACTTTCGATAAGTAAGAGTGTCGAACCCAACGAGGAGCAGAAGGTGTTGACTAGTGGTTTTGACCAAGGTTTCACTGTAAATACTAGCAAACGGGTTTTCAGGGGTATTTGATAATGCAAATAAATAAAGTGCGAGTAAATAAAAGATAGCACTAACAATTGCAGCAAGTGTTTCTTTAGCAAAGGACAAGCCGGTTATGTAACTTATAATAACCAAACGTTCTCGACGACACACGGGAGTTTCTGTCAAGAGCTTTCGCTTCATACCGCTAAATAGTCTTTATTGGTTTGATAAGTGTTATGGGGGTGAACCTGTGCTAGCGCACTACCCTTACTAGGATAGATACACACTTGTGATTATACCCCTTGCAAGCATCCGCAAATACAAGAAAGTAATTAAGATAAATCTAACCACAGCCTTAAACTCTAAGATCCTACGCTCCCTGGTGCAATGGTTTCCCAATGGAGGTTTAGGTTTCTGTCACTCCAGCAACCCCACAATTGGTAGCCAAATACACAATGCATCTCACTAGGCCCATAAATGGTGAAGTATCATGTAGTCGACGTTCACATGACACCACTAGTGAAATAGCACCACAACAATATCAAACCATTAAAGATGTCTCAACAATAATTCACTACTAACATCTTGACTTCTCCCATATCCTCAAGAACTAAACGAACTACTCACAAGACATCATATGGATTATGATCAGAAGTGAAATAATGGTAAATAACAATCTGAACATAAACCTTAATTCAACGGTTCCACTCAATAGCATCAACTACAAGAGTAATCAACACCGGAAAAGTTTCCCCTAAGAATATGACAAGATCCAACTCAAGATGTTACAGCGGGATGGCGTGGTGATGGTGGAGATGAAGGTGCTGGTGATGGAGATGATGATGATGATGATCCCGATGAAGTCCGGTGTGATGGTGATGACGATGGCGACGATCTCCCCTCTCCGGGAAGGAATTTCCCCGGCAGATTTCTGCCTGTCGGAGAGCTTTTCTCTCTCTGGTGTTTTCCACACCGTAGAGGCGGCCGTGTCTATCTCCGAGCCCCCCGCTTGACTTAGGTTTTCAGGGACGATGAAGTACGCGAAGGGACGAGACCTGGAGTGGGCCAGGGTGCCCTCACACAGGGCTGGCGCGGCCAGGGGCCAGGCCGCGCCCCCTATGTGTGAGGCTGCCCTCTGGCCCCTCTCGACTCCTCCTTCTGGCTTCCGGAGTCTTTTGGTAAAATATAATTTTCTGATATTTTTCTGGAATTTTCCTGATCTTCCGAAATATGGTGTCTTGACGGTCCTTTTCCAGCAGAATCCTGACTCCGGCAGCAAATCCTCCAATGATCATCAAACATGTAAAAACAGAGGAAACAACATAAGTATCATCTCTAAATATGGAATATATCAATGAATAACAGTAAATTATGATACAAAATAGTGATGCAAAATGGACGTATCAACCCCCCAAGCTTAGACCTCGCTTGTCCCCAAGCGAAAACTAAACTCGGTAAACAAGACCACTGGTTTATGGAGTGAAGTGTCGATAATCAAAATACGGACAAGAAGCATCACATTCACCAAAACACAAATTATAATAGACAGCAACTTCCCTTTATAAGATATAGACTTGCAATAAGTAAAAGGGAATCACATATAAGGATGCATAAAGTAAACTATAATTGGTGATGGCAAACCTTAGTTCTTGGTCAAAGAATGATGAACAAGCTATTCTTTCTTTTGAATGGAACCTTTTAAAATAGAGCTAATATAGCAAAGACCATATGCTCAAAAAACAAACTTTTTGCATTCATAGAAAGCTTTCAAAGATATATTCCTTCAGACAAAAGCATTGTACAAAACAAAGAAGATAGTAAACATGATTAAACAGATCAACATATGAATGAGTGAAACATAACAACTCAAATGCTTGCTTGAGATAGAGGGGAAATAGGTTGACTCAACATAAAAGTAAAAGACAGGCCCTTCGCAGAGGGAAGCAGGGATTAAACATGTGCTAAAGCTTTTCTTTTGCAAAACAGAGGTAAAAAGTTATTTTGAGAGGTGGTTGCTTTTGTCAACGACTAGCAACGGAGTTCTTGATATCTTCCATACTAAACAAGTGAGAGCGGTTCCGAGATGTTTGATTAATTGGCACATTGGTGCTCTTTTATAGCTTTTCTTTTCTACTCAAACCTCAAGGTAATGTTACTACTGACCAAGCTAAGTTTGCCAAAACCAACTAAATTTACTCATGCTCCCAAAGTGATACCAATACTAATCAACAAGACTAGTCGTATAAGAGAGCTTGCAAACTAAAATAAAGTGTGCGGAAAGTAAACGATAGAACTTCTCATTAATATTTCATTACCACAACTCACACCAAGGGATACAAAAGTAACCAACTAAGGAGGATACTTCCAAATTGCAAACTATTCTATAAGATAACTTCTCTATTCATGATATGACTCTACTTGAAAAGTAAATGAGCAAAAGGTAATGATGTGATACCGCGGCACTCCCCCAAGCTTGGAACAAGCCAAGGGGATGCCTATACCGATGACGAGTTACTCCTTTGGTGGTAGTGGAAGCAACCTTGGATTTACGAAATATTCCAGCATCCTGCGAAGCCTGATATTCTCTTCTTGAAGCATCTCCACCTCCTTTTCCAGAAATCGATATTGAGCGCAAAACTCGTCAATGACCAGCATACCCTCTTTAATCACATGCATGGAGTTTAGATCCAAGACGTGTAGTGTTGGTCCCTGCATATCATGAGAAAAGATACGTCTAGCTTTCGTTGGTCCTTCAAAAGCAGGGTTTCTTGGCCTCGGTCTTCTAGCCTCCTGCTCCTTCTTCTCCGTGGGGTCTTGGCGATCATCCTCCCTGGGCCTTTTGCCCTTGTCGTCATTTGAAGAGGCCATGGTGCTCCCAACTCAAGATCAGACCTGACAGAAATAGCTCGAAACAAAACACGATGAGAAAACGATATACAGACCTCGGGTACTTCGGGGGATTAAATAGGCGAAAATTATACATCAAAACGAAATCAAAGGAGGAAACCGGGACAGAAACAAGTTCCGAGGTGTTCTCACACCAGGGCGGCGCGGCCAGAGGTGGGCCCGCGCCCCCTGTGTGTGAGGAGCACCCGGACTCCTTTTCATGCCCATTTTTGTCTCGTGATTTTTCATATTTAGTAAAAATAGCAAAATATTAAAGGAAGAGCTTTTCGCGAAACTTCTCTGAATAGAACTGTTACCTATTCAAAAACGAACTCTGCAGGTACCTGCAATTTGTCTTGGATGAATTCTTCTAGAGAAACTGTTTCAATTACATCAACATCTTCATTATAAGAATCTCTAGTAATATAATGTTTGAGTCTTTGCCCATTTACCACTTGTGTAGTGTCATCTTTTAAAGAAGCAATCTTTATTGCACCTGAGCGGTACACTTCAATAATGTAACGCCCCAAAATCGGCACCTTGCAGATTATAGCGATTATGCCACAATCTACATGATGTCGCTTTGGAAACGCACCACCAAGCGCCTCGTGCACGTTGCAGCGTGCACGTGATGCGGGTGGAATCGAGTAGCAAGAGTTACACAAGTTCACGATGAAACCCACAAAAGAATATATAATAACCACAAAGACTCCACGAGTCAAGAATCCAAATATATATACAAAGATCCCAAATCATACATAAAGCAAATAGCATCCGAGTACGGACAAGAATACAAATGGGCCTAAGAGGCCTGAAGATAACGATGGCGTCCAAACCCTGCCCAGGCCAAGTCGGAAGGGTAACCTTGCTAACGTCGTCGCTCCCATACCTATCAAAAATGTTGGGCCAATGGTTGCCGAACAAGGAGGGAGAAAGAGAAAAAGGAAAAAAATAAGGGTGAGTACCGAGGCACGTACTCGCGAGACTGGAATTCAGCTGTGCTCGCCTACGGGCTATATGGTAGACTTAGCGGCAACAAAAGAACTTTACTACAGAGACACTACAACTTCCATCTAAATAGATAAGATAAGAGAGCGCATAAAAGAACCAACTAGATGCTAACACCAAACAAAACACAGCCGATGTATTACCTCCTTCGCACCCATCGAGGAAGCAATTGCAAAGGCACTCACACAGTTAACAAGTTTTATATTGCAGGTTTGTTGTTGTAGTTTTGCTAACTTACTACACAAGTTTATTAATATTGAAATAACAGGTGTAAGTTATTCTATGATTGAGTAGTACAGCTCCAAGTCGTCCATAACCGCGGACACGGCTTTTCGAAAAGATTTAACCCTGCAGGGGTGCCCAAATGTACCCATACGCTCGAACAATCCTTCAGGCAAGTCTCGCGCCCTTAATAAAAACAGGTGCGCCATTAGGATAGTCACGACTCGCACTCTCCTTCACTACAAACAAGTCCAGGAAGCCACCTAACTAAGTTTAACCCGTATCAAGAGTTCGGCCAAATCTCTGAGACGGACCTAGCTGTTTGAGTCTACGGCTAAGTCGAATTCCTAGGAGATGTTCTTTGGTTCAGAGCCACAAATGGGATAACCAAAGACTCAGTGCTCTTTTGAAAATCGCTTAGCAAACGTACCCCACCTGTACGAGCGTGCACGGAAGCAAAACGGGGCTACAAGGCACAACGGCTTCCCCAAGGGTATAAAATACAGTAGTGACAAATAAGAGATAGTGTGCACGCCCGCAAATTTAAAGAACCGAATGGAAACACCGCGAACTAGTTGTGGCCACTGGACAAGTATGTAGATTCCGACAGTGTCGAGGGGAGGCCCGTAAACGTACCCACATATGGTTAGAGCGCTCGGTCTCAGAACAGTTCATGCAATCTCGGGGTCCTAGGGGACACAACTGAGCCGTCGGAAAACTGGCAAAATGACTCACCGATGCCTCTGCTTACTTCAATTTTAATTATTAACATTAAAGTAAGCCATGATTATCTCCAACAACATATATCCATAAAGTAGAGCATGTGATAACTTTCCCAACACAATAAGATAACACAAGTCGAACAACCTGAAGATGCCTACGACTCGCAAGACCAACTCAATCAACAAGCACACGGTTAATAGGATGTATGGAAGGTTCTATGGCTTTGCTTTGGATAACAGGTGGATAGGACACGTGACTCAAACAAAAGCATCGTGACACAAGGCTAGAATATAGAGCTAGCGAGAGCAGAAATGTTAAATGGGTAGAGAGAAAAGGGCTCGCCTGAAAAGATGGTCGAAGAACACCCGAAGAACTTGTCGTTGCTCACATCACCACGAAGCGTCCTATCCGAGAAGAAGCAAATCGCTACAACAAACACGGATGCAACTTACTACTACGGTAAAAGAATCGGCATGATCATATGCAAGCATGCATGACATGTCAATTATGATGCAATGCAACTTATCCAAATTAAGCGGAATAGGAATACCGACACACACATATATGGTTCAAGTTGTTTAGCTATACGACAATTTAAATGTTGATTAGCATGGCAAGACAAGGCATGGGTGAGCTACACAAAATTAAATGAAGTGGGGAAACCATTATAATCATTTCCCAAAATACTCCATATGTTACTTATTATGTGAGATGCAATTACCACGTTACTACATGATGCAAAATGCAAACAGAGATATGGATGGCATATTCAGATTCTACACATTTTTCTGATAAATTTTCATATAAAACACTTTTTATTTCGAGTTACCAAACAAAAGATATGAATTTTGCAAGATATATACATTTGCAGCAATTTTCGAAAAAAAACTGATACAAAGGACGGAAATTTTCTCACCGAAACAAAATCCAGCCCGGGCCACTGATCAGCGGGTCCGAGAGAAGCTGACTGCGCATTGACTGAGGTGGCGCCGGATGAGGCTGACGGGCGGGCCCTACCTGTCAGGGAGGAAAATGAATCAAAAAGGTGTGTTTTGTTGCCTGATTGGGGATTCGAACTCTGCACCTCGAGATGGAGGACAAGGAACAAACCAGATGGGCTACGATGCAGATTTTGAAAATAGCAGGGACAACCTGTACTTGAATGTTCCATCAAGCTGGGACCTTGGACTTCAATGAACGGAACGAGGATGACGGAGACATTGCTCGTCGAGGACATGCTTCCGCTTGAGGACGCGGACGCGCGCAGGCGAGGATGCGGCGGTCGAAGGCAAGCACGATGGAGCGCTAGTCGTGGCTGGAAGACGAGGCAACCGGAGAAGGGCCGGCTCGAACCAGAACTCGCCGCGGACGCAAGCAAGGAACAGAGGAACAACGACGGTCAGTAGCAGTACATGGCGAAGGCTTACAGGTAACAACATGAACGGAAGAAAGGAAGAGTTACCGGCGTTGAGCACGGTCTGGCCGAGGATGGAGGCGCTCCGGGTAACAGAGATAGGATAGGAGGTTGCGGGCGCTGCGTTGTTGATGCCGAGCATGGCCGGACGCGCGCCGGCGTCGTGGTGCGGTCGTCGGAAGCCAGAAAGACACGCGCTTGCGTTCTTGCAGGAGAAACGGAGCGGGCGAGTGAGACCGGCCGAGAGGAAGGAGAGCTCAACCGTGGGGCTACTTGACGGCGCTAGAACAAGCGAAGCAAGGGAGCCAGAGAGAGAGGACGCGTGGGAGAAAGGGAGAGAGGCGGCGGCGTTGCAGGGGAACAAGTAGAGGGCGAGCTAGGGTTGCAGGTTAGGAGCACCTGGGAGTCTCTTATAGTGGGGAAAGGGAGCGGCTGAGGCTGTCCCATCGCCCAGGTAGCCAACGTGGGCATGCTCGATGAGCTGCCGTACAGAGAGGGACGGATCATGATGAACAAGTGAGGTTTGGTGGGCTTCTTCGGTGTGAGAGGAAAAGAGTCTGCGGCTGGGCTGCTCTCTCTCTCCCTCAAAACATTTTCTAATTTTGTTTTCTCCGATTAAGAAAAGAGATGGAGGTACAGGAAGGATTTGAAAACAAGTTGCAACAATTTAGACTTAAAAAATCTTTATTAGTTTCCAAAGGAGTTTTCCAACCGAAACAAATATAATTTTAGTGTGTGGTTTAATTTGAAACAAGAAAAGAGGGGGGAGGATTTCATAAAACCATATGAGCAAAATAAAAATAGGGTTGTACCAAATAATTTTTTTTTTGGGTTTTGACAAAAATATGCAAGGTGATAAATGCATGATGATGCAAGACGTCACGATGACTTGAAAAATAAAAGAACAAACAATTATTTAATAGGGTTGTTTTTCCGGGTCGTTACAATCGACACCACTAACAAGGGATCTCGCCCCGAGATCCACGTTAAGGCAGGGGGGAAGTTGGGTAAACTATCGGATCTCCTTGCGGTGTGTTGGACTCCGCGACACCACTAACAAGAGGTTCTTTCCCGACATCACCAACAAGGGATGCTTGCTCACAATGAAGATGACCTTTCGTAGAGATCCCTCTGAAGATCGGACCTATTAGGATCAAAGGCAAGAAATCATCCACCCACGTAGGATCCTAAAACTCAGAGAAGTAGGCAAGAGAGAAGACTCAAAACTCGCAAAGGTAAGAGGAGGGTAGCATAGAAGGTAAGGAGTAAAATGCAGACCTAATCAGATCTATCCAACGCATTTTTAGCAAAATAGTTTTGACACTAGACTCAACAACGTCCATTGGCAAGGTTATCCTACAGGCAACAGGACCCGTGGGTATCGACAAAACCTGGGCTCTGATACCACTTGTAACGCCCCAAAATCGGCACCTTGCAGATTATAGCGATCATGCCACAATCTACATGATGTCGCTTTAGAAACGCACCACCAAGCGCCTCGTGCACGTTGCAGCGTGCACATGATGCGGGTGGAATCGAGTAGCAACAGTTACACAAGTTCATGATGAAACCCACAAAAGAATATATAATAACCACAAAGACTCCACGAGTCAAGAATCCAAATATACATACAAAGATCCCAAATCATACATAAAGCAAATAGCATCCGAGTACGGACAAGAATACAAATGGGCCTGATACGTCTCAAACGTATCTATAATTTTTGATGCTCCATGCTTGTTTTTACACCATTTGCCTATTGTTTCGTTACACTTAGTGGCACTTTTATGCATTTTCCAGAACTAACCTATTAACGAAGTGCCACAGTGCCAGTTCCCTGTTTTCTGCTGTTTTTGTGTTTCAGAGTGATACACAGGAAATATTCTCGGAATTGGACGAAACAAGTTCCTGAAGTCTTATTTTACCCGAAAGCTTCCAGAGATCCGAAGAGGAGTAGGAGGGGGGCCACCAGGGCCCCACACGCAGGGGTGGCACGGCCAGCCCCCTGGCCGCGCCAGGCCCGCGTGAGGGAGCCTGGCCCCTCCTCTGACATCGCCCCTTCGCCTATAAAGACCCCCCGACGGAAAAAAAACCTAAGGACCCGATCAGTTTTCCAGAACACATCGCGATCCGCCGCCGCCATCGACCCGAAGATCGGGAGGGTCCAGAAGCTCTTCCCGGCACCCTGCCGGAGAGGGGAATCGCCACCGGAGGTCTTCTTCATCGCCATGCTTGCCTCCGGAGCGATGAGTGAGTAGTCTACCTTGGACTATGGGTCCATAGTAGTAGCTAGATGGTTGTCTTCTCCACCATGTGCTTCATGTTTAGATCTCATGAGCTGCCCTACATGATTGAGATCACCGTTATGTAATTCTACAAGTTTGGTTTGTTGGGATCCGATGAATATTGGTGTTTATGATTAAGTTGATGTGCTGAATATTATCTTTTGTTATCTCTATGTTGTTTATGATCTTGCATGCTCTCCGTTGTTAGTAGCTATCTTGGCCGAGTAGTTGCTAGTGACTCCAAGAGGGGGTATTTATGCTCGATAGTGGGTTCATGCCTCTATTTCACCTGGGGGAGTGACAGAAACCTCTAAGGTGGTAGATGTGCTGTTTCTACTAGGGAGAAAACAACATTCATATGCTCAAGGGCATATGCTTTGTTTACATTACACACTTTGCTTAATGCAATTATCTGTTGTTCGCAACTTAATACTTTTGGGGTGTTCGGATTGATATCCCCGGGAGTGGATTATTAGTCATAGATGCAGTTGGATGGCGGTCTATGTATTTTGTTGTAATGCCCAGAGTAAATCTCATAGTGATCTTCTTGACATATCACGTTATCTTTATTCTATCAATTGCCCAACTGTAATTTGTTTACCCAGCATGTGTTATTTTATCTATGGAGAGACACCACTAGTGAACTGTGGACCCTGGTCCTATTTACATCATATTGCTATCACCTGTTTACTTTACTCGTACTGTTTACTTTATTCGCATACTTTTACTGTTTTCCACTCGATACACTCATAACCTTTGTTTCAAGCAAACCGGTGAGATTGACAACCTCATCGTAAGTTGGGAGCAAAGTATTTGTTTGTGTGTGTGCAGGTTCCACGTTGCAGCTAGCAAGCAAAGCTTGGACGAGGCACCAGTTGTCCGCTGCTGTCGCAAACTAGCAAGCATCACCTTCAGTCGTCATTGTCTCTCCTCTCCTGACCGACATTAAACCTTGGTTTCATAATTGAGGGAAAACCAGCTGCTATACTCATCACACCTTCCTCTTGGGGTTCCCAACGGGCTGGTCATTCACCACGCACAAGGATTGCTGCTGGGGGACGAAGAAGAATAATCTCCTTCATCAACTAGCCATCAGCTGTTTTTTTTTGGCGCCGTTGCCGGGGAGGAAGAGAAGACTTCTGCGAGGGGAGTTTTTCGCACACACATTCTTTACTTTGTTTTATTGTTTTGCTTTACTTTATTTATTTTACCTGCATTGCTTTTTATCAAAAACCCCAAAAAAAATTAGAATCCTTTGTAGTTGTTATTTTTGTTGGTCTACTATTGTCTTGCTTTATCATGCTTTCTATCAATGGTTGGTTTCTTTGAAACTAAATCTTTTTGGCAAGGTGGGTTCATGGAAGAGCAACAAAAATATTATGAGGAACACCGCTTGTCACAAAAAGGGAAAACTTATGGGAACAAATTGATAAATTGTATATCATTGCTAGAAATGTGTGCTCTACTTATAATGTTACTTATTGCTTTGATAGATCTTGTTGCTGTAGGAGGTATAAACACCTCCCTTTTCAATGTGAGTATAATGATGATGTTACCATATCTTCTTATATTAATGGAAATTATGACTTTTATGATGTGGAACAAATTGAAGAATTTATTGCTTGGAAGGGTGCTTTCGAACTTGCTTATTTGCTTGAAAATATTGATGATGCACCTTATAAATATGAGGTTTATGATATACTTACATTTTGCTTTGATAATTACAAGGAAGAAAATAGCTATATTCTTAAATATCTTAATAGATGCTCTCCAACGGAAGAGACTAATGCCTTGAAGGAGCCTATGGAAGAAGAAATTGCTGAAACTGGAAGCTCATTGGATGAAAAAGAGGAGGAGAGTGATGATCAAGAGGAGGAAGAATGGAGCTACCCATGTCTACCTCCCAATAAGAGTAACTCTTTAACTAATACCTTATTTGATAGCCCTCCATGCTTAACAAAAGAGGGTAAGTGTGATATTTATATTGTTGAGTTTGCTCACGATGCTACTGAAAATTATTATGAGAGAGGAAAATATGGTTGTTGGAATTCTCATGTTACTAAAACACCTCTCTTTATATTGAAAGTTCCAAAGTTGCTCTTATTTTATCTACCCATACTTGTTACTATGTGCTTCTTTGATTTATTTTCTTACAAGATTCCTATGCATAGGAAGTGGGTTAGACTTAAATGTGTTTTATATTTGCTCCTTGATGCTCTCTTTTGCTTCAATTCATATTTCTTATGTGAGCATCTTCTCAAATTACCGAGCCTAGCTCAAAGGCGTTAAAGAAAAGCACTCTTGGGAGATAACCCAACGTTTTCTTTTCAGTACTTTTTCTTTTATTTGAGTCTTGGAAGTCATTACTACTGTAATGACCGCTCCTTATCTTGTTTATTTCGTTTTTGTGCCAAGAGAAGCCTCTAATTTGAGTGAGGTAAAGATTTGGGGATGTTGCTGTCCTGAAACTGTTTTCGGTGCTGCACCGTAAAAATTCGTGAAAATTCTGTGTTTATCTTTTGGACCTGAGATTTCTTGTGCATATGCCCCAGGTTATATCCAAACTTTTCTTAGTTTAACACTTTTTGATTTGAGCAACAGAAAATCCCTAAAAAATTCGACCTTTGTCAGCTGTTCAGTTTTGACAGATTTCTGCCAATATTTGTGTTTGCCACTTTATCGCATTCTTTTGAGTTCTTTTGATCATGGAACTTTTGGGGAGGTTGCTACAGTAGTATTTGCTATATATGTGGTGGTTTTGAGTTGAAACCTGAAGCAAATAGAGATTGATTATATGTTATGCTTGCACTAATGTTGCTAATAGATTTGTGTTTAGTTTTGTATGAAGGAAGTTTTCAAGTGTAGGGATTGGAGAATGATGAGATGAGTTGAAGAATGGACAAAAGCTCAAGCTTGGGGATGCACATGCATCACCCCAAGAAATATCCAAGAAGTACAAGCGTCAAAGCTTGGGGATGCCCCCGAGGCACCCCTTCTTCATCGGCAAAAATCAGGTCACCTTTCAAAACACTATATTTTTATTGCTTCATGCACTATGTGTTTTTCTTGGAGCGTCAGTTATTTTAGTTTTCTTAGTTAGTTTAGTTTGTTTGTTTGCTGCAATAAATGGTTGGACCCCAACAAATTTCTTTTGGAGGAGATGTACTCGTTTTCATTTGCAAAGAACACTCCGTTTTTCATTCTTACAATTTCACCGGGTGTTCTTCTTTTTCTGCTACTGCTTTTGGTTTTCGTTTTCGCCTTGATTTGCGTTCAGACCTTGTCATATCTTTTCATCAAGGTGTATTTTTGCCTCTGATCTTTATTGGTTTTCATCAAAAGAGGTGTTTATAAAAGTTTCAAATGGTGTTGGAAAAGAGAAAAAGCTTTGTGCAAAATGGTGGTACAAGAAGGAGCTTGTGTAGATTGCGGCTTAGGCTTTTTCATGTCATGCTTGATGTCTTTTTGATAGTATGCTTAGTGGTTTTTCTGTAGCATGACTTGTCTCAAATAACTGAGATTGCTTAATGAGCCTTTGAAAAAATCATGCGTTGTTTTTATTGTATGGAAGCATTATTTTGGTTTTATCCTTGATGCTTTATTTGGGTTGACTTGGCGCATGCTCACACATGTTAGACTCTTACAAAGTCGCCAATATCCTTCATGATCATTTAGTTTTTGACTTTTGATGCCATCGTATGCTTCTTTTAATGTCGCTTTGTCGCTTTGCATGATTATGGCCATTACTGCTCTCTTAGTTGGTCGCTCCCAGTCTTTTGCTAGCCCTCACCTTGTACTGAGTATGAGCTCTACTCGTGCATCCAACTCCTAAAAGCCAAAGTTTTCCAAAGTGTCCACCATACATACCTACTAGCAATTTGCTATTCCAAGTAAATTTGACTTGCTTTTATTTTCTCTTCAAATTAAACTCTTACCAGTGTTATGCGAAATTCGGTCAGTAAAGCTCTCACGAACCGGAAGGCACACTTTACTTTTTCATGTTCTTAAAAATTTTACATTGTGGTCTCTTATGTTGAGTTGTTATGCTTGCAAGTTGTAAGTTGGATTCTAGCCCATCCATGCTGTCATGGGCAAGCTTTCAACATTGCACTTCCTATTTGAGTTGATATCATGATCTTTTGTTTATGGATGCCCGCGGTGTGAAATGAATTGGGAATCTTGTGGGGATCATGGAGTTTGTATATGTGTTAGGGAAACGCCGGGCCGCCAATCTAAGCCATGCATAATTCATGGTGGAAATTTGCAGTATACCCATGGTGAACATTCGACGACGCATCTCACAATAAAAAGCTAAACAAAAGGCAAATAAAAGAGATGTTGAGGTGTTCATTGTCTGCTTGTCCTGTCATTTTGGTGTGGGCTTGTTCCATGTCATCGGGCACGGAGGTACCCCATTGGCGGTTCTCAATGATATGCATATACTTACAATGACAAGAGCCTTGCTTGGGACTCTAAGTAAAGTAGCATGAGGTTTGGGTACTCGTATTCACGGGGCACGAGGTTTTCAACTTATGATTTGTCAAGCATATGCATCATAATTGTTCTCGCATTAACTTTAACCATTCAAGATGCTTATGATGGGGGCAATGAGAGCTCAAAGCCGGTAAGTACCATAATTTTTGAAGGTTATAAAACTTGCAATCACTGCTTCCCTCTGCGAAGGGCCTTTCTTGTACTTTTATGTTGAGTCACCACCTTCTATCTTTATGCACCGTCTAAGAGAGCATAGTTGTCATTCTGAGTGTAATGTGCATTGTCCCAAAGTTTTCATTGATTGATTCATATTGTTGGTTTCACTTGTTCTCAAATTATTTGTATCTAGTCGCCCTCTTAAACTTGAAGGTGTCCTATGCATTTATGTTTTGCTCTCCATGAAGGACAAGCTGAAAAGCATTTGTATGTTTTTCCTTATGATTTGAACACACGTTTGACTTTCATTGTTTCATTTTCATGATCTTTTGTTTGTGTTCATTTTCATGTTATAACATGGTTGCTAAGTTTTGTATTGTCAAGATTATATCTTTCATGCCCATGTTTTAAGTTCTTATGATCCCAGCTCACAAATGCTTACATATATGATCAAGATTGTGTAGGTGCATGTCACCTCAAAAATTATTCTTTTGTTATCACTTACCTACTCGAGGACGAGCAGGAGTTAAGCTTGGGGATGCATGATACGTCTCAAACGTATCTATAATTTTTGATGCTCCATGCTTGTTTTTACACCATTTGCCTATTGTTTCGTTACACTTAGTGGCACTTTTATGCATTTTCCGGAACTAACCTATTAACGAAGTGCCATAGTGCCAGTTCCCTGTTTTCTGCTGTTTTTGTGTTTCAGAGTGATACACAGGAAATATTCTCAGAATTGGACGAAACAAGTTCCTGAAGTCTTATTTTACCCGGAAGCTTCCAGAGATCCGAAGAGGAGTAGGAGGGGGGCCACCAGGGCCCCACACACAGGGGTGGCGCGGCCAGCCCCCTGGCCGCGCCGGGCCCGCGTGAGGGAGCCTGGCCCCTCCTCTGACATCGCCCCTTCGCCTATAAAGACCCCCCGACGGAAAAAAAAACCTAAGGACCCGATCAGTTTTCCAGAACACATCGCGATCCGCCGCCGCCATTGACCCGAAGATCGGGAAGGTCCAGAAGCTCTTCCCGGCACCCTGCCGGAGAGGGGAATCGCCACCGGAGGTCTTCTTCATCGCCATGCTTGCCTCCGGAGCGATGAGTGAATAGTCTACCTTGGACTATGGGTCCATAGCAGTAGCTAGATGTTTGTCTTCTCCACCATGTGCTTCATGTTTAGATCTCATGAGCTGCCCTACATGATTGAGATCACCGTTATGTAATTCTACATGTTTGGTTTGTTGGGATTCGATGAATATTGGTGTTTATGATTAAGTTGTTGTACTGAATATTATCTTTTGTTATCTCTATGTTGTTTATGATCTTGCATGCTCTCCGTTGTTAGTAGCTATCTTGGCCGAGTAGTTGCTAGTGACTCCAAGAGGGGGTATTTATGCTCGATAGTGGGTTCATGCCTCTATTTCACCTGGGGGGTGACAGAAACCTCTAAGGTGGTAGATGTGTTGTTGCTACTAGGGAGAAAACAACATTCATATGCTCAAGGGCATATGCTTTGTTTACATTACATACTTTGCTTAATGCAATTATCTGTTGTTCGCAACTTAATACTTTTGGGGTGTTCGGATTGATATCCCCGGGAGTGGATTATTAGTCATAGATGCAGTTGGATGGCGGTCTATGTATTTTGTTGTAATGCCCAGAGTAAATCTCATAGTGATCTTCTTGACATATCACGTTATCTTTATTCTATCAATTGCCCAACTGTAATTTGTTTACCCAGCATGTGTTATTTTATCTATGGAGAGACACCACTAGTGAACTATGGACCCCGGTCCTATTTACATCATATTGCTATCACCTGTTTACTTTACTCGTACTGTTTACTTTATTCGCATACTTTTACTGTTTTCCACTCGATACACTCATAACCTTTGTTTCAAGCAAACCGGTGAGATTGACAACCTCATCGTAAGTTGGGAGCAAAGTATTTGTTTGTGTGTGTGCAGGTTCCACGTTGCAGCTAGCAAGCAAAGCTTGGACGAGGCGCCAGTTGTCCGCTGCTGTCGCAAACTAGCAAGCATCACCTTCAGTCGTCATTGTCTCTCCTCTCCTGACCGACATTAAACCTTGGTTTCATAATTGAGGGAAAACCAGCTGCTATACTCATCACACCTTCCTCTTGGGGTTCCCAACGGGCTGGTCATTCACCACGCACAAGGATTGCTGCTGGGGGACGAAGAAGAATAATCTCCTTCATCAACTAGCCATCAGGGCCAAAGAGGCCTGAAGATAACGATGGCGTCCAAACCCTGCCCAGGCCAAGTCGGAAGGGTAACCTTGCTAACGTCGTCGCTCCCATACCTGTCAAAAATGTCGGGCCAATGGTTGCCGAACAAGGAGGGAGAAAGAGAAAAAGGGAAAAAAACGAGGGTGAGTACCGAGGCACGTACTCGCGAGACTGGAATTCAGCTGTGCTCGCCTACGGGCTATATGGTGGACTTAGCGGCAACAAAAGAACTTTACTACAGAGACACTACAACTTCCGTCTAAATAGATAAGATAAGAGAGCGCATAAAAGAACCAACTAGATGCTAACACCAAACAAAACACAGCCGATGTATTACCTCCTTCACACCCATCGAGGAAGCAATTGCAAAGGCACTCACACAGTTAACAAGTTTTATATTGCAGGTTTGTTGTTGTAGTTTTGCTAACTTACTACACAAGTTTATTAATATTGAAATAACAGGTGTAAGTTATTCTATGATCGAGTAGTACAGCTCCAAGTCGTCCATAACCGTGGACACGGCTTTTCGAAAAGATTTAACCTTGCAGGGGTGCCCAAATGTACCCATACGCTCGAACAATCCTTCAGGCAAGTCTCGCACCCTTAATAAAAACAGGTGCGCCATTAGGATAGTCACGACTCGCACTCTCCTTCACTACAAACAAGTCCAGGAAGCCACCTAACTAAGTTTAACCCGTATCAAGAGTCCGGCCGAATCTCTGAGACGGACCTAGCTGTTTGAGTCTACGGCTAAGTCGAATTCCTAGGAGATGTTCTTTGGTTCAGAGCCACAAATGGGATAACCAAAGACTCAGTGCTCTTTTGAAAATCGCTTAGCAAACGTACCCCACCTGTACGAGCGTGCACGGAAGCAAAACGGGGCTACAAGGCACAACGGCTTCCCCAAGGGTATAAAATACAGTAGTGACAAATAAGAGATAGTGTGCACGCCCGCAAATTTAAAGAACCGAATGGAAACACCACGAACTAGTTGTGGCCACTGGACAAGTATGTAGATTCCGACAGTGTCGAGGGGAGGCCCGTAAACGTACCCACATATGGTTAGAGCGCTCGGTCTCAGAACAGTTCATGCGATCTCGGGGTCCTAGGGGACACAAGTGAGCTGTCGGAAAACTGGCAAAATGACTCACCGATGCCTCTGCTTACTTCAATTTTAATTATTAACATTAAAGTAAGCCATGATTATCCCCAACAACATATATCCATAAAGTAGAGAATGTGATAACTTTCCCAACACAATAAGATAACACAAGTCGAACAACCTAAAGATGCCTACGACTCGCAAGGCCAACTCAATCAACAAGCACACGGTTAATAGGATGTATGGAAGGTTCTATGGCTTTGCTTTGGATAACAGGTGGATAGGACACGTGACTCAAACAAAAGCATCGTGACACAAGGCTAGAATATAGAGCTAGCGAGAGCAGAAATGTTAAATGGGTAGAGAGAAAAGGGCTCGCCTGAAAAGATGGTCGAAGAACACCCGATGAACTTGTCGTTGCTCACATCACCACGAAGCGTCCTATCCGAGAAGAAGCAAATCGCTACAACAAACACGGATGCAACTTACTACTACGGTAAAAGAATCGGCATGATCATATGCAAGCATGCATGACATGTCAATTATGATGCAATGCAACTTATCCAAATTAAGTGGAATAGGAATACCGACACACACATATGTGGTTCAAGTTGTTTAGCTATACGACAATTTAAATGTTGATTAGCATGGCAAGACAAGGCATGGGTGAGCTACACAAAATTAAATGAAGTGGGGAAACCATTATAATCATTTCCCAAAATACTCCATATGTTACTTATTATGTGAGATGCAATTACCACGTTACTACATGATGCAAAATGCAAACAGAGATATGGATGGCATATTCAGATTCTACACATTTTTCTGATAAATTTTCATATAAAACACTTTTTATTTCGAGTTACCAAACAAAAGATATGAATTTTGCAAGATATATACATTTGCAGCAATTTTCGAAAAAAAACTGATACAAAGGACGGGAATTTTCTCACCGAAACAAAATCCAGCCCGGGCCACTGATCAGCGGGTCCGAGAGAAGCTGACTGCGCGTTGACTGAGGTTGCGCCGGATGAGGCTGACGGGCGGGCCCTACCTGTCAGGGAGGAAAATGAATCAAAAAGTTGTGTTTTGTTGCCTGATTGGGGATTCGAACTCTGCACCTCGAGATGGAGGACAAGGAACAAACCAGATGGGCTACGATGCAGATTTTGAAAATAGCAGGGACAACCTGTACTTGAATGTTCCATCAAGCTGGGACCTTGGACTTCAATGAACGGAACGAGGATGACGGAGACATTGCTCGTCGAGGACACGCTTCCGCTTGAGGACGCGGACGCGCGCAGGCGAGGATGCGGCGGTCGAAGGCAAGCACGACGGAGCGCCAGTCGTGGCTGGAAGACGAGGCAACCGGAGAAGGGCCGGCTCGAACCAGAACTCGCCGCGGACGCAAGCAAGGAACAGAGGAACAACGACGGTCAGTAGCAGTACATGGCGAAGGCTTACAGGTAACAACATGAACGGAAGAAAGGAAGAGTTACCGGCGTTGAGCACGGTCTGGTCGAGGATGGAGGCGCTCCGGGTAACAGAGATAGGATAGGAGGTTGCGGGCGCTGCGTTGTTGATGCCGAGCATGGCCGGACGCGCGCCGGCGTCGTGGTGCGGTCGTCGGAAGCCAGAAAGACACGCGCTTGCGTTCTTGCAGGAGAAATGGAGCGGGCGAGTGAGACCGGCCGAGAGGAAGGAGAGCTCAACCGTGGGGCTACTTGACGGCGCTGGAACAAGCGAAGCAAGGGAGCCAGAGAGAGAGGACGCATGGGAGAAAGGGAGAGAGGCGGCGGCGCTGCAGGGGAACAGGTAGAGGGCGAGCTAGGGTTGCAGGTTAGGAGCACCTGGGAGTCTCTTATAGTGGGGAAAGGGAGCGGCTGAGGCTGTCCCATCGCCCAGGTAGCCAACGTGGGCATGCTCGATGAGCTGCCGTACAGAGAGGGACAGATCATGATGAACAAGTGAGGTTTGGTCGGCTTCTTCGGTGTGAGAGGAAAAGAGTCTGCGGCTGGGCTGCTCTCTCTCTCCCTCAAAACATTTTCTAATTTTGTTTTCTCCGATTAAGAAAAGAGATGGAGGTACAGGAAGGATTTGAAAACAAGTTGCAACAATTTAGACTTAAAAAATCTTTATTAGTTTCCAAAGGAGTTTTCCAACCAAAACAAATATAATTTTAGTGTGTGGTTTAATTTGAAACAAGAAAAGAGGGGGGAGGATTTCATAAAACCATATGAGCAAAATAAAAATAGGGTTGTACCAAATAATTTTTTTTTTGGGTTTTGACAAAAATATGCAAGGTGATAAATGCATGATGATGCAAGACGTCACGATGACGTGAAAAATAAAAGAACAAACAATTATTTAATAGGGTTGTTTTTCCGGGTCGTTACAAATAATAACATATGGTCCTTCCCATTTAGAGAGTAATTTTCCTGCAAAAAATTTGAGACGAGACCTATATAATAGAACTTTCTCACCAACATGAAACTCTCTCTTAAAAATTCTCTTATCATGCCATTGCTTGACTTTTTCTTTGAAAAGTCTGGCATTCTCATATGCTTCGTTTCTCCACTCATCTAGAGAACTCAAATCTAACAACATTTTCTTACCGGCTAGTTTAAAATCTCTATTAAACTCTTTCACCGCCTAAAAAGCTTTGTGTTCTAATTCTAAAGGCAAGTGACACGCTTTTTCGTAAACCATCTTATAAGGAGACATTCCCATGGGGTTCTTATAAGCAGTTCTATAAGCCCATAAAGCGTCGTTTAACTTAATAGCCTAGTTTTTTCTAGATCTACTGACAGTCTTCTGCAAAATAGACTTGATCTCTCTATTTGAAAGCTCTACCTGCCCACTAGTTTAGGGATGATAAGCAGAAGCAATTCTATGATTAACATCATATTTAGCAAGAGTTTTTCTAAAACTGCCATGAATAAAATGAGAACCTCCATCAGTCATAAGATATCTAGGCACACCAAACCTAGGAAAAATAACAGCTTTAAGCATTTTTAATGAGGTCTCACTATCGGCACTCTTTGTAGGTATGGCTTCTACCCATTTAGTAACATAATCAACAGCAACAAGTATATGGGTATAGCCTTTTGAAGGAGGAAAAGGACCCATAAAGTCAAATCCCCAACAATCAAACAGTTCAATAACAAGAGTGTAATTCATAGGCATTTTATTGCGTCTAGAAATATTACCAACTCTTTGACATTCATCACAAGATAAAACATACCTTCTAGCATCTTTAAAGAGGGTTGGCCAATAAAAACCTGATTGTAGAACCTTCTGTGCGGTTCTATCTCCAGCATGATGCCCTCCATAAGCACTGACATGGCATTTTCTTAATATCTCTTGTTGCTCATATTCCGGTACACATCTTCGCATAATACCGTCAACTCCTTCTTTATATAAATGTGGGTCATCCCAAAAGTAATGCCTCAAATCATAGAAGAATTTTCTTCTTTGCTGAGCTGTAAAAGTTGGAGGCAAATACTTGGAAACAATAAAGTTAGCATAATCAGCATACCAAGAAGGTCTCGCGAAGTTACATTTACAGCAGCTAACTGTTCATTTGGAAAACTATCATTAACATGAATAGGATCAAAAGAAATGTTTTCCAATCTAGACAAGTTGTCAGCCACAGGATTTTCAGCACCTTTCCTATCTATGATATGCAAATCAAATTCTTGTAAAAGCAACACCCATCTAATAAGCCTAGGCTTAGCATCCTTCTTAGTCATAAGATATCTAATAGCAGCGTGATCAGTATGAATATTAACTTTAGAATCAACAATGTAAGATCTAAACTTATCACATACAAAAACAACAGCAAGAAACTCTTTCTCAGTGGTAGCATAATTTTTCTTAGCAGCATCAAGAGTCTTACTAGCATAATGAATAACATTCAACTTATTATCTTCGCACTGTCCAAGAACAGCACCAACAGCAAAATCACTAGCATCACACATGATTTCAAAAGGTAAATTCCAATCAGGTGGTTGAACAATAGGAGCAGTAGTTAAAGCCTTCTTAAGAGTTTCAAAAGCTTCCTTACAATCATCATCAAAGACAAATGGTATATCTTTTTGAAGAAGATTGGTAAGAGGCTTTGAAATCTTAGAGAAATCTTTAATAAACCTCCTATAGAAACCAGCATGACCAAGAACACTACGAATACCTTTAACATCTCTGGGACAGGGCATTTTCTCAATTACTTCCACTTTTGCTCTGTCAACTTCAATACCTCTTTCAGAAATTTTATGTCCAAGGACAATTCCTTCATTCACCGATTGCCGTAGTGACAAAAACAACCTATGTGCATGTCACACACATTGTTCTTCTACTTTAGAAATCAGTCAACTCTCTAATCTTTATCTAGAATAATAAAAATTACTTGATAATTGACAACTATGATCAGCTTAATTCTCTTTCAACAGACAATACCACTATTTCATTCACAAAAAATTTTGTTTAGAAACAGTATTCCTACTAAACTACAAAACAACCATAGATTTGGCACAACATATACATGTAAAATTCCTGTGATAGGAAAGGTCCAAAAAAAATTATATTTTCCACAAACAACTAACCACATAAAAATCAATCATAACTACTCTGAGATCCTTTCATGAGAGAGCCGCTCAAGAGCATGACAAACTTACCAGGTAACAACAATGCCAAGACCTCAAAATTTGCAGATTGAGAGCAACTATGAAGAATTTAAAAAAAATGGAATGTTTTATCTCTCAATTAGCATCGGACTATTTTACACCAAGTGAAAACTGGAGAGAAAAATTGCCCAAAACGAATAGCTCCCCGTCCGCCTGCCCCCCCTCGCTCTGGTTTTGGAAAGTTTCCAGCCCACAATAGAAATCATGGAAACTTGAGAGACGCGTTTGCCTGCCCCCCCTCGTTCTGGTTATTTTGGAAAGTTACCAGCCGGCGAAACAGAATACATGGAAAGTCGACTCCCACTTTGAGATGAGGAAGCGAAATTACGAATCCGATTTCAGAAAGAACGCGTCCCAGCGCTCATATAAGCTCGGCCTGTCCCTCCTCCCTCCCAGACACAAGTAGCGAATTCTCTGCTCCGCTCGCCTCGATCCATGGCTATCACGAAAGCAAGACCAACCAAGAAACGAACCTACACAGCCACCAACGCTAGCAGCTCCATGGCCATGGCTGAGATGCCTCCGTACGGGCAGGGCGGCGCCAACCACATCCAGCCTCCGCCTCCGCTCCCTCCCGGCGTCTACTTCAGCCCGACGCGGGAGGAGTGCCTGGGATTCCTCAACCAGCACATCGCCGGCGACAACGTGCTGGCCGACGCGCGGGGATACATCTTCCGTGCCAACGTGTACGGCGAGAACCCCGACGCGCTGTGCCAGCGGCACCCGCCGGCAAGCATCCGCGGCCGGGGCGAGCATGCCTGGTGGTTTCTAAGCCAGACGCGGTTTCAGAGCCAGATCGTCGGCGGGGGTGCCAGCAAGCGCGCCGACCGCCGCGTCGAGACTGGCACTGGCTGCTACTGGCGGCTGGAGCAGGGCAAACAGCGGCTGGAGAAGGGCAAACAGCGGCTGAAGCCGAGCGAGGAGGAGGAGGAGGAGCTGGAGGCCGACGGCGTCAAGAACTGCTTTGGCTTCTACGTCGGGCCCAGAAAGAAGGAGGACAAGACGCCATGGCTGATGCAGGAGTTCACCAGCGCCAACGATGATGGCACCGGCAAGCTGGGCGTGCCCGCGCTCTACAGGGTTTACGTCTCGCCGCGCGCCACGGAGGACCAACTGAGATCCGTCTTTGGGGAGGACGGCGTGAAGAAGGAGGCCGACGGGAAGAAGAAGAAGCCTGCCCTAGCTATGGTCCCGCAGGAGTATTTTGACGGCATCGCCGAGCTTCTGCCAGAGGGGAGCGTCCGTGGTGTCGTCCAAGAGCAGGCGCCGCAACCGCCGCCTCCGGTGGCGCCAATGGGACTTCTTGATCACCACGGCCAGCAAGAACAGTATCTTGGTCAGTACGAGCAGCAGCAAAGGCACTATCTTGGTCAGTACGAGGAACAACAGGGGCCGTTTGCAATGGTCGATCCGCCTGCATCACCAGGCCTCCATGGTGAGTTCACGGCGGAGGCGCCGTCAGATAATCTGAGCATGACCATGGACGAATTAATGAGGATGATTGAGCAGCCGGTGGAGATGGTCAACGAGCAACCGATGGAGACAAGCAAGGGAGAACCGAATTGGGAAGATTTAGACTATCTAGTTGATGATGACGAGTTCGCCTACTTCAACAATTTTTGATAATGATGATGAACGTACTGCACTGGGGATCTTTAAACAAGGAACAGCTTGATTAGACTCACATATAGATTCATCTGCTTGAGACAACTTTTGCGGTGTTCTTGCGGTTGACTTAACTTTGTACGCTTGTATTAACTCGCTGTGTGTGTGCGCGAGATTGCTTTGGAGACTGTTTTGTATTTGAGGATTTGTACGAAACGAACGTGTTTTCAAATTACATGATATAGTAGAGTACTTGATATGATCATACGAACATGGCATGGGTGAGGACAGGATTGCAGGCAAGGAATGAACGAGGAACAAATTGTGATGCTAGGCGGAAGTTTGAACATAGTTGCCGAAAATTCTTTCTCTCTGTTGTTTCTTGCCCACGAGAAAATGCAATTGATAGGCCTAGGCATGCATAGTGATATATTTTTCCTATAATACACTTGAATGAAGATACAACTGATAAGAATTTCTCGCCATTACTCCATATAAACCGCAGGATGTTCCACCGCTATAGCCGCTCATCCAGAACTCCATTATCTCAAACTCCCCTTTAATGCTTCGACGAGTAATGTTCGCTGCACTTGAGGTTTGTCTGCTTGCGAGATCCTATGGCGGCGTCGGCCATCATGCAGCGAACCAGCGAATGCATTAACACATACCTGCACAGAGTTCAGGACTGCACGCTAGCTCTCATACACGATCCCTGAAAGTACAAAACTGAAGTGATGTATACAATGCATATGCAAATTCTCCAACAAATTATTAGGATTTAGGAGTTCATTTGCAGACCTAAGCTACTGAATGAATCACTTTCAGTGTCTGAAAACATATGTGGACATCTAGTTCTGTGGATGACACTAGTGCAGTTGAAATTTTCAGCTGAGAATTTCATACATTGACCCAGCAAGATAATCCACTAGTAGTATAAAATGCTCTCAGCTTCTCAGGAATGTTTGGTCTCAAACAAGTACTGTGTAGGAAAAGAAAAGAAGGCAATTTACATGTCAAGACCCCAAACATCAATACAGAGATCCATGGCAAAGAAAGAAGTCAAGATCACTTCAGTTAGAAACATAAAGTTGCTCCCAGCCCAGTTGCCAAACTGGTTGGAGACTATGCTGCAAAATCTGACACAGGTCAGTCTTGACAAGCATACTGATGGCTCCAAAATGGGTCACCGAGGAGGTGCCCTTTCCATTTACCCCAAGGTTTCTGGACATTTTAGGTCCAAATTAAATTCAAGATATAAATTTACTTTTAATTCTGAATGCCTTATGAGCTTCATGATTAAAATTGCAAAAAATATACCACAGGGGTATTTGCTCTCATGAGGAGTTGAACCCAGCTGGAATGGCACACCAAAACGACATCATAGTTGGTAAGGGTGACCCCTCCATCTCAGCATCTGCAGATTTTCTTCAAGACTACCTAGAAACGTTGCTGGTTATTAAATCGGGTGAAGTATGATTGATGCTAAAGGCAAAGGCCATATGTTCACTCAGGTAAGAGAGGAGGCTCATCTGAGTAAGTCCAACCAACAGGCTCAGTGGAGGAAGCCAGAGGCTGGCTGGCACAGAATCAATAATGATGTTAGTTACATACAGGAAACAGGCAGAGCGTATGAGGAAACAATCCTCGGAGATGACAAAGGGATCCTAAGTTTGCTCAGCTTGGAATCATCCAAAACCAGAAATGGCGGACACTATAGCAATCTTGGAGGGCTTTAAGGGAATCACTGGATCACTACTCTACTAGTGATTATTGAGGGGGATTGTGCAGAAATTATACACGAACTTGGCCGGCCTGGATTCCTTGCGACTGGTGAGTTCATGAATCCGTACAGATATTCATCTTCTGTTAAAACACTTGCCAGGATACAAGTTTCAGAAAGTTGATAGACAAGCAAATTAGGTTGCCCACAAGCAGAAATGGCGGACGCTATAGCAATCTTGGACGGTGTTAAGGGCATCACTGGTATCACTACTCTACTGGTGATTATTGAGAGGGATTGTGCAGAAATTATTCATGAACTCGGCTGGCTGGATTCCTCGCGGTCAGTGACTTCAGCTGTACAGATATTCATTTCTTCTGTTAAAACACTTGCCAGGATACAAGTTTCAGAAAGTTGATAGACAAGCAAATGAGGTTGCCCACGGTTTAGCAAAATTTTGTCTAGAGGGTGATGTGATGCTGCTATGCAAGGTGCAGCCCTGTAGAAGCTGATCTTGCATGATTGTAATGATACGATTTCTTAATAATTCATATACACCATTTAGAAAGATAGACAGTGCCACTACCACTGAGCTAGCGCTCGGTCCACACTGACATACCAAGTAATCTCAAAATATTGAAGTACCTACTTTCACACATAGACTAACACATGAAACCAGCAAATATGCAGCTCAGCCTATAGTTGCCACTTGACAGGCATTACAATTACAGTTATTCCTATTGGACAAAACATCATGCAATCAACTATCCTGCCCTTCCTTACTAGATTAAGCTTACTTGGTAGTTTTTTGGCAAGTTTTCAGAAGAAAATATCATCTTCAAGAAGCAACTTATCAGAAGACTGCAAGGAAGAAACAATACAAAGAATTAACAAATGAATAACAGGGCCTTTTGTAACTTATGAAATAGATTAAGGGAGAAAGAAATAGATTACTTTCTGCAAGCTCAACATATATTGGAGCTGAATTCCCAACATCTCCGATAACTTTTCACCATCTTTTGCCATGTACCAAGCTGTAAATTTGCCTGGAGCTTCTACACATAACCCGAAACATAAGCTATGTTTATCTGAGCAGCAAGCAAGTCTTGCTGAGGGGCATGGTGCCATATCGATGCTGCCCATCGCTATTAACTATATTGCTATACCAAGTTCACAATGCTTGTTGCGAAACACTTATGTACTGGTGATTCGGAACCAAGGTGAGTATTAGCACTTGGCCACATATCATATTATCTCCTTAGCCTGAACCTCCGCACGAACAACTTCCATCCCTAAAATGGTGGAATTCCTTAGTGTCCCTGACAGTTATCTCCCTTCGAACAATCTTAGAAATCATCCTCAATATACCATGACAGCTGTGACAAGTGTACTGGTTCTTTGTGACAGAAATAGAGGTGCCAGGTGTGGTATTGATCAAACCAAAAGCAACAGCTAGTCTTTCACTATGGCCACATAACACGTCATCCTTGGATACTTCTTTATCTTCTAAAGAATGAGATTCAAAAGGATCAAAACCAGATGCTTTCATTCGCTCATATATGCCATGTAGAACAGCATTTATTTCTTTGATCTGTGGATGTGTCTCATCATCTGTAAGAAATGCATGGATATCTCCTTTAACCTCAACCCAGCTACATCCATAGTCTTGCTCCAATCCCTTTTCTCGCATGGTTTTTCTCACTCTAGCCACTTCAGCCCATCTGCCAGCATCAGCATATAAATCAGACAAAAGAACATGATATCCAGCATCATTAGGTTCCAACTCAAGGACAAATTTCGCAGCAAGCTCTCCAAGTTCAATATGCCTGTGTATCCGACACCCATTCAACAAAGCTCCCCATACAGCAGCATCTGGTGTGATAGGCATTCTGCCTATGAAGTCGTAAGCTTCTGTTAATCTCCCAACACGGCTCAGTAAATCAACCATGCATGCATAGTGCTTGAGATTTGGAACAATCGAATATTTCTCAGTCATGCTGTGAAACAGTTCCCAACCTTGACTAACCATTCCAGCCCTACTGCACCCACACAATAGAGCAACAAATGTAACTTCATCTGGATGCTCTCCAGATTCTAACATCTCGCTGAAGAATGACAAAGCAATATCTCCATGCCCATGAGCAATAAAACCAGCAAGCATGATATTCCAAGATACAACATCCTTTTCACCATGCGCACTGAACTGTGCCCAAGCATATTCTGTCTGGCCACATTTCACATACAGGTCCAGAAGAGCATTGGGTACATAACCTTCAGATGCAACACCTCGCCTTAAAACATGTGCATGAATCTCTTTACCACACTTCAAAGACCCAGTAGCAGCACAAGCAGCAAGAGCAGCGATGAAAGTAACAGAATTGGGTTTTACCTCTGCCAGCATATGCCGAAAATAGAACAGAGCCTCAAAGCACTTCTGGTTAAAGCAAAATCCTGCGATCATTGAACTCCATGATATTACATCCTTGTCAGGCATGTACTTAAAAACTTCGATAGCTTTCTCAATGTGCTTGGACTTTGCATACATTTCAAGGAGTGCGTTTGCAACTACGATGTACCTAATGAAGCCCTTGTTCGAAGCAATCTCATGCAACCTGATGCCAACATCTAATCGCCCCAAGGAAGCACAAGCAGCAAGAGCGCTTGCTACAGTAACATCATCAGGACTTACATTATTTGCTTCCATCAGCGCGTACACTTCAAGAGCTTTGTCCGGGAAGCCGTTTTTCTCATACCCCGATATCATGGCTGTCCATGACATGGCGTCTCTGTTCTCCATTCTTGAGAATACCGTGCATGCTTCCCCCATCCTCCCAAGACTCGAGTACATCTGAATCAAGGAGTTACAGAACGCAAAATCAGTGGCAAAGCCTCTCTTGACTGCCAACGCGTGCATTTCCTTTGCAAAATCAAGGTCAGACAACAGTCCAGAAGCAACAGTCACACTTGTTATCGTCATGAGATTTGGCTGCACTTCATCCTCCAGCATGTCAAGAAACAGCTCCAGCCCCGCCTCACACTCATGGTTCTCGAAATGCCCAGCAATCATGGCATTCCACGAGATGCAGTCCGTCAAGACCATACCGTCAAACACCTTCCGCGCAGCGCCCACGTCCCCGCACTTGGCATACATGGTGACGAGCGCATTCAGCACGTCGACCTCGACGCCGTACCCGAACCTCAGGACATGTGCGTGCACCTCCTTTCCCATCCTCCAGTCCGGGACACCCCCGCAGCTCCGCAGCACGCAGGGGAACGTGTAGACGTCGGGCCTGACCCCGGCCCAGAGCATCCTGTGGTACAGGTCCAGCGCCTGCTCCAGGAACCCGGCTTTGCCGTAGCCGCCAATCATGATGTTCCAGGAGAAGACGTCGCGGTCGGGCATTTTGGCGAACACCCTCCAGGCGTGGAACGACTCCCCGAACCTGACGAGCATGCTGAGCATGGCGTTCCCGAGGCGGAGGCCGAAGCTGGGGTGCGCGGCGTCGGCGTGCTCGCAGGCCCGCATCCCGGCGTCCGCCGCGCGGCGCCACTCGCAGAGGTGGAAGAGCGCCACGTAGGCGTCCTCGTCGGGCGGCTCCGGGGAGGACTCGAGCAGCCAGAGCGCCTGCGGGAGCTGCCTGTGTACGCACAGCTTCCGCAGCGCCGCGCTGGGGTCGGAGGATGTGGACTCCGCCGCCTCCGCCGCGTATACGGCCACGCTCGGCGGGACGGTGGTTAGGCGCCTGCTCCTCGTGGCGAGATGGCGCGCTGGCGGGAGGAGGTGCGGGGAGCGGAGGAGGGGAGGATTCAGGTGCGGCTTGGCCGTGGCCGGAGGAGGCATTGCGGGAGGCGGTGATGGCCAGCGGGGTTTAGCAGAGGTTTGGCGGAGGAGGAGCTGGCGCCATGGTGGCCGCTTGCTTCCGGCGCGCCAACGGATAAGCGTACTGATTAACTGCCCTCGGGCCCAAATGGGCTTGAGCCTCGGGCCTAAATGGGCTTGGCCCGTTAAGAGAGAGAATTCACCTGTCTGTCAGTGGACGGAGTTAACCGGAGAGAAAAAAGGGGACACGAAACCACAGTGGCTGCAACAATGGCGTCGCCCGCTCCTGCGACCGCGAAACCGATCGCTCTCCTGCCGGCCCCGGCCCCGGCACGCTGCAGCGGCAGATTCTGGTCGGGGCGGCCGGCCCCGGCACGCTGCAGCGGCAGATTCTGGTCGGGGCGGCCGGCCCTGACTGCAGGGGCGCCCCGGCTCAGGGTCTCCGCCTCCGCTTCCGCCTCGGACGTGCCGGACTTCCTCTCCTCCGACTGGTCGGTAACTCCGTACCCCCGTTTTGCCTGCGATTGTGCTTTCGTGTTTCATTCCTGATACTGGATTCCAAGTTATGCAACTATAGGTTGATTATTATATTAACTGGTATAGCAGGTTTGGCAATTTTTCGGTAGCATTAGCCTGGGCGGATCCACCGTCCCTGTTGCCCGGGCGACCGCCCGGGCTTCTCCGTCGCTCTCCTTTGCAGTTAATCAATTTTATAGAGCAACAGTCGCTGGCTAAACGTAGCATGCCCGGGCTTAGACAGGTCAACTCTTGCGCCACGCCCCACGAAGGCGCTTGCCCGGGCTTAGACAGGTCAACTCTTGTGCAAACAGCTGGTGGCCATTTTATCTTTCATTTGAAAAGTAACCCGTTCAAGTTAGCAAGCAACCAGTCCATTAACCCAGTTCACGTTTTTATCAGCAGATACGAAGGGTAGGGTAGGCCCAGTACTGGCCTTTGTACCTTTTCCGGTTTAGCTTCAATTCATTTCGTGTTTGGCATCCCTAGTATTTTTTCCGTTCTTTTTACAGCAAGATGAAATTAAGTAAATATGTACTAATTAATCTGAGAAATAGAAATTTAAAAACAACAAGTCACTGAACTAGACACCATTTTGATGTTCATCTGTTCATGTGCATATTATTCTCTCCGTCCCAAATCAAGTTACTCAATTTTAATACATCCGTATCTAGATAAAATTAAGTCACTTAGTTTAGGAGATTTATTCATACTGAAAATGTGTATTTGAAATTATTTTATGTTATACTTAGAATGTTACAAAAAAATAGTTTTTGGGGTCCAAAAAAATGATGGCGAGGTTTAGAAAATGTTCATAAGGTTTATAAAATGTCCACATATTTTTGAGAATTTTTTTATGTGTAAATAAAAATGATCCCTCGGTTCACAATAATTTTTCCCGAGGAGTTCCTGCTAATTTCTATCGTATATACTATTAGCATGTATGAATATTTTACGATGTGAATTTGTGAACATTTAAATGTGATGTGAACTTGCGATGTACAATATCAGTGTTCTGGATTAAAAAAAGGTTGTGAAAACTATATTGCCTCTATGTGCCTTCGTATAAGAAGATTTTTTTTGCCTTGCGGCCCGCCCAGGCTTTGATAAATTCCTGGGTCCGCCTCTGATTAGCCAGGCAGTAATTTGACCCGGTGGCGGTAGGGTCACATATTTAGCATTTCTAGGGATGTCCTAGCATTTCAATAGTATATGTTTCTTAGAATTTAACATGACGAAGAATCACTACCAGCATATTTACCATGGCTCGGTAGTCAGGATCAGATCAAAATTAGAGAAGGAAAACTGCCATTTTCTCGACAGATTGTGTATTCAGATTCAGGAATATCTTGACCCAATTTTGTATGCCACTATAAATCACAGTGATATGTTAATATTGTTATCATCGATGATAAAAATTACCGGCCCTCCTGCATTTGCGGTGTGTAGTATTGGCATTTGGCAAAGGGCTATCAGACTAAGCAAATTGTTAGGTTATCAACCCATTGTCCTTCATTTTGTCACAACAAAATGCCATTAATTGACACGAACGCCACAATTTTGTGGCCTGTCATATGATGCCATACCAATATTCGTTCTGCCAGAGTCCAGTTTCACCTTTCACCTACTAAAACAGTCAAAGCCTTACAGTAATACATAGGACATGCATGGCTGCAGAGTGCAAGGCATTGTGCCAGCTACTCATTCAGTTAGATTTGTTTGAGTAGCCATGCCAAGAATATGACAGTTAGGTCCGTCTGTTAGACAGGGTATAGACCAATTCTGGGTGCCCGGGTGTGCAACTCTAGTTCCATTAGGTTAGATTACCTGTAGCATGTTTGGGAGTATTTTTAGCCAAGCAGGAATTTGACCACTGTGGTGCGGCATGAAGACCCATTTCTCTAGATGTTCTTGTTCTCTATTTTAAAATTTTAGTACGTCTGCCTTAGAATGGAATATGACAGGAGCAGCTCTGCCACAGTTTATCATGGTGTATATATGTCACTGCTAAGGATCAGATCAAATCTAGACGGAGAAAAACTGTCATGTTCTCAACAGATTGTTTATTCAGAATTCCAGATGCATGTCTTGATTCAGTTTTATATGTCATTAGAAATCATAGTCACATGTTATTCTTATTAAAGATAATAAGAATTACCGCCCTTCCTGCGGTAGCAGTATGCAGGTTTGGCAAAGGCTGACAGACTAGATGAACTATTACCTTGACAGGTTCAAATTCTCGAGCCATTGTCCTTCACTCTTTACAACAATAAAGACAGGTTAACTGACACCAAACTTACAAAAAAAAATCGAGAAAACGCAAAGGACCTTTGCGTTTCTTTGCATTGGAAAGATAGAATTCAGTTACAGTCCTCCTAAGAGGCAGTGATCAAAAGGGGAAAACGAAATCAGTGTACATCCCAGGTCATCGGCAGTACGACTCCAAGCCCTGTGGCTCCTGCCCTGACCCATTGCATTGCCTCATCTTTGATCCTATTGATCAGGTTACTGATGGAAGGTCTTGCATTGTTGAAGATGCAGTCATTCCGGTGTTTCCAGATCATCCAAGGAGTGAGAAGCGCAAGGGAGGCGAGTCCTTTCCTCATTGATGCTGGGGTGTTCGACTTCGCCTCGGCCCACCAGTCGAACAGAGATGGTTTAGAAGTGGGTGGGGCGCAAGTCATGCGTGCCCAGGCCAGCACTTCATGCCAGATGTGCCGGGAGAATGGACACTCGATGATGAGGTGGTGCATGGACTCCATCGTCTGATCGCACAGTGCGCATCGTGGATTATGTTGTAGCCCACGTCTTGCGAGGCGATCCGCCATCCAGCAGCGATCCAAACTGGCAAGCCAGTTGAAGAGCTTGACCCGCAGCGGCACCCAGGACCTCCACATGAGCTTTCATTCTCTGCAAGCCATTGAGCCTTGGAAGGAGGCCAGGTACGCTGACTTCGCAGAGTAGCTGCCATCTTCAGTCCATCTCCAGATTATCTGGTCCGGCTCGGCGGTTAAAGTGATTTGCTGAAGCATCGCCCAGATTTGTAGGTATTGGCCAGTCTCATGGATCCCGATCGTGCTAGTGATGTCTCACGCCCACTGGTTAGCGAGTAGTCCCTCAGCTACCGTGCGCCTCTTGCGGCGCCTTTTGGGGATGCAGTCATATAGCTCAGGCGCAATCTCGCTGATTGATCTGCCCTGCAGCCATCGGTCTTCCCAGAACCGAGCTCGCCTACTGTCCCCAACCGAAACAGTGGTCGAGGCAAAGAAGAAAGCCTTCTCCAGGGTACTGAACTGGAGACCGAGACTGCTCCAGGCTCTCTGGTCGTCTGCTCTATCAAGCCACAGCCATCGTAGCCTGAGGGCGAGACTGGTGCGCTCGAGGTCACGAACCCCCTGGCCTCCAAGTTCAATGGGCCGTGCTACCCGCGCCCAGTTGACGTGGCAGTTGCCTCCATTGGCATCTGCGCGTCCTGCCCAGAATACCCCCCGCTCAATTTTCTCAAGTAGCCGGAGCACCTTCTTTTGTCTTTCAACTGACGTCATACCCATTTTCACCCAGCTGGGTTCTATTTTCACCATCCACCTAATAAAACAGTCACAGCCTTACAAATATAGATAGTACAGGCATGGCTGCAGACTGCAAGGCATCACGCCATCTACTCGGTCAGTATCTACAGCTCTTTAATCCCCTTAGGTTGAGGATGTATAGTCAGATGATCTCTTATCTCCTACAGGAAGCAAACTCACTTTTATCCCTAACAAACCAAATCTTATCTACTTGAAGTCTTAGCTTTGGGGCAAGCAACTAAACTGAATATTGTATCCAACTGTCCAGACATTTCTTCCATGTGGAATGTGTGTCAACTGCACGCTTTTAGCGCGACATTTATTTTGTATCTGCTGATCTACTGAATTCATTTTGGTATCTTGCTTTTATGTATTCTCCATGGGCATTTTTCTTTTGGCCCTAGCTTAGAATTGCATAGCAACAGGGTTGACAGACAACATCTTCACAAATTACAGTGAGCAGATAACTAGTGGTTTTGACATATGCTATGAAGTATGCTTGTAGGCAGGAAGTTAATCGAACATCCTAATATATAGCGGCTAGGCTGGCATTGCACACATTGTGTATTACCATACGCGATCTTTCTTTAGTTTCTCTGTCTTATTATTTCTCTTCTACTTCAGGCTTGAAACACGCAAGAAGAAGCCTTTCGGCCCCAGGTTGAATGTAATTCCCTAACTGAAAACAAACTTTCAAATATAATAATATTCAAGTCTTAAGCTTACACATTTAGCATGATATTCCATCTTTCAGTATAATGCAGAAGAAGCAGTGGAATACCAACTTGAGGCCTTGAAATACAATGATAAGCCCCGCCCAGATTATGGGGTAGAGGTCATGTACCGGGTAATAGGCTAATAGCACAGGCATGAAAATTGTTCATTTTGTCAGGCATTGTGCTGATGAAAGGTTAACTATGTCAATCTAACAGTCTTATTATCTCTAGTTTGCAGGCTTTGATCCATTTGAAAGGTCAACTTATTTTGGACGACAGTTTGATCTTGGCCAGGTAAGCTAGAGTTATTTTCCTTGTGACATATATTTATTGATAGTCAACAGTTGTCATCCTACTAATTGTCGCCGATACTGTTTCAGTTCGAACGTTTCAGGAGGATATTTCACCATTCCACTTACAGGGTGTTGCTTGCCCACAAAGAAAGAGAAATATTGAGCAGATTATGGGTTGAAGAGGTTCTCCACTTGGCATCTTTTTATTTGTTTGAATGAGTAAAATTAAATGAATAAATAAAGTTTAAAGCTATCATGCTGAAACAAATTCACAATTAGCAGCCTCCTCTGTCCAACTTTTAACGAAAATTATGTCGTTTATCACTTTCTGCCTACAGAACCAGTTTAAGCAGAGAGTCTGGGTTAGAGGAGCTCGTCCAGAGGAAGAAGAGATATTCCAATTTACAATGATTCAGGTACCTATCAGCATATCTCTCTGTTTCCTACATTCCATCTACTGGTAATTTTGAATTGATTGCTGTTGTAGAGAGTTGGTGGCTCATGGGATGGTTATTGGCTAACCGAGAGCTTGACCAACGATGATGGGGACGCATTCTCTGGCGGGGTTGCTTATTGACAGTCATGTACTCATACATTCAGCTGTCAGCGTATTGATCGATGTACATATGAACTTCCAATTACATATAGCAAATTAGCAGTGTGACGACTAAGGATAAGCTGATTGTCCTACAGGAGTTGTTATTGTCCATGTTGATGCCACACATGGACTAGCGGAAGTGTAGAGTGGTGGTATAGGAATTCCCAGTCTGTAAAGATTCCATCAGGTCAACCATACCGCCTGAAGTATAGTAGAAAAGAGTCGCTTTCATATTGATAGAAGAGACACATGAAAACCCATAGATTTTTTTAATTGTACTTGCGTAAGTTCCTAGAGCACTCAGATTCTGGATATCTTGCAATTGCAATGGTTGTTGACCCAAAGACATGGCGATGTCGAAAGAAACCAAACCCTCAGCATACAACAAACACAACTTGCTTCACCTTTTATTGCCCTGTCATTCTGCATTGACCAATCAGAAGGCGGTCTTGTTGCTAATCTGTGCAAGCACCTGACTTGCGAGTTCAGCTTTGGTGCTCCTCCTTCTCTCTGTTTTAGGTTGACTTGATTCCTCCCGGTAAGCCAATTGTCCAGATACAGGAGTTGTCATTGTCCATGTTAATGTCACACATGGTATAGGAATTTGTAAGGCTTCATCATGTCAACCATACCGCCTGATGTATAGTAGAAAAGAGTCGCTTTCGTATCGATAAAAGAGTCACACATGAAAACTTGTAGATATTTTTATTGTACTTGCGTAAGATTCTGGATATCTTGCAATTGCAATGGTTGTTGAGCCAAAGACACTCTCAGCATACAACAAACACAACTTGCTTCACCTTTTCTTGCCCTATCATTCTGCATTGACCAATCAGAAGGTGGTCTCATTGCTAATCTGTGCAAGCACCTGACTTGTGAATTCATCTTCGATGCTTCCTACTTCCCTCGTTTTTATGTTGATGGGATCCCTTCCAGTCAGCCGTAGTTGGTGCGACCTGGTGGTACTAAAAAAACACCAAGACCTGGACTGCAAGGCTGTCACACTATGACACTCTCAGGTTCACATACTCGGGGCGGATTGCTTACCGACAGACATGAGACGTGTACTTGTACACTGAGCCGTCAGCATATTTGTTGACGTAGATATGAACTCCAAATACATGTAGCAAATCAGCAAGGTAACTATATAAGAGTTGTGAACTGATGGTAAAGTTCTAGTAGGAGTTGTCACATTGACGCTGCACGTGTAGATGCCGCACATGGAGTAGCAGGAGAAACGAATTTGTGGTAGAGTCGTCTGGTGTGATCCCATTCTGTTAAGTGTTTTATCATGTCAACCATGCCGCCAAACGTATGGTAGAAAAGTGTCATTTTCGCGCTTGTGAGCTTCTAAAGTATTTTTCTATCGTGCTTCCCTCAGTTCATAAAACACTCAGTTTCTGGATAATCTTGAAAGGTTGTTGAGCCATAGACCTAAACTTGTTTTTCCCACTTTTCTCTACTCAACAATCATTGTGCATTGACCAATCAAGGTGCCATCTAGTTGTCCATCTGCGCAAGTATCGCGAGTTCAGCTTCACCTGTAAGTTCGTAATGTAGTATTGCTGTATTGTAATTCCGTAAATTCATAAAACACTGGGATTCTGAATATCTAACTCAATTGCAGAGGTTGTTGAGCAACAGATACGGCGCTGTCTGAAGACCAATCCTTGGCAAGTCACCATTATCATCACATTTTCTGCTCTAGTCATTCTCAGTTGACCAATCAGGAGACAGTATCGTTTGATGATCTGCCCGAGCACCTGACTTGCGAGTTCATCTTGGACGGTTTCTCCTCGTTTCACATCTTCACCTGGTGGATAGATCGGTCAAGGTTGTCCGTTGGCGGGATCCATTCCGGCCGGCGTGTGTTGGTGCAACCTGCTGGTACTAAAAACGGAAGAAAATATGGACCGCAAGGCTACCGCTCTGACAATCTCTCTTTCCCTTTTTCAGGATGGGGTTGCTTATAAGAAATTTACCTGTACACTGAGCTGTGGCAGATTGATTTATGTGCTTACGAACTCTAAATACATGTAGCAGTTGGGCGATGTAATAAGTAGTATGACGGTCGAACTGATGGTAAGATGGTTCATTTCTAGGAGTTGTCGCTGCCCGTGGAACAGCAGGAGAAACGGATCTGTGGTAGAACTGGATGGTGCGTTCCCCATTCTGTAAAGTATTTTGATCATGCCGCGAAACGAACAGAGGAGCGTCGTTTTCGAAGTAGGAAGTGCGTAGAAAGTGGTCGCGCGTAAAGTAGTTTATGTACCGTGCTTGCTTTCTGTGTGTTCATCAAGCACCCAGGTCCGTCCTGGATATATTTGCAAGGGGTTGTTGAGCCGTACACCTAAACCTGTTTTATCGCTCCTTTCTACTCCAATCATTCTGCATTGACCAACTGGAACGCCACCTGGTTGTTGATCCGCGCAAGTACCTGACTTGCGAGTACAGCTTCACTTGAGTGCTAGACTTGCAAGTACCTGACTTGCGAGTTCATCTTGGACGCTTCTTCTTTCCCCCGGATTCAGTGCTGGATAGGTCGATTCAGACATTCATCAGTGGCTGCCGTTGACGGGACCCCTTCCGGCCGGAAGGCTACCGCGCGCGCGCTCTGACCTGCTCCGTTTCACACGTACTCGATCACCTGATGAAAGGCGGACCAGCAGGAAGCTTGCTGGAACGGTTCCCGCGTGAGAGCGATGATCAGTGGCTTGCCTGCGTGATGAAAGCGGCGTGTGATCGGATGGACGTACGTACGGCTATACTGATAATCAATCAAATGTGTTTTTCAGCACGAGCTGAGCTGATCGATGGGTGTTAGACCATGAGGATCATTCAGGTTCAAGCCACGGTGAAGAGTGTCTCGCCCACGGGTAAGCTAGCTGACACTGAACAAGTCTACGCGCAGTTGGCCTGTCTGACTGCCTGTCCTGAGACCGGTGACCGGCCGAGAGCGACGGACGAAACGGGCCCGATCGAAATAGCCCCCAGCGGCCGCCGGCCGGTAGCGGAGCGAGCGAGACACCGGCACGGCCCGGCCCGGCCGTACGCTCCAACACTTGCCTCACTCTGACAACCTCCCCGTATGTACCTTCTGAGTTCTGCCGCGAGAGGACCGTGCACTCAGTTCACTTCTGCCTCCCCTGCCCTGGGCGGTCGTCCGGAAACGGATGCTTAAAGTTATCTATCACGACGCTCCGAGGCCATTGTATTGCTACCGGCGATGTCGCGAGGCTGCCAACATACTACTCTACAAGCATTGAGACGAGGTGTTGCGAGTGTTTCAACGGACCGTTGATGCTGGATTGCTTTTTTGTGAGTCATTCGCGCCAATGCTACATACCTTTACTACAGTTGTATTAGTACATAAATCATACAACTATTCTGCTCTGCTCGTTAAATTTGTGACAATCTCAGATGAATTTTGTTGTGAAAGTAGACGTGAGGTGTTGAAATGTTTTCTAGAATTTTTAGATGCTGCATAAGTGATTTCAAAATTTAATGAAATTGTATGAGTTTTATTGTGAAAGCGCACGCGAGATGTTGTAATGCTATCCTGATGTTTTCTACTCTTGTTTTGTTTGGTTTTTTTATGTTGCCTAAGTAATTTCAAATTGTAACAAAAAAAAAATTGAGTTTTGTTGTGAAAGCAGGCCCAAATGTTGCAACGTTTTCCATACATTTGTTACAAGTTGTGTATTTCTCGTATTTTTCAAAATTCTACAAACACATGATCTTTTTGTTGCAAATGTTTGTGATTTTTGTTTAAAATAGGTTGTAATTTTTTTTTGCAATTTTATATGCAGCAAAAAAAGGCGTTGCTTAACCACCTTTTTATTGCTACAAACAAATTATTACATTTTGTAATTGTTTTCAATTTTGTGAAACCATGGTAAATCAATCTGCAATAAAAATTATTATTTAACCCCATTTTCTAGGATTATTTTTTTAAACATATTATGACAATTTGTTGCAATAATATATTTTCTGCACGATGTTAACAGTGTTCGGTAATTTTCATTTGCAAAAACTACGCTTCGAGCCACATGATGTGTCAAAGTTGACAAAACTAACCTCTACGTAAACTTTAGCATAAAATAGACCTAACCTGAAATAATTTCACAAACTAACCCTTTTCAGTAGCGCCTGCAAGACCGGCGCTATACTTCCCGCCATATGGCATCGCTAGACCCATCGGGCCGATACCATCTTAATGGGCTGGCCCATTTGTGTTGCCGCGGTGCGTAGCTAACCGAGGTGGGAGTTTAGTCCCACCTTGGAAGCTGAGAGGCGCGGAGACCAGCTTATAAGGGCGCGTGTGAGAGGTCTCCCGAGCTCCTCTCAAACACACACCTAGCTGGCCTCTGCCCGTGCCGAGGACGTGGTGATGATATTTGATTGTAGTCCTACATATGATGAGGTTGTGGAAAAAGTTCAGGAGCAATGGAAGTGGAATGACCCAAGTGACTTGGTCGAATTGGAAGGGCGGCATAATGTTGGGTTTGTAATGCACCTTTGTTGGAAGACAATGCCCCTCAACTCAGAGCAATGTTGGGTTGCATACAACAAGGTTGTGGCCAATTCGCAAGACAAGGCTCTCGAGTTGTTTGCCACTAAGAAGATTGATTCCTGGTTTGAGTTTGACTTGAACCGTCGTGCCTCCCCTTTGCATGGTAGGAGTCTGTATTGAAATGTTTCTCTTGTTGACCCGGATGGGAGCCCACCTCCAGTGACCCAAGATGAAATGATCCAACCTCCAATTATGCAACGTTTGAGCCTGACTCGAACGTATCAACATGAACCATTGTAAGAGGAGAATGACATACAAGGGATCAGACTATATGTGCCAACATAATGAATTCATAAAATGGATGGGATAACAAAGGGGTCTATAACAAATTAGAACATCGTACTCACGTAATACAATCTCTCAATGCATCCACCCTTTTCTAAATGTCATCACGATTATTCCCGTGGGAACAAAAAATAAATCCTTCTCGAACCTAACGAGCTTGAAGCGGAGCCCGCCGAAGATGTCTCATCTATTAAAAGTCTCATTTTAATTTTGTATTGATTATATTGTTTTGATTTTTTTTGCTTACATCTCGATTTCATTTCCAGTGACCCCTTTGACTGAATAATTATACTAAACATTAATAGTTATCTATAAAAATATCAAACAACAATACAAATCCAACGTATTTTACGTAGACCATCTCTCATATATTTTTTGGAGTAGATGAACATAAAAAGCAGTTATGGTAGGGACCCTAGAAGGGCCCTTAAATAGTCCCCTCTGTGAGTAAATCAAATATATACCAACAAAGGTCTAATTCACTCATTTATCCTAGCCCCTAGAGAGTGTTTCCAGGAACAGATATGATGGTTGCATTCGTACGATTTCCTTATATATTAATACGCTGATATTTACTTCCAAAATAATATCTAAGGACATCATCAAAGTATTGGGAACCAACATCGTTTTGGGGGTAGTAACTATCTATTTATGCCATGCTGATAACCAACATTGTTGTCTTGACGGTGATAAAAGTTTATAATATATATTACAGTTAAAAAAAGTAAAATATGTATTTTAGAATTATATGCCAGATAAGCGCAATCAAAATTAAGAATTTGGATGTTTAGCGACATGTTTTGATAGTGGATAGGAGCCCTAGATCTTGCGAGGTGGTTTGCCATTTGGTGTTCTCTTAATAAATTTTTATTGATCTAAGCATCTTTATCAGACCCCTCCACACCAGTGTCGCTTAAGTTTCATTCTAGTAGCCTTAGTCGATGCACTATCTACATCTTAATGGCCTCGTCTCCTGCAGTGGGCCGGCTTCACATACAACCTTTAGAGCATCATTAAAAAGTGGTTTTTACATCACAAACACACTTGGTGCTTTGCAGGATGATGTATTTTAGGGTACTGGTGGTGTACTAGGTGCTGTATTTGGACGACAGGATCATTGCCTTTGTATTATAGAAGAGGGAAAATGATCCAGTTAATAAAAAAACTAGACCCAAAAACTATACATTGTGCGATTAATTCAGAAAAACCGGCAAAAAACCACACACGGCAACTCATGGCATATTATTAACGCCGGATACAAGAGCACTTAGATCTAAGAACAGACGCCACGCCTTGTATCCAACAAGAGCCCCTAGACGACCTATAGTCAATTCATCGAACACTTTTGAGCCCCATTACAAAGTTTGTTGTTCTTGCTTGTTGCCCTCTGTGAACTCTAGAACGTATGAATTTTAGAATCACAAAAGATTCACCTGATGAATTAACAGAGTACTACCAATTCAGCTAGCACATGACCATATGAAATCAAAGCCTAGTGTTCTTTAGTTAGCACAGGACTAAAAATCATATCATCTGATGAATTAACAGATCATTACTACCAATTCAGCTAGCACATCAGCATCGTTTCCCGTCGACCCTTCCCCATACCGGTCACGCTGGGAGCGTGAGCGTGCCCCGGCCGGGACTGCGTTTCCGGACCAGGCGATCACCGCGCGACACGGCTCCTCGAGTCCGTCACGGTCACGCAGGTCATCTCCGAACCCACTTCGGATGAGTAGGCCGCCTAATATATCGAGTCGTGAAGTTTTTATTGGAATCTTGTTGTGTCACTGCACGTCTCTGGGTCGTCTCCAGCTCCGACTAGGATTGGAAAGCCGGCCGGTCCATCGATCGAGCTATATATAAGGCGCCCAGATATCAGAGCCCCAGAGCCAAAGCCGCCGAGCCTTCCGATCGATCCAGAGTTCCACAGACACACAGACGACACGAGACTCCCCGTTCCCGGCGGTTTCTCCTCGCCAAACGATCTTTGGACGATCACCACCACCATGGGCAACCTCTTCTCCTCCGCGCTCCCGCCCGCTCCCGCGCCGGCGGCGGTGAGGAGGATGCCGGACTTCACGCAGTCGGTGAAGCTCAAGTACGTCAAGCTCGGGTACCACTACCTCATCACCCACGGCGCCTACCTGGCGGTCCTCCCGCTCCCGGGCCTCGTCGCCGCGCACCTCTCCACCTTCACCGCCCGCGACCTCGCAGACATCTGGCTCCACCTCCAGTACAACCTCGTCTCGGCGCTCGCCTGCTCCGCGCTCCTCGTCGCCGCCTGCACCGCCTACCTCCTCACCCGCCCGCGCCCCGTCTACCTCGTCGACTTCGCCTGCTACAAGCCCCACCACGAGCGCCGCTGCACCCGCGCCCGCTTCATGGACTGCACCGAGCGCCTCGGCACCTTCACCGACGACAACGTCGCCTTCCAGCGCCGGATCGTCGAGCGCTCCGGGCTCGGCGAGGACACGTACCTGCCCGAGGCCGTGCTCAACATCCCGCCCAACCCCTCCATGGCCAACGCGCGCAGGGAGGCCGAGACCGTCATGTTCGGCGCGCTCGACCAGCTCTTCGCCAAGACCGGCGTCCGGCCGAAAGACATCGGGATCCTCGTCGTCAACTGCAGCCTCTTCAACCCGACACCGTCGCTGTCCGCCATGGTGGTGAACCACTACAAGCTTCGCGGGAACATCGTCAGCCACAACCTCGGCGGCATGGGGTGCAGCGCGGGGCTCATCGCCGTCGACCTCGCCAAGGACCTGCTCCAGGTGCACCCCAACACGTACGCCGTGGTCATCAGCATGGAGAACATCACCCTCAACTGGTACTTCGGGAACGACCGCTCCATGCTCGTCTCCAACTGCCTCTTCCGCATGGGTGGCGCCGCCATCCTGCTCTCGAACCGCCGCTCCGCGCGCGGCCAGTCCAAGTACCAGCTGGTGCACACGGTGCGCACGCACAAGGGCGCCGACGACAGGGCCTTCGGGTGCGTATACCAGAAGCAGGACGACGACGGCAAGACGGGCGTCTCGCTGTCCAAGGACCTCATGGCCATCGCCGGCGGCGCGCTCAAGACCAACATCACCACGCTCGGCCCGCTCGTGCTCCCCTTCAGCGAGCAGCTCCTCTTCTTCGCCACTCTCGCCGCCAAGAAGCTCTTCAACGCCAAGGTGAAGCCCTACATCCCGGACTTCAAGCTCGCATTCGAGCACTTCTGCATCCACGCCGGCGGCCGGGCGGTGCTGGACCAGATGGAGCAAAACCTGCAGCTGTCGGAGTGGCACATGGAGCCGTCCAGGATGACGCTGCACCGGTTCGGCAACACCTCCAGCAGCTCGCTCTGGTACGAGCTGGCCTACACCGAGGCCAAGGGACGGATCAAGAAGGGGGACAGGACGTGGCAGATCGCGTTTGGGTCGGGGTTCAAGTGCAACAGCGCCGTCTGGAGGGCGCTCCGGTCGGTGAAGCCGGCCAGGGAGTGGGAGATGGCCGGGAACCCATGGGCCGACGAGATCCACAGGTTCCCCGTCGCCGTGCCCAAGGTGTCCCCCATCGATCCCACCAGCTAGCCATTGATACCAACACGTCAGCTCGTCTTTTGATCGAAACTCTACTATAGCGAGATAGCTGCTTGATTGGCAGTATAGGAATTAAGCTAGGAATAGTTATTTGGCATTGTATCTGATTCATTAAACCTGTAGCGATCCGTGTTCTTCTGTGATGTGCTCGATCCGGGGATGCAGACATACAGGGTGCATGCGTGTACGAAATGTTGAGTGTATCTTCAGTTAATTGGATGTTTTAAATACAAAGTTTGTTCTTGTTTTATTTTCTTGCTCTTCATATGCTTGCGATGTTCAGAATCTGTTTCTTTCATCCTCCTCATGTGAGGACGCACACTTCTGGAACCCATGTCTGCTACCAGGGCCAATCTAACTGACTTGACAATGTTCTCCGCGTGTCTGCTTCATACTTGCGATGTTCTCGCTCATCCGTTCCTATCCTTCGTTCATGCACACTTGCGTATACCACGCTTCTGGAAGTTTTCTCCCTGCCGCTCTAGTGTCTTTTGTGGCTCAACAACGTGATTTTTCTTGCGGATAGTAAGTTCAAAGTTCTTAGCAGCTCTTGTGATTCGTGCCTAGGTTCAATACGAATTATTTCTGAGATCTATTTGAGTTAAATGAAACCGTATGAAATCTTGCTATTCCAGGAACATTCTTCACAAATTTCACATGTATGTGGACTATTTCAGTTGTTTTTCAATCAATTTACGGTTACTCTTGGTTCGTAAAAAAATTAACAACATGTCATAATGTCATATGGATAGAAAGTCATGCATATGATAACAAGAGGACTAGTGTGGATCGTGAAGGATTATGAACAGTAAATTATTAACCGGTAGATAGCGTCGCCAGACGCCAGTTGCCACTAGAAGTGTGTTTTCGCTTGTACCCAGCCATAAACTTGTTGGAGTCTCTACTTCAGTTGTTTTTCAATCAAATTACGGTTAATCTTGGTTCGTAAAAGAGTTATTCAAGATTTCATTATGATTTCATATATTAACAACATGCCATAATGTCATATGGATAGGAAGACCTCACGCACGAAGATAAGGGAGGGCGAGCAGGGGCTACGCCCCCCCCCCCCCCCCCCCCATGTTTGTGATTTTCATTGGAAGATTAGGCATGCCAAGTTCTTAGCTAGCTTAGCCCCCCTCATTAAAATTACACACTTGCTTTGCCCTCCTTAAGCTTAGTTTCTGGCTCCGTAAGTCATGCATGACAAGACTAGCCTGGATCGTGAAGGATTGCGAACGACCAATTATTAACGGGTACTGATGGCGCGGTGATGATGGTGCCAGAAAACTTGTTAGCGTTTGTTGATGAAGAAGAAATGACCGGCCAGTTGGAAACTCCAAGAGAAGGTTTGATGAATATAGCAGTAAGTTTTCCCTCAATTATGAAACCAAGGTAGTCAATCCAGTAGGAGGGAGACAAACGACCGAAGGTGATACCCACTAGCTGCGTGATGCTCTAACAAGGACGCCGTTAACGATTTCTTGTTAGCGCGTCTTCAACCAGTAGCAACGTGGAACCTGCACACAACACAACCAAATACTTTGTTCCCAACTTACGATGAGGTTGTCAATCTCACCGGTTTGCTTGAAACAAAGGGTCTGAGCGTATCGAGTGGAAAGTAATAATAGTATGCGAGTAAAGTAAATAGTGGGAGTAAAGTAAACAGGTGATGGCAATATAAAGGAAATAGGACCGGGGTCCACAGTTCAATAGCGGTGCCTCTCCATAAGATAAAATAATACATGCTGGGTAAACAAATTACAGTTGGGCAATTGATAGAATAAAGACAACGTGCATATGTCGAGAGGATCACTATGAGATTTACTCTAGGCATTACAACAAGATACATAGACCGCCATCCAACTGCATCTATGACTAATAATCCACCCACGGGGAATCATCCGAGGACCCCGTGAATATTAAGTTACGAACAACAGATAACTGCATTAAGCAAAGTGTGTAATGTAAACAAAGCATATGCCCTTGAGCATATGAATGTTGTTTTCCCCCTAGTAGCAACAGCACATCTACAACCTTAGAGGTTTCTGTCACTCCCCCAGATTAAATAGAGGCATAAACCCACTATCGAGCATAAATACCCCCTCTTGGAGTCACTAGCAACTACTCAGCCATGATAGCTACTAACAACGGAGAGCATGCAAGATCATAAACAACATAGAGATAACATAAGATAAAATTCAGTACTTCAACTCAATCATAACACCAATATTCATCAGATCCCAACAAACACAACATGTAGAATTACATAACGGTGATCTCGATCATGTAAGGCAGCTCACGAGATCTACACATGAAGCACATGGTGGAGAAGACAACCATCTAGCTACTGGTATGGACCCATAGTCCAAGGTAGACTACTCACTCATCGCGCCGGAGGCAAGCATGGCGATGAAGAAGACCTCCGGTGGCGATTCCCCTCTCTGGCAAGGTGCCGGGAAGAGCTTCTGGACCCTCCCGATCTTCGGGTCGACGGCGGCGGCGGATCGCGATGTGTTCTGGAAAAGTGATTGGGTATTTAGGTTTTTCCCGTCGGGGGGTCTTTATAGGCGAAGAGGCGGCGTCTGAAGTGGACCAGGGGGCCCACACCACTAGGGGGCGCGGGCCAGCCCTAGGCCGCGCCACCCTGTGGTGTGGCCGCCCTCTAGCTCGGCTCCGTCTCCTCTTTGGTGTTCTGGAAGCTCCGTGAAATATCTGGACGACTGGCTTTGGTTTTGTCCAATTCCGAGAATATTTCCTGTGTAACTTTTCTGAAACACAAAAACAGCAGAAAACAGGGAACTGGCACTGTGGCATCTCATTAATAGGTTGGTTCCAGAAAATGCATAAAAATGTCACGAAGTGTAACGAAACACTAAACAAATGGTGTAAAAACAAGCATAGAGCATCAAAAATTATGGATACATTGGAGACGTATCAGCATCCCCAAGCTTAACTCTTGCTCGTCCTCGAGTAGGTAAGTGATAACAAAAGAAATAATTTTTGAGGTGACATGCACCTACACAATCTTGACCATATATGTAAGCGTTGTGCGCTGGGATCAAAAGAACTTAAAACATGGGCATGAAAGATATAATCTTGATAGAAGAAACTTAGCAACCATGTTATAACATAAAAATGAACACAAACAAAAGATCATGAAAATGAAACAATGAAAGTCAAACGTGTGTTCGAATCATAAGGAAAAACATATAAATGGTTTTCAGCTTGTCCTTCATGGAGTAGCAAAACATAAATGCATAGGACACCTTCAAGTTTAAGAGGGCGACTAGATACAAATAATTTGAGAACAAGTGAAACCAACAATATGAATCAATCAATGAAAACTTTGGGACAATGCACATTATACTCAGAATGACAACTATGCTCTCTTAATGGTGCATAAAGATAGAAGGTGGTGACTCAACATAAAAGTACAAGAAAGGCCCTTCGCGGAGGGAAGCAGTGATTGCAAGTTTTATAAACCTTCAAAAATTATGGTACTTACCGGCTTTGAGCTCTCATTGCCCCCATCATAAGCATCTTGAATGGTTAAAGTTAATGCGAGAACACTTATGCTGCATATGCTTGACAAATCATAAGTTGAAAACCTCATGTCCCGTGAAATATGAATACCCAAACCTCATGCTACTCGACTTAGAGTCCCAAGCAAGCTCTTGTCATTGTAAATATATGTGTATCATCGAGAACCGCCAACGGGGTACCTCCGTGCCCGATGACATGGAACAAGCCCACATCAAAATGACAGGACAAACAGACAATGAACAACTCGGCATCTCTTTTATTTACCATAGGTATAGCTTTTTATTGCGAGATGCGTCGTCGAATGTTCACTATGGGCATGCTGTAAATTTTCACCATGAATTATGCATGGCTTAGATTAGCGGCCCAGGCGTTTCCCTAACACATAAAAACTCCATGATCCCGCAAGATTCCCAACTTATTTCACATCGCGAGTATCCATAAACAAAAGATCACGATATCAACTCAAATGAAAGATAGTGCAATGTTGAAAGCTTGCCCCATGACGGCATGGCTGGGCTAATTCCCAACTTACAACTTGCAAGCATAACAACTCAACATAAGAGACCACAATGTCAAAATTTTAAAACGAGAAAAGTAAAGTGTGCCATCCGGTTCGTGAGAGCTTTACTGACCAATTTTTGCATAACACCAAAAAGAGTTTAATTTGAAGGATAGATAAAAGCAAGTCAAATGTACTTTGGAATAGCAAATTGCTAAAAGGTATGTATGGTGGACACTTTGGAACAACTTGGTTTTTAGGAGTTGGATGCACGAGTAGAGCTCATACTCAGTACAAAATGAAGGCTAGCAAAAGACTGGGAGCGACCAACTAAGAGAGCAATAACGGCCATAATCATGCATAGCGACAAAGCGACATTAAAAGAAGCATAAGATGGCATCAAAAGTCAAAAACTAAATGATCATAGAGGCAATGGCAACTTTATATGAGTCTAACATGTGTGAGCATGCGCCAAGTCAACCCAAATAAAGCATCAAAGGAGAAAACCAAAATAATGCTTCCAAATAATAAAAACAACGCATAATTTTTTCAAAGGCTCATTAAGCAATCTCAGTCATTTGAGATAAGTCATGCTACAGCAAAACCACTAAGCATACTATCAAAAAGACATCAAGCACGACATGAAAAAGCCTAGGCCGCAGTCTACACAAGCTCCTTCTTGTACCACTTTTTTGCATAAAGCTTTTTCTCTTTTCCAACACCATTCAAACTTTTTATAACCAACTCTTTTGATGAAAACCAACATAGACCAGAGGTCAAAATACACCTTGATAAAAAGATATAACAAGATCTGAACAAAAATCAAGGCAAAAATCGAAAGCTAAAAGCAGTTCTAGAAAAAGAGAACACTCGATCAAGTCCGTTTTTCACTCTTATCGTTCAACGAGTGTTCTCGGCAAATGAAAAGCAAGGCAACTTCTCCAAAAGGAATTTGTTGGGGTCCAACCATTTATTGCAGCAAACAAAACTAAACAAAACTAAAAACAACTGACGCTCCAAGAAAAACACATAATGCATGAAGCAATAAAAATATAGTGCGTTGAAAGGTGACCTGATTTTTGCGATGAAGAAGGGGTGCCTCGGGGGCATCCCCAAGCTTTGACGCTTGTAATTCTTGGATATTTCTTGGGATGACATGGGCATCCCCAAGCTTGAGCTTTTATCCATTCTTCAACTCATCTCATCATTCTCCAATCCCTACACTTGAAAACTTCCTTCATACAAAACTAAACACAAATCTATTAGCAACATTAGTGTAAGCATAACATTGAATCAACCCTTTTTGCTTCAGGTTTCAACTCAAAACCACCACATATAAAGCATATACTACTGTAGCAACTTCCCCAAAAGTTCCGTGATCAAAAGAACTCAAAAAGAAAGCGATAAAGCGACAAACACAAATATTGGCAGAAATCTGTCAAAACAGAACATCTGAAAAGGTCGAATTTTTAGAGGGTTTTCTGTTGCTCAAATCAAAAAGTGTTCAACTAATGAAAGTTTGGATATAACCTGGGGCATATGCACAAGAAATCACAGGTCCAAAAGATATACAGATAATTTTCACGAATTTTTACGGTGCAGCACCGAAAACTGTTTCAGGACAGCAACATCCCCAAATCTTACCTCACTCAAATTAGAGGCTTCTCTTGGCACAACAACGAAATAAAAAAGGATAAGGAGAGCTTATTACAGTAGAAATAACTTCCAAGACTCAAATAAAATAAAATGTACTGAAAGTAAAAATATTGGGTTATCTCCCAAGAGTGCTTTTCTTTAACGCCTTTGAGCTAGGCGCAGAAAATGCGAATCAAGTAATATCAAGAGAGGCATTAAGATCCACGGTAGGAACAAAGAAATGAATTCTGTCCAAATGAGTTTTTGAGTACCCCTTGTAGTCACGCCTTGGTACACTACTTTCATCAAAAAGATTTTCAGGACAAATCCAACTAAAATTATTTTCCAAGGCATCATGAATTCCTACAAGTTTACAAGGTATTGGCATTCTAGAATCTTCATTGGGTGTACCAACAACTTCTACAGGCGAACCAAGCTTGTTAAATTTCTTAAAAACTTCCCTAGCCTCAATGGCAACATCTCTAAATTCTATGCGCAAAGTTTTCAAGATAAAAGCTTTCTTTTCGGGATCCTCAATATCATGAAGCTTAAGAAATATGTATTGCATAAAAGGATTAAGGCTAGCAAACCTAGCTTCCAATATGTGAATTAAATAAGCAGAAGCAACTTCATAACTAGGAGCAAGCTCAGCCAAAGACTTTTTCTCAACATCTTTATGCATACTAATATGATTAAAGAACTCCTCAATGTTACTTTTTCCAATAATTGAACCACTACCTACTGAGAGGTCCTCCAAAACGTACTTAGAAAACAACATAATGAACTAAAGTAAAGAAATAACAACTATCAAGGATTATAATTTTTTTGGGTTTTTGATAAAACGATGCAAGTAAAAATAAAGTAAAGCAAAACTTAAAACAAAGTAAAGGATGTGCGTGCGAAACTCCCCTTGCAGAAGTCTTCTTCCTCCCCGGCAACGGCGCCAGAACACTTGTTGATGGCGTGGTGATGATGGTGCCAGAAAACTTGTTGGCGTTTGTTGATGAAGAAGAAATGACCGGCCAGTTGGAAACCCCAAGAAAAGGTTTGATGAATATAGCAGCAAGTTTTCCCTTAGTTATGAAACCAAGGTAGTCAATCCAGTAGGAGGGAGACAAACGACCGAAGGTGATGCCCACTAGCTGCGTGATGCTCTAACAAGGGTGCCGTTAATGATTTCTTGTTAGCGCGTCTTCAGCCAGTAGCAATGTGGAACCTGCACACAACACAACCAAATACTTTGTTCCCAACTTACGATGAGGTTGTCAATCTCACCGGTTTGCTTGAAACAAAGGGTATGAGCGTATTGAGTGGAAAGTGATGATAGTATGCGAGTAAAGTAAACAGTGCAAGTAAAGTAAACAGGTGATGGCAATATAAAGGAAATAGGACTGGGGTCCACAGTTCACTAGCGGTGCCTCTCCATAAGATAAAATAATACATGCTGGGTAAACAAATTACAGTTGGGCAATTGATAGAATAAAGACAACGTGCATATGTCGAGAGGATCACTATGAGATTTACTCTGGGCATTACAACAAGATACATAGACCGCCATCCAACTGCATCTATGACTAATAATCCACCCACGGGGAATCATCCGAGGACCCCGTGAATATTAAGTTGCGAACAACAGATAACTGCATTAAGCAAAGTGTGTAATGTAAACAAAGCATATGCCCTTGAGCATATGAATGTTGTTTTCCCCCTAATAGCAACAGCACATCTACAACCTTAGAGGTTTCTGTCACTCCCCCAGATTAAATAGAGGCATGAACCCACTATCGAGCATAAATACCCCCTCTTGGAGTCACTAGCAACTACTCGGCCAAGATAGCTACTAACAAGATCATAAACAACATAGAGATAACATAAGATAAAATTCAGTACTTCAACTCAATCATAACACCAATATTCATCGGATCCCAACAAACACAACATGTAGAATTACATAACGGTGATCTCGATCATGTAAGGCAGCTCACGAGATCTAAACATGAAGCACATGGTGGAGAAGACAACCATCTAGCTACTGCTATGGACCCATAGTCCAAGGTAGACTACTCACTCATCGCGCCGGAGGCAAACATGGCGATGAAGAAGACCTCCGGTGGCGATTCCCCTCTCCGGCAGGGTGCCGGGAAGAGCTTCTGGACCCTCCTCATCTTCGGGTCGACAGCGGCGGCGAATCGCGATGCGTTCTGGAAAAGTGATCGGGTATTTAGGTTTTTCCCGTCGAGGGGTCTTTATAGGCGAAGAGGCGGCGTCTGAAGTGGACTGATGTCTACGCACGCGTCTGTTCTTGTAGACCGTGTTGGACCTCCAAGTGCAGAGGTTTGTAGAACAGCATCAAGTTTCCCTCAGGTGGATCACCCAAGGTTTATCGAACTCAGGGAGAAAGAGGTCAAAGCTATCCCTCTCAAACAACCCTGCAATTACGATACAGAAAGTCTCTTGTGTCCTCAACACACCCAATACACTTGTCAGATGTATAGGTGCACTAGTTCGGCGAAGAGATAGTGAAATACAAGTAGTAGTGATGATTATGAGTAGTAAATGTAATATGAAATAAGTATCGCTGCAAGCAAACATGTAACAAAACTGAATGGAAACGGTGTGCAGTGCTTGGAAACAAGGCCTATGGATCATACTTTCACTAGTGGACACACTCTCAACAAATATAACATAATCGAACCAATAGATACTATCATCAATATGCAACTCAAAACAATTCTCTAATGGAAAACATACACTAATCATGCGTAGGGCTACGAAGCACTCCTCAAAGTCCGTATGTACCCAAACTAGATTGTCCCACGCTATCACCGTGAACGCACTAGATGGTTCCAACAAACACCAATATTTCATAGAGACGTTAACCAAAAAGATACACATGATGCACACACTAGTCACCTTTACACCATGATACGAGGTACCTCCGGAGAGTACAATAATAAAGCATAGGAGTAGCATAATATCTGAATAATAACATCTACCAATTCAACTAGATACAAAGCTCATGATCACATAAAGATCACATCATGGGAGAGAGAGGTGAACCACATAGCTACCGGTAGAGCCCTCAGCCCCGGGGGAGAACTACTCCCTCCTCATCATAGGAGACAGCAAGGTTGATGGAGATGGCGGTGAGGTCAATGGAGACGGCGGAGACGGCGATGGAGACCGATGGAGATGGCTCCGGGGGCAATTCCCCGTCCCAGCAGGGTGCCGGAATAGAGACTTCTGTCCCCCGAAATTTGTCTTCGACGGCGGCGGAGCTGCGGAACTGTTCTAGGAAAAACGCCGATTATTTTAGGGTTTTCCGTCGGGAGGCTTCTTATAGGCAAAGGGGCATTGTCAGAGGTGGACCAGGGTGGTCTCACCACAGGTGGGCGCAGCCAGGGGCTGGGCCGCGCCCCCTGGTGGTGAGGCCAGCCTCTGGCCCCCCTCCGGCTCCCATTTGGTCCTCGTCCTTCGTCTGGGAAAAATAGGAGTTCTGGAACTTGTTTCGTCCAATTCCGAGAATATTTCCTGTGTAGCTTCTCTGAAACATAAAAATAGCAGAAAACAGGGAACTGGCACTGTGGCATCTTGTTAGTAGGTTAGTTCCGGAAATCACATAAAAACGCCACAAAGTGTAACGAAACACAAGGCAAATGGTGCAAAAACAAGCATGGAGCATCAAAAATTATAGATACGTTTGAGATGTATCAGCATCCCCAAGCTTAACTCCTGCTCGTCCTCGAGTAGGTAAGTGATAACAAAAGAATAATTTTTGAGGTGACATGCACCATCACAATTTGATCAACGAGGTAGAGCATTGAGTGCTGAGATCAAAGAACTTAAAACATGGGCATGAAAGATATGATCTTGATAGAAGAAACTTAGCAACCATGTTATAACATGAAAAAAACACAAATGAAAGATCATGAAAATGAAACAATGAAAGTTAAACGTGTGTTCAAATCATATGGAAAACATAACAAATGGTTTTCAGCTTGTCCCTCATGGAGTAGCAAAACATAAATGCATAGGACACCTTCAAGTTTAAGAGGGCGACTAGATACAAATAATTTGAGAACAAGTGAAACCAACATCATGAATCAATCAATGAAAACTTTGGGACAATGCACATTATACTCAGAATGACAACTATGCTCTCTTAGACGGTGCATAAAGTTAGAAGGTGGTGACTCTACAAAAAAGTAAAAGAAAGGCCCTTCGCGGAGGAAAGCAGTGATTGCAAGTTTTATAAACCTTCAAAAATTATGGTACTTACCGGCTTTGAGCTCTCATTGCCCCCATCATAAGCATCTTGAATGGTTAAAGTTAATGCGAATACAATTATGTTGCATATGCTTGACAAATCATAAGTTGAAACCTTGTGTCCCGTGAAATACGAATACCCAAACCTCATGCTACTCGACTTAGAGTCCCAAGCAAGCTCTTGTCATTGTAAGTATACACGTATCATCGAGAACCGCCAACGGGGTACCTCCGTGCCCGATGACATAGAACAAGCCCACATCAAAATGACAGGACAAACAGACAATGAACACCTCAACATCTCTTTTATTTACCATTGGTATAGCTTTTTATTGTGAGATGCGTCGTCGAATGTTCACTATGGGCATGCTGTAAATTTTCACCATGAATTATGCATGGCTTAGATTAGCGGCCCAGGCGTTTCTCTAACACGTATACAAACTCCATGATCCCGCAAGATTCCCAATTCATTTCACACCGCGAGTATCCATAAACAAAAGATCACGATATCAACTCAAATGAAAGATAATGCAATGTTGAAAGCTTGCCCCATGACGGCATGGCTGGGCTAATTTCCAACTTACAACTTGCAAGCATAACAACTCAACATAAGAGAGCCACAATGTCAAAATTTTAAAACAAGAAAAGTAAAGTGTGCCACCCGGTTCGTGAGAGCTTTACTAACCAATTTTCGCATAACACCAAAAGAGTTTAATTTGAAGGATAGATAAAAGCAAGTCAAATGTACTTTGGAATAGCAAATTGCTAAAAGGTATGTATGGTGGACACTTTGGAACAACTTGATTTTTAGGAGTTGGATGCACGAGTAGAGCTCATACTCAGTACAAAATGAGGGCTAGCAAAAGACTGGGAGCGACCAACTAAGAGAGCAATAACGGCCATAATCTAGCGACAAAGCAACATTAAAAGAAGCATAAGATGGCATCAAAAGTCAAAAACTAAATGATCATAGAGGCTATGGCGACTTTGTATGAGTCTAACATGTGTGAGCATGCGCCAAGTCAACCCAAATAAAGCATCAAGGAGAAAACCAAAATAATGCTTCCAAATAATTAAAATAACGCATGATTTTTTCAAAGGCTCATTAAGCAATCTTAGTCATTCGAGACAAGTCATGCTACAGCAAAACCACTAAGCATACTATCAAAAAGACATCAAGCACGACATGCAAAAGCCTAGGCCGCAGTCTACACAAGCTCCTTTTTGTACCACTTTTTTGCATAAAGCTTTTTCTCTTTTCCAACACCATTCAAACTTTTTATAGCCAACTCTTTTGATGAAAACCAACATAGACCAGAGGTCCAAATACACCTTGATGCAAAGATAAAACAAGATCTGAATAAAAATCAAGGCAAAAAACAAAGGCTAAACACAGTAGCAGAAAAAGAGAACACTCGTTAAACGATAAGAGTGAAAACTAGAGTGTTCTTGGCAATGAAAAACGAAGTTCATCTCCTCCAAAAAGAATATGATGTGATCCAACCATTTATTCCAGCAAACAAAACAAAATAAAACTGAAAGCAAAAGTAAAGACTCTCCAAGAAAAACGCAAAATGCATGAAGCAATAAAAATATAGTGTGTTGAAAGGTGACCTGATTTTTGCCGATGAAGAAGGGGTGCCTTGGGGGCATCCCCAAGCTTTGACGCTTGTACTTCTTGGATATTTCTTGGGGTGCTGGGCATCCCCAAGCTTGAGCTTTTGTCCATTCTTCAACTCATCTCATCATTCTCCAATCCCTACACTTGAAAACTTCCTTCATACAAAACTAAACACAAATCTATTAGCAACATTAGTGTAAGCATAACATTGAATCAACCCTTTTTGCTTCAGGTTTCAACTTAAAACCACCACATATAAAGCATATACTACTGTGGCAACTTCCCCAAAAGTTCCGTGATCAAAAGAACTCAAAAACAAAGCGATAAAGCGGCAAATACAAATATTGGCAGAAATCTGTCAAAACAGAACAGCTGACAAAGGTCAAATTTTTAGAGGGTTTTCTGTTGCTCAAATCAAAAAGTGTTCTACTAATGAAAGTTTGGATATAACCTGGGGCATATGCAAAAGAAATCGCAGGTCCAAAAGATTTACAGAGAATTTTCACGAATTTTTATGGTGCAGCACCGAAAACTGTTTCAGGACAGCAACATCCCCAAATCTTACCTCACTCAAATTAGAGGCTTCTCTTGGCACAAAAACGAAATAAAAAGGATAAGGAGCGGTTATTACAGTAGTAATAACTTCCAAGACTCAAATAAAAGAAAAATTACTGAAAATAAACAATGGGTTATCTCAAAAGAGTTCTTTTCTTTAACGCCTTTGAGCTAGGCGCAGTAATTTGCAAAGATGCTCATGTGGGTGCTATATAGGAGCTTGAGGCAAAGGCGCCATATAAGAACTTGAAGCAATAGAGAGCATCAAAAAGCAAATGTGAAATACATTTAAATCTGAACCACTTCCTATGAAAAATAATCTTGTAAAGAGACAAGTCATGAAAGCGCAAAGTAAAAAGCATAGGAAGGCAAAACAAGTACAACTTCAAGAGTTGCAACATAAAGAGGGGAAACTCAATATTGTTGAGATCCATCAAACCATGTTTCCCTCTCTCATAATAACTTTTAGTAGCATCATGAATAGAACTAACAATATAACTATAACATAAAGCATCCCTATCATGAGCCACATGCATAAAAGAATTAATACTCCCCACATGAACAATCGTAGTAGGAGCAGATTCAACAGAATAATTATTCTCATCACCATAATCATCAAAAATAGGAGGCATATTGTAATCATAACTAATTTTCTCCTCAAAAGTAGGTGAACTGGAAATATTATACCCATCATCATAACCATCATAAACTAGAGGCTTAGTATCATCACAAGCTAGAGAACAGCTATTTTGCAAAGCATATTCATCAAACATATCATCATAAGAAGGAACATGGATAGTACTAATGGTACAACAATTATTAACCTTAGAATTTGTACCAAAAAGATTTTTAATATCAAAAGTAGAGTGCTTTTCCTAATCATGATCACTAACATAGGTAACAGGCATGAGAACATCATCCCAATCAGAATTATCATAATCTATAGCAGGATCATAACGCTTAGGGGAAGATACCGTGTCCTCTCACCTCTTACTCCTCTTCTTCTTCTTCATACTCTTCTTACTCTCTCCTTTAGGAGGGAGAGACTTGAAGGGCATCTTCTCCATATATCCTTTAGGAGGGAAAGGCATCTTCTCCACATAATTTGGTTTGCTGACAGAAACAACAAAAGAAACTTTGGAGGATTCCTCCTCTCTATTAATAAGATCGAAACATCTATTAGTCCTATCATAGCTTGGCAAAACATCATGTTTTATAAGATCTTGTAAGTAAGTATTTGCGAGGCAATCTTCAGCACAATAGAGACGACGACCACGAAGGATGCTATTAATATCAACATCTCTCATATCAACCAAAGAAATCTTTCTAGATATCTCTTCACAATTCAAAAACAAAGTAAGCTCATCATGCTGATTGAGAGTAATCTTATCATCACAATGCAAATCTGTGGTACTCGTTTGATTAATTGGGCATTGAAAATTAAAGTGACCCTTTTTATCGCAAAGTTCACAAAGAAAAGGATAAAGCTCACAAACCCTTTCACCAAGCTCATCTAGATCCCTGAGCCACATATTGGTTTCTTCATTCCCGTGGGTGATGCAATAATCTTCCTTGTTATGACTCTGTTCACAATGTCTATGTACTCCACAAAAATTAACATGCTTATAGGAAATAAGACTTTTAGAAGTTCGAGCATGTTTATTGCAATCATCAACAACAATATCACTTTCTATGCAAGTGTCCTTAAAAGGTTCATGATACACGTCCCCATTTCCTTTAGGAACATTCATATGGGAAGCAAAGGCTTTAAAGCAATCAACCATAATTTGAGGATCAAGACCATATTTAGCACTAAGCTCTTGAAAATCAGCAGTTTCAGCAAAAGACTTAATGCAATCAAACTCGTAATTCATACCTGATCTTTTACCTTTGTCGCTATCCCAACCTTCAATATTGTTTTGAATTATTTCAAGCATATCCCACTTGGTGTCAACATCCTTGCTTGTGAAAGACCCATCAAAGCATGCATCTAGATAGTCCTTATAATATCCTGAAAGCCTTGCATAAAAATTATTAATAACAATATTATGGGGAAGATCATGAATAGGACATTTGTGCATTAGTAACTTCAATCTTCCCCATGCTTGGGCAATGCTTTCTCCCTCATGCGGATGAAAATTATAAATGTAATTCCTATCTTTATAAACCTGACTAGAAGGATAGAATTTAGAATAAAAGAGAGGTACAATTTCCTCCCAGTCAATAGATCGACCATCCTTTAGTGTTTTATACCATTCCGTAGCTCTACCTTTCAGTGATAAAGAGAATAGCTTCTTCTTAACTTGGTTCATTGAAATACCTGCACACTGGAACAACTCGCATAATCCATGTATAAAAAGCAAATGATCACCAGGATGGACAGTTCCATCTCCTAAATAGCAGTTATTCATAGCACGATCAACAATTTTCATAGGTATTTTAAAAGGATGAGGAGCACAAGCATCATTAGAGACATCACATATGGGAGATAAAATATCATCAGAGCAAACTTTCTCCACTAAAGCTGGGGAACTAAAAATATCATGCTTAACAAAACCAGCTTCCCCAAGCGTAGACTTTTCTATAGCATTAGCAGTAACGGTATTCAAAGCATTCGTACTAATAACAATGCTATGCGAAATAAGCTCCGAAGGTTTTTCAATTTTCTCTTCAAATCTAAACTCAGGAAAAAGACTAAAGAACTCTTTACTTTCCATTAAGCCTAACTAGTGAAAATAAAAACAAGAAACAAAAAGGTATAATTGCAGAATTTAAAGGAAATAACTCTGAGCACTCACACAGGAGGATGCGAGTACCTTTTACCTTACCTCCCCGGCAACGGCGCCAGAAAAGAGCTTGATATCTACGCACACGTCTGTTCTTGTAGACAGTGTTGGGCCTCCAAGTGCAGAGGTTTATAGAATAGCAGCAAGTTTCCCTCAGGTGGATCACCCAAGGTTTATCGAACTCAGGGAGGAAGAGGTCAAAGCTATCCCTCTCAAACAACCCTGCAATTACGATACAGAAAGTCTCTTGTGTCCCCAACACACCCAATACAGTTGTCAGATGTATAGGTGCACTAGTTCGGTGAACAGATAGTGAAATACAAGTAGTAGTGATGATTATGAGTAATAAATGTAATATGAAATAAGTATCGCTGCAAGCAAATATGTAACAAAACTGAATGGAAACGGTGTGCAATGCTTGGAAACAAGGCCTAGGGATCATACTTTCACTAGTGGACACACTCTCAACAAATATAACATAATCGAACCAATAGATACTATCATTAATATGGAACTCAAAACAATTCTCCAATGGAAAACATACACTAATCATGCGTAGGGCTATGAAGCACTCCTCAAAGTCCGTATGTACCCAAACTAGATTGTCCCACACTATCACCGTGAACGCACTAGATGGTTCCAACAAACACCAACATTTCATAGAGACATTAACCAAAAAGATACACATGATGCACACACTAGTCACCTTTACACCATGATACGAGGTACCTCCGGAGAGTACAATAATAAAGCATAGGAGTAGCATACTATCTGAATAATAACATCTACCAATTCAACTAGATACAAAGCTCACGATCACATAAAGATCATATCATGGGAGAGAGAGGTGAACCACATAGCTACCGGTAGAGCCCTTAGCCCCGGGGGAGAACTACTCCCTCCTCATCATAGGAGACAGCAAGGTTGATAGAGATGGCGGTGAGGTCGATGGAGACGGCGGAGACGGCGATGGAGACCGATGGAGATGGCTCCGGGGGCACTTCCCCGTCCCGGCAGGGTGCCAGAACAGAGACTTATGTCCCCTGAAATTTGTCTTTGACGGCGGCGGAGCTGCAGAACTGTTCTGGGAAAAACGCCGATTGTTTTAGGGTTTTCCATCGGGAGGCTTCTTATAGGCGAAGGGGCGTCGTCAGAGGTGGACCAGGGTGGTCTCACCACAGGTGGGCACGGCCAGGGGCTGGGCCGCGCCCCCTGGTGGTGAGGCCAGCCTCTGGCCCCCCTCCGGCTCCCGTTTGGTCCTCGTCCTTCATCTGGGAAAATAGGAGTTCTGGAACTTGTTTCGTCCAATTCCGAGAATATTTCATGTGTAGCTTTTCTGAAACACAAAAATAGCAGAAAATAGGGAACTGGCACTGTGGCATCTTGTTAGTAGGTTAGTTCCGGAAATCGCATAAAAACGCCACGAAGTGTAACAAAACACAAGGCAAATGGTACAAAAACAAGCATGAAGCATCAAAAATTATAGATACGTTTGAGACATATCATGGACCAGGGGGCCCACACCACCAGGGGGCGCGGGCTAGCTCTAGGCCGCGCCACCCTGTGGTGTGGCCGCCCTCTGGCTCGGCTCCGTCTCCTCTTCGGTGTTCTGGAAGCTCCATGAAATATCTGGACGACTGGCTTTGGTTTCGTCCAATTCCGAGAATATTTCCTGTGTAACTTTTCTGAAACACAAAAACAACAGAAAACAGGGAACTGGCACTGTGGCATCTCGTTAATAGGTTAGTTCCGGAAAATGCATAAAAATGCCACGAAGTATAACGAAACACTAAACAAATGGTGTAAAAACAAGCATGGAGCATCAAAAATTATGGATACGTTGGAGACGTATCAGGTACCTAGCGTCATCACTCGCCACTAGAAGTGCATTTTCACTCGTACCCAACCATAAATTTCCTAATCTATATGGCCGATTTTTTACCGTGCTACACTTGCCTATCAGTTACTGTGGGATCAAGAAAGACATGTGTGCAAATGCAAAGAAACGCATAAACTAAATCAATGAAGTGGCCTCCATGGTAGCATGTATTACAAGATTCTATTTGGCACACGAGGATACACTACTGTTTGCGGAGTGTTCGAATGGTTTGCCAAGTGTGAACTCATGGACACTTAGTATATAACACATTTCCGAGTTTCCTTGATGAACTTACATAGCTCTGGAAGAACGTACTTAGCTCTGTGACGGTGGCTGATATTTCTCGAGTGTCCTTTAATGGACACTCGGCAGATATTTTTGTATTTTTCCTGCCAATCTTCTCTAGCATGCCCTTCTCTTCGTGATACTTTTTAATCTTTATCGAGAGCTACACTCTGCAAAGGTTGCTTTGACGAGATCGTCTTTTGGCACTCGGCGAAGGCCCCATTTTCCTATTTTATTTCTTTATTTCACTCGATGAAGAACCTACTTGATGTTCTACACCAATACTTCTCGAAGACTCTCAACCAGACATACGTCGAGGATGGAAAAAGCGCTAGGCATAAGCGAGGCGGTTGACATTCGCCTAGTGCCTAGGTGAATAAGCGAGGCGGTTGACATTCGCCTAGTGCCTAGGTGACGCTTAAGCCTCCTAGGCGCAGCCTAGGCGGGTGTATATCTGTTGCCATCAAGTGTGTATATAGGTTATTACATGTGAATACACATTAATTAAAAGCATGTAAATAAGTAAATTACTAACAACTACCATTAGAATGTTGAGCATCTGTCTCCTAAGTGAATTAGGGTATAATTTCTGATTAAGGAAGATAATTTCTTGGTTGCCCTGCCTATACTTCCGCTTATGCCCTAGGCGAGGCGTTTGTCCATCGCCTAGTGCCTAAGCGTGCTTAAGCATTGCCTAGGCGTCGCCTTTTCCAACATTGCGTCGAGCCAAGACCGCGAGATCAACATGGCATGCAAGACTATGAAGACCTAGGATGCAACATATAGACACCTACCACTGATGTCTATATATATACTCTATAGACTCCATAAGAGGAGCTTGAATAATCACACCAAGTCGAGGGTATAGATTCCACATGCATAAGCCCTAGATCAAATATGTAAACCTTGTCGGGTGCATCTATAAGCTTGTCAAATTCATTTCCTAATATTGCATAATCTTTTGATCACATCGATAATAATGTTTGATAAAAGTTCTTCATCAACATCATGTCTTTGAGCCAAACCTATTGACTTGAGCCTCTTGTCGAACAAATAAATCCGTCTCCGAGTGGATTGACTTGGGATCGTGAAAACAATCGTTGTCATAACTGCACTTTTATTTACACTATTGCATTTTCATTAGTTTTTTTACTTTATTTTGCATTAGTTGTTATCATGTACTTACACGTCATATGTGCTTGACAACCACCATAATGGAGCTGGCCACTCAAGACAATTACTCTGTTATTATATGTTGCTTGAAAAGGATAAAGAAGAGGGAAGTGCTATTTCTTTGAGAGCTTGATATAAGGGATTTCTATTTTTGTGCCCTCGGGTCCTTAGTTGTGCTCAGTTTTCCCCAGCCGCTTAACTTTTCCTCAGTTTTCCCCTCGCTCTAGTTTGAAACCCCTCGCAGACGCTCGGACGGGAGGGTTGCGGTCTGGTCAGAGGCCTTGACTATTACCGGTGACGGCTAGGGAGTCGCGGTGGTTGTGAATTGACCGATGCTTTTGAATGGTGCTGACGGGTAGGGTCAGGAGACACGTCGGAGCAGCCATCCATCTATCGCTGACGTGTGGGCCGTTTTATTTCCTGATTGTATACGCGGTGCTGCCAATGACAAATGGGGCCGCTCTATAGGGCTGCCGCAGCCAATGACCAGTGGGGTCGTGTAATTTTCAGGAAAAGACATATATTGCCGCTCTGTGGGGCTGCCGCAGCCAATGACCAGTGGGGTCGTCAATTTATTTAGAGAAAATCATATATTGCCGCTCTGTGGGGCCTCCGCAGCCAATGACCGCTGGGGTCGTCTATTTATTTAGAGAAAATCATATAGAGCCGCTCTGTGGGGCCGCCTCAGCCAATGACCGCTGGGGTCGCCCTTAGTGAAAAGGCATATATCCCTGCTTTTAGTTAGAGAGAAGCAACAAGTTCGCTAATTAATTTTTCTTAAGCTAGACCCAGCAGGTGACTATTTTCGCAGCTTAATCTAAAGTGAATCTTGTGCTAAACATGGCTGGAACCTAGTGTTGTGCATCTCATTAGTCATCGGAGAACCGCTGGCAGCTCGTTCCCCACCCTCGGACGGAGCAGCCATCGCCGGTGCCTCGTCGCGCCGCCGGCTCCGTTCCCCGGCGGCGTCGGACGGACTGCGGCGCTGCACGTCAACCACGGCTCCAGCACTTGTTTCGTCCGCACGCATTGTACCCACCGCAGCAAAGTCCGATGCAAGCAGATCCGCCACCCACGACGACCGGGATTTGCTCCGCCGCAAGCAGATCCGCCGCCCATGACGACCTCCGCTTCCGCCTCCCCCGCCCCCTAATTGATTCGGTTCCCGTAATTTATTTGGAGTTTGCAGGTGCGAAATAGTCCTCAATGTCTGGTCGTAGCGGGTACACCGGCGAGGGTGGGGATTCGATCATGTCGTGGCTACGTTCTACTTCTCCTACCTCGTCGGAAGTGCAGGTATCTAGCTTCTGCTCTCTGTACTACCGTTGAATTTGAAGTGCCGCCATGGCCTGTTGGAGTGATTTCAGTTGTTCTTTTTTTCATTATTGTTACAGTTCGCCAGGCAAGCCGATGATCCATGGTACATTGCATACCAATATGAATCAACCCAGTGGTGTAGCCAGAGGATGGATTTGGAGGAGAAGGTGGCCAATTTAGGTGATGAATTGGCCCGTAAAAACCTGATGATATTCGAGCTGAAGCGTACTGTGGAGGAAGAAAAGAAGAATTCAGAGCTTATTCGCAAGGAGAAGTTGATACTTGAGACAGATCTTGCCGTATTTGATCAAGTGGTAGAAAATCTAGAACATGAACTTCAAGTGATGGGAGAGGCGAAAAGTAGATTCATCTGGGCAGTTTTATTAGGTGTCATCCCTGTCCTAGCAGTTATGTGGTTGTTGAACGGATCGTATGGGCACCTAGAGGGGGGGGGTGAATAGGTGCTACTCAAATTTTAGTTCTTTTTCAATTTAGGCTTGACACAAAGGTAAATTCTCTAGATATGCAACTAAGGTGAATTTACCTATATGTCAACTAGCAAGCTAAACAAGATACAAGTAGTAAAGGTAATAAAGGATAGAGGTAACCAAGAGTGGAGCACACGGAGACACGGATGTAATTCCCGTAGTTCCTTCCTTTTTAGGGGAAGTACGTCTACGTTGGAGGGGTGTGGTTGCCACACAGGCCTAACCAACGCCACAAAGGCTCACCCTATTCTCCGGTGCAAGCTTCCGCCACAAAGGCCTAGCTCACTTTCCACTAAGGGATTCCTCAAGGCGGAACCGGCCTTTACAAAACTTGGGGCACAACTCCACAACTGAATTGGAGGCTCCCAAGCACCACAAAGATCTCAATCAACAAGTATCAAGATTTCAATCACACAAACAAGGTCAAGGGACACAAGGGAACCCAAGACCAAAGGGCCCTCTAGCAAATGAGAGGGGAAATCAAATCGCTTTGGTGAGGATGTAGATCAAGGCCTTCTCCTTCGATTCTCCAAAGATCAACGACTTTGGTGGGTTGAGGGAGGAGATCTTGCTAATTTGGTGGCTCCAAAATGGGGTCTTTTCTTCACAGCTCGAGCAGCTTGAGGTTGAAGAAGGGGAGGGGTATTTATAGCCCCTCCCAAAATGTAGCCGTTGCTGACTTGGAGGGGCGGATAATCCGGCCAAAGTTGGGCCGGATAATCCGGCTGGCCGGATAATCCGGCCCCTGGCCGGAATATCCGCCCCCCTACCTGGGTGACGCCGCGCCAGGTCCTTAGCAGAATTTCAGCCACCCCCGGGGGAGGGCGGATTATCCGGCCAAGTCTGGGGCGGAATATCCGGCTGGCCGGATTATCCGGCCCCTGTCCGGAATATCCGGCCCCCCTATCTGGGTGACGCCGCGATAAGTCCTTAGCCATTTTTCGGCCAGCCCAGAGGGGGCGGATTATCCGGCCACCCCTGGCCGGATTATCCGGCCTGGCATTTCTTCAAATGAAAAACCTGCAAATCTTAGCCCACAATTATTATCACTAATGTTGTTATCTAACACACAAAATCTGAGGGAAACAAAGTTTGCACTTTCAATCTCCCCCTTTTTGGTGTTAGATGACAACACTAGGATTTGCAAGAAAGGTCGAATAATTCAAACAACGAATAATTGATCAAAATACACAGCTCCCCCTAGATGTGTGCAACTTCACCAATGAGTTTAGAAGAGACATACCATTGCATAGATAACTCAAATATTATGGATTATGGAATCCCGAATATGATAATATGATATGCCGGGCAATAATTCCATAGCCATTTCACCAATAACCATGAGCTGATAAAAATAAGTGAACAACACATAATGATCCACATAGCATATTAAGAACATATGACAGAGTCTCATACACCACATGGTAGCATATAAACGACACGAAGTTCAACCACACACAAAGTTCGACTTAAGACAAACGAAATAAGAAGAAACACAAGCGCCAAAGAATGATAAGCGCGCAAGCTTGTGTTTCCACCCATGCAAATCCCGACAAATTCCTAATAGAACTACTTCTCCCCCTTTGGCATCAAGACACCAAAAAAAAGGAGAAGAGCGATGCTACACGTCCCGAGAAATCACTCGTCCACGTCATCGAAGTCCTCATCAGCATAATCTCCGCCATCACCCTCGTCATCTCCAGCATCTTCATCCTCATCATCAAAGTCCTCCTCAGCCTCAAAGTCCTCCTCAGCCTCTGCACGAGCACCTCCTGCGGGAGCATCTGGAGCATCAAAGAGATGCTTCTGCATATCCACCCAGTTGTAGCGATCGGTGTTCCAAGCATTATAGGCCACAGGAGCAGTAGGAGTGGGATCGGCGGTCTGAGCACCACTGAGACGGTGAAGGATAAGCTGCTGAGTGTCCTGGATGCTCTTCCTCTCGACATAGGCCTGGTAGTTCTCACGGTGGATCTCTACCTTCATGCACAGAACATTCCGCTCAAACCAGCTGAGCTTCCTCACCTCCCTAGACACAACAAATGCAGCAGCCCTTTGTTCACGAGCAGTAGCACTAGTCCTCGCATCAGCCATGAAAGTGTCAGGATATGCAGCTGAAGGAGCAGATTTCGCCTTTCTCTTGATATACATCTTCTTGACCTTGTGCTCCACACAGTCATCATGAATATCATAGTCTCCAAGGACATGCTTAATGAGAAGCATGATGAAAGGAGCATATGGCACAGTGTTCCTCTGAATAATAGCATCCTTGATCTCATAGAAGATGAAGTCCATCACATCAAGGGTAAAGTCCTCAGCAGGGTCAGTCGACGTGGCACACTCATGAGCAAAAGCAAGCAGATCAACCAGAGAGGTGCGAATGGCATCATTGTTGCCACCACTAGGAGCAATGTTCTCCCTGAAAATGCGGACCAGCTGATCATAAAGCGGATGTAGGCCATTGATGAAGCCCACAACACCTGTGGAGTCATAGAGGTCATGGAGCTTGTCCTTGTCAGGCTTGTTCCCCGGGTTGTGAATACGCCGACCCACTGGGGTCTCTCCATTGTACGCATACCCCAAGAGAGAGGCAAACGTAGGAAAGTCCGATGTGCACTCATGTTCGCCGGTCATCCACTTCATAGACTTCTGAGCATTGGGCAAAATCACCAGAGTAGCATAGAACTGCTTGATAAGACCGGGATTGTAGTCGCACTGAATGTTGGCTAATCCCATCAAACCCAACTTCTCAATCACAGAGAGTGCTTCATCAAAGTAAGACTTGCTGCGGAGGTGATCAAAGTCAATCGGATGCATTGGACGGCAAGGATTCTTGAAAGGCTCATAAATATCACGAAAAATCCCCCACTGCTCCTCATTCCAGAAACCCCTATCTTCAATGTCTTCATCTCTTGCAGTAGCATACCAATTGTTCCTCCGCACAAGAATGTACTCGGCCTCTGGCATCTTCTTGTAGTCAGGACGAGGTTCTTTGCCTTTGCGACGACGGGCACGAGCTTTGGCAACCTTGGCAGCTTTCTCCTGCTCAGCCTTCCTAGCAGCATCCCTCTGTGCCCGCCGGATAGCAATCTCATCCAGAAGAACTCCTTCCTCATTCCGAACAAGCCGACGCTTGCGCTTCGGCATACTCGGACCACCTGTGAAAGAGAGATGAAGGAGAGCATGGGGATAAGCGTATGCACACGAGTATCGGAAAAGATCAAAGAACCATGTAGTATGAATAAACAACCTTCACCAAAACAGCAAATTGAGAGCAGCAACAACAAAAAAAAATGACAGAAATCTTCCCAGGCCGGATTATCCGGCCAAGGGGGGGCAGATAATCCGGCCCCCTAAAAAAAATTCTAGTGTTGCTGCAGCCTACAATTTGATAGATCGGGAAGAAAGTACCATACAACATGATTCAGGAAAACAACACCTAGAGAGCAAAATCACCAAGAACAAGAAGGGGTAAAGACACATCCAATGAGAAGAGCAATACCCGCATCCATTGCGAAATCCGCTTGGTGAATGCCTTCCGGGGGAGAAGGAGAGCAACCTCCGAAGAAATCAGGCCAAACGGTTGGCCGGAGCTCCGGCGGCGGCGATGGGAAGGAGGCGGCGGCGGCAGGGATCACCTGGAGGGGGTGGGGAGGGAACTGCCCTAGGGCAGCCCGACCCGCCCCCTTATATACCCAGGGTCACTACGGCCGGATTATCCGGCCAGGAAGGGGCGGATAATCCGGCCCCCCGGATATTCCGGCCCAGAGAGGGCGGATAATCCGGCCTGGAGCCAGCAAACTGGCCAACTCGAATTTTTCAAAAACAGATGTTGTTTTGATGAAAAATTTGAACTCGTGTGCATAGATAGATGTCTTGAGAGAGGATGGCTTAGGTGAGAGAGCAAACACGGAGTGGTTCTCGGCACTTAACATTGCAAGAGCAAATCGGCTAAAAATCCAATGCAAGTGCCTTCCCATCCAAAAAAAATAAGAAAAAACATCGGGAGAGAACCTCAAATAAGATATGCAATGAATCAACTCTTCGCAAAGAAGAGGTCGGTGGCCGAAGCCACCATGTTTGAGTGTTATGGCATTGAACCGCGAAGATGTATCTTGAGTCCATAACCACTACTCATCATTGAAGCTCAAAAATCATAAAATGATATTAAGAGAATGATATGATTACTATCGGCATTATGGGGGAGGGATAGCCCAATTAATTAGGACCGCACTCCCCCTATCTCCATGCCCACACCTAAACCAAGCAAGCATTGAAATATAGGTGTATTTGCAAGATGTTCAAGCCACACTCCTTGAATCGATGATATTTAGCTCATTCCTCAAATATCCAAATCTTGCTTCATCAAGAGGCTTCGTGAATATATCGGCAAGTTGATCCTTGGTGCTCACATAAGCAAGCTCAATATCACCACGGGCAACATGATCCCTAATGAAATGATTCCGGATCTCAATATGCTTGGTTCTTGAATGTTGCACCGGATTATAGGCGATCTTGATAGCACTTTCATTGTCACATAAAAGAGGCACTTTGTCACAATTGACACCGTATTCCTTCAAAGTTTGCCTCATCCATAACAATTGAGTGCATCCACTTGCGGCGGCAATGTATTCGGCTTCGGCGGTGGAGAGAGATATACAATTTTGCTTCTTAGAAGACCAACACACCAAAGACCTACCAAGAAATTGGCAAGCTCCGGAGGTTGATTTCCTATCATCCTTGTCACCGGCCCAATCCGAATCCGTGAAGCCACAAAGAGAGAAATCCGAGCCTTTGGGATACCAAAGACCATAAGTTGGGGTATGAACCAAATATCGAAAGATTCTCTTAACCGCCATAAGGTGGCTTTCTTTAGGAGCAGCTTGATACCTTGCACACACACCTACACTCAACACAATATCGGGTCTAGATGCGCAAAGGTAAAGCAAAGAACCGATCATAGAACGGTATACCTTTTGATCCACATCTTTACCATTGGGATCAAGTTCAAGATGACATTTTGTGGCCATTGGTGTTGCGGCTCCATTAAGTTCCTTCATCTTGAACCTCTTGAGCATGTCTTGGACATATTTAGCTTGATAGATGAAAGTCCCTTCTTTCAATTGCTTGATTTCAAAACCAAGAAAGAACTTCATTTCGCCCATCATAGACATCTCGAACCTATCGGTCATAAGCTTTGAAAATTCATCATTAAAAGCTTTGTTAGTAGAGCCAAAGATAATATCATCAACATATAGTTGGCATATGAAAAGCTCCCCATTGACCCTCTTAGTAAAAAGAGTAGGATCGATTTGCCCAACTTCAAACCCACGGTCTACCAACAACTCCCTAAGGTGCTCATACCACGCACGTGGGGCTTGTTTAAGGCCATAGAGTGCCTTATGGAGTTTGTAGACATGGTTAGGGAAGTTGAGATCCTCAAACCCCGGGGGTTGCTTAACATACACTTCCTCTTTTAATGGACCATTAAGAAATGCACTCTTAACATCCATTTGTTGCAACTTAAAATTATGATGAGTGGCATATGCAAGAAGGATACGGATGGACTCAAGACGAGCCACGGGAGCATAAGTTTCTCCAAAGTCAATGCCTTCAACTTGAGAGAAACCTTGAGCAACCAATCTTGCCTTGTTCCTCACAACAATTCCATGCTCATCTTGCTTGTTCTTGAATATCCACTTTGTGCCAATCACATTGCGGCACTCCTTTGGCTTCTCTACTAACACCCAAACATTATTGCGCTTGAAGTTGTTGAGTTCTTCATGCATAGCATCCAACCAATCCGGATCTTCAAGAGCGTCAAATACTTTCTTGGGTTCAACCATGGAGATATAAGCATGATGAGAGCTAAATTGTGCCAATTGACGCCGGGTTGACACTTTGCTTCTTAAATCTCCAATAACCCTCTCAAGGGTATGACCTTTAAGTTCCAAGTCTCTTTCAACTCTTTTCTTGCGACGGGCTTCGATCTCCTCATTAGACCTTGAAGGAGATACTTGATCATCTTGATCATTTTGGTCCCCGTCTTGACCATCAAATTGACCTTGATCATCATTGTCTTCATGAGTAGGTTGATCTTGGTCATGTGAAGAATTGGGGGCGGTTGAGATAACCGGAGAGGATGGAGGTGCCCCTTCTTCTTCATGAAGGTCCTTGACTTGTTCTTCGGTTGGTGCATTAGTTGCTTCCTTGGGAGAGGCTTGTTGAGCTTGTGAAGATGAAGGCTCCACTTGAGTAGAGCATAGTCCTTCCCGGTCGGCCACAAGGTGTCCCTCAATGGGGCGGAAAAATCCCACGCCCATTCTTCCTATGGCTTCTCGAGGTATTTCATCATCTACATCACAAGAAACAACATCTCGCCCCCCTTGGGAGCCGTCATTCTCTTCGAATACCACACTACAAGATTCTTCAACACGCCCGGTGGACTTGTTGAAGACTCGATAAGTGTGGGACTCGGCACCATACCCAACAAAAATACCTTCTATTGCTTTTGGATCAAATTTACCTAAACGAACTCCTTTTCTTTTAAAGAAACACTTACACCCGAAAACCCGGTAGTAGGAGATGTTGGGCTTGCTTCCGGTGAGTATTTCATATGGAGTCTTGTTTAGGCCTTTGCGGAGGAAGAGCCGGTTTGAAGAATGACAAGCCGTAGAGATAGCTTCGGCCCAAAAGTTGTATGGAGACTTAAATTCCGCCAACATGGACCTAGCCATATCCATAAGAGTCCGGTTCTTCCTTTCGGCTACACCATTTTGTTGAGGGGTATATGCAGCGGAATATTGATGACGAATCCCCTCATCACTAAGAAATCCATTTAAGGTGTAGTTCTTGAATTCCGAGCCATTGTCACTTCTTATTGCCAAAATAATTTGACCATGTTGACGTTCAACTTCCTTGGCAAAGTCGATGACGGTTTGTTGAGTCTCACTCTTATGCTTGAAGAAGTAAACCCAAGTATATCTTGAATAGTCATCAACAATCACCAAACAATATTTCTTCCCACCAAGACTTGCATGAGAGGGAGGACCAAAAAGATCCACATGAAGGAGCTCCAAGATCCTCTTGGAAGAAATGATAGTCTTGCTTGGGTGGGGAGAATCATGCATTTTTCCTAGAACGCAAGCCCTGCAAACACGATCTTTGGCAAAAGAAACATTCTCTTTTAGTCCGAGTATGTGGCCACCCTTGTGAAGGCTTTGCAAAGTTCTCATATTGACATGGGATAAACGGCGATGCCAAAGCCAACCCACATCGGCCTTTCCAAATAAACACATTGCACTTGTAGTGGTTTTCCCCGAAAAGTCCACCACATACAAGTTATTTTCAATGTGTCCAACGAAAGCGACCTTTAGAGACTTGCTCCACAAGAGTACCACAATGTCATTATCAATGAAGACGGCAAAGCCCATCTTACCAAGTGCACGAACTGAAAGTAAATTATAACCAAGGGTCTCAACAAGCATGACGTCCACAAGGGAAATATCCGGTGCGACCACCACCTTGCCAAGACCCAATACCTCGGATTGTGACATGTCTCCATAAGTGACGGTTATATGATTGTCATTAGGCCTCAACTCCGTCATAATCTCCTTGCTTCTGGTCATATGACTTGTGCATCCACTATCAAGCACCCATTTCGATCCACCGGAAGCATAGTCCTACAAGAGATCATTGCTTGGTTTTAGGTCCCCATTTTTCAATGGGTCCTCTTTTGTTAGCAACAAGGGTCTTTGGAACCCAAATAGACCAAGCAATATAACCATCATTTGGACCAACATATTTTGCATAAACATCACCATAATAATCACGGAATAAAACATAGTGAGGGTTAGCAATTCCCGCATGATCATCATGAGTGGCTTTGCCACCCACAATAGGATCCTTCTTTGCTTGAGCGGGCTTGGACTTCTTTTTCTTGTTGTTCTTCTTCTTCTTCTTTGAGACATAGCCAATCCCCGTTTTATCACCGAATGCCTTTTGCTTACTCAAAAGGTCATTCAAGTTTTTCTCACCTATGGGAATGGAGGACTTGGCAAGCTCATCTTTCAACCTAGCATTTTCTTCAATGACATTTGCATGATCACAAGTAGAAGTAGAAGAACTAGGCACATTATTCTTAGTCAATTGAATTTGAAGTTGTTCATGTGACTTGGTAAGAATAGAGTGTTCACTTTTCAAGACCTTGTGAGCCTTGTCAAGATCTTCTAAATCCTTAACAAGTATATCATGACCAACACCAAATTCAACCTTTTCCTTTTTAAGCATTTTTACTCTAGCACGAGCATGATCTCGCTCTTTAATGAGTTTGGAAACAACTTCATTATTAGCTTCCTCAATGGAGTCGAGCTTCTCTTCAAGAGTTGCTCGTTCCTCTTGCTCTTCTTCAAGAGACTCGGTTAGTGAGGCAATATCTTGAGCATATTCTCTTTCAAGCCTCATTTGTTCATCTAGTTTTTCAAGAGTTTTACCATATTGGCTCAATAGACGTTCAAAGTGAATCTTATGAACGCCATCTACACTAGACACATAGTCATCAAAAGCAATAATTTCTTCCTTTACTCTAAGACTAGCAAGATCATTCAAGGAAGCATCATTTGTCTTAGAGGAAGAGAAAGATGTGGGTGATACCTCAGAAGACTTGGCCATAAGGCATTTGACGTTCTTGAGAAGAGAGTCCTCATTGGGGGATTCAAAGAGTGATGTGGAGGAAGTGGAGGTGGTTGCCATTGCGGCCATCTCACTAGTTGTGGTTTCTTCTTCATCACTCTCACTTGCGGAGTACTCTTCTTGAGTCAAGAACACAAACTTTGGTTGCTTCCTCTTTGGTCCACCCTTCTTCACAAAAGGCTTCTTGGATGGTGACTTGGTCTTGTTCTTGAGTATGAGCTTTCCACCATGGTCTTCTCTCTTCTCATAAGGGCACTCGGCAACGAAGTGAAATCTATCATTGCAATTGTAGCAAGTCCTCACCCTTTGACCATTGTTGTCATTCCTTTGATAGCCACTTGACTTGCTTCTTTTTTGATTGTCTTCTTTAGCCTTGTGTGGATCAACCCAAAAGGTTTTTCCGTAGAAGGCCATGTGCTCATTGTACTCATGCCTTATGTCCTCGGGACACATCTCTAGCCTTGCTTCAATACTTGCTTGAAGAGGAACCTCTTTCTCAACCACACTTGCTTTCAATGCAAGATTGGAGCTTCTTTGCATCCCTATGGCACGGGCACGAGCATCTTCCGCATTTTGTGCGGAAACCTTGTAGGCTTGAATTTCTTGCATCACTTGATTGGAGGTCATCTCATTGAAGTTGTGCTTTCCTTGAACACTCTTTATATCCGCGGGCTCATATGGAGTGAGAGCAAGAATGTACTTCATCTTGATCCACTCATCATCAATATGGTGAGCACCGAGGTTCTTGAAGGTGGTAGCAATGGTTTTGAGTCTTCTATACATTTCTTGATGGTCCTCACCATCCATCATGAAGAAACCCTCCGCTTGATTTGAGAAGGCAATATATCTTGTTTTCTTCATGCTCTCATTGCCAACAAAGACATCGGAGAGTGCTTGCCAAGCTTCTTTGGCGGTGAAGAAGTGTTGGATGTGAGGCAAGTCCTTGGATCCCACGGCGACTTGAATCATGTGAAGAGCGGTAGCATTGAGTTGGCTATCGACCGTCTCTCTTCTTGTCATGTTGTGGGGATCCACGGCCTTGAATCCTTCCTCAACGATCCTCCAAAGCTCGATGCAAGAACTGCGCATATGAGAGATCATTTGATATTGCCATTGACCAAAATTTAATGCATCAAGCTTAGGTGGATCTCCTCTATGGTTAATATGAGGATGAGGAACCGGCGGGTCGGGTGAATACCAATGAGGGAATTCGCCTTTCCCGTCGCCCTTAGAGGAAGACTTAGCATCGCCATTTTTATCGGCACCCTCCTCTTCTATCCCCACATTCTCCACTTGTGGAGTAGCGGGTTTTTCCGGAGGTGGAGGAGCATTAGCATTTTTAGCTTGCAAGAGTTGCGCTATCATTTCACGCAGCTCATTTACTTGAGTTGTCATGGAAGCCATGGATGATTCCAAAGATTTGAACTCACCCATGGAAACTTGACCCGAGCCCTCACTCGGAGAGGTGTCCATACTCTTAGGCGGTTAAGCCCGAATAAAGAGCCGAGGCTCTGATACCAATTGAACGGATCGTATGGGCACCTAGAGGGGGGGGGTGAATAGGTGCTACTCAAATTTTAGTTCTTTTTCAATTTAGGCTTGACACAAAGGTAAATTCTCTAGATATGCAACTAAGGTGAATTTACCTATATGTCAACTAGCAAGCTAAACAAGATACAAGTAGTAAAGGTAATAAAGGATAGAGGTAACCAAGAGTGGAGCACACGGAGACACGGATGTAATTCCCGTAGTTCCTTCCTTTTTAGGGGAAGTACGTCTACGTTGGAGGGGTGTGGTTGCCACACAGGCCTAACCAACGCCACAAAGGCTCACCCTATTCTCCGGTGCAAGCTTCCGCCACAAAGGCCTAGCTCACTTTCCACTAAGGGATTCCTCAAGGCGGAACCGGCCTTTACAAAACTTGGGGCACAACTCCACAACTGAATTGGAGGCTCCCAAGCACCACAAAGATCTCAATCAACAAGTATCAAGATTTCAATCACACAAACAAGGTCAAGGGACACAAGGGAACCCAAGACCAAAGGGCCCTCTAGCAAATGAGAGGGGAAATCAAATCGCTTTGGTGAGGATGTAGATCAAGGCCTTCTCCTTCGATTCTCCAAAGATCAACGACTTTGGTGGGTTGAGGGAGGAGATCTTGCTAATTTGGTGGCTCCAAAATGGGGTCTTTTCTTCACAGCTCGAGCAGCTTGAGGTTGAAGACGGGGAGGGGTATTTATAGCCCCTCCCAAAATGTAGCCGTTGCTGACTTGGAGGGGCGGATAATCCGGCCAAAGTTGGGCCGGATAATCCGGCTGGCCGGATAATCCGGCCCCTGGCCGGAATATCCGCCCCCCTACCTGGGTGACGCCGCGCCAGGTCCTTAGCAGAATTTCAGCCACCCCCGAGGGAGGGCGGATTATCTGGCCAAGTCTGGGGCGGAATATCCGGCTGGCCGGATTATCCGGCCCCTGTCCGGAATATCCGGCCCCCCTATCTGGGTGACGCCGCGATAAGTCCTTAGCCATTTTTCGGCCAGCCCAGAGGGGGCGGATTATCCGGCCACCCCTGGCCGGATTATCCGGCCTGGCATTTCTTCAAATGAAAAACCTGCAAATCTTAGCCCACAATTATTATCACTAATGTTGTTATCTAACACACAAAATCTGAGGGAAACAAAGTTTGCACTTTCAGTTGTGGTAGATGATTTAGATAGTATAGAATTGTTATTCAGTAGATGGCTCTAACCACTGTATTTTGTGAAATGACATGTTTCTTGCTTTCAGTTTTTGGGTGTTTGATCACAATACAAGGAATTTAATCTTGTACTGAGCTTTGCAGGAATTCTATAGGTATTACACAAGACTGATGGTGAAGAGGAGTGGGAATGGGGACTGCTGTAGAAAGGCTTGAAATCACCCAAAGGAGAGAAAATTCCAGGGCCGGAAATACTGTTTTAGGGCCGGAAATTCCGCCCCAGGGCCAGAATTTCCGCCCCTGAACAAAATTTCCGGGGGGGGCGGAAATTTCATAATTTCCGGCCCTTCGAAATTCGGCTAAGTCCCTTACGAAACGTTGTGGTGCAACGTGCAGTAAGGGGGCCAGAAATTCTGGTTTAGCAGAATTTCCGGGGGTCGGAAATTTCATAATTTCCGGCCCCCGAAAATTCGGCTAAGTCCTTTTCAAAAGGCCGTGGTGCAACCTTTAGTTAAGGGGCCGGAAATTCTGTTTAGGCAGAATTTCCGGGGGCCGGAAATTCCAGAATTTTTGGCCCCCGCGATTTTTCGCTAAGTCCCTTAACTCGAGATGTGGTGCGACCTTCTGGAAAGGGCCGGAATTTCTGGCCGGAAATTCCATTTTGGAATTTCCGGGGGGCCGGAATTTCCGCCCCGAGGCCGGAATTTCCGCCCTTAGTGGACCCCGGAAATTCCGCCCCCAGGCCGGAATTTCCGGGGTAAGTTTTCTCCAACGGCCATATTTCGAGCCAGCCTATAAATAGTCGTCCCCTACCCCAGATCCGAGTTACCTCGTCCACACTCTCTCGCCTCCATTAGTGCTGAGCTTCAACTCCGTAGATCTCCTTCCCTAGCCAACCAAATCCTCCAAGACTTGGTAGATTAGGAGAGGACCCATAGATCTACAATCCCACCGAAGTAATTAGTGTTTGCTTCACTCCTCCTCCGTGGACCTTGCCTTGGGCAAGAGAGGTCACCTCAAAGCTTCCTCCGTGTAAAAGCTTTGTGGTTGTTCTTGTTGGGAGCCTCCAATTGAGTTGTGGAGTTGTGCCCCAACCTCCGTGTAAGGGTTTCGGTCGGTACCCCCAATACCACCGCTTAGTGGAAACGAGTTAGCCTCCGTGGCTTGCTCACCGGAGAACAAGGTGAGCCTCCGTGGCGTTGGTGGACTCCGTGTCACCACACCTCTCCAACGTAGACGTACTTCCCCTCAAAAGGAAGGAACTACGGGAATACATCCTTGTGTCTCCGGCTTCCGCTTTACGGTCTTTTCTTACCCTTACTTGCATCATGTTTACTTCTTTCACTCTTGTTCACTTGCTTGTTTGTCACATAGGAAATTCACCTAGTTGCACATCTAGAGAATTTCGTTTTGTGTCAAGCCTTAATTTTGAAAAAGGTAAAGTTTTGTGTAGCGCCTATTCACCCCTCCCCCCCCTCTAGTCGCCCGTGTGATCCTTTTCAATTGGTATCAGAGCCTAGTGCTCTTTGATTGGGCTTAACCGCCTAAGAGATCATGGGCGAAGAGGAACTCGCCACTAAGGGGGATCTTAATAACATAATGACTCGCATGGATGCTATGATGGCAGCCATGGAAAGCCAAAAATCTCAACTTGATGCTCTCACTAGTGGAACATCAAGTACCACTCCACCAACTCCGGTTGACACCTCGGATAAGGATAAGCCATCCTTAAACGAGGAAGATCCGGACAAGGATGGGAATGAGAACAACGAGGATCCCCCCAAGAAAGATGACACCTCTCGGGGACATAGCACGGAGGTTCCACATCCTACGAGCTATGTCTCCGGAAGGCACCTTCAAATGCCACACCTTGCCTCATGCGGCCCACCGCCACCACTTGATGCTTCTAGCTTTGCCAATTGGCAAGATAACATGCGCTCTCACATAAACTTTGTATCTATTGAGCTTTGGAGGATCATTGAGCAGGGTTTCCATCCAACCTCCAAGGACTTGACCAACTTGCTACCTAGGGAGCAAATCGACAAGCAGCTCAATGCCTCCGCCTTGCATCTCATTCACATGTCTCTCACCGAGAAGGACAAGGCGTTCGTCCGCAACATCTCCTCCGCCAAGGAAGCTTGGGATGCTCTCACCAACCTCTTCATAGGCAATGAGAGCATTCAAGAGTCCAAGTTTGATGAGGCATCTAATGAAGCGGACAACTTCGCTATGCTTGATGGTGAATCTCCCGAAGAACTTCATCAGCGTCTCTCGGCACTCCAAGTGAAGCTAGTCGACCTCGGCTCTACTCAATGTGATGGGAGATGGATGAAGAGGAAATTTGTCCAAGCCCTCTTGCCCTTCTTGAAAGATACGGTGAACTCAATCAAGGGAGATGCCAACTTTAGGAAGATGACCGCTCATGACATCTTGCAAGAGATTGTGGCAAGGAAGATCTCCGAGAAGAATGCGGATGATGCTCTAGCTCGTGCACGTGGTGTGCGTGCACCCAACCTTGCTTTGAAGGCCAAAGTCTCTTTTCATGAAGAAGCAAGTTTGATGGAAGAGGAAGAGTCAATGGGTGGAAGTCCCGAAGACATGAAGTATGCTCATGCCGAACACATGGATCTTGCTCAACGGGCTTTCATGAAGAAGTGAAGTCTTCAAGTCCCTCCAAGCCTAAGGCCACAAGTAGAGTGAGAACATGCTACAATTGTGGCAATCAACACCATTTCATCGCGGATTGTCCCTATGAAAGAGTGGAAGATCACAATGGAAGACTCATCCGCAAGGAGATGAAGGCCAAGTCTTACCCACCAAGGAACTTTGACAAGTAGAAAGCCGTTCCAATACATGCCTTGACAACTCAAGAAGAATACCCATCCGGTGATGATGCAAGTGATGATGAAGAATTAGGAAGGGCCGCCATCGCCAAGCCTATCTCTTCACCATCTCTCTTTGCTTCCGCAAATGAGTCCAAGCGCTCCAACTCCAAGGGAACATGTCTAATGGCTCACGCTACAAAGGTATCACCCACTTTCACACCCATCATACCTAGAAGCTTATCCTTGATGGATTGTGTTGATACTAGTAGTGATAAGGATGAGCCTAATGAATTTGACACCTTCATGTCAACCTTGCATGGGGAGACCAAAGCTCAATTTGAGATTCTCCTCAATCAATATAATGAGTCTCTTCAACTTAATGATAAAAATGAGGAACGCATTTTTGAGCTAGAAGGGCATGCTCGTGAGTATACCGATGAAATTGCAACACTCAATCAATCCCTTGAGGTTGAGCAAGATCTAAGGATGGCACTTGAGGCATCCAAGTTAGGTCTTGAAGAGTCTTATAACTTGGACATTGCTAGGCTTAAAAATGATCATGATATTGCTCAATCAGTTGCTAATGAACTTAGGTTGCAAAATGAGAAACTAAATCTTATTATTGCTAAAGAAGCAACCAAGTTCCCTTCTAGCACCTTTGTTGCAAGTACTTGTTACACTAACCCTCTTTATGAGAAAGATTCCCCCAAAGGTGACACAAGGCTTGATGAGCTTTTGAGTGCTCAAAAGCAACATGGTGACAAGACCGGGCTTGGTTTCACTTCCAAGTCTAAGAAGAAGAGGAACAAGAAAAAGAACAAGAAGAAGAACAACAAGAAGACGCAATTTCTTGTGCCCACTCCTCCTCCTAAGAAACACATCCCAAATGACATATGCTTTGATGAGGATGGCAATGTTTATGAGGAGGAGGGGGAGCTCGTGAGGGAGGTGGTTGGGAATGCCAAGAGGGCAATGCCCAATCACAACGACTTTGCGGGAAAATATAACCCCTCTTATGTTCTTCGCCGTGCTTATGATGGACACGTTTATGCTAAATTTGTTGGCTCACCTAATGAATGCATTGCTTGATCTATTTGGGTTCCTAAGGCCCTTGTTACTAACAAAAGGGGACCCATTGAAAAATGGGGACCTAAGAACAAGGCTTAATCTCTTGTAGGGCTTTGCTTCCAGTGCGGGACAATGGATAAAAGTTGTTATATCTCAAGATGTTACCGTGGAGAATGTCATGCTTGTTGAGTCTCTCTCTTACAATTTACTTTCCGTAGCTCAACTTGCCGATATGGGCTTTGCAACTTTCTTTGATGTTGGGATTGTGGTTCTTTTGTGGAGCAAGTCTCTTAAAGTAGCTTTTGTTGGGCATGTTGAAAACGGCTTATATGTGATTGACTTCTCGAAGAAGGTCACTAAAGCCGCAACTTGCCTAATGGCTAAAGTTGACGTGGGATGGCTATGGCATCGCCGGCTAGGCCACGTCAATATGAGAACTTTGCAAAGAATTCACAAAGGTAACCACATCCTAGGACTAACCGATCTAACCTTTGCCAAAGATCGTGTGTGTAGAGCTTGCATTGAAGGAAAGATGCATGAACTTCCTCATCCTAGCAAGACGATCATTTCTTCTAAGAGGGTCTTGGAGCTCCTTCACATGGACCTCTTTGGCCCTCCATCTCATGCAAGTCTAGGAGGGAAAAAGTATTGCTTGGTGATTGTTGATGACTACTCAAGATATACTTGGGTCTACTTCTTCAAGCACAAATACGAGACCCAACAAACCGTCATGGACTTCATCAAGGAAGTGGAACGTCAATATGGCCAAGATATCTTGATAATTCAGAGTGATAATGGGACGGAGTTCAAGAACTACACCGTCAATGAATTCTTGAGTGATGAGGGAATTCAACATCAATACTCCTCTCCCTACACTCCACAACAAAATGGTGTAGCCAAGCGGAAGAACCGAACCTTGATGGACATGGCAAGGACAATGTTAGCGGAGTTTAAGTCTCCGTATAACTTTTGGGCCGAAGCTATCAATACCGCTTGTCATGCTTCTAACCGGCTATATCTTCGCAAGGGCTTGAACAAGACTCCTTATGAGATCCTCACCGGCAACAAGCCTAACATCAAATACTTTCGAGTATTCGGTTGTAAGTGCTTCTATCTTAGAAAGGGTGTTCATTTGTCCAAGTTTGACTCTAAAGCTCTTGAGGGTATCTTTGTTGGTTATGCCGCCGAATCTCATGCTTTTAGAATCTTTGACAAAGAGTCCGCTCATGTTGTTGAAGTTTCTAACGTGAGATTCGATGAGAATGACGGCTCCCATGTGGAGCAAAGTGGTGTTTGTGATGTAGGTGACGAAATACCTCCTCAAGCCATAAGAAGAATGGGTGTGGGTCATCTCATACCCATTGAGGGACACCTTTTGGCGGAAGGATAAGGACTATGCTCTACTCAAGTGGAGCCTTCACCTTCACAAGCTCCTCAAGGACCGATTGATGCTAACCAAAGACAAGCATTAGACCCTCATTCAAGCGAGCAAGGCCAAGATCAAGACCAAGTGGACGGTGGTGATTCCTCACCAATGGTAGATCAAGGCCAAGCTCAAGATGTTGAGCATGCTCATGATGTTGATAAAGCTCAAGTTGAAGGTCAAGGCGAGGACTGCTACTCGTGTGATGATGACGTGGGAGCGGTAAGTCCTTGTGCGTGGTGATGACCAGCCCGTTGGGAACCCCAAGAGGAAGGTATGATGAGTGTAGCGGGAAGTTTTCCCTCAGTTAAGAAACCAAGGTTTATCGAACAGGAGAAGGGAGACGATGACGACTGAAGGTGTTGTGGAACCTGCACACACACAAACAAATACTTTGTTCCCAACTTGCGATGAGGTTGTCAATCTCACCGGTTTGCTTGAAACAAAGGTTATGAGCGTATCGAGTGGAAAACAGTAGAGTATATGCGAGTAAAGTAAACAATGCGGGAAAAGTAAACATGTGATTGCAATATGATTAAAATAGGACCGGGGTCCACAGTTCACTAGTGGTGTCTCTCCATAGATAAAATAACATGCTGGGTAAACAAATTACAGTTGGGCAATTGATAGAATAAAGATAACGTGATATGTCAAGAAGATCACTATGAGATTTACTCTGGGCATTACAACAAAATACATAGACCGCCATCCAACTGCATCTATGACTAATAATCCACCCCCGGGGATATCATCCGAACACCCTAGAAGTATTAAGTTGCGAACAACAGATAATTGCATTAAGCAAAGTGTGTAATGTAAACAAAGCATATGCCCTTGAGCATATGAATGTTGTTTTCTCCCTAGTAGCAACAGCACATCTACCACCTTAGAGGTTTCTGTCACTCCCCCAGGTGAAATAGAGACATGAACCCACTATCGAGCATAAATACCCCCTCTTGGAGTCACTAGCAACTACTCGGCCAAGATAGCTACTAACAACGGAGAGCATGCAAGATCATAAACAACATAGAGATAACAAAAGATATAATTCAGTACAACAACTTAATCATAAACACCAATATTCATCGGATCCCAACAAACCAACATCATAGAATTACATAACGGTGATCTCAATCATGTAGGGCAGCTCATGAGATCTAAACATGAAGCACATGGTGGAGAAGACAACCATCTAGCTACTGCTATGGACCCATAGTCCAAGGTAGACTACTCACTCATCGCTCCGGAGGCAAGCATGGCGATGAAGAAGACCTCCGGTGGCGATTCCCCTCTCCGGCAAGGTGCCGGGAAGAGCTTCTGGACCCTCCCGATCTTCGGGTCGACGGCGGCGGCGGATCGCGATGTATTCTGGAAAACTGATCGGGTACTTAGGTTTTTTCCGTCGGGGGGTCTTTATAGGCGAAGGGGCGATGTCAGAGGTGGAGCCAGGGGCTCTCACACATGGGTGGCGCGGCCAGGGGCCTGGCCGCGCCAGCCCTATGTGTGGGGCCCTGGTGGCCCCCCTCCGACACTTCTTCGGATCTCTAGAAGCTTCCGGGAAAAATAAGACTTCAGGAACTTGTTTCGTCCAATTCCGAGAATATTTCCTGTGTATCACTTCTGAAACACAAAAACAGCAGAAAACAGGAAACTGGCACTGTGGCACTTGTTAATAGGTTAGTTCCGGAAAATGCATAAAAGTGCCACTAAGTGTAACGAAACAATAGGCAAATGGTGTAAAAACAAGCATGGAGCATCAAAAATTATAGATACGTTTGAGACGTATCAAGCATCCCCAAGCTTAACTCCTGCTCGTCCTCGAGTAGGTAAGTGATAACAAAAGAATAATTTTTGAGGTGACATGCACCTACACAATCTTGATCATCTATGTAAGCATTGGTGAGCTGGGATCAATAGAACTTAAAACATGGGCATGAAAGATATAATCATGACAATAAGAAACTTAGCAACCATGTTGTAAACATGTAAATGAACACAAACAAAAGATCATGATAATGAAACAATGAAAGTCAAACGTGTGTTCAAATCATAAGGAAAAACATACAAATGGTTTTCAGCTTGTCCTTCAAAGAGAGCAAAACATAAATGCATAGGACACCTCAAAGTTTAAGAGGGCGACTAGATACAAATAATTTAAGAACAAGTGAAACCAACAATATGAGTCAATCAATGAACTTTGGGACAATGCATATCACACTAAGAATGACAACTATGCTCTCTTAATGGTGCATAAAGAAAGAAGGTGGTGACTCAACATAAAAGTAAAAGAAAGGCCCTTCACAGAGGGAAGCAGTGATTGCAAGTTTTATAACCTTCAAAAATTATGGTACTTACCGGCTTTGAGCTCTCATTGCCCCCATCATAAGCATCTTGAATGGTTAAAGTTAATGCGAGAACAATTATGATGCATATGCTTGACAAATCATAAGTTGAAAACCTCGTGTCCCGTGAATACGAGTACCCAAACCATGCTACTTTACTTAGAGTCCCAAGCAAGGCTCTTGTCATTGTAAATATATGTGTATCATTGAGAACCGCCAACGGGGTACCTCCGTGCCCGATGACATGGAACAAGCCCACACCAAAATGACAGGACAAGCAGACAATGAACAACTCGACATCTCTTTTATTTGCTATATTGTTTAGCTTTTTATTGTGAGATGCGTCGTCGAATGTTCACCATGGGTATGCTGCAAATTTCCACCATGAATTATGCATGGCTTAGATTGGTGGCCCGGCGTTTCCCTAACACATATACAAACTCCATGATCCTCACAAGATTCCCAATTCATTTCACACCGCGGGCATCCATAAACAAAAGATCACGATATCAACTCAAAAAGAAGTGCAATGTTGAAAGCTTGCCCCATGATAGCATGGCTGGGCTAGAATCCAACTTACAACTTGCAAGCATAACAACTCAACATAAAAGACCACAATGTCAAATTTTTAAGAACAGGAAAAAGTAAAGTGTGCCTTCCGGTTCGTGAGAGCTTTACTGACTGAATTTCGCATAACACTGGTAAGAGTTTAATCTGAAGAGAAAATAAAAGCAAGTCAAATTTACTTGGAATAGCAAATTGCTAGTAGGTATGTATGGTGGACACTTTGGAAAACTTTGGCTTTTAGGAGTTGGATGCACGAGTAGAGCTCATACTCAGTATAGGGCGAGGGCTAGCAAAAGACTGGGAGCGACCAACTAAGAGAGCAATAATGGCCATAATCATGCAAAGCGACAAAGCGACATTAAAAGAAGCATACGATGGCATCAAAAGTCAAAAACTAAATGATCATGAAGGCTATTGGCGACTTTGTAAGAGTCTAACATGTGTGAGCATGCGCCAAGTCAACCCAAATAAAGCATCAAGGAGAAAACCAAAATAATGCTTCCATTCAATAAAAACAACGCATGATTTTTTCAAAGGCTCATTAAGCAATCTCAGTTATTTGAGACAAGTCATGCTACAGCAAAACCACTAAGCATACTATCAAAAAGACATCAAGCATGACATGAAAAAGCCTAAGCCACAGTCTACACAAGCTCCTTCTTGTACCACTATTTTGCACAAAGCTTTTTCTCTTTTCCAACACCATTTGAAATTTTTATAAACACCTCTTTTGATGAAAACCAATAAAGATCAGAGGCAAAAATACACATTGATGAAAAGATATGACAAGATCTGAATGCATATCAAGGTGAAAACGAAAACCAAAAGCAGTAGCAGAAAAAGTAGAACGCACGATTTTTAATAAGAGTGAAAACTAGAGCGTTCTTTGCAAATGAAAACGAGTACATCTCCTCCAAAGGAAATTTGTTGGGGTCCAACCATTTGTTGCAGCAAACAAACAAACTAAACCAACTAAGAAAACTAAAACAACTGACGCTCCAAGAAAAACACATAGTGCATGAAGCAATAAAAATATAGTGTTTTGAAAGGTGACCTGATTTTTGCCGATGAAGAAGGGGTGCCTCGGGGGCATCCCCAAGCTTTGACGCTTGTACTTCTTGGATATTTCTTGGGGTGATGCATGGGCATCCCCAAGCTTGAGCTTTTGTCCATTCTTCAACTCATCTCATCATTCTCCAATCCCTACACTTCAAAACTTCCTTCATACAAAACTAAACACAATCTCATTAGCAACATTAGTGTAAGCATAAAATATATTCCACCTCTTTTAGCTTCAGGTTTCAACCCAAAACCACCACATATAAAGTATATACTACTGTAGCAACTTCCACAAGAGTTCCATGATAAAAAGAACTCAAAAGAAAGCGATAAAGTGGCAAAAACAAATATTGGCAGAAATCTGTCAAAACTGGACAGCTGACAAAGGACGAATTTTTGAGGGATTTTCCGTTGCTCAAATCAAAAAGTGTTCAACTAAGAAAAGTTTGGATATAACCTGGGGCATATGCAAAAGAAATCGCAGGTCCAAAAGATAAACATATAATTTTCACGAATTTTTACGGTGCAGCACCGAAAACAGTTTCAGGACAGCAACATCCCCAAATCTTTACCTCACTCAAATTAGAGGCTTCTCTTGGCACAAAAACGAAATAAACAAGATAAGGAGCGGTCATTACAGTAGTAATGACTTCCAAGACTCAAATAAAAGAAAAAGTACTGAAAAGTAAACAATGGGTTATCTCCCAAGAGTGCTTTTCTTTAACGCCTTTGAGCTAGGCGCAGAAAATTGCGAATCAAGTAATATCAATAGATGAAGCATTAAGCTCATAATTTGCTCTAAGAATAGAGTCAAAAAGTAATTTCTTTCTTTTCCTAGGGAAGTGTTCCATACCTTTCTTTAATGGGAATTGATACTTGATAGTGCCTTCCCTCATATCAATGATAGCACCTACAGTTCGAAGAAAGGGTCTTCCCAAAATAATAGGACATGAAGCATGGCATTCAACGTCCATAACAAGAAAATCAACGGGAACAAGGTTATTGTTAACCACAATAAGAACATCATTAATTATTCCCAAAGGTTTCTTCTTAGCAACATCAGCAATAGGAACATCAAAATAACATTTTTCAAGCGGTGGTAAATCAAGCATGTCATAAATCTTTCTAGGCATGATAGAAATACTAGCACCTAGATCACATAAAGCATGGCAATCATAACCATTAACATGCATATCAATGATGGGTTTCCAACCATCTTGTAACTTCTTGGGAACAGAAGCTTTTTGCTTCAACTTTTCATCCCTAATCTTTATGAGAGCATTGGTAATATGCTTAGTAAAAGCAATATTTAAAGAACTAGGATTGGGAGTCAAAGCAAGATTTTGCAAGAACAAAATTACTTCAGATATATTGCAGCCATCAACATCAAAATCATTAAAAGAAATAGAGCTATCATCTCCCACACTCCGAAAAATTTCAGCACTCTTTTGAGAAAAAGTTTTGGCAGTTTTAGGCTTTTTAACACAAGGAGTGGGAGTTTTCTCTACACCAATCAAAGTAAGAGGGTTGCTATCAGTAGGAGCAACATCATTAGAGGTAGTAATAGTACATACCTTCATCTCTCTAGCCATCTCATCTTCTCTTTCCCACCTGGCATGCAATTCCGCTAACAATCTAATATTTTCATCAATTCCAACTTGGGTAGCATTAGCGGCAGCAACAACATTGCTCACATTCACATCATTAGGAAACACTTTTAATTTCAGAAGTTCAACATCATGAGCAAGGTTATCAACTTTAGAAGCAAGAATATCAATTTTGCCTAACTTTTCCTCAACAGACTTGTTAAAAGCAGTTTGCTTACCGATGAAGTCCTTGAGCATTAGCTCAAGCTCGGAGGGCGCGGCCCTAGTGTTGTTGTAGGAATTACCATAAGAGTTACCAAAACCATTACCATTGGTAGAAGGATACGGCCTATAATTGTTACTAGCAAAATTGTTCCTATAAGCATTGTTATTAAAATTGTTATTTCTAATGAAATTCACATCAACTTGCTCTTCTTGGGCAACCAGAGAGGCCAAAGGAACATTATTAGGATCAACATGAGTCCTATCATTAGCAAGCATAGCCATAATGGTATCAATCTCATCACTTAAGGAAGAGGTTTCCTCAACAGAATTTACCTTCTTACCTTGTGGAGCTCTCTCGGTGTGCCATTCGGAATAATTTACCATCATGTTGTCGAGTAGCTTTGATGCGGCGCCCAATGTAAGGGACATAAAAGTGCCTCCAGCAGCTGAATCAAGTAGGTTCCTTGAAGAAAAATTCAGTCCTGCATAAAAAGTTTGGATAATCATCCAAGTAGTCAGTCCATGAGTGGGGCAATTCTTTACCATAGATTTCATTCTTTCCCAAGCTTGAGCAACATGTTCATTATCGAACTGAGTAAACTTCATAATATTGCTACGCAAAGCTATAATCTTAGCAGGAGGATAATATCTACCAATAAAAGCATCCTTACACTTAGCCCATGAATCAATACTATTCTTAGTCAAAGACAGCAACCAATCTTTAGCCTTTCCTCTCAAAGAAAAAGGAAACAACTTGAGCTTAATAATATCACTATCAACATCTTTATATTTCTGCATCTCACATAGCTCAACAAAATTGTTAAGATGAGCTGCAGCATCTTCAGTACTAGCACCAGAAAATTGCTCTTTCATAACAAGGTTCAATAAAGCAGGCTTGATCTCATAAAAGGTGGTAGCAGGAACAGGTGGTGCAATAGGAGTGCAGATAAAATCACTATTGTTCGTGCTAGCAAAGTCACACAACTTGGTGTTTTCAGGAGTACCCATATCAGCAAAACGAAAGTAAACAAGTAAAAACAGCTACCAAGGATTCTAATTTTTTTGGGTTTTTGATATAAAGCAATGCAGGTAAAATAAATAAAGTAAAGCAAAACAAATAACAAAGTAAAGAATGTGTGTGCGAAGAACTCCCCTCGCAGAAGTCTTCTCTCTTCCCCGGCAACGGCGCCAGAAAAAGTGCTGCTACTCGTGTGATGATGACGTGGGAGCAGTAAGTCCTTGTGCGTGGTGATGACCAGCCCGTTGGGAACCCCAAGAGGAAGGTATGATGAGTGTAGCGGCAAGTTTTCCCTCAGTTAAGAAACCAAGGTTTATCGAACAGGAGAAGGGAGACGATGACGACTGAAGGTGTTGTGGAACCTGCACACACACAAACAAATACTTTGTTCCCAACTTGCGATGAGGTTGTCAATCTCACCGGTTTGCTTGAAACAAAGGTTATGAGCGTATCGAGTGGAAAACAGTAGAGTATATGCGAGTAAAGTAAACAATGCGGGAAAAGTAAACAGGTGATTGCAATATGATTAAAATAGGACCGGGGTCCACAGTTCACTAGTGGTGTCTCTCCATAGATAAAATAACATGCTGGGTAAACAAATTACAGTTGGGCAATTGATAGAATAAAGATAACGTGATATGTCAAGAAGATCACTATGAGATTTACTCTGGGCATTACAACAAAATACATAGACCGCCATCCAACTGCATCTATGACTAATAATCCACCCCCGGGGATATCATCCGAACACCCTAGAAGTATTAAGTTGCGAACAACAGATAATTGCATTAAGCAAAGTGTGTAATGTAAACAAAGCATATGCCCTTGAGCATATGAATGTTGTTTTCTCCCTAGTAGCAACATCACATCTACCACCTTAGAGGTTTCTGTCACTCCCCCAGGTGAAATAGAGACCTGAACCCACTATCGAGCATAAATACCCCCTCTTGGAGTCACTAGCAACTACTCGGCCAAGATAGCTACTAACAACGGAGAGCATGCAAGATCATAAACAACATAGAGATAACAAAAGATATAATTCAGTACAGCAACTTAATCATAAACACCAATATTCATCGGATCCCAACAAACCAACATCATAGTATTACATAACGGTGATCTCAATCATGTAGGGCAGCTCATGAGATCTAAACATGAAGCACATGGTGGAGAAGACAACCATCTAGCTACTGCTATGGACCCATAGTCCAAGGTAGACTACTCACTCATCGCTCCGGAGGCAAGCATGGCGATGAAGAAGACCTCCGGTGGCGATTCCCCTCTCCGGCAGGGTGCCGGGAAGAGCTTCTGGACCCTCCCGATCTTCGGGTCGACGGCGGCGGCGGATCGCGATGTATTCTGGAAAACTGATCGGGTACTTAGGTTTTTTCCGTCGGGGGGTCTTTATAGGCGAAGGGGCGATGTCAGAGGTGGAGCCAGGGGCTCTCACACATGGGTGGCGCGGCCAGGGGCCTGGCCGCGCCAGCCCTATGTGTGGGGCCCTGGTGGCCCCCCTCCGACACTTCTTCGGATCTCTAGAAGCTTCCGGGAAAAATAAGACTTCAGGAACTTGTTTCGTCCAATTCCGAGAATATTTCTTGTGTATCACTTCTGAAACACAAAAACAGCAGAAAATAGGAAACTGGCACTGTGGCACTTGTTAATAGGTTAGTTCCGGAAAATGCATAAAAGTGCCACTAAGTGTAACGAAACAATAGGCAAATGGTGTAAAAACAAGCATGGAGCATCAAAAATTATAGATACGTTTGAGACGTATCAAGGACCAAAATAGTGGTGATGACCAAGTGGCTTCTCAAGAGTCTTTTGAAGAAGCTCAAGCTCGCCGTGCAAGGAAAGTGGAAGAAGCTCTTCGCAAAGGGAGTCATACCTTGGATAGTGTGATTGGAAGTGTGAGAAAAGGGGTTTCCACAAGGAGACAATTAGCCAACTTTAGCATCCATCATGCCTTCGTCTCTTGTGTGGAACCTCAAAAGGTGTTTAAGGCACTTGAAGACTCGGATTGGGTGGAAGCCATGCACGAAGAACTCAACAACTTCAAGCGCAATGAGGTTTGGACTTTGGTGGAGAAGCCCAAGGAGTGCCGCAATGTCATTGGAACCAAGTGGGTGTACAAGAACAAACAAGATGCCAATGGGATTGTTGTGAGGAACAAGGCACGCTTGGTTGCTCAAGGATACTCTCAAGTGGAAGGAATCGACTATGGGGAGACCTACGCTCCCGTGGCTCATCTCGAGTCAATCTGTATCCTTCTTGCTTATGCTTCTCACTTCAACTTTAAGTTATATCAAATGGATGTGAAGAGTGCCTTTCTCAACGGCCATCTACATGAATTGGTCTATGTGAAGCAACCCCCGGGGTTTAAAGATCCTCATTTCCTGACCCATGTCTACAAACTCGATAAGGCGCTTTATGGCCTTAAACAAGCCCCACACGCGTGGTACGAGCACCTTAAGGAGTTGTTGTTAGACCGTGGGTTTGAAATTGGGCTCATCGATCCAACTCTTTTTACTAAGAAAGTCAACGGGGAGCTTTTCATATGTCAAATTTATGTAGATGATATTATTTTTGGCTCTTCTAACAAACTCTTCAATGATGAATTTGCAAAGCTAATGACAGACAAATTCAAGATGTCCATGATGGGAGAGTTGAAATTCTTTCTTGGTTTTGAGATTCGGCAATTGCGAGGAGGGACATTCATCAATCAAGCCAAGTACATCCAAGACATGCTCAAGAAATTCAACATGGATTCCGGAGTTAAAGGAGCCAAAACCCCCATGCCGACAAAGGTGACTCTTGATCTCGATCCTAGTGGTAAGGAAGTGGATCAAAAGCTTTACCGTTCGATGATTGGCTCGCTTCTTTATCTTTGCGCATCTAGACCCGATATCATGCTTAGTGTGGGAATGTGTGCACGTTATCAAGCCACCCCAAAGGAAAGCCATTTAATGGCCGTGAAAAGAATCTTCTGATATTTGATTCATACTCCAACTTTCGGCCTTTGGTACCCGAAGGGATCAAGCTTCGAGCTTGTTGGGTACTCGGACTCGGATTGGGCGGGAGACAAAGTGGATAGGAAGTCAACTTCCGGGGCTTGCCAACTCCTTGGTAGGTCCTTGGTTAGTTGGTCTTCCAAGAAGCAAAATTGTGTGTCTCTCTCCACCGCCGAAGCCGAGTACGTGTCCGCGGCAAGTTGTTGTGCTCAACTCCTTTGGATGCGGCAAACGTTGAAGGACTATGGAGTTCATTGCGACAAGGTTCCACTCTTGTGTGACAATGAGAGTGCCATCAAGATTGCTCATAATCCGGTTCAACACAACAAGACGAAGCACATTGAGATCCAGCATCATTTCATCCGGGACCACGTCAATCGAGGTGATATTAACCTATCTTATGTAGGTACAAATGATCAACTCGCCAACATCTTCACGAAGCCCCTTGATGAAGCAAGATTCCGAGAGTTGGGGCATGAGTTGAATATCATCGATTCTTGCAATGTGGCTTGTTAGTGTGCACTCATTCCCATACGTTAGCACGTGTTCTAATATAGATGTGGGCATGGATATAGGGGGAGTGCGGTCCTAATTCATTGGGCTATCCCTCCCCCCATTATGCCGAAAGTAATGCAATCATTTTCTTCATATCATTTTGTGATATATGAGCTTAAATGATGAGTATTGGTTATGGACCCAAGATACATCTTCGCGGTTCAATGCCAAAACACTCATATATGGTGGTTTCGGCCACCAACCTCTTCCTTTGAAGAGTTTATTCCTTGAAAATCTTTTTGAATTCTTTCTTGGTTTTTGTTTATCTCTTGATATGGGAAGGCACATGGGGTTGGTCTCTCGATGATTTCTTGCCTCTTGCAACTTCAAGTGCCGAGAACCACTCCGTGTTTGTTTTTCTAGCCTAAGCCCTCACCGTCTCTAAAACCTTCCGTCTAACACACAAGTCAACCTCTTGTTTTATCTTGGTTCTTGATGAGATGGCCGGACTTTCCGTGTTCAAGTGATAGAATTTTCCCAATGGGTGGAAACCCTTATTTCCTTAGCAAATTTTCATGCCACCATGTACTCTTCCGAAGTGGTGCACTTTGCAGTACATGGGCCGGAAATTTGCCCCAGAAATTTGGGCGGAAACGTTAAATTTCCGCCCCCCCGGAAATTCCTTAACTTAACCCGGAAATTCCGGGGGCCGGAAATTCCGCCCCTAGGGCCGGAATTTCCGCCCCTACGGTTAGTCTATATAAAGGGGGCGGGGTGGAGATACCTCTTGGCATCTCTTTCCACCCCCGACCCTCCTTCTCCAAACCGCCGACGCCGCCTCACCAAGGACGTCTCCGGCGACTCCCTAGCCGCCGGATTCCCTGGATTTCGCCGGTCCTCGCTCCTCTCGGCGTGGGGGTTCCTTTCCTCCACGTGGTTTTCGCCATGGACAGCGGTATTGCCCCAAATCTCTCTCCCTAGGTGCTTATGCCCTAGTTCTAGATTCGTTTGGGTTGATCCGTTTTTCATTGAAAGGAGCATGTTTTAGAGGTAGTTTTCTGTCTAGTGAACCTAGGATTGAACTTAGTTGGTGCCGATCCAATTTCTAGAGATTTTTGTATCTATTTTGTAGTGTTCTCACCAGGGCCGGAATTTCCGCCCCTGGAGCCGGAAATTCCGGGGTGGGCCGGAAATTCCGCCCTTTGGGCCGGAATTTCCGCCCCCCCACCAGAATTTCCGCCCCCAGGCCGGAATTTCTGCCCCTCTGCTGAGAATAATACAACTAAGATACGTCATCTCTAAATTGTTTCTGCCTTACTAGTTCCCTTCTATGTTCTTACTAGCTATCGTATCGACTTGTGTGTTCTCATCTCCATGCTTTTCCTCCTACCTTCTTTCACAGGTGGCTCTAGTTCTCGTCCTAAACGTGATCAGCGCGGCCGTTCTGCTGTTCGCAAGCGGAACTTTCGGTTTGCTGAAGAGGGCACTTTTGAAGAAGATTTTGTATCTCAGCAAGCTGAACAGGAAGCTGCTCAGGAGGCAGCAAGGGAGAAGGCAGCTAGGGCAGCCAAGAGGGCTGCTCGCAACCCCTCACGGGTTCCTTGGGTGAACTATGAGACTATGAACTCTGTGGAGTACAGTGCTTTGAGGCAGTTAGACTGGTATTCTGAGGCAAGAGATGAGGAGCTTGAAGATACTCGTTTCTGGTGTGCTGCTTAGAAAGGTATATATGAAGATATCTATCGCCCTATGTCTCAGCGGGTGTGCTGCATGCATGTGTTGGACCGTACCCATCTCAGGAAGAAGGCTGAATACTTTGGTGAGGCTCTGGGAATCATGAAGAGGCTTGGTTTGTTTCCGCTTATGGATATTCAGTGTCACTATAATGAGAAGATCATTCAGCAGTTTTATGCCACTCTCGCCTTCAAGGGGAATGAGGCTCTCTCTTTCAGATGGATGTGTGGAGATACCATGCGTGAGTCAGACTTCTATGAGTTTGCCCAGCTTTTGAACTATGATTTTCAGGGGTTCAGTGTGCCTGTTGGTCACCGTGTGTATCTGCATGGAGTTCAACCGGACAAGAATCGCTTGGCTCCCCTTTACTCTTCAAAGGGACAGATTGGCACTAATAAGGGCTTGCTTCCTCTGTACAACATTCTTCTTCGCATGTTCAGGGAGAACATCTCTCCCTCCGAAGGTAATCGGGATGCTATTCGTGCTGCCCTTGTTGAGCTCATGTATCTTTCTTATCGCTGCTTTGTGAGTACCGATCCAAATGAAGACTTCAAGCTGGATGTGATGCACTATATCTTCAATGAAATGCATGATGCCATGGTTTCCAAGCATACTCCTCCCTATGCTCCATACATCATGCTCCTCATTAATCAGAAGGCCCAAGATATGGATTTCTCCAAGGGGAACTCAGAACACAAGCTCAAGAGAATGAATGTGATCAAGCCAATAGAGGAGAAAGAAGCAGTCAAAGGAAAAGGGAAGAAGCCGGTTCCTTCAGGTGGTGATGATGTTGAGATGGGTGACTCTAGCTCTCGTTTGCGCAAGACTTCCTCTGCTCATCCATCTCGCAACAAGAAGCTTTCTCTGTGGCAACGCACTCTCTTGTGCATCAACGTTGCCATCCACAAGGAAAACTACTCTGCCTATGAAGAGAGAAGGGACATCATTCACAATCAGCAAGTTCTTTCTCGCGAGGTTCAGCTTCTTTAGGACCCCTCCCTTAAGCTCTCTCCTGTTCCTGCACCTAAGTACATTCCGTACGAACGGTGGCAAGATGACAACGACGTCAATTGGGCTGAAGTGGAGGCTCTCTCCAAGGTTGGAAGTGATGAGGAGTTCTCCGGGTGTGATGAGGACGACGAAGATGCTGCTGATGATGATGAGGACGAGTTCGATGATGAGTGATCTTCGTTTGGGGATTAGCATCACTCTTCTCCCTTTTTGGTGTCTCGATGCCAAAGGGGGAGAAGTAGTTCTATTAGGATTTGCCTTGGGTTGGGAGTTTGCCTTATTTGCTCCGTGAACTATTTGTGGTTTATTTGTGTGGAACTTTGGTTCTATTATTGTAATAGGCTAGTCGTACTTTACTTTGTGCTCCTCGTTTAATATCGTCTTTATAGTGTGTGCAAATTGTTCTTATTGTCTTGTTTATACCTTGCACTTGTCTAGGGGGAGCACTTGTTCTTGCTCTCTATTGCAAATTCATGTATTGTCATCAAACACCAAAAAGGGGGAGATTGAAAGGACATGTTCCTTGCTTTCAGTTTTTGGGTGTTTGATCACAATATAAGGAATTTAATCTTGTACTGAGCTTTGCAGGAATTCTACAGGTATTACACAAGACTGATGGTGAAGAGGAGTAGGAATGGGGACTGCTGTAGAAAGGCTTGAAATCACCCAAAGGAGAGAAAATTCCAGGGCCGGAAATTCTGTTTCAGGGCCGGAAATTCTGTTTCAGGGCCGAAAATTCTGCCCTAGGGCCGGAATTTCCGCCCCTGAACAAAATTTCCGGGGGGCGGAAATTTCATAATTTCCGGCCCTTCAAAATTCGGCTAAGTCCCTTATGAAACGTTGTGGTGCAACGTGCAGTAAGGGGGCTGGAAATTCTGGTTTAGCAGAATTTCTGGGGGCCGGATATTTCATAATTTCCGACCCCCGAAAATTCGGCTAAGTCCTTTTCAAAAGGTCGTGGTGCAACCTTCAGTTAAGGGGCCGGAAATTCTGTTTAGGCAGAATTTCCGGGGGCCGGAAATTCTAGAATTTCCGGCCCCCGCGATTTTTTGCTAAGTCCCTTAACTCGAGCTGTGGTGCGACCTTCTGGAAAGGGCTGGAATTTCTGGCCAGAATTTCTGCCCCGAGGCCGGAATTTCCGCCCTTAGTGGACCCCGGAAATTTCGCCCCCAGGCCGGAATTTCCGGGGTAAGTTTTCTCCAACGGCCATATTTCGAGCCAGCCTATAAATAGTCGTCCCCTACCCCAGATCTGAGTTACCTCATCCACACTCTCTCTCCTCCATTGGTGCTGAGCTTCAACTCCGTAGATCTCCTTCCCTAGCCAACCAAATCCTCCAAGACTTGGTAGATTAGGAGAGTACCCATAGATCTACAATCCCACCGAAGTAATTAGTGTTTGCTTCACTCCTCCTCCGTGGACCTTGCCTTGGGCAAGAGAGGTCACCTCAAAGCTTCCTCCGTGTAAAAGCTTTGTGGTTGTTCTTGTTGGGAGCCTCCAATTGAGTTGTGGAGTTGTGCCCCAACCTCTGTGTAAGGGTTTTGGTCGGTACCCCCAATACCACCGCTTAGTGGAAACGAGTTAGCCTCCGTGGCTTGCTCACCGGAGAACAAGGTGAGCCTCCGTGGTGTTGGTGGACTCCGTGTCGCCACACCTCTCTAACGTAGACGTACTTCCCCTCAAAAGGAAGGAACAACGGGAATACATCCTTGTGTCTCCGGCTTCCGCTTTACGGTCTTTTCTTACCATTACTTGCATCGTGTTTACTTCTTTCACTCTTGTTCACTTGCTTGTTTGTCACATAGGAAATTCACCTAGTTGCACATCTAGAGAATTTCGTTTTGTGTCAAGCCTTAATTTTGAAAAAGGTAAAGTTTTGTGTAGCGCCTATTCATCCCCCCCTCTAGTCGCCCGTGTGATCCTTTTCATTTTGGTGTGGCTCTAACCACTGTATTTTGTCGTACAATTTCCTAGTTGTGCTAAGTAATGCGCGCGATAATTTTCATGCATGAACATCTTATAAAAGTGAAGGGATCCCAAAAGTGAAAGCATGTACCAGCCTCTCGGATCAAATACATATCAATCTTCCCAATCAAGTTGGGATAGAATTCAAATCATACATTCGGATGTACAGGGACACATCGAGAAAGTGGAGAAGCTTTTTTTTGACACGGAGGTAGTAGTTTGAACAATTTTATCCCAAATTTAAATTGAAAAATACAAATTTATCATAATTTATCACAATTTGCGGCGTCGAACACGGCCGCGCACCGATGGGCTAGAAGGGCCTGGACGACGGGCGGCTGAGGGGGCTGGATCTGCGCCATCCGCAAACTCGGACATGGAGGAGGGCTGGATCTGTGCCGTCGCAGCGATGTTGTGGATGATGGCTTCAGTCGTCTTGTCATCGATGACCACTGTCGACACGGCCGCCGTCTTGGTGTCCATCAGCAACAGATCTGAGGAGGGCAACGGAACTGAGACATCGGCAGGCTCCGACATTGAAGGCTGGATCTGCGCCATCACAGCGATGTTGTAGGTCGCAGCGATGTTGTAGGCGATGGCTTCAAGACGATTGATGAGCACTGTCGACACGGTGATACGTCTCCAACGTATCTATAATTTTTGATGCTCCATGCTTGTTTTTACACCATTTGCCTATTGTTTCGTTACACTTCGTGGCACTTTTATGCATTTTCCGGAACTAACCTATTAACGAGTTGCCACAGTGCCAGTTCCCTGTTTTCTGCTGTTTTTGTGTTTCAGAAGTGATACACAGGAAATATTCTCGAAATTGGACGAAACAAGTTCCTGAAGTCTTATTTTACCCGGAAGCTTCCAGAGATCCGAAGGAGAGTAGGAGGGGGGCCACCAGGGCCCCACACGCAGGGCTGGCGCGGCCAGGGCCTGGGCCGCGCCACCCTGGCGTGAGGCCACCTGGCCCCTCCTCTGACATCGCCCCTTCGCCTATAAAGACCCCCCGACGGAAAAAACCTAAGTACCCGATCACTTTTCTAGAACACATCGCGATCCGCCGCCGCCGTCGACCCAAAGATCGGGAGGGTCCAGAAGCTCTTCTCGGCACCCTGCCGGAGAGGGGAATCGCCACCGGAGGTCTTCTTCATCGCCATGCTTGCCTCCGGAGCGATGAGTGAGTAGTCTACCTTGGACTATGGGTCCATAGCAGTAGCTAGATGGTTGTCTTCTCCACCATGTGCTTCATGTTTAGATCTCATGAGCTGCCCTACATGATTGAGATCACCGTTATGTAATTCTACATGTTTGGTTTGTTGGGATCCGATGAATATTGGTGTTTATGATTAAGTTGATGTACTGAATATTATCTTTTGTTATCTCTATGTTGTTTATGATCTTGCATGCTCTCCGTTGTTAGTAGCTATCTTGGCCGAGTAGTTGCTAGTGACTCCAAGAGGGGGTATTTATGCTCGATAGTGGGTTCATGCCTCTATTTAACCTGGGGGAGTGACAGAAACCTCTAAGGTTGTAGATGTGCTGTTGCTACTAGGGAGAAAACAACATTAATATGCTCAAGGGCATATGCTTTGTTTACATTACACACTTTGCTTAATGCAATTATCTGTTGTTCGCAACTTAATACTCATGGGGTGTTCGGATTGATATCCCCGGGAGTGGATTATTAGTCATAGATGCAGTTGGATGGCGGTCTATGTATTTTGTTGTAATGCCCAGAGTAAATCTCATAGTGATATTCTTGACATATCACGTTTATCTTTATTCTATCAATTGCCCAACTGTAATTTGTTTACCCAGCATGTGTTATTTATCTTATGGAGAGACACCACTAGTGAACTGTGAATCCCGGTCCTATTTCCATTATATTGCTATTACCTGTTTACTTTACTCGCACTGTTTACTTTATTTGCATACTCTACTGTTTTCCACTCGATACACTCATAACCCTTGTTTCAAGCAAACCGGTGAGATTGACAACCTCATCGCAAGTTGGGAACAAAGTACTTGGTTGTTTGTGTGCAGGTTCCGCGTTGCAGCTAGCAAGCAAAGCTTGGACGAGGCGCCATATATAAATTGTCCGAAGCTGTCGCAAACTAGCAAGCATCACCTTCAGTCGTCATTGTCTGCTTTTCTCCTGATCGATAAACCTTGGTTTCTTAACTGAGGGAAAATCTGCTGCTATACTCATCATACCTTCCTCTTGGGGTTCCCAACTGGCTGGTCATTCACCACGCACAAGGAATCTTCTGGTGCTGTTGACGAGGACTTGAAGAATAAGAAGCTCATATATCAATTACATTCTCCTATGTCAACCACGCGCTAGCACACGGCCGCCGTCTTGGTGTCCATCAGCAACAGATCTGAGGAGGGTAACGAAAGTGAGACATCGGCGGGCTCCGACATTGAAGGCTAGATCTGCGCCGTCGCAGCGATGTTGTAGGTCGCAGCGATGTTGTAGGCGATGGCTTCAATATGATCGATGAGCACTATCGACACGGCCGTCATCTTGGTGTCCATCAACAACAGATCCGAGGAGGGTAACGGAAGTGAGACATCGGCAGGCTCCGACATTGAAGGCTAGATCTGCGCCGTCGCAGCGATGTTGTAGGCGATGGCTTCAATCGTCTTGGCATCGCTGAGCACTGTCGGCACGGCCACCGTCTTGGTGTTCTTCATCATCAACAGATCTGAGAAGATAAACGAAAGTGAGACAGAGAGAGATATTTCAACTATTTCTGAGGGTTAGATCCTCACCGGCACTCTTAGATCCACGCCGCCGCACGGTTAGATCCGCGCCGCCGCACGCACGGTTAGATCCGCGCCGCCGCACACACGCACGCACGCTGCAGATCCGCGCCGCCGCGACCGCCAGAGTAAGAGAGGAAGATGCGACTGGAATATGCGACTGCCAGGGTTGGTAGGTATGTGCTCTGCAGATCCGCGCCGCCGCGACCGCCAGGGTTGATAGGCCGTCCGATCATAAATGATCCAACGGTGCAAGTGTGCGTTGAGCTATCAACCAACCAAGATTCGTGTGAAATACATCTCGACCAATCAGAGATCAGCCAGTGAGTACAAGGGAGGAACACTGAGTAGAACTAAGAGGGGAAAAGTGAGGAAATGTTTATCGGAAGGGCAAAACCGAGTAGGACTGAATAAAACAAGTGGACCTGGAGGGGGAAAACTGAGTAAAACTAAGTAAAACAGGGGCACCCAAATAATAAAGGGAGTAAGGGAAATTGAAGCTTTTGGCATAAAAATTGTTAGATTGTGTTATTTGAACAATATAGTACATTTTGGCCGACATGATATTGTTTGCAATTCAAAGATACACAAGTGTGACGAATTTGGACTCATTTGGACAAAGTTTGTAAGCATTGTGGGCATTTGGGAGGTGTGTTGAGTAGAAAGCCCTGCATATTCATAGCTAGTAGCTCATGGACTAGGAAGTGGTTTTGGGAAAGGGAAACTTCATATCTCTATATTTCCTTTTCCATTATTATTTCTCTAGGTTGTAGGTAACATAACAAGACTCCATGGGAAGGTTCCACCATGTTTTGAATTATTATGAATTAAAATAAACCCAAAACTATATTTGTTGAGTTTAGTCACTAAGAGGGGGAAAAGTGAGGAAACCTCAAGCGATGAACTATAGCTAGTAGCTCATGGACTAGGAACTTATTCAAGCAAATAACACATACATTATTGTGATTATTCAACATACAAACTTGGGAACGTCACACTAGTTTGAATTCAATACAAAGGGATCCCCAATACAAATTGTTCATACAAATTCAAATTAATTGTTCAAAATACAATCTTTCTCTTGCTCCTGGTGTGACTCGCTGGGTCCACCACCTTACTCCGGGTAACCCTACCAGGGATATTACCGGTGTCTACCTTCCTTTTGCCATCTTTCTTGTTGTTGTTCTTCTTCTCTTTGGGTTGTACCAAGACCGAGACAACCATATCATACGAAGCTTGTGCTCTTTCTTCTAATGCATTTTCTTCAAATGCTTCAAGCAGCTCTCGATCCATTGCTTCAAAGGCCTCTCGATCCATCTGTTCCCTCTGCTCTCGATCCATCGGTTCAAGCAGCTCTCGATCCATCTGTTCCCTCTGCTCTCGATCCATCAGTTCAAGCAGCTCTTGATCCATCGGTTCAAGCAGCTCTTGATCCATCGGTTCAATCTGCTCTGGATCCATCGGTTCAAGCAGCTCATGATCCATTGCTTCAATCTCCTCATGATCCATTGCTTCAATCTCCTCATGTTGAATTGCTGCTTCATTCTCCTATGCATTTGCTGCTCCCGCCTGATCTTCCATTCCAAAAGCTGGGTCAACTGGATTTTTACAAAGCCTAGCAATGTGTCCAGGGATTCCACAACGTTTGCACTTACGTCGTCGAATCGGTGGACCACCCTCTGCACTAGCTCTGATCCTATTCTTCCTCGGCCTACCTGCCGGTCTAGTCAAAACTGGAGAGTACAGTTTGAAGCCTAGATCGACTTTCATCCATTGGTCTTTTCCCAACAAGGTAGGAACATTCATAGCATATGCAGCCCTAAATTTGGCAATAGAGAAATACTCTGACACATACTGATCAACTTCACCTTCTGCACCCGCTATAACACTCATGAAAAACAATGCGTGTATGCAGGGTATCCCACGGATCTGCCATCGCCTACAATGGCATGTCCTATCAACCAAACTCACTGGATACCTCCACTGCCCGTTTTTACTGTCAGTGTAGGTTACCTCAGCCTCCATTCCTTTTCTGATGCATTTCATCTTCAATTGTTTTGCCCTGGCATGCAAAGACTTAATCAAAGATGGGAGCATGAGATGGCCAACATATTTTGTGGCTGCAATTCTTTGACGCAGATCGATTTTTATCATGATCATCTGCCTAATCTTATCAAATATTTGCCACAGCATAAGCCCTTTCAATGACTTGACCTTTGCATTGAAACTCTCCGCAAGGTTACTTGTTACATAGTCTACCTTGCAAATTTCATTGAATTGGCTTCTTGACCACACCCTACCATGATGTTCATCCAAGTACTCCTTCACCCCAGTTTTTTGTTTATATAACACTTCCAAATGAAACAGATGCTTCCTAATGCTGCATGTGTATGCAGCTGGCCATAGGTTGTCAGTATAAACTTTACCCTTGAATTTCTTTGTAAAATTCTGTACCAAGTGTCGCATACATTCCCTATGCTCCACTCCAGGGAATACTGCTTCTACTGCACTCTCCAAACCTTTACAAGCGTCTGTGTGGATAGTAAGTCCTGGTGGATGACCTATAAGGTCGCGCAAATTCTGCAGAAACCAAGTCCAACTTTCCTCTGACTCAACCTCCAAAACTCCATAAGCAACAGGGAACATCCAATTGTGTCCATCAATTGCAGTAGCAGCAACTAGCTGTCCTTTAAACCTGCCATGAAGAGCTGTTGCATCCACGGCCAAATAAGGCCTGCAACCGTCCAGAAAGCCTTTCCAGCAAGCTTTGAAACAAACAAAAGCCCTTCTAAAACATTCCTTCCGCATCATCCTACCGCTTTTCAATTTGTAGGGAACTGTATGCTTGTCTATCGCTACAACACTACCTGGACTAGCCATCTCCACTTCAGCTTTGAAAGTGTAAAGCAACTGAAAGCTTTCATTCCATGGACCATTTATCCTGTCAAGAGCCATTTCCTTTGCATAGAACATCCTCATGTAAGGTATGTTTATAGTAAACTTATCAGATATCAATTTTATGAGTGATGTTGGACCAAGTGTTGGAGTTTCTCTCAGCCAATCTATGATTGCATCTGCCAACCACCTAGTCTTCGCTAGCTTTGATTTCTCCTCTGGCGCTCCCGCTCGAGGTGGACAAGTATGGTCGATCGAATTCTTCTTTATCTGAAACATAATTATAAGGGATGTCAGTAACAGTTAACAAATTTTACACCGTGATCTAAAATACACAACTGGTTGGCGTAGTACCTGAACCACGGTGCTTCTGAGCATTGTGGATGCATGCAGCCTCCACCTACACCTCTTGTATGGACACTTAACTGTGAACCTACCTGGCTCACTTTTAATAACCTCATAATCATCCTTGGTGAGAATGCAATATGTAGTAATTGCATTACGGCAGTCCATCATCGTTTGAAATACGGTGCCTTCTGCAAGCTGAGGATCCTCCCTGTTCCACTCAATTGTTGGCAAGTCATCATCTTCGTAATCGGCTAAAACAAGGCTGTCATTGTTCTCATCCTTCTCTTCATCATCAGTGTCATCAAATCTGGCACCTTGTGCAATATCTTCCATGTATTGATCCTCTATTTCCTGCTTACTGCATCGATCTACCAATTCAGGAAACATCAACTCATCCTCATCATCTTGAGGAGACGGATCCTCAATCTCTGCATCATCCTCCACATCGACCGCATGAACAATCTGGCTACCACTAGCACTGGGGACAGATGGTGCTGCTGTGGACCTACAAGGAGCGGGGCGGCGCACACGATTAGCAGAGGCAGCAACACTAGCGAGACATGATGCCCGACCACCTGATGATGCCCCAACACCAGATGATGCCTGGACCCTGTCCACATGGATTCGAATTTTACCGACACGGCAAGAATCATTTAAAACAAAAAGAATTCCCAGATCGTCGTCGGAAATTAGTGGAACAAATCTTCCCTCCGTGCTGTTGAAATATTGGAAATCAACTGAATCGCCAGCGCCCCAGGGGTACCGAGCGCAGATGTTATCTTTTAAATCCCTCAATGAGATGGTAGTTGCAACCACCGCTGGGATGTAAAATCCGCTCACATTGCGTTCAGAATCACGCAAAAAGCTAGTATCCAGCCTAACCACCAGCCGAAAAGCCAGCGCTGGATCAATCCTATTCGAAAAGCAACGCAGTTAGTTGAGCAACAACGATTCGCGCTCAAAAACTGCGTACTCTTAATTCACATAGGCAGACGATGCTTACCCAGATGGAATCCATGTGTTAGATCCCTCCGATTCCCAATCTTCTCCGCTGTTGAGGGGCATAATCGGCACATTAGACGGATGTACAAACTCTACCGCCATAGGGGTAGATCTAGTGGAGGCGGAGCCCTCTCCGCCTCTCGGGGGTGGTGGTGGGGGCGGGGGCGGCTCGGTGGCGGACGACGCCATAAGGTAGGAGGGCAGGACGGCGTGGCGGCGGAGGGGCGGTGTGTGAGCTCTTCCAGTCTCGGGCGGAGGGGAAAGCTTTGGGTGAGTGACAGACCGCCAGTCCGACGTGTCTCATTGGGTCAACAGTCAACACAATTCAAAAGCAACGGTCCATTCACAACCACCGCGGCTCCCTAGCCGTCACCGGTAACGGTCTAAGGCCTCTGACCAGACCGCAACCCTCCCGTCCGAGCGTCTGCGAGGGGTTTCAAACTAGAGCGAGGGGAAAACTGAGGAAAAGTTAAGCGGCTGGGGAAAACTAAGTACAACTAACAAACCAGGGGCACGGAAATAGAAATCCCTTGATATAAACCCTTGAGTCATCCTTGTTGGGAATGTTTTTGCATCACTCTGCGTTTGTAGTTCAAACGAGTTGGTATACACGTATAGTTTTGTTGTCGTCACATACCCATATGCTGAAAACATCTACTAAGATATTTTTCATTTACCATATTTTTATGCTCTATATATTTCTACAAATAGTGCAATTTTAAAAATTAATTAGAGGAATCATGCAGTTTGTCCTTTTATTTATTTTACATTTAATGAGATCAATTTCAAGATTTGGTTAATAAGCAATATCACTATCATGATAAAGGAGACAAGTTCAAACAATGTCGTTTGATTTTATCACAATCACATGTATTTCTCAATGATAAAAACATTGCATTTGTATAACAAACAACACTATGATTAATATTTACAATATTTCTATGTCGTTAACTATGATAAATAAGCAACAAAAAACACAAATAAAAGTTGTTGTAACATATAAATAAGTTAGAAACAAGTATAAAATTTAGTATGAATTGTGTTTATTTTAAGGCTCAGAGAAGATATGGTTGAACTTTATTTCTGATGCTATAACTTGTTTCACTACTGGTAACTGGATGCAACATTTCATTAGAAATACGATTAAGACCTATGATACCGAATGACATTTTTGAATATTTATTGCCATGATTGTTATTCTTAAGTCCTATGCTATATTCGTAACAAAAATTGCAAACAAAGCACAATCTATGTAGAAGTGAAGATTTTACTATAAGATGAAAATGAATAACCTGCATGTTTCGGTTACATTGGACAATATGTGATGACACACAATGTTCTAAGTAGAAAATTTGTATTTGTTTATACGATTTTTGTTTGGCCGGTGCATACCTAATTTTAATGATCTGACTTAAACGTAGAATTGCATAAATCCTCTTAAAGTGTCTAAAAATCATGTTCAATCCTCCACCATTCTCTCCTCCATCCATCACACAGTAACTCAAAGAATGAAACGCCAAAATAACAATATAGCATTGAAAACATCATCCCACCTAGCTTGAGCAGCTGCCATCCACCATCGCCCCGTCCTCCCCCGCTAAACCCCTATCTTCCGCGGCAGCGACAAACACCACCGCATCGAGCCTCTTAATGTCTAATCCTAGCTTCACTGGGGACGTTGCGGCTAGAATAGGCCATCCTCATATCCACAAGAGTCGATTGCCCGCGCCATGTATTTCTTCATCTCTGATGGTCGGCGTCGTTTACGTCTTCTACCGTCGTCCCGCTACTAACCAGGCTGAGGCTCACCACCCTCCTCACGCATGCATTAGCACGCTAATGTGTGCAATGCGCATCATATTGGAATCACCGGTTCCTCTTGCCTCTCGGCTCCGACACATACATCACACTCGAACCAACCGGAGAAGAAATACGAGGACATTTCATTTTTTTAATTTGACTAATTTTTTTCGTTTGTTGGAGCACCCAATAGGCCGTAAAGCAAGCACCATGGCCCAAGTACCACCAAATGGATGATGAAACCGCCCGGCCCTTCACACATGCTACACGCGGAACAAGAGAGGCAGCCCACCTGGCCGCTCCCAACGGCACCTTCCCGATCCCACGGCCGGAAATCTCGCGTGGGACGAAAGCTAGCCGCGATGCGATGCCATCCGCGGCCGCCGACCGCGGATCCGACGGCCAGCATTCCTGCGTCCATCCGAAGCTAACAAAACCCAGGGCCAGGAAAAAAAACAATTAATAAAGCGCTGCCGCGGCCCTCCTATATAAATCCCCTCCTCCGCCTCCACGGGCTCGCCCAATTCCAATTCGAATACTAGGGTTTTGCTGCTCCGCCGCACACCCACCCGCTCCCCCCCTGACGAACAGCCGTCGCCGCCTCGCCTCGCCTCTCTACGATGGTTAGTGGTTTCCCTGTGATTTGGCCGTCGCTGGATTTGGATCCGGGGCCGCGCGGGTCTGATCTGGGCTGTTTCTGTCTTGCAGGCGCTGCCGAACCAGGCGACCGTCGACTACCCCAGCTTCAAGCTCGTCATCGTCGGCGATGGCGGGACTGGTGAGTTGCCCTCGGTGGTTTGCGTGTATGTTTTGCCAGAGCGGGCCGTGATCTGTTTGATGCGGTCCCTCTCCGTGGTCTCGACGAGATCTGATCGGTCATGACCGCGTGTGACCTCTGAAATCCGATGATATATCTGGTTTATTGATTGCATAGCGATAACCTGAATAGTAGGAAATGGGTAGTTCGCAGATTTTAGTTTCTGATTCACTAATAGGGAATAATTTTCTGATGCGTTACAGTTAGAACACATAAAAAACCACGGTGGTAGTAACAAAGTGATTATTACCATTGATTTATTATGATGTGATTATATTTGATATTGAATTAACAGAATTATCAATCTAAGACACACTGGAATTTGTATGACCTCTTAGAGCGAACATTGCTTATAAGCAGTTGCAGAAACATTTTGTTTTGTGTTCATGGAAATGGATATTAAGTTAGAATCACTGAGGAACAGAATTATCAATATAACAGACACTGGAATTTGTATGACTTCTTAGAGCGAACTTTGCTTTTATGCAGTTGAAGAAATAGTTGTAGAAACATTTGGTTTCAGTGTTCATGGAAATGGAAATTAAGTTGGAATCTGGGGGCCTGATCTGTTTAAGTAAAGAGTGCTTCAAGATATTAAACCTGAGAAAAGGTCCCTGTTGTATATGAACAGCTTAATCTGCAGTATTATGCATTTGCTGCAGTAAGCATTTGTCTTCATTGAAACTATGAATCACTGCAGCGAACTTTGCAATTTGAGAGACAAGAATAACTTAAACAGGAAGTTATTCTAGGATGCACTGAATAACTGGTCACATCTGTTTAGCAAGCTATTCTAGGATGCGCTGAATTAACTGGTCACATCTGTTTAGCAAGCTATTCTAGGATGCACTGAATTTACTAGTGACATCTGTTTGGGAGTTATTCATCTGTTTGTTTGGTACTGTCCCTTGATGATTTGTGTTCTGAAAAGCACCGACACAGTTTAATTCAAAGTTGTAAATGTTACAACACTGTGGCTTTAACTTGATGCCTTGTATGGTTGCAGGTAAAACCACCTTTGTGAAGAGACATCTCACTGGAGAGTTCGAGAAGAAATACGAACGTATGTGTGCAGTGAACTAAGTTTCTCTTTTTTTGACTATTTTGTAGCATGCATAACAGCTAAAGAATACATCAATTCTTTTTGCAGCAACCATTGGTGTTGAAGTTCACCCATTGGATTTCACCACCAACTGTGGTAAGATTCGTTTCTACTGCTGGGACACTGCTGGGCAAGAGAAGTTTGGTGGCCTTAGGGATGGATACTAGTAAGTGCTACGTTTTACTTAATTTGAAAAGGCAGTGAAATGTTTGCTAACCTTTCTTCATGTGAATGTCTTCTGTTATCTCAATGTAGATGTCTTGGTTAAGCTGTAATGGTTTCTTTAGCTTAATTAGTATTTATGCTGGTCATTGTGGGAAGTATGATACACTCCTATAATTCAAGACATTACTAAAATTCACAGTTAAGTTTCTGCTAATGTAGTTATCTTTGGTTTAATTAGTTGTTGTTCCTCAACTGGAACTGTATGATTCATTTGCTTTATCTTAAGTTCAGCAAAATGCTTAATAGTACTTCTAATATCTAAGTTCAGTAAAAATGACTAATGGTACTTTTATTATCTTAAGTGCAGTAAAAATGCTTATATCACTTTCAGTGGGTTGCCACTACTTGTTGATGCATATTGCTGTTTTTTATATTTTGACTGATTGTTCTTAACAATCAATTTTGCAGTATCCATGGCCAGTGTGCCATCATTATGTTTGATGTCACTTCAAGGCTGACTTACAAGAACGTTCCTACATGGCACCGGGACTTGTGCAGGTTTGCTTCTATAGCGATCTTCTTTACTGAATGTGAAATGATGCTTTGGAGTTCTCATGTGAGGGGTTATTTTCTTGCAGGGTGTGCGAGAACATCCCCATTGTCCTCTGCGGCAACAAGGTTGATGTGAAGAACAGGCAGGTTAAGGCCAAGCAAGTCACATTCCACAGGAAGAAGAACCTGCAGTACTATGAAATCTCTGCCAAGAGCAACTACAACTTTGAGAAGCCCTTCCTTTACCTTGCAAGGAAGTTGGCTGGGTAATTTTCCAACTCCCCAATTGTTTTCTTTTGCCTGTTGACCTCATATTATTTATGACTTTTATGTTGACTCTTGTTTGTATTTGATGATTTTAGTAATCCCAACATTCATTTTGTTGAGGCCGTGGCTCTCAAGCCTCCGGAAGTGACCTTCGACTTGGCTATGCAGCAACAGTAAGTGCCACACTATTTTTTCTGTCATTCCAATTCTTCGCCTAGATCTTTTGTCCATCTTGTTCAGATTCATTTCATTTATTCAAACTGAGTGAAAGAATGAATTCCTGATTGCTTTTGAAATAATGTGTGCAGGCACGAGGCTGAGCTTGCCGCCGCAGCAGCTCAACCACTGCCTGATGACGATGACGATCTGGTCGAGTAGAGCGGATCATGAGTCTTATCATACTTCGATAGACGGAGATTGTGCTTCGTACAAGAGTCTGTCGCTTTTAGGTTGAAAGGCTCGATGATGAGTCGAGCCGGAATGTTTTTCCTTGGTTGAAAACTCTTGTGTGACATTGATCTACATGTTTGCCATGGATTTGTTGTTGGCCACATTTCTGTGTTACTTAAATGGTTCATCAGTATTATTATGCCTGTGGGCTTGCTGTGGATCATATATATCTACCTACTGTATCTGCATGTTTGTCTTGTGATCCTGTGTTGTTACCTTAGAGCTCTAGGCTAAAGGTTATTTGCCGATCCTCTCGTTTAATAAAGATTGCATCTTCACCCAGCAAAGACCTGAAGCCTTTCTCTACTAGGTGGATTGAGGTTATATGCCGATCCTCCGGTTTAATAAAGATTGCATCTTCTTCACCCAGCAAAGACCTGAAGCCTTTCTCTACTAGTGGATTAAGGTTATCAGTCGATGTTGGATGTGCGACGTTGAACTATTTGTAGTTGGGCATTGCCAGTCGTCACTCTTGGTTACCTTATTTATAAACTGCCCTTCAGCCGTTTTCAAAAATAGTAAATCGCATTGGCAGTCCCTAATCTTTATCCATGCCTTCACTTTAGTCATTCTTTGAAATGGAACAAATCAGTCCTAATTCTTTTGTAAGTTGCTCACGCGGAGTCCTAAATTGGTTTGACCCCCGTTGACCGGTGCCATGTCGCCAGCTAGGACCAGTAGAGCCAATCGAGCATGATGGATATTTGCCAAAAGCCCCCCCAATATCCATAGCATTCCATTTACCGGTCCTCTACAACACAGTGAGCTATCTCGTCGATATGGACGGATCGGCGACGGAGGTGCTGTTCTGGTGACTGGCGGCCGGAGACGGGAGTGCGCCACCGGCGGCAGCCGATAGGATGGCGCCCGCGAGCAAGGGACTAGGGCTGCGTCGACCCGACGATCCTCCTGTGCGCTAAGGTAAGAACCCTAACCCTAATCCCCTTTCTGGCAATGACATCATGGCGGTAGATATGAGCAAATAACTGCAACTTACATGATGATTAGGGCATTTGTAGAACACACGTCCAGGATTGATTCTTTATTGAGAGACGAGTCAAATGGTCCTACGTTTCCGATAGCACGGACATGGCACCAACGACAGCAAGGGAGCCGATGCTACTGCGTGCGCCGACAGAGCAGGGGATGAAGAAGCTGCCTTCCTCCTCGGTTGCTTCCCATCGGAGGAGCTCGCGAAAGCATCCATGGAGGCGGGAGAGTGCAGAGTTGGGGAAGAAAGAACTAGGGACTGAGAAACTAGAAGCTAAGTACTTATAGGGGTTCAGATGCATATTTTCCACGGTGGGAAAACTCCCGCCAACCGCCCAACTGTCGACGTGGCACCGGTCAACGCGGGTTAGACCAGTTTAGGACCTCGTGTGAGCAATTTACAAAAGAATTAAGACTGATCTGTTCCATTTTAAAGAATAGAAACTAAAGTGAAGACATAGATAAAGATTAGAGACCGCCAATGCGGTTTACTCTTTCAAAAATCGAAAGAGCAATGTTGATGCTTTGGGCATTCCGAGCGAGTGTGATAATGAGCGACTATCAGGGCCAATCCATCCTGGTTAGACTTCAAATTTTAAACAGCGTGGTTTCAATGTCGATCTATTTCACCGTGCTGGTTGAGGAAGAAAGTGCCATCGTCATCGTGCAAGTCGCCGTTAACAACTGTGGTGCGCAGGTGGGTACCTCGGCCAGGCAAAAACCCACCCCACCCGTGAACAAAAAATCTCATCGCATTGGCGGAGGCGTCGAACCGCTCGCCAGCTTTTCATCCCGTCCATCCACTTGCTCCTCCTCCTCTTAAAGCCACCGCCTCCCACTCCCACTCCTCCCTCTCGCCTGCAAACACACACACACACCAGATTTCGAGCTTGGAGAGCGAGGAAATCTACGCAGACGCAGAGATGATGAGGCCGTCGCTGCTGAGGACCGCGTCGCAGCACCTCCGCCGCCGCCGCGACTACTCCTCAGCCGCCGCGCAGCCGGAGCGGAAGGTGGCCATCCTCGGCGCGGCGGGCGGCATCGGCCAGCCGCTGGCGCTCCTCATGAAGCTCAACCCGCTCGTCTCCTCCCTCTCCCTCTACGACATCGCCGGCACCCCCGGCGTCGCCGCCGACGTCTCCCACATCAACACCCCCGCCCTGGTGCGTCCGTCCGCGCCCCTCGCTCGCTACCAAACTCCCCCCACTCCTGGATCTCCGTGGTCTGACGACCGGGTTTCGCGGATTCATGGCTGCAGGTGAAGGGGTTCATGGCGGACGACCAGCTGGCGGAGGCGCTGCAGGGCGCCGACGTGGTCATCATCCCGGCGGGCGTGCCCAGGAAGCCCGGCATGACCAGGGACGACCTCTTCAAGATCAACGCCGGCATCGTCAAGGGGCTCTGCACCGCCATCGCAAAGCACTGCCCCAATGTAAGCAAGCAGCGCATCTGGTTCTCATCTCTGCCTCTGTAGATCTGCAGTGGGCGCGCATTAGATTTGGTCGCCCTGAATGGGGTAGATGTGCTTTACTGCTTCTCAGTGCTTGGAATTGCCCACGGTTTAGTGTTCTGTTCATTTGTTTTATGATCTGGGGGCAGAGGGGCGGAGCAGTGACGGTGTTGCATAGGATTGGTAGGCCTTGCTACTAGTCTAGGACTTGTATTGTTTGCCCCAAATGAACCGAACTGCTAATTCAGGTCTTACTTTCCTGCCCAAATGCTTGTTTCTAGGAGGCATGCTTGCTCCAGTCCTTGTTTTTTCAGTTGAGCTTGACACTGTTCGTTTATGTTCCTCGAGCAGTGCAGCCACATTGTTGCATATGATTGCTATATTTAAAGGTCGAGAACAATGGAGGCAACATAGATTTGGTTGTCTAGGATGTCAGTTTTGTTTTTGGATGCTTGGAATTCTCCTTGCCCATCCATGTGTAGTGTTTGGTTCATTTATGATCTGGGCAATAACAGCCACATACGCATAGCAGCATAGGATTAGTGTGTGCTGGTATGCTAGAACTACCGTTTGCCCCAAATGAACCGAACTGCTAAGTCAGGTCTTACTTTCCTGCCCAAATGATTGTTTCTACTTTCTAGGAGGCACGCTTGCTTCAGTCCTTGTTTTTCAATTTGAGCTTGATACTGTTCATTTTTGTTCTGGAGCAGTGCAGCCACATTGTCTCATATGATTGCTATAAGTAAAGGTCTAGAACAATGCAAGCAACATAGATTTGGTGCCGAGAATCGCAATATTTCTTTTGAATGCTTGGAACTGTGTGTCCTTGCTCATCCATGGTGTATTTTTTGGTTCATTATGATCTGGGTATAACAGCCACGCATAGCAGCATAGGATTAGTGTGTACCTGTAGGCTAGAACTAGTGTTTGCCCCAAAGGAGCCAAACTGCCATTCCCAAGCCAGCCTTCCGAACTTGTTTTACAATTTGAGCTTGACACTGTTCATTTAAGTTCTGGGGCAGTGCAGCCCATTGTTGCATTTGATTGTTGTTGTAGGTAGTAAAAGTCCAGAACAATGGTTTGTCCAAATTAATCGAATTACCACTGCCAAGCCAGTCGTTACTTTTACCGTGACAATGTTGTTCACTATCTGTAATAAGCACAGCTACTCCAGAACTTGGCTTGTACTTTGAACTTCTTCACGTCTCATGCTATTGTGCAGTGTATACTGCCACTGACAAACTTGAAAACAGTGTGTAGTTTAAGTTTGGTTATGTGTGTAATACTGTACTGTCACGATTGCTGTTTATGAAGTACATGTATAATCTAACTGTGGACTGTTGGTTATATGCTTGCTCAGGCCCTCGTCAATATGATCAGCAACCCTGTCAACTCGACTGTCCCGATTGCAGCTGAGGTGTTCAAGAAGGCTGGTACTTTTGATGAGAAGAAGCTGTTTGGTGTCACCACTCTTGACGTTGTTCGTGCTAAAACATTCTACGCGGGGAAGGCAAATGTTCCAGTCACTGGTATGAAGATGACATTTTACTCAATGATAGATAACTTTGAGATTGTATTGTTGAATTCAATGTCTCTGTCTATTCATCCTGAGTGTTCTTGTGATCTTTTTTCAGGGGTTAATGTTCCTGTTGTCGGTGGCCATGCTGGTATTACTATCCTGCCACTGTTCTCACAGGTGTGGAATCTCAGTGTCATGACTAGTTTCGTTCCGTTTCCTTCAACAGCAACAGCAACCCAAATTGATTTTCACAACTAACAATGTTGTAAATATTGTGATAATAGAACTTGAGCATATGTGTACGAAATTATTCTGAATCCTGCTGGCAAAAAATGCAAGTTGATTTAGCAAAGAGAATGCATTTTTATAGGAGTCAGCATCCCAATCTAGTGTAATAATCTTTAATATGTCCATTACTGAAACACTATCGAACTGATGCCATACTAATTTGTGGACATGTCTACCATACAGTGTGCCGCCCACTTTCAAGCTAACAGCTCAACACTGAAACACTATCGAACTGATTCTGTACTAATTTGTAGACATGTGTACCATATGGTGTGCCATCCACTTTCAAAATAACAGCTCAATCTTTTAATTTGATATAGGCCACTCCTGCAAGTAATGCATTGTCCCACGAGGACCTTAAGGCCCTCACCAAGAGGACACAAGATGGTGGGACGGAAGTTGTTGAAGCAAAGGCTGGAAAGGGCTCAGCAACTTTGTCGATGGCGTAAGTTTATGTACAAGCATACAAACGTTCCTGAGCTGATCCATTATCTAGTAGTTGTGCTTTTGAAATGGGCATGCTATTATTTGTTAATCTTGACTATTTATAGAATATCAGGGCAGCATAAAAGTTCTTATACTCTGCCAACCAGCCAATTCCTAGGGTGTCTTGGCCAATTGCAACATATTCCTATATACAGTAGTGACCTTGCTCTGACAGAATACTGTATTGTAGTTGCTCCTCCGTCCATCTGATTGTATGTCCACAGCAGTGCTTAACCGCCAAATATGCTCATATCTGAAACTGTCTCCCATTCAGTTACAGCAGTTACATGTTCACTGTTTAAGTTACACTAACTTTTAGTTGTAAAAAAAATTATATTACATCCTGGATTCCTGAATTTGTTTGGAGCACTAAACTACTTGGTATTTGTAGAGACTTCTTTCCTGAAGTTTTTTCTCATTCTGCTACTACTCTGCTGTTATTGCTTTCATGTGAAATGCATACTCAGTAGTCTAGTTTTACATTAACATGCTTGATACAATGCTGATTTTAGAATGAATTTACCATATGTTACAGTCAAGCATATTGTACTCGTTTGCCTCTTTTAGCTGGAAATTTCCATATGTGACCACTTTGGTCTATGTAGAATTAACTCCCTATTAAATGCTTGATACAATACTAACCTACTTAGTATTTCTAGAGACTATTCTTTTCCTGATTTTTTTTTTCATTCTGCTACTAATATGCTGTTATTGCTTTCATGTGGAATGCATACTCAGTAGTCTTGTTTTATATTAGCATGCTTGATACAATGCTGATTTTAAAATGAATTTTGCCATATGTGACAGTCAAGCACACTTGTACTCATTTGCCTCTTTTAGCTGGAAATTGCCATCTGTGACCACTTTGGTCTCAGAAGAATCAACTCCATAGTTCTGTTTCATAATTACATGCTTGATGCAATGCTATTTTTTTTATCACACTCCTGCATTATTATTTTAGCTGATATATTTTGTCTTTTATTTTTCCAGATATGCTGGTGCAGTTTTTGGAGATGCATGCTTGAAGGGGCTCAATGGAGTTCCTGACATTGTAGAGTGCTCCTTTGTGCAATCAACCGTAACAGAGCTGCCATTCTTTGCCTCCAAGGTGATTTCCTGGTTTTTCTATATAATGCAGTTATGCGCCACCATATTATTTGTCAGAGTAAATGTTGATAAATGATAATCCCCATGTTTCCCTTTTTCATGCCAATTGTTTAAACAGGTTACCAATGTTTTCATTCCTAAATGAATTAGGTTGCGTGCTTGGTGTAAAAATGGTGGAGAACCTGGGCGTAGGCGCACCTTATTTAAAAAAATTCGAAACATGCTATTTAAATATTTCAAAAATTGAAACAACTCATGCACGTACATGTCTCCTTGATACCTGTGCAAATTTGCAAGAAAAAATATGACCGTATGTGACCTACGCAATAATAGAAAATGGAACTTTGTTATATATGAACAGTGCACGCCTACTCCTTGTCTCCTCATATGTGAACAGACAATTTTCATATTTGTGTGGGGTACATGCTTCTGTATTTTAGTTCCAAACTTGACATGCACATACCTGCACACATTCTCCACGCACATGATTTATGCCGTTTTGTTTTTAGTATTTTTTTGATTTTATTGTTCAGAACAGGTTCCAGCGCACCTGAGAGCCAAAAATTCGTTTCCGTGTGCTTAGTTAGTACTCCCTCCGTTCCAAATTAATTGACTCAATTTTATCTAGATTTGTACTAGATCTAGTGTAAATTTAGATAAAATTAAGTCAATTAATTTGGAACGGAAGGAGTACAATATTCTACGTTATGTTTTTTATACTGGAAGCAAGTATCGTGTAGGTAGCTTCTGAGTTACTTTGTGTGGTCTGGTCACAGGCTTTGCAAGATACTCCCTCTGATCGGAAAAGGTTGTCGGTGATCTGTAGTTACATAGTAGTTGTACTAGCTCACCGACAACCTTTTCCGATCAGAGGGAGTATTATGTTGATTCGTTCTTTTGGTTGATCTGTAGAAGTGGCGATTCTTGTAGATAGGTCAGGCATGTCCCATGTGTCACCGAGTGTATATTCCTGGTGCATACACTCCAATGCATTCATGAGCTACAGTGAGCATGTGTCATTGAGCAGTATTTTTTTAGCTCGTGCATGCTTATTATCAATTTTATAGTACAACCTGTTATCTTCCTGATAAGTACACTCGGATCCATTCATGAGCAACAACTGTAATATATGTTTGGTTTCATCATGAACAGGACCGGGGTCTCTCTGTTTTTGTTCAATGTGTCTTTGAGCAGTACATTGAAGGATGCCCCTGCATGCTTTAAAATGCGTGCATTCTTATTATTAGTTTTATAGTACAACCTGTTATTTCCCATGAGAACATAGAATTGTGGGCTGAACACTAGTTCCTTTGGTATTGCAGGTAAGGCTCGGCAAGAACGGCGTGGAGGAAGTGATTGGGCTGGGTGAGTTGTCCGCCTTCGAGAAGGAGGGTCTGGAGAGCCTCAAGGGCGAGCTGTTGTCCTCCATCGAGAAGGGTATCAACTTCGCAAAGGAGACCTAGTCAACCTGCTCAGGTTCTAACAATCGGCACATGAACTTGGTGGGATCTGATGAATTTTTGGTTCGACTCCTTTCACTGACCCCTTCTGCTGGGGGACATTGAGGCGTCGTGCTCCACAATAAAGTGGTGTGGCTTGGCCAACCTGGACTGTAATACTAGAAACAGTGACATCGGTGCCAATTGTATCTCGGTCGACAGTACGGTATACCTGTCTACCCGAGTCTTATGTTCTACAGGGGTGCGTGGCCGCATGGCGCATTTCTGTCATTTCGAGTGTTAACTTGCTATTGTGGTACTGATGTGGCACTGCTGTTCTTCAGTAGCAGTTGAAGTTTGTTGTGCTTTGTTAAGAACTAATCTTTTGTTATCGAATGATGCCTACTGGTGCGAGGCACGCATGATTGGTGCCAACTGCAAGCCAAAGTGTGGAAGCAACAAACAAACATTGGTGTGCAAGACCAGGGTTTTCATGTTAGTTGGAGCTTGGAGAAGGCAATTAATCGATACTACAGTAGCTTTAAGGACGGGGCGTGATGAATGCACAACCAATTCGGGACATGGATATGGATATCGCCTTTCTCGCTGGCCAGGGACGACCGAACTTTTTCCAGATCTTGCACAGCATGAGCGTAGCAAGACCAGCTAGCAGATAGGTATGCCTTCACGGTCCCAAAGTCCTTGCTGGCGACGACAAAAACTTTTCTCTATCTAACGACAAGGTACGAATGCAAATATTCCGTCCCAACTACTATGCAATGACATCGATTGGAACTAAAGATGATCTTGTGTTACACGTTTCAAGTAAATTCCTTGTGCCAATCAGGCTGATTATGAAAGAGGTAACGTTTTACCTTCATAACGTGTCAGCAGCTAATGGAAAGCTGCTTGGAACTGGCAATGGCAATGCATTATGGCAGGTTGGAGCGTAGAGCCGTCGATTTGGGAACTCTGCTGCCGAATGTATAAGCAGCTTAGCTGAAACATAGCTATGTATACCGCTGGATCGATTTCCCCAAAAAAGTATAGAAGCTGGTTGACACCGTCTCTTGAGGCTCTCGAATACATATTCCTCTTCCGTGATAAAGAGGGATAAGATCAAAGAGGGCATCACATGTCCTGAATAGACTCACAAAGAGCGACCGCATGACATTGACATCGTCAAACGAAGCCGATTTTATCTCCAACCTACCACTGACACGATAACTCGACCAGGTTAACCAATTTCTCTTGTGGATTTGTGTGTATATATTTTCCACCTCTTCTTTTGCGGGGAACTAAGGTTATTTTCTCTCTCTTTGCGCCAACATACGTGATGCGTCGTGCAACTGGCTTGGTGTCATGGTCAGACACACTGACGCAGCTTGGTGGTGTGCAAGCAACTGAGGCTTGCACGCAATTCGTCGACTGACCGGAAACACCCGCACGACGCAGCTGAAGACCAGCAACCGTCAGACGACATTGTTGCCGGCGCCGGCAGCGTTCATCAGAGCCAACGCGAGCTGTGCGCGCCGGTTGAACTTAGCTGACCAAAAAGATTCTCAGGAACAGGAATGATCTGATAGTAGGTACGTAGCTTTCATGCAAGGAAGCCTAAAACTATTCTGGTCGAATGGACGCACGTACAATTTCGTTGTTTGTTTGAGCAGGAAGTGAGAAGTGTGATACTATTCCCTTTTTTACTTCATCCCTGGTCGATGGAATTATCTTAAGATGCCACTTGTATAAACAAACATTGTACTCATGACTATTTCGTTTTTGTTGAATCAGAATGGTCAGTGTAATGTCTTTATAAGATTGACTTGGAGATGTTCTTTGTTTGGGACTTTCGTATGTCTAAGCCGATTTCCCGAGTCATAGGATGACTCTGTGTTAAGATTGAGATTGGGATGGGAGGGATCAAGATTAGAATAGATAAATCCAAACATAGGCTTTAGCTGAAAGAGTTAAATAGATTTAGGTCTAGACCTAAGCCGAACCCACATTTTACAAGCAAGTTTGAAATGACAAAAAAAAAAAATCAATCTATTACACAGAGCACGGGGGTGCGCAAGCCACAACAGAAGAAGAGATCAATGACCAGAACATTGCTAGGTCTAGAGGACGACAAGGGAGGATGTAAAAAACGAATGCAGGATTACCAACAGAAAACCAACCAAACCCTGGACAACCATAACCCTCGCGGAAAGACAATTCCAAGGTGAGGGGTGTCATCAAAGGACATTCTCCACCAAGGCCATGCCACATACACCGGTGTGTTGACAAAGTCATCAATCACATCCAGGGGTTTTTTTCTCGGCCGAGATTTCTGAAATCTCGCCGAAAACCGGTTTTACAGGTGACCACCGGTATTTGCTAATACCGAACAAAAGTTTTCGGTATTCAAAGAATATGTTTAAATTTTAAGAATTTTGATAAATTTTGGACCAATTTAGAACTTCGTTTGACAAATCTCGGTCGGTATTTACCGGTATTTCGGCCGGTATTTCCGAAAACCGGATTTCTCGCTACTTACCGGTATTTTTTCCAAACAAGGAAAAAATCCTTGATCACATCACATAGTCAAGACCACACCTCCAACACCGGCCTCACCAAGTTATAAACAACACCACCACCTTAAGGACCCCGAACCAAAAGCGATGAAAAGTATCGCTAATGCGCACATGGACATCCTTCCAACAATTACACTACATGTACATTTGTGGAAACAACACTAAAAGAAATCTGCCAATCACACTAAAGAAACCACCCTCACCACAATACAAGAGCAACCATGTCAAAAGAACTGCGAACACCGAACATAAAAACATACCAAGGAACAATGCAAGCATAGCTAGAGGGTAGGTTAGCTGAGACCACACACAACCACTAGTGCGCCGCTAGGTAGTCGAAAATACTCGTATGGTCCCATGATGGTTGGTCTCAGGATCTAGGCCAACACCATGACAGAAAAAAACACAACTCTCGAAACACACAATTTCTTAGATCTTAGCAATAACATATTTGCAAGTTTTGTAAAATCTTGAAGAAACCCTGCACATAGGTATTGAGTTTAAGCTTGTACAAGCAAATCCCTGATCCATAAAGCTGTCATTTTGCTAAGGTTTTCAGAGATGACAAAATGAGAATGTAAGTTTTTAGATTCTAAGGCTTTTTTAATGTTTTGGACTTGGTCCAGATCTCCGTTTGTTCCAACAAAATTTATCACACACCAACCAAACCCCGGACAGCCATAACCCTCGAGGAAAGACACTTCCAAGGTGAGGGGTGCCGTCAAAGGACATTCTCCGCCAAGACCATGCCACATACACCGGTATGTTGACAACGTCATCAATCACATCACATAGTCAAGACCACACCTCCAACACCGACCTCACCAAGTTGAAAACAACGACACCGCCTTAAGGACCCCAAACCAAAAGCGATGAAAAGCACCGCGAACGCACACATAGACATCCTTCTAACAATAACAGTACTGCATGTACCATTGTGGAAACAACACCGGTAAAAGACATAGGCCAATCACACTAAAGGATAGCTTTTTGTTGCTTTTCATCTTTCGTTGGCTGATTCATGTGCCGACCCTTGCTGATCCATGATTGTAATACTTAAAATACTCTGAACTAAGTAATAAAGATGTTATATGTTTATCCAAATTCTACAAGGAGGCTAACAATAGAGTGAAGCGAGGTCTGTCGCCAGGTAGGCTTGGGCCAAAGCGAAGGCGTGAGCCCATAACATGGCCAAACAGGGACACCTGTGGGAGGGTGCGGGCAGACCCCCGCGGTATGGACCATTACCGCCATCTATTTATACTCCTTGTAACCTGTCGGCTAGGATTAATCGCATCATTAGATAACCCACGGCGTTTGTAAACACTCCTGATATAGTGAAGTTTTGCTGGCTGGCACCCGTGGTTTTTATCTCTCTTTGTTGGATAGGGCTTTCCACGTTAAAATCTTATGTTCCCTGCTGTGATTTCTTTTTTTCTCTTCATTATTGCCTATTGCGTTTATAATAAAAGAAAGCTGCGTGCATCGCTTGATGCGGAGGCTGTGGCTATTTGCTCCCATTTCAAAAAAAAAAAAACCACACTAAAGGAACCAACCTCACCACAATACAAGAGCAACTATGTCAAAAAAATGCACGGTGCAAACAATACGAAACATAAAAATATAACGAGGAACAACACAAGCATATCTAGAGGGCATCGGTCAGCTGAGACCACACACAACTACACCTGTGTGCCGCTACGGTAGTCGAAAATACTAGTCCGATCCTAGGATGGCTGGTCTCAAGATCTGGGCCAACACCATGCCAAAAAGGAAAATAAAGATTCTCGGCACACACATTTTTAGATCTTAGCAATAATATATTTGTAAATTTTGCAAAATCTTCAGAAAAACCATGCACATAGGTACTGAGTTGAAACTTACCCATGCAAATTCTTGTCAAATAGTGAGGTTATGTTGCTATATTTTCCAGAAATGATAAAGTGAGAAGGTAAGTTTTTAGATTCTACTCCCTCCGATCGGAAATAAGTGTCGGGGATTTAGTACAAACTTTGTACTAAGCTAGTACAAAATCACCGACACTTATTTCCAATTGGAGGGAGTAAGTTTTTTCAATGTTTCGGAGTTGGTCCAGATCTTCCGTGTGTTCCTACTAAGTTTATCATACACTACTATACAAAACCCCTCAAATCCTGAAATGATCAACGTGTGAGATTTTGAGAACAGTCACGACCGGGTTCGGAGGATCCGTTCTACTGTACTAGGGTAGTCGAAGGGCATCAATCAGTGAAGACCACACAAATGACCAGCCGAGCACGATATGCCCCTGTAGTCGTAGCTCGTGTGTGCCGACAGCCGAGGCACAAGCCCCAGTGTCCCACAACACTAGTACCCGTGTGCCGATAGACGACGAACAACGATATAAATACACAACCAAGCTGAATGAAACAAGCCAATGCTAGGCCACTAGCCAAAATCAATCAGAAGAGAGATCGATCACTATATAGCCGAGGCTCACCGCTTCCCCGGCCACCGCGACTCTACACAAGAACAAACTCCCACCGCGCTCGATCGCCCGACGCCCATGCCGACGACGCTCGGGAGCATCGCCAGCCGGTGGCGCGAGCTCCAGGGCTCGGGCTCCTGGGAGGGGCTGCTGGACCCGCTGGATCCGGACCTGCGCGCCTCCGTCATCGCCTACGGCGAGCTCGCGGAGGCCACCTACGACGCGTTCAACTCCCAGCGCCGCTCCCCGCACGCCGGATCATGCATCTACGGCCACGCCGACCTGCTCGCCCGCGCCGGCGTCTCCCGCCCGGGCCTCTACGCCGTCACCAAGTTCTTCTACGCCACCAGCGGCCTTCTGCCGCCGAAGATCATGCTGCCGCGGCTCTTATCCTCGACGTCCGTGCCGGACGCTTTCTTCGTGATGCCGCTGCCGTCCCTGCTGGAGGAGCCGTGGTGCCGGGAGTCCAACTGGATGGGGTACGTGGCCGTGGCCACCGACGAGGGCGTGGCGGCGCTGGGCCGGCGCGACATCGTCGTCGCCTGGCGCGGTACCGTCGAGAGCCTCGAGTGGGTGAACGATCTGGACTTCACGCCGACGTCTGCCGCGCCGGTGCTCGGCCCCGCGGCGCAGGACAACGGGGGCGCCGTGGTGCACCACGGGTTCCTCTCGGTGTACACGTCCAGCGACGAGGACTCCAAGTACAACCAGGCAAGCGCCAGAGATCAGGTGAACGTTACTCTCTTTGCTAGTTTGCTTGCTGAAACGTACACTTGATTGCCGGAAGACACGAGCCAAGCATGTACTAACTCATTTTTTTTAAACAAGAGCACTAACTCATATGCATGTATCAAAATGATATTTGTTGAACGTGAATATTCCTAGTAAAAGAAGAATCTATGAACTTACGTAGCATCTGCTTGTTTCTAAACTTTACAAAATGGTAGTATACAAAACGTTGGAAGTTTTTAAAAGTGGTCTTGCAGACTTGTACTCTAGACCTTCCAAAAACTACAAAAAAAAAGAACGCATGGATGCTGAGAATGATGTAGAATGATATTAATATACCATGCATAATGTTATATATGAACTTAAAAATTTCTGTAACAGTTGGTATAAATAAATAGTGCCATTCAAATTTCGTTAAATTAATTTAGAATCGGGGCAGCTTACCACTGTCAATTAGCAATTTGTTTTTTGTTGCGAATCTGTCAATTGGCATTTTGATCTCCATTTGCGCTCATAATTTTAGCAGTCAAGCACTAGTTCTTCACTTCTACACGACCGTCTGCTTACCACATAGGGATGCATATGCTATTACAAGAGTAGTGCACCTACCAAGCTAATTTAATTTATTTTGCATTTTCTACTTTTTTTTTGCGAATATTGCATTTTCTACTTGTGAAGTGTTTCAGCATTCCATTTCGTTTCTTGAGAAACAGAAGTGTTTTGGTACTGATCGATGACGGTCAGAAATATAGGTAGGCAGTTGCGTTAACACTTGAAAAGTTGAAAGTTAGGTCTGCTAGCTATAGACGGGATAGGATATCGGTGTTTAGAGGTGATCGAGCGACAGTACTATGACGCGAAGGTCGAACCGAGCCTGGCCCCAGTACAGCCCCACACAGTCGACAAGCTCGGGCAGCGTGTCGTTTATTGCTTCAAGAACTCCATCTCCAAACGTCAAACTTTGTTGGATCGATCGACACATGAAAGCTGCGTGTGCTGTTGCATCCTTCGATCTACTAATTCGTTAGGACAGCTACCAAATACGCCAATACTGCATAACTTGTTGATTTAAGCGTGTACGCATGGCGATGTGCGTGGATGCATGCAGGTCATCGAGGAGGTCCGGAGGCTCATGGAGCTGCACAAGGACGAGGAGACCAGCATCACCATCACCGGCCACAGCCTCGGCGGCTCTCTCGCCACCCTCAACGCCGTCGACATCGTCGCCCACGGCATCAACGTCCCGCCCCCCTCCACCTCCAACCAGCCGCCGTGCCCGGTGACGGCGATCCTCTTCGCGAGCCCGCGCGTCGGCGACGACAAATTCCGATCCGCATTCGCCTCCTTCCCGGACCTCCGCGCCCTCCACGTGAAGAACTACGGCGACGTGGTGCCGCTGTACCCGCCGATCGGGTATGTGGATTCGGCGACGGCCGCGCTGCCCGTCGACACCGGCCGGTCGCCGTTCCTGAAGCAGCCGGGCACCGTGCAGACGCGCCACAACCTCGAGTGCTACCTCCACGGTGTAGCCGGGCACCATGGCGCTGACGATGGTGGGTTTAGGCTGGTGATGGACCGCGACGTAGCGCTGGTGAACAAGGGCGCAGATGCGCTCAAGGACGAGTACCCGGTGCCGCCCAACTGGCATGTGGTGAACAACAAGTGCATGGTCAAGGGGCCCGACGGCCACTGGAAACTCAGGGACTTCGAGGAGACCTGATGATATGTACGTGCTACCACGTACGTCTAATGCCGCGTATAAAATGCTTTTCTCTTATAATTTGTTTATATACTGTATGTATTATATGCAGCACCACATACTTACAGACGAGGGTCAAAAAGAATTTGTGATTTCTGAAAATAAAATCTACTACAGGTAATCGATCTTATGAACAGATGAAGCTCAAAATTGTTAGGAACCGGCCCCATGGCCTAGGCGGTAATTCCCCTCCTCCAAGTCGGGTACAATTGGACTCACTATTCAACCTTTTGCTGTGGCCTATTTAGGTTTGTTAGCAAAATTTTGCTCACATATTATTTTAAAAGGAATACGGTAGGGAGCCGCTATATCGAATTTTTTTAAATAATAAGAACCCAATTCTAACGTACCTGACAACTTTAAACCAAGGTGGCATGGTTGTTCATCCAATTCCGTAATCAAATGAGCTAGACTCACTTCATACAGGCTAGCCAAATCATCAACTTATCCACATAGTTAATTTCATCTTATCTAGGGATTAAATTAATCCACATGCAACATTAATTAGATAAATTGTAAACCTTGACAACCTTTAGTTGACCAAATATATAACCATCCTATGTATGAATCTATTAAATTTATCCTTACAACTACCATGAATAGTGGAATCGGACATATTCCTCTAATCATGTTCGCAATTGAGTTTTGGCACAGATCTTCATGTGGCCGCACTGCCTCTACAGTGTTGGTTGGTTCGAATAGTCTATGGTGAAGTCGGAGTTGTTCCTCAAGGGTTGGAGGTCGCCTCCTAGGGGACCAGTGATGACGATGATGCTTGTGTGCTGTCTCGACGAGACTCTCTTTGTAGAGGTTTGTGGGACATCCTTTGTGTGCCGCTCAGCGGTTGTGATGGTTTTTGCCCGGTTTTCCACTAATTAATTGGGATTCTCTTCTGCTTAATTAATGGATGAGGCAAATATTTTGCCTCCATTAAAAAAAAACTTCATATTTTTAGGGTGTGGTTAGTCCTTAGTAAGATGACGTTATCGAATTGTAGTTGTAACTCATTATTGCAACTCACTAATAACATGAATCACGAAACAAATCTAACGGTCTAGAGTTTTTTTAGTTGCAACCTCACTTGCAACTGAAAAACTTCACTTCCAACCCAACTTGCAACTCAAGTGCATGAATTTGATGCAAATCTGATGATGCAGGACTTAACTGAGAAGTGAGAACTAAGTTCCCAGTCTACTGAAAACTAGCAAAACCAATATTTTTATGTATTACACTGTTTCACTTACAAAATAAAGTATCTAAAGAGATAGTCTCTACAACACGAAATGTATATACCATTCTTGTATTTTGATATTGAAAGAAGGCAAAAATAATGTCAGATTCTCAGAACAAAAGTGAGTTCATGGCCAAACCAGCCATGATCTACCCAATGTGAAATTGAAATAATGCATGCAAGTACTTTGTTAAGAGACACATCTACCTATGTGGATGCGTGATAGAGGGAGAGGAGATGTTAATTAGTCGTAAACCCTAGCCGCCGGTTGTCTTCTCCGTATCCGTCTAGCATCGATTGATCCTCGCCTCTTCTGCTTGCCGCTTCGGCGGTGGGAGGGTGTGGAGACCTCAGACCTAAGCTTGGCACTGCAGTTGGGTCCCTAACGTTAGGGTTTGGTTAGCCTGTAGAGAATTATGGTTGCTATGCTGTCGTTGCACAACAGAAGATTAAGGTTTCCACGTCTCCATGTCCACCTCATCGGGGGCGATCTCGCTGATGGCGTTGAGGAGGGCGGGAAATCATCTTGTCGTTGGTCCCATAGAGTAGTGGGTCTCGTATTGTCTATTTTTTTGTAGGACTGTTGGTGAAGGTAGGTGGCTGTGAGTGAAGCTTGTCGACGTGCGACCTGAGTTGCAGAAACCAAATGTTTTTGTCATTGGAGAGTGACATGGGCTTCACATTTGTGGTGTGGAAGCGGAGCAAGTGCTTGGCATCGGATGCCGGTGGCATGAGCTGGATTTGACGAAGCATCTCATTGCTCGTATCGTCTATAAAACTGTTTGCCTTTCTTCACATACTTGCTTCTTATTATGAGTTTCTATGATAAACTTGAGTGGATTTTTTTGACTAGCTAGAAAGGGCGGTTAGATGAATCTGATACCATTTGTTAGGTACGACTAGGGTTTGAATCAATTTTCCACAACGAACTCAGATACAAGGTTGGGTTCTGGTCCAAGGAAGAAGAGAGATGGGGATATATAAGCAAGGAAGGGGAGACATGAGAGCCGTTCGTTCTGATCCTATCTAGATAGTTGTCTCAATCTACACACCATTGCTTAAGTAGGAGATCAGCGCCCCCCAACTTGGGAAATTTTACTTGGTTTTGAGCTTCTTGGGTGTTGTTGATTTCCATAGAGAGTGGGCTACCGTCAATAGAACGAGTGTTACTTCGCGCGTCTTCCTCCTCTTGTGTCAATTGGTCACCGGTGATGCCGAGTAAATGACCGGCCCATTGGGAACCCCAAGAGGAAGGTGTGATGAATATAGCGGCAAGATTTTCCCTCAGTACGAAACCAAGGTTTTATCGATCAGGAGAGGAAAGAGCCAAACGACTGAAGGTGATGCCTGCTAGCGTGCGATAGCTCCGGACAATTTATAGGGCGCCTCGTCCAAGCTTTGCTTTGCTAGATGCAACGCGGAACCTGCACACAATACAACTAAATACTTTGTTCCCAACTTACGATGAGGTTGTCAATCTCACCGGTTTGCTTGAAACAAAGGGTATGAGTGTATCGAGTGGAAAGTGATAATGGTATGCGAGTAAAGTAAACAGTGCGAGTAAAGTAAACAGGTGATAGCAATATAAAGGAAATAGGACCGGGATCCACAGTTCACTAGCGGTGTCTCTCCATAAGATAAAATAATACAAGCTGGGTAAACAAATTACAGTTGGGCAATTGATAGAATAAAGACAACGTGCATATGAAGAGAGGATCACTATGAGATTTACTCTGGGCATTACAACAAGATACATAGACCGCCATCCAACTGCATTTATGACTAATAATCCACTCACGGGGATATCATCTGATGACCCACAAGTATAGGGGATCGCAACAGTCTTCGAGGGAAGTAAAACCCAAATTTATTGATTCGACACAAGGGGAGCCAAAGAATATATGTAAGCCTTAACAGATGAGTTGTCAATTCAGCTGCACCTGGAAACAGTCTTGCTCGTAGTGGTTTATCAGTAGCAACAGTTTTATAGTGGTGATAGTAGTGAAACAGTAACAACAGTAGTAAAATAACAGCGATAATAGTAGTAATAGTAAACAGTAGGAACAAATACTGTAGGCATAGGGATGGATTACGGGCGTTGCATGGATAAGATATTTCATGAAATCAATAAGACATGGGCATTGCAGATAAATAAAGATAAAGCATCCTAGTACAAATAATCATAGGCATGTGTTCCGTATATAGTCGTACGTACTCACAAGGAGAAACTTGCACGACATCTTTTGTCCTACCAGCCTGTTGCAGCAGGGCCTCAAGGGAAACTACTGGTAATTAAGGTACTCCTTTTAATAAAGTATCGGAGCAAAGCATTAACACTCGGTGAACACATGTGATCCTCACATCATAGCCATCCCCTCCGGTTATCCCAATTTCTGTCACTTTGGGGCCTCGGGTTCCGGATAACAATATGTGTATACAACTTGTCGGTAAGACCAAAAACAACAAGTATCATCATAGAAATAATAACATGTTCAGATCTGAAATCATGGCACTCAGGCCCAAAGTGACCAGCATTAAGCACAACAAGTTGCAACAAAGTTATAAGCACTAATAGAAGATACTAGGCACTATGCCCTAACAATCTCATATCAAATTACATGAACAATCTCATCCAATCCCTACCATCCCCTCACCTACAGCGGGGGAATTACTCACACATGGATGGGGGAGTCATGGATGGTCGATGGAGGAGCGTCGGTGATGATGGTGATGAAGATCTCCTCCAAATCCCCGTCTCGGCAGGGTGCCAGAACGGAGTTTCTGGTTCTGAATCGCGGTTTCTGATGGCGGCGGCGCATCGGAAGTCTATCTGGGAAAAATGCCGTCTCCCCGATATTTTTAGGTAAAGGGGTATATGTAGGCGGAAGGAGAGGTCGAGGCGACGGCCGAGCCACCCTCACACCAGGTGGGCGCGGCCAGGGCTAGGCCGCGCCCCTGTGTGTGTGGAGGCCTTGTGCCTCCACTCTATCTCGTCTTCTGGCTCCGTGGGTCTTCTGGTGAAATAGGATTTTTGATGATTTTTCCCGAATTTTTACTGAAAGTTGGATTTCTGCACAAAAACGAGACACCATAGCAATTCTGCTGAAAACAGTGTTAGTCTGTGTTAGTTGTATTCAAAACACACAAATTAGAGGAGAAACAATAGCAAAAGTGCTCAGGAAAGTAGATACATTTTGGACGTATCAACTCCCCCCAAGCTTAGCTATTTGCTTGTCCTCAAGCAATTCAGTTAACAACTGAGAGCGATAAAAGAAACTTTCACGAACACATTTGCTTCATAGATGTATATATACTAACTATATGATCAGGTACTTAAGCAATTCATAATAAGAAATATGCAGCTAATGCTACCTCATAGTCGAGCAAACTATGAAAGAGTGCCAACATACTAATAACAAGTAACATGTACATAAGAAACTATAAGATTGTAATATGCATAAATGATATGAAAGAGTGGTATCTAGCTTGCCTTTATTTGTGGAGCAAAACATAAATGCTGGGGCACCTCTGAAGTCCAAGGGAAGACTAGAAGTAAAAATATCAAAGATACAAGCATCAAAGTTATACCACAATTAACCGTGTTCTGGGACAAGCACATTACACTAAGAATAACAGCTATGCTCTCAAGAAGTGCTTTAAAGTTAGAAGATGATGACTCAACATAAAAGTAAAAGAATGGCCCTTCGCAGAGGGAAGCAGTGATTTAACATGTGCTAGAGCTTTTCATTTGTAAAACAGAGATACAAATTTATTTTGAGAGGTGGTTGTTTCATGTCAACGGCTAGCAATGGGGACTTGCTATCTTCCATAATAAACAAGTGAGAGCGGTTCTGAGTTCTTTGAAATTTTGGCACATTGGTGCTCTTTTATAAAGCTTTGGCACTCCTCCCCACCTTTTTTCCTTTCTCAAGCCATGGCTAACCGATTCCATCGGGTGTCCACCAACTTTCACATTCCACCAGCTCTCATGCAAAATTAATAACGAGCAGATGAAGCTGCCTAGTCGAGAGGTACTTAATTTAATATAGAAGATAGCAATTCTGACCACTACGTCCCCATGAGCTAAAAACAGTGGCACAAAATGAGAAGTAGTTGAAAGTTTTGAAAGGTAGCACATGAAAATTTACTTGGAATGGCTTACAAATACCATGCATAGGAATTTATAGTGGACTCTTTGGTAGACTTGGTTCTTGGTAATTGGATGCACGAGTAGAGCTCATACTCAGTACAAGTGAAGGCTAGCAAAAGACAGGGAAGCAACAATCGAGAGAGCAATAACTGTCATAATCATGCTTGCGACAAAACAAAATTAATATAGGCATAAAAATGATACAAGAACTCTGAGGCAAAGTAAATCATCGAGGCTTAATTGACTTTTTGTTCAGTCATATGCATGCTTGAGCATGTGCCAAGTCGATTCAAATGAAGCTTTCAGAGGAGGATACCACAATAACATACCATATTATGAATAAAACAATGCATGCAAGCGTCTACATGACATGCTACAAGCTATTAGTAAATTGAAACTAATCATATGAAAGCAAGAACTACAAAGCATCCATTAGATAACATATACCTTACATGAACCGACTAAGCATATCCACATAGATGAGTATATGTACAAAAATGAAAACAAATAGAGTTCATACCAGCCTCTTACCACATCTCGGATTGTCATATGTCGTCATTATTGCTCTTCACTTGTGTGGCTTGAATAATATAAAGTGAATACCAAGCTCTAGTGGAGTAACAGGGGACTGAACTCTGCAACAAACTTTACAAAACTGAAGAAGAACAACAAATATTTTTGGGGTTTTCGATTTTTGAAACAAGAACAGAAGGAAATAGCAAACAAAGCAAAATATTTTTGAATTTTTCAAATAGAAAACCGAAGATAGCAAGTAAAGCAAACCAAAGGTAGCAAACTAAAAAGGCAAACAAAGAGAAACAACGGATTTTTTTTTGGTCTTTTTGTATTTTGGAAAGTAGAAATAAGAATAAGGGCAATAAATAGAGCGAAACATGGATACACATAGGACCGACAAAATATGATATGTAGATGAGTGAATCGTCGGCGTACCTCCCCCCAAGCTTAGGCTTTTGGCCTAAGTGGAGATCAATTCCAGCCCTGGTAGCTGCTCTGGGCTGGTGGGTCATCATGTGTGTAATCATACCCCGGCTTTCGTGAAGATGAAGCTGATGGCGCATAATCATAATAAGGTTGCTCGTATGGGAAATTCGCAATATTGGAGGGCTGACCCGACTCCTCGGCGCCCTCCTCATTGTGCACAGGCGGTGGGTGCTCCTCTACGTACGCGTCGAGCTCATCCTCCATGAGCGACCACCCATTCCTGCGATCAAGGTTAAACAAAAGAGGTGTAGGCAAACGGACCGATCGATCAGTCTTTACTACCTTCCAGGCAGTCTTCTTGAAAAAGGTTAGCTCAAATGTTAAATTAATCAAACTAGCAGGAGGAGAAATAAACTTATGATGAATCATAGAACTAAGATCAAGTTTCTCCCCAAGGAACTGCAGATCTAGAAAATGAGGCATTACACCATGCAAAGCTAACAGGCGTGAAGCTATAAGTCCCCCACAGATTCCCCCTTTCTCACGATTAACATCAAGACGGAAAGCTATTAAGGCCCCTAAATGGTAAGTCCTATCACACCTCAAAGCAGCAACAATAAAAGCTAGATCATGGAGAGATAATTTACTTGTAGATTTTCTAGCAAGAACACATTTGGTAATAAAGAAGGCAAAATACCAAATGGATGGGAAATGAATATTTCGAGTTTTACCACCCTCTCATGTGAAGCTTCTTCCTTGACAAATCTCCTCATATAGTTCCAACAATGGCCTAGGCTGGCCCCTTATCTTCTCAAGCGATCCCCACTGTGGTACTCTAATAGCTGTACAGAAAACATCAAGAGGCAAGTCCACTGATTTGTTATAGATTTTATAATGAACCATGGGGTTAGAAGTGGACCAACTAAATCTGAAATCCTACACCACAGACATTGTTAGTTTAACATACTGGGGAGGTTCACCCTCAATAAAATGTTCCAATCCTGCATTAGAGAGTAAGGTTTGGAAATCCTGCAGAATTCCAGCAGCATTCATGAACTCTGAGCATGGATAGTGTGAGGAAAAGACCATCTCTTCATGGTGAACTCTCATGACTTCATGCACCTCTAGTTCATGTTGAAAAAGTTGATATGCATTCTCCTCCATTTCTGAAATTTTTGACAAACCTCATAAAATATGATTTTGAGACAAGCACATGTAGGGAACTACTATAGTGAGTTACTAGAGAGCTAACATGCATCAAAATAACATTTCTAAGCAATAAAACAAGCATGCATACTCATTTATCCTACCACCTACAATACTAAAATACTCAAGAAATACTTCACCAAAAGAAATTCTACTTGGACAAGCGGAGGAGTCACATACCGGAGAATAATGGCTCCAAATCTCAGCAAAAATGATGAGCTGAGCAAGGAGATCGAAAAATCGAGGTGAAGAACAGCAAGAACTCGGGTTTGAGCTGGGTGTGTCGTTGTTTTCAGGAGAGAGAAAGAGCTGGGGAGGAAGAGATAAGTGAGAGGCCAGGTGGGGCCCTCTCACACCAGGTGGGCGCGCCCCAGGGTTGGGCTGCGCCCCCTGTGTGGGAGATGGTGTGGCAGCTCCTTCTGGTGTCTCCCAGGTGTCTCTCTGCCCCATTTTTGACATAAAAATTTATAAAGAATTTTCTGGAATTTTTCGAGAAACTTTATTTTCGAGGATTTTTCAGAAATTGGCATATCGATAAAAACTCAGAAAAACGAAGATGAATGATTTAAGCAAATCAAAAACAAGCATGCAGCAGCTCTGAGATACCCTTAATCATGTAACTAAACTAAAGGAATAAAATTGAACAAGTAAATGTAAGTGAGGTGGAGTGGATGCGGTGAAAATGAAGTTTCGTTCATATAAAATCACTTTGTTAACAAGGTTGATCAAGTCTTGTTCCCAAACTAACTTTATATGAGGCAAAACTTTGCACTTCACTTAATGCTTATGTTACCTCAACTTTGATAGGCATAGTCCCAATCATAACAATTTTATATTCTTCCTTGAGCTTTCGCTCTGAACAAATAATTTGACCAACTTTGATGGTCTCAACATTCTTGACGGAATTTAGAGCATTCTTTCTATCAATCTTCTTGGGAAAATAAACCGTGTACTCTTTATCATTAACATTGAAAGTTACTTTTCCTTGATTGCAATTAATAATAGCACCTGCAGTCTTTAGAAAAGGTCTCCCAAGAATAATAGACATATTATCATCTTCAGGCATTTCCAACACAACAAAGTCAGTTAATATTAAACAACTATTAGCAACTTGAACATGAACATTTTCACGTATACCAATAGGAATAGTAGTAGACTTATCAGCCATCTGCAAAGATATATCAGTTGATACTAATTTTTCTAGATCAAGTCTCTTATAAAGAGAAAAAGGCATGACACTAACTCCAGCTCCCAAATCATATAAAGCAGTTCTAACATAGTTATTTTTAATGGAGCAAGGAATAGTTGGTATACCTGGATCTCTAAGCTTCTCTGGTACTTTACCATCAAAAGAATAATTAGCAAGTAAAGTGGAAATTTCCTCATTAGAAATCTTCCTTTTGTTAGTAACAATATCTTTCATATACTTTGCATACGGAGGCATTCTAATAGCATCAGTTAAAGGAATTTGCAAAAATAAAGGTCTCATCCATTCACAAAACCTGTTGTAGTGTTCTTCTTCCTTGGACTTGTGTTTCTTACCAGGAAAAGGCATTGGTTTCTGCACCCAAGGTTCTCTCTCATTACCATGCTTGTTGGCAATGAAGTCTTCTTTGGTGTACTTTGCATTCTTATCAATCTTTTCTGGTTCCTCTTCAACTTCTTCTTTATCGGAAGGATCTCCTGGTTCAGTTTCAGCATCAGAAATAGAAACACTGTTAGGATCTTTACCTGCATCAGATGATTCTGTAGTTGTTTTATGCTTCTTCTTCTTCTTAGACGGAATATCATCACTTGGAGTACGTTGAGAATCTTGCTCGACCCTCTTAGGATGTCCTTTAGGATATAATGGATCTTGAGTAGTAGCACCACTTCTTGTGCGAATTTCACAAGCTTGCTTCTCTCTTGAAGCATTTACTAGCAAATCTTTTTGCACCTTGGTGAGCTGATCAATTTGTGTTTGAACCATTTGAAAATGTTTAACAAGTATCTTCACATCATTGGAGGTTCTCTCCACAATATCCTGCAACTTGTTAATAGCTCTAGAATTTTCCAACAAATGATTCTGCACCATTCTATTAAAATTTTCTTGCTTAACAATAAAATTATCAAATTCATCTAGGCATTGATCAGGAGGTTTAGAATAAGGAATATCTCTTTCATCAAAGCGTTCGAGAGAGTGTACCTCAATAGTAGATAGATGAGGGATTGGCTTACATAATTCTTCTATAGGAGGTAAATTCTTCACATCTTTGGCCTTAATACCTTTCTCCTTAAGAGATTTCTTAGCTTCCTTCATAACTTCGTCATTTAATTCAATCATCCCTCTCTTCTTCGGTGTAAGCTCTGGGATTGGCACAGGTGATGGCGCCGGTGTTGACTGAACTAAAGTCCAATCATCATGATTCCGGCTTATTTTAGCCATTAATTCTTCAGCATCAGCCGGAGTTCTTTCCCTGAAAACACAACCAGCACAACTATCCAGATATGACTTAGATTCATCAGTTAGTCCATTGTAAAATATATCAAGGAGTTCATTTTTAGGCAATGGTTCTTTAGGCAAAGCTCTAATTAAAGAACAAAACCTTGTCTAAGATTCAGGCAATATCTCTCCTTTTCCCTGTTCAAAATCAAAGATTTTCTGCACAGCAGCATGTTGAGCACTAGCAGGAAAATATTTCTGAAAGAAAGCATTAACCAAAGCAATAGGACTATTAAGAGATCCAGGAGACAAGCTATTAAACCAAGTTTTAGCTGCATCTTTCAACGAGAAAGGAAAAATCTTAGCAACAAAGTAAGTGCGGAGATTAATATCATCAGAAAACAAATTACTTAAAGTAGAAAGCTCATTTATGTGCTTGATGTCTACGCACGGATCTGTTCTTGTAGACAGTGTTGGGCCTCCAAGTGCAGAGGTTTGTAGAACAGCAGCAAGTTTCCCTTAAGTGGATCACCCAAGGTTTATTGAACTCAAGGAGGAAGAGGTCAAAGCTATCCCTCTCAAACAACCCTACAATTACGATACAGAAAGTCTCTTGTGTCCCCAACACACCTAATACACTTGTCAGATGTATAGGTGCACTAGTTCGGCGAAGAGATAGTGAAATACAAGTGGTATAGATGATTATAAGTAGTAAATGCAATCTGGAATAAAAATCGCTGCGAGCAAACATGTAACAAAACAGCAAGTAAACGGTGTGCAAAGCTTGGAAACAAGGCCTAGGGATCATACTTTCACTAGTGGACACACTCCCAATAAATATAACATAATTGAACAAATAAATAACTTCTCTTCACTATGGTACTCTGAATTACTCTCCTATTGAATAACACTAATCATTGCGTAGGGCTACGAAGCACTCCTTAAAGTTCATCAAGTACTCGACAAACACCACTCATAGAGATATCCAAATCAAAGCACAACTCAAGATAGATATTATTGCAACTTAGACCAAGTACTAACACGGTGCACACACTGTCAACATTACACCATGAAAGGAGGAATAAATCACTTCAATACTATCATAGCGATAATTATTCTCATAATCCATTAGAGATCACAATCGTAGCCTAGACCAAGTACCACCATGATGCATGCACTGTCACCGTTACACCATGGCAGGAGGAATAGATTACTTTAATAACACCACTAGAGTACACATAATATCTGAATAATAACATCTACTTGTTCAACATGATACAAAGCTCACGATCACATAAAGATCACATCATGGGAGAGAGAGGTGAACCACATAGCTACCGGTAGAGCCCTCAGCCCCGGGGATGAACTACTCCCTCCTCATCATAGGAGACAGCAAGGTTGATGGAGATGGCGGTGAGGTCGATGGAGACGGTGGAGACGGCGATGGAGACTGATGGAGATGGCTCCGGGGGCACTTCCCCGTCCCGGCAGGGTGCCGGAACAGAGACTTCTGTCCCCTGAAATTTGGCTTCGATGGCGGCGGCGCTGCGGAACTGTTTTGGAAATTTTGCCGCCTCCCTTAGGGTTTTCCGTCCTGAGGCTTTATATAGGCGAAGGGGCATCGTCAGGGGGCAGCCAGGGGCTCCTCACACTAGGGTGGCGCGGCCAGGGCCTGGGCCGCGCCACCTATGTGTGAGGGCGGCCTCTGGCCCTCCTCCGGCTCTCTTTCGGTCTTCGGGAAGCTTCCGGGAAAAATATGACTTCTGGAACTTGTTTCGTCCAATTCCGAGAATATTTCCTGTGTAGCTTTTCTGAAACACAAAAACAGCAGAAAACAGGGAACTGGCACTGTGGCGACTTGCTAATAGGTTAGTTCCGGAAAATGCATAAAAGTGCCACGAAGTGTAACAAAACATTGGGCAAATGGTGTAAAACAAGCATGGAGCATCAAAAATTATAGATACGTTGGAGACGTATCAGCATCCCCAAGCTTAACTCCTGCTCGTCCTTGAGTAGGTAAGTGATAACAAAAGAAATAATTTTTGAGGTGACATGCACCTACACAATCTTGATCATATATGTAAGCGTTGTGAGCTGGGATCAAAATAACTTAAAACATGGGCATGAAAGATATAATCTTGACAATAAAGACTTAGCAACCATGTTGTAAACATGAAAATGAACACAAACAAAAGATCATGAAAATGAAACAATGAAAGTCAAACGTGTGTTCAAATCATAAGGAAAAACATACAAATGGTTTTCAGCTTGTCCTTCATGGAGAGCAAAACATAAATGCATAGGTGATGACCCACAAGTATAGGGGGTGTATCGTAGTACTTTTGATAAATAAGAGTGTCGAACCCAACGAGGAGCAGAAGGTGTCGATGAGTGGTTTTGATCAAGGAATCACTGTAAATACTAGCAAACAGGTTTTCAGGGGTATTTGGTAATACGAGTAAATAAAGTGCGAGTAAATAAAAGACAGTAGTAACAATTGCAGCAAGTGGCCCAATCCGTTCTTCAGCAAAGGACAAGCTGGTTGTGTACTTATAATAACCAAACGTTCTCGAGGACACATGGGAGTTTCTGTCAAGAGCTTTCGCTTCATAGAGCCAATAGTATTCATTGGTTTGATAGGTGTTATGGGGGTGAACCTGTGCTAGCGCACTACCCTTACTAGGATAAATACACACTTGTGATTATACCCCTTGCAAGCATCCGCAAATACAAGAAAGTAATTAAGATAAATCTAACCACAGCCTTAAACTCTAAGATCCTACGCTCCCTGGTGCAATGGTTTCCCAACGGAGGTTTAGGTTTCTGTCACTCTAGCAACCCCACAATCGGTAGCCAAATACACAATGCATCTCACTAGGCCCATAAATGGTGAAGTATCATGTAGTCGACGTTCACATGACACCACTAGTGAAATAGCACCACAACAATATCAAACCATTAAATATTTCTCAACAATAATTCACTACTAACATCTTGACTTCTCCCATGTCCTCCAGAACTAAACGAACTACTCACAAGACATCATATGGATCATGATCAGAGGTGAAATAATGGTAAATAACAATCTGAACATAAACCTTAATTCAACGGTTCCACCCAATAGCATCAACTACAAGAGTAATCAACACCGGGAAAGTTTCCCCTATGAATATAACAAGATCCAACTCAAGATGTTACAGCGGGATGGCGTGGTGATGGTGGAGATGAAGGTGCTGGTGATGGAGATGATGATGATCCCGATGAAGTCCGGTGCGATGGTGATGACGATGGCGACGATCTCCCCTCTCCGGGAAGGAATTTCCTCGGCAGATTTCTGCCTGCCGGAGAGCTTTTCTCTCTCTGGTGTTTTCCGCCCCGCAGAGGTGGCGGTTGATACGTCCAAAACGTATCCACTTTCCCGAACACTTTTGCTATTGTTTCTCCTCTAATTTGTGTGTTTTGAATACAACTAACACGGACTGACGCTGTTTTCAGCAGAATTACTCTGGTGTCTCGTTTTTGTGCAGAAATTTAACTTCCAGTAAAAATTCGGGAAAAATCATGAAAAATCCTATTTCACCAGAAGACCCACGGAGCCAGAAGACCGGAGGGAGAAGAGGCTCGAGGGCCTGTCACACACAGGTGGCGCGGCCCAGCCCTGGCCGCGCCACCCCTGTGTGAGGGGGCTCCAGGACCCCTCTCGACCTCCCGTCTCGCGTACATATACCCCTTGACGACTTAATATCGGGGAGACGGCGTTTTTACCAGATAGACTTCCGCTGCGCCGCCGCCATCAGAAACTGCGATTCGGAACCAGAAACTCCGTTCTGGCACCCTGCCGGGACGGGGATTCGGAGGAGATCTTCATCACCATCACCACCGACGCTCCTCCATCAACCATCCATGATTCCCCCATCCATGTGTGAGTAATTCCCCCGCTGTAGGTGAGGGGATGGTAGGGATTGGATGAGATTGTTCATGTAATTTGATATGAGATTGATAGGGCATAGTGCCTAGTATCTTTATTTAGTGCCTATGACATTGTTGCAACTTGTTGTGCTTAATGCTTGTCACTTTGGGCCCGAGTGCCATGATTTCAGATCTGAACATGTTATTATTTCTATGATGATACTTGTTGTTTATGGTCTTACCTACAAGTTGTATACACATATTGTTGTCCGGAACCCGAGGCCACAAAGTGACAGAAATTGGGATAACCGGAGGGGATGGCTATGATGTGAGGATCACATGTGTTCACCGAGTGCTAATGCTTTGCTCCGGTACTCTATTAAAAGGAGTACCTTAATTACCAGTAGTTTCCCTTGAGGCCCTGCTGCAACAGGCTGGTAGGACAAAAGATGTCGTGCAAGTTTCTCCTTGTGAGCACGTACGACTATATACGGAACACATGCCTATGATTGTTTGTACTAGGATGCTTTATCTTTATTTATCTGCAATGCCCGTATCTCATTGATTTCATGAATTATCTTATCCATGCAACGCCCATTATCCATCCCTATGCCTACAGTATTTGTTCCTACTGTTTACAACCGTTACTATTACTGCTGCTATTTTACTACTGCTGTTACTGTTTCACTACTGTCACCACTATAAAACTGTTGCTACTAATAAACCACTGCGAGCGAGACTGTTTCCAGGTGCAGCTGAATTGACAACTCATCTGTTAAGGCTTACATATATTCTTTGGCTCCCCTTGTGTCGAATCAATAAATTTGGGTAATACTTCCCTCGAAGACTGTTGCGATCCCCTATACTTGTGGGTCATCAAGACTATTTTCTGGCGCCGTTGCCGGGGAGCATAGCTTTATCTGTAAGTTCACTTGGTATTCATATTGTTCGCTACAATCCTTTCATCATGGGTAAACCTCGTGATGGAAAAGTTCCTATATTACCATCCACTACAAGAAGAGGTACGACTCTCAACACCTCTGTTGCTCTTGATTCACCATCTGTTATGAGTAAGTTGCTTACACCACCACACCCACACGTTACTGCTACTACTTCTGCTGAGATTGAAAATGCCACTGATAATTTAGATGATGCTTCTACTGTGCTTGATGAGAGTGGTTCACTAGGTTCCTTTTTAGATGCTACTATTGCTAGAGCTAAGTTGGGAAACATCATTGTTACACCTGTTAGTTCACCTGAGTCTAGGGAATGTCCTAGTGATGATTATGATGATGATGCTTATATTGAGCTTAATGATGATTTTATTGCAGAAGCACGAGCTGCTCGAGATGCTGGTAAGGTTAAAGAACTTCTTGCAAGACGCTCTGTTAGATATAATTTGTCTCCTGATCCTAAGTTTGCTGCTTCTCCTATAAATATTAGAGACAAGGATTATGATTTCTCTTTGGATTTATCTTACATATCTATTGTTGAGAAAACACCTTTTTGTGGTACTAAAGATGAGAGTGCTATGGAGCACATGAATGAGCTTTCTACTTTGAGTAATTTGTTTTCTGATGATATTAAGCTCCGCACTTACTTTGTTGCCAAGATTTTTCCTTTCTCGTTGAAAGATGCTGCTAAAACTTGGTTTAATAGCTTGTCTCCTGGATCTCTTACTAGTCCTATTGCTTTGGTTAATGCTTTCTTTCAGAAATATTTTCCCGCTAGTGCTCAACATGCTGCTGTGCAGAAAATCTTTGATTTTAAACAGGGAAAAGGAGAGAAATTGCCTGAATCTTGGACAAGGTTTTGTTCTTTAATTAGAGCTTTGCCTAAAGAACCATTGCCTAAAAATGAACTCCTTGATATATTTTATAATGGACTAACGGATGAATCTAAATCATATTTGGATAGTTGTGCTGGTTGTGTTTTCAGGGAAAGAACTCCGGCTGAAGCAGAAGAATTAATGGCTAAAATAAGCCGGAATCATGATGATTGGACTCTAGTTGAGCCAATACCAGCACCAACCCCTGCGCCATCTACGGAGCCTACGCCGAAGAAGAGAGGGATGATTGAATTAAATGATGAAGTTATGAAGGAGGCTAAGAAATCTCTTAAGGAGAAAGGTATTAAGGTCGAAGATGTGAAGAATTTACCTCCTATTGAAGAATTATGTAAGCCAATCCCTCACTCATCTACTATTGAGGTACACTCTCTCCAAAGCTTTGATGAAAGAGATAATCCTTATACTAAACCTCCTGATCAATGCTTAGATGAGTTCGATAACTTTATTGTTAAGCAAGAAAATTTTAATAGAATGGTGCATAATCATTTGTTAGAAAATTCTAGAGTTATTAACAAGTTGCAGGATATTGTGGAAAGAACTGCCAATGATGTGAAGATACTTGCTAAACATTTTCAAATGGTTCAAACACAAATTGATCAGCTTACCAAGGTGCAAAAAGATTTGCTAGTTAATGCTGCAAGAGAGAAGCAAGCATGTGAAATACGCACAAGAAGTGGTGCTGCTACTCAAGACCCACTATATCCTGAAGGGCATCCTAAGAGGGTTGAGCAAGATTCTCAACGCACCTCGAATGATGGTATCCCTTCTAAGAAGAAGAAGAAGCATAAAACAACCGCAGAATCCTCTGAAGCAGGTAAAGATCCTAACAGTGTTTCTATTTCTGATGCTGAAACTGAACCAGGAGATGCTCCCGATAAAGAAGAAGAAGATAAAGAAGAAGTTGAAGAAGAACCAGAGAAGATTGACAAGAATCCAAAGTACACTAAAGAAGACTTCATTGCCAACAAGCATGGTAAGGAGAGAGAACCTTGGGTACAGAAGCCAATGCCTTTTCCTAGTAAGAAACACCAGTCCAAGGAAGAAGAGCATTACAACAGGTTTTGTGAATAGATGAGACCTTTATTTTTGCAAATTCCTTTGACTAATGCTATTAGAATGCCTCCTTATTCAAAGTATATGAAAGATATTGTCACTAACAAAAGGAAAATTCCTAGTGAGGAAATTTCCACTCTACTTGCTAATTATTCTTTTGATGGTAAAGTTCCAGAGAAGCTTGGAGATCTAGGTATACCAACTATTCCTTGCTCCATTAAAAATAACTATGTTAGAACTGCTTTATGTGATTTGGGAGCTGGAGTTAGTGTCATGCCTTTTTCCCTCTATAAGAGACTTGATTTAGAAAAATTGGTATCAACTGATATATCTTTGCAGATGGCTGATAAGTCTACTACTATTCCTATTGGTATATGTGAGAATGTTCCTGTTCAAGTTGCCAACAGCTGTTTAATATTAACCGATTTTGTTGTGTTGGAAATGCCTGAAGATGATAATATGTCTATTATTCTTGGGAGACCTTTTCTAAACACTGCAGGTGCTGTTATTAATTGCAATCAAGGAAAAGTCACTTTTAATGTTAATGACAAAGAGTATATAGTTTATTTTCCCAAGAAGATTGATAGGAAGAATGCTCTAAATACAATCAAGCATGTTGAGACCATCAAAGTTGGTCAAATTATTTGTTCAGAGCAAAAGCCCAAGGAAGAATGTCAAATTGTTATGGTTGGGACTATACCTATCAAAGTTGAGGTAACATAAGCATTAAGTGATATGCAAAGTTTTGCCTCATACAAAGTTAGTTTGGTAACAAGACTTGATCAACCTTGTTAACAAAGTGATTTTATATGAAAGAAACTTCGTTTTCACCGCATCTACCCCACCTCACTTGTATTTACTTTCATCAAATTTTATTCCTTCAGTTAAGTTGCATGATTAAGAGTATCTCAGAGCTGCTGCATGCTTAGTTTTGATTTGCTTGAAGTCTTTTCATCTTTGTTTTTCTGAGTTTTATCGATGTGCCAATTTCTGAAAAATCCTCAAAAATAAAGTTTCTCGAAAAATTCCAGAAAATTCTTTATAAATTTTTATGTCAAAAATGGGGCAGAGAGACACCTGGGAGGCACCAGGTGGGGCAGCCACGCCACCTCACACACAGGTGGCGCGGCCCAGCCCTGGCCGCGCCACCCAGGTGTGAGGGGGCCCCACTAGGCCACTCACTCATCTCTTCTTCCCCTGCTCTTTCTCTCTCCCGAAAAACACCGCCCCATTTGCTCAAGCTCGAGTTCTTGCTGTTATTCACTTGGATTTCTCGATCTCCTTGTTCAGCCCAACATTTCTGCTGAAATTTGGATCATTTGCTCTCCGGTATGTGACTCCTCACTTGTCCAAGTAGATTTTCTTTTGGTGAAGTTTATCTTGAGTATTTTAGCATTGTAGGTGACAGTATAAATGAGTATGCATGCTTGTTCTCTTGCTTAGAATTGATATTTTGATGCATGATAGCTCTCTAGTAACTCACCATAGTAGTTTCCTACACTTGCTTGTCTTTAAATCACTTTTTATGAGGTTTGTCAAAAATTTCAGAAATGGAGAGGAATGCATATCAACTCTCTCAACATGAACTAGAAGTGCAAGATGTTATGAAAGTTCATCGTGAAGAGAAGGTTTTCCCCTCACACTATCCATGCTCAGCATTCTTGAGTGCTGTTGGATTCCTACAGGATTTTCAAGCCTTGCTTTCTAATGCAGGATTAGAATATTTTGTTGAGGGTGAACCTCCCCAATATGTTAAACTAACAATGTCTGTGGTGCAGGATTTCAGATTTAGTTGGTCCGCTTCTAATCCCATGGTTCATTATAAAATTTATAACAAATCTGTGGACTTGCCTCTTGATGTTTTCTGTACAGCTATTAGAGTACCGCAGTGGGGATCGCTCGAGAAGATAAGGGGACAACCAAGGCAGTTGTTAGAACTATACGAGGAGATTTGTCAAGGAAGAAGCTTCACAGGAGAGGGTGGTAAAATTCGAAACATTCATTTCCCATCCATTCGATATTTCGCCCTCTTCATTACCAAATGTGTTCTTGCTAGGAAAGCTGCAAGTAAATTGTCTCTCCATGATCTAGCTTTCATTGCTGCTGCTTTAAGGAGCGATAGAACTTACAATTTGGGTGCCTTAATAGCTTTCCGTCTTGATATTAATCGTGAGAAAGGGGGAATCTGTGGGGGGCTTATAGCTTCACGCCTGTTAGCTTTGCATGGCGTTTTGCCTCATTTTTGAGATTTTCAGTTCCCCGAAGAGAAACTTGGTCTTGATGCTATGGTTCAACATAAGTTTATTTCTCCTCCTACCAGTTTGATTAATTTAACATTTGAGCTAACCTTTTTCAAGAAGACTACCTGGAAGGTAGTGAAGACTGAACGATCAATCCGTTTGCCTGCACCTCTTTTGTTTAACCTTGATCGCAGGAATGGATGGTCGCTTACAGAAGACGAGCTTGATGCGTACGTGGAGGAGCACCCGCCGCCTGTGCACGATGAGGATGGCACCGAAGAGTCGGGGCAGCCCTCCAACACTACGACTTTTCCATATGAGCAGCCTTATTATGATTATGCGCCGTCAGCTTCATGTTCACGAGAGCCCGGGTACGATTACACCTATGATGATCCACCAGCCTGGGGCAGCTATCAAAGTTGAAATTGATCTCCACTTAGGCCAAAAGCCTAAGCTTGGGGGAGGTATGCCGATGATTCACTCATCTACATATCATATTTTGTCGGACCTTTGTATATTCATGTTTCGCTTTCTTTATTGTTCTAGTTCTTACTTCTGCTTTCCAAAACACAAAAAGACCAAAAATATTTCCGTTGTTTCTCTCAATTTGGTTCTTTGGTTTTCTATCTTTGGTTCTTTGTATATTTCTGTTTTTGTTTTAAAAATCGAAAACCCCAAAAATATTTGTTGTTCTTCTTCGGTTTTGAAAAGTTTGTTGCAGAGTTCAGTCTCCCGTTACTCCATTGGAGCTTGGTATTCACTTTATATTATTCAAGCCACACAAGTGAAGAGCAATAATGACGACATATGACAATCCGAGTTGTGGTAAGAGGCTGGTATGAACTCTGTTTGTTTTCATTTTTGTACATATACTCATCTATGTGGACATGCTTAGTTGGTTCATGTAAGGTATATGTTATCTAATGGATGCTTTGTAGTTCTTGCTCTCATATGATTAGTTTCAATTTACTACTAGCCTGTAGCATGTCATGTAGACGCTTGCATGCATTGTTTTATTCATAGTATGGTATGATATTGTGGTATCCACCTCTGAAAGCTTCATTTGAATTGACTTGGCACATGCTCAAGCATGCATATGACTGAACAAAAAGTCAATTAAGCCTCGATGATCTAATTTGCCTCAGAGTTCTTGTATCATTTTTATGCCTATATTAATTTTGTTTTGTCGCAAGCATGATTATGATAGTTATTGCTCTCTCGATTGTCGCTTCCCAGTCTTTTGCTAGCCTTCACTTGTACTGAGTATGAGCTCTACTCGTGCATCCAATTACCAAAAACCAAGTCTTCCAAAGAGTCCACTATAAATTCCTATGCATGGTATTTGTAAGCCATTCCAAGTAAATTTTCATGTGCTACCTTTCAAAACTTTCAACTACTTCTCATTTTGTGCCACTGTTTTTAGCTCATGGGGACGTAGTGGTCGGAATTGCTATCTTCCATATTAAATTGAGTACCCCTCGACTAGGCAGCTTCATCTGCTCGTCATTAATTTTGCAAGGGAGCTGGTCAGACCATTATAATCTTAATTCTAAGAAAAGAAAAAAGGCACTCCTCCAAAGGAATGTGAAAGTTGGTGGGCACCCGATGGAATCGGTTAGCCATGGTTTGAGAAAGGAAAAAAAGGTGGGGAGGAGTGCCAAAGCTTTATAAAAGAGCACCAATGTGCCAAATTTCAAAGAACTCGGAACCGCTCTCACTTGTTTATTATGGAAGATAGTAAGTCCCCATTGCTAGTCGTTGACATAGAACAACCACCTCTCAAAAGAAACTTTTATCTCTGTTTTACAAATGAAAAGCTCTAGCACATGTTAAATCCCTGCTTCCCTCTGCGAAGGGCCATTCGTTTACTTTTATGTTGTGTCACCATCTTCTAACTTTAAGCACTTCTTGAGAGCAAAGCTGTTATTCTTAGTGTAATGTGCTTGTCCCAGAACACGGTTGATTGTGGTATAACTTTGATGCTTGTATCTTTGATATTTCTACTTCTAGTCTTCCCTTGGACTTCAGAGGTGCCTCAACATTTATGTTTTGCTCTACAAATAAAGGCAAGTGGGATACCATTCTTTCATATCATTTATGCATATTACAATCTTGTAGCTTCTCATGCACATGTTACTTGTTATTAGTGCATTGGCACTCTTTCATAGCTTGCTTGACTATGAGGTGACATTAGCTGCATATTTCTTATTATGAATTGCCTGAGTACTTGATCACATAGTTAGTATATATACATCATATGAGCAAATGTGTTCGTGAAAGTTTCTTTTATCGCTCTCAGTTGTTAACTGAATTGCTTAAGGACAAGCAAATAGCTAAGCTTGGGGGGAGTTGATACGTCCAAAACGTATCCACTTTCCCGAACACTTTTGCTATTGTTTCTCCTCTAATTTGTGTGTTTTGAATACAACTAACACGGACTGACGCTGTTTTCAGCAGAATTACTCTGGTGTCTCGTTTTTGTGCAGAAATTCAACTTCCAGTAAAAATTCGGGAAAAATCATGAAAAATCCTATTTCACCAGAAGACCCACGGAGCCAGAAGACCGGAGGGAGAAGAGGCTCGAGGGCCTGTCACACACAGGTGGCGCGGCCCAGCCCTGGCCACGCCACCCCTGTGTGAGGGGGCTCCAGGACCCCTCTCGACCTCCCGTCTCGTGTACATATACCCCCTGACGACTTAATATCGGGGAGACGGCGTTTTTCCCAGATAGACTTCCGCTGCGCCGCCGCCATCAGAAACCGCGATTCGGAACCAGAAACTCCGTTCTGGCACCCTGCCGGGACGGGGATTCGGAGGAGATCTTCATCACCATCACCACCGACGCTCCTCCATCAACCATCCATGATTCCCCCATCCATGTGTGAGTAATTCCCCCGCTGTAGGTGAGGGTATGGTAGGGATTGGATGAGATTGTTCATGTAATTTGATATGAGATTGATAGGGCATAGTGCCTAGTATCTTTATTTAGTGCCTATGACATTGTTGCAACTTGTTGTGCTTAATGCTTGTCACTTTGGGCCCGAGTGCCATGATTTCAGATTTGAACATGTTATTATTTCTATGATGATACTTGTTGTTTATGGTCTTACCTACAAGTTGTATACACATATTGTTGTCCGGAACCCGAGGCCCCAAAGTGACAGAAATTGGGATAACCGGAGGGGATGGCTATGATGTGAGGATCACATGTGTTCACCGAGTGCTAATGCTTTGCTCCGGTACTCTATTAAAAGGAGCACCTTAATTACCAGTAGTTTCCCTTGAGGCCCTGCTGCAACAGGCTGGTAGGACAAAAGATGTCGTGCAAGTTTCTCCTTGTGAGCACGTACGACTATATACAGAACACATGCCTATGATTGTTTGTACTAGGATGCTTTATCTTTATTTATCTGCAATGCCCATATCTCATTGATTTCATGAATTATCTTATCCATGCAACGCCCGTTATCCATCCCTATGCCTATAGTATTTGTTCCTACTATTTACAACTGTTACTATTACTGCTGCTATTTTACTACTGCTATTACTGTTTCACTACTGTCACCACTATAAAACTGTTGCTACTAATAAACCACTGTGAGCGAGACTGTTTCCAGGTGCAGCTGAATTGACAACTCATCTGTTAAGGCTTACATATATTCTTTGGCTCCCCTCGTGTCGAATCAATAAATTTGGGTAATACTTCCCTCGAAGACTGTTGCGATCCCCTATACTTGTGGGTCATCAGCGGTGTCTAACTCTGAGCCCCCCTGACTTAGGTTTTCGGGGACGATGATGTACGTGGAGGGGCGAGACCAGACGTGGGCCAGGGTGGCCTCACGCAGGGCTGGCGCGGCCAGGGGGCTGGCCGCGCCACCCTGGCGTGTGGGCCCCCCCTGGCTCCTCTCGACTCCCCCTTCTGACTTCATGAGTCTTCTGGGAAAATATAATTTCTGGGTATTTTTCTGGAATTTTCCTGATCTTCAAAATATGGTCTCTTGATAGTCCCTTTTCCAGCAGAATCCTGACTCCGGCAGCAACTCCTCCGATGATCATCAAACATGTGAAAACAAAGGAAATAACATAAGTATCTTATCTAAATATGAAATATATCAATGAATAACAGTAAATTATGATACAAAATAGTGATGCAAATTGGACGTATCAACCCCCCAAGCTTAGACGTCGCTTGTCCCCAAGCGAAAACTAAACTCGGTAAACATGACCACAGGTTTATGGAGTGAAGTGTCGATAATCAAAATACGGACAAGAAGCATCACATTTACCAAGGCACAAATTATAATAGACAGCAACTTCCCTTTATAAGATATAGACTTGCAATAGGTAAAAGGGAATCACATGTAAAGATGCACAAGGTAAACTATAATTGGCAATGGCAAACCTTAATTCTTGGTCAAAGAATGGAGAACAAACTATTCTCTCTTTTAAACGGAGCCTTTTAAAACAGAGCTAATATAGCAAAGACTATATGCTCAACAAAGTAAACTTTTGCATTCATAGAAAGCTTTCAAAGATATATTCCTTCAGACAAAAACATTATACAAAACAAGGAAGATAATAAACATGATTAAACGGATCAACATATGGATGAGTGAAACATAACAACTCAAATGCTTGCTTTAGATAGAGGGAAATAGGTTGACTCAACATAAAAGTAAAAGATAGGCCCTTCGCAGAGGGAAGCAGGGATTAAACATGTGCTAGAGCTTTTCATTTGTAAAACAGAGGTAAAAAGTTATTTTGAGAGGTGGTTGCTTTTGTCAACGACTAGCAACAGAGTTCTTGATATCTTCCATACTAAACAAGTGAGAGCGGTTCCGAGATGTTTGATTAATTGGCACTTTGGTGCTCTTTTATAGCTTTGCACTCCTCCCCACCTTTTTCCTTTCTCAAACCATGGCTAACCGATTCCATCGGGTGCCGACCAACTTTCACGTTCCATTGGAAGAGTGCCTTTTTTCTTTCTTTTTCTTTTTGAGATTATAATGGTCTGACCAGCTCCCTTGCAAAATTAATGACGAGCAGATGAAGCTGCCTAGTCGAGGGGTACTTAATTTAGTATGGAAGATAACAAACCCATCCACTACGTCCTCATGAGCTAAAAACAGTGGCAAAAATGAGAAGTGTTTGAAGGTTTTTGAAAGGTAGCACATGAAAATTTACTTGGAATGGCTTGAAATACCATGCATAGGAATTTATAGTGGACTCTTTGGAAGCAACTTGGCTTTTGGGAATTGGATGCACGAGAAGTATTTCCTCTCAGTACAGGTTTTTGGCTAGCAAGGCTAGGTAGCAAGCATAAGAGTTGCATGAAACAAACAAACATACATATAATAAGAACAATCATGCAAACTCCCTTGAAAGTACAACGATTTAAACTTTAAGAAAAAAAATGCTTATAAGCCAAACATAAGGGAAAACTGAAGTGATGTAACTACAAGCAGTTCTTTATTCTTCTCTACTCAAACCTCAAGGTAAAGTTGCTACTAACCAAGCTAGGTTTGCCAAAACCAACTAAATCTACTCATGCTCCCAATATGATACCAATACCAATCAACAAGACTAGTCGCATAAGAGAGATTGCAAACTAACATAAAGTGTGCGAAGAGTAAACGATAAAACTTCTCATTAATATTTTATTACCGCAACTCACACCAAGGGATACATAGATAACCAACTAAGGAGGATACTTCCAAACTGCAAACTATTCTATAAGATAACTTCTTTATTCATGATATGACACTACTTGAAAAGTAAATGAGCAAAAGGTAATGATGTGATACCGCGGCACTCCCCCAAGCTTGGAACAAGCCAAGGGGATGCCTATACCGATGATGAATTACTCCTTTGGCGGTGACGGTGAATCTTCATCGTTGTCGTACTTCCAAGGTAGAGGTCCTCCGTCAAGGAAGGATGTCTTGGTCTCCAAAATCCTGAAACTTGCAGCAGCACTCATTTGTTGAAATCTAGCTTCATACTCACAATTTTGGTTCTGCACGTCGTAGAGTTGTGCTTGTAATTGGCTAGTCGTCTCCTGGACTGAGAGGACATCCTTCCAAAGCTCTGTAGTCTCCTTCTTATACCTGGCAACAAGCTCTTGATTAATCCTATAGATAATGTCCACCTCGCGTTCCACCATCTTCCTATATTTGAAAACTTCCTGTTCCAGTGCTTCCATCCTTGCTTCGAGACTTCCTTCTCCCTTGGGTCCTTGAACATCTTTAATCTGCAACTCCCCATCCTTGAGTGACAACTCCTTCATATGCATCTTCAGCTCCCTCATATACGGATTGATGGAATCCGCAAGAGGGTTCTCTTTAGATGAACCGGACGAAGACATTATAACTCCAAGGCCGAGGGCAATCCCTGACAGAAACAGCTCGAAACAAAACACGACGAGAAAACGATATACAGACCTCGGGGACTCCGGGGGGTTAAATAGGCGAAAATTATACATCGAAACGAAGTCACAGGAGGAAACCGGGACGGAAACGAGTTCCGGTGTGTTCTCACACATGGGTGGCGCGGCCAGGGGTGGGCCCGCGCCACCTGTGTGTGAGACACACACGGACTCTTTTTCCTCCCCGTTTTCGTCTCGCGATTTTTCATATTTAGTAAAAACAGCAAAAATATTAAAGGAAGAACTTTTCGCGAAACTTTTCTGACTAGAACTGTTACCTATTCGAAAGCAAACTCTGCAGGTACCTGCAATTTGTCTTGGATGAATTCTTCCGAAGAAATTGTTTCAATAACATCAACATCTTCATTATAAGAATCTCCAGAAATATAATTCTTGAGTCTTTGCCCATTCACCACTTGTGTAGAATCATCTTTCAATGAAGCAATCTTAATAGCACCTAAGCGGTACACTTCCACAATAACATATGGTCCTTCCCATTTAGAGAGTAATTTTCCTGCAAAAAATCTGAGACGAGACCTATACAAAAGAACTTTCTCACCAACATGAAACTCTCTCTTAAGAATTCTCTTATCATGCCATTGCTTGACTTTCTCTTTAAAAAGTCTGGCATTCTCATACGCTTCATTTCTCCACTCATCTAGAGAACTCAAATCTAACAACCTTTTCTTACCGGCTAGTTTAAAATCTCTGTTAAGCTCTCTCACTGCCCAAAAAGCTTTGTGTTCTAATTCTAAGGGCAAGTGACACGCTTTTCCGTAAACCATCTTATAAGGAGACATACCCATGGGATTCTTATAAGCAGTTCTATAAGCCCATAAAGCATCGTTTAACTTACTAGCCCAGTTTTTCCTAGATCTATTGACAGTCTTCTGCAAGATAGACTTGATCTCCCTATTTGAAAGCTCTACCCGCCCACTAGTTTGGGGATGATAAGCAGAAGCAATTCTATGATTGACATCATATTTAGCAAGAGTTTTTCTAAAACCACCGTGAATGAAATGAGAACCTCCGTCAGTCATAAGATATCTAGGCACTCCGAACCTAGGAAAAATAACATCCTTAAGCATTTTTAACGAAGTCTCACCATCGACGCTCTTTGTAGGTATGGCTTCTACCCATTTAGTAACATAATCAACAACAACAAGTATATGGGTATAGCCTTTTGAAGGAGGAAAAGGACCCATAAAGTCAAATCCCCAACAATCAAACGGTTCAATAACAAGAGTGTAATTCATAGGCATCTCATTGCGTCTAGAAATATTACCAACTCTTTGACCTTCATCGCAAGATAAAACATACCTTCTGGCATCTTTAAAGAGGGTTGGCCAATAAAAACCTGTTTGTAGAACCTTTTGTGCGGTTCTGTCTCCAGCATGATGCCCTCCATAGGCACTACTATGGCATTTTCTTAATATCTCTTGTTGCTCATATTCCGGTACGCATCTTCTCATAATACCGTCAACTCCTTCTTTATATAAATGTGGGTCATCCCAAAAATAATGCCTCAAATCATAAAAGAATTTTCTTCTTTGCTGAGCTGTAAAGGTCGGAGGCAAATACTTGGAAACAATAAAGTTAGCATAATCAGCATACCAAGGAAGGTCTCGCGAAGTTACATTAATTGCAGCCAACTGTTCATTTGGAAAACTATCATTAACAAGAATAGGATCAAAAGAAATGTTTTCCAATCTAGACAAGTTGTCAGCCATAGGATTTTCAGCACCTTTCCTATCTATGATATGCAAATCAAACTCTTGTAAAAGCAACACCCATCTAATAAGCCTAGGCTTAGCATCCTTCTTAGTCATAAGATATCTAATAGCAGCGTGATCAGTGTGAATAGTAACTTTAGAATCAACAATGTAAGATCTAAACTTATCACATGCAAAAACAACAGCAAGAAACTCTTTCTCAGTAGTAGCATAATTCTTTTGAGCAGCATCAAGAGTCTTACTAGCATAATGAATAACATTCAACTTATTATCAACGCGCTGTCCAAGTACAGCACCAACAACAAAATCACTAGCATCACACATAATTTAGAAAGGTAAATTCCAATCTGGTGGTTGAACAATAGGAGCAGTAGTTAAAGCCTTCTTAAGAGTTTCAAAAGCTTCCTTACAATCATCATCAAAGACAAATGGTACATCCTTTTGAAGAAGATTAGTAAGAGGCTTTGAAATCTTAGAGAAATCTTTAATAAACCTCCTATAAAAACCAGCATGACCAAGAATACTACGAATACCTTTAACATCTCTTGGACAAGGCATTTTCTCAATCGCCTCCACTTTTGCTCTGTCAACTTCAATACCTCTTTCAGAAATTTTATGTCCAAGGACAATTCCTTCATTTACCATAAAGTGGCATTTCTCCCAATTAAGAACAAGGTTAGTTTCTTCACACCTCTGCAAAACTTTATCAAGGTTGTGCAAACAATTATCAAAAGAAGTTCCATAGATGGAGAAATCGTCCATGAAGACCTCCACAATTTCTTCACAAAAACCATGAAAAATAGCAGACATGCATCTTCGAAAAGTAGCAGGAGCATTGCATAAACCAAACGGCATACGTCTATAAGCATAAGTTCCATAAGGACAAGTAAAAGTGGTTTTCTCTTGATCATCCTTCTTAACAGCAATTTGAGAAAAACCAGAATAACCATCAAGGAAACAAAAATGAGTCTTCTTAGACAACCTTTCTAGCATTTGATCTATAAACGGTAAAGGATAATGATCTTTCTTAGTAACTTTGTTTACCTTCCTATAATCAATGCACATTCTATAACCAACTACTACCCTTTGAGGAATAAGCTCGTTATTCTCATTAGGCACAATAGTCATACCTCCTTTCTTAGGAACACAATGAACAGGACTAACCCATCTACTATCAGCAATAGGATAAATGATACCAGCATCAAGGAGTTTTAATACCTCATTTCTTACCACATCCTTCATCTTGGGAATTAGGCGGCGTTGATGCTCCACGACTGGCTTCGCATCTTTCTCCATATTGATGGCATGCTGACATAAAGTGGGAGAAATCCCTTTTAAATCATCCAAAGTATATCCCATAGCTCCTCGGTGTTTCCTCAATATCTCCAATAATCTCTCTTCTTCCTTTCCTGAAAGTTTAGAGCTAATAATAACAAGATATATTTTCTTATCATCAATATAAGCATATTTGAGGTCATCAGGCAAAGGTTTTAATTCAAACACAAGATCTTCTTTAGGCGGCAAAGTGGTACCAAGATCCTCCACAGGTAGATTATGTTTAAGTAATGGCGGTTGACGAAGAAGAATGTCGTCAATCTCTTCTCTTTCCTTGCTAAAAACATCACTTTTGTGATCTTCCATGAATTGCTGCAAGGCATTATTAGGAGCAAGAGCAATAGAAGCAAGCTGTTCAACTCGAAAATTTTCATTAGGCGTGTCATTTTCATAAGAAGTCTTTGCAAACTTGGAAAAATTAAACTCATAAGACTCTCCATTAAACTTAGTAAAATTTTTCTCTTTCTTACAATCTATCACGGCGCCACAAGTGTTCAAAAATGGTCTACCAAAAATAATGGGACAAGTTTTACTAGCCTCCTTACCAAGAACTAGAAAATCAGTAGGGTATTTAGTCTTACCGCATAGAACTTCCACATCTCGAACAATACCAAGAGGCCACACAGTCTCTCTATTAGCAAGCTGAACAACCACATCAATATCTTCAAGTTCACAAGCGCCAATCTCGTGCATGATTTCTTTGTAAAGCTCTAAGGGAATAGCACTTGCACTAGCACCAATATCACATAAACCATAATAGCAATGATCTCCAATCCTGACAGAAATAACAGGAACACTTGCTTTCCTATGCTTTTTAGGATGTGAGAGAATGTTAGAAGCATCTTCACAAAAAAGAATATATTCATCCCCTACATCTTTAGTAACAAGATCCTTCAATATAGCTACAGGAGACTTAATAGTAATTTGTTCATCAGGTTCTGCAGCTTTCTTAGTACTTTTATTAGACACACTTACCAAAGTAGAATACTTTTTTACCTTAGCAGGGAAAGGTGTCTTCTCAAAATAAGGTTCAGGCACAATGCTATCAACAGTACAAACTTCAGTAGCTGCAGCAGGAATATGACTAATAGAATCTTTATAAGGCGCATGATATTTGTTCCAATCTTTCTTTGGAACATCAATATAAGAGGCAAAGGCCTTAAGACAATTAGCCAGTATTTGAGAATCAAGACCATAAGCAGCGCTAACACCATGAAAGTCATCGGTCTCCATAAAAGATTTAATGCATTCATAATCATAGTTTATACCTGACTTCCTACCTTTGTCGTTTTCCCATCCTTCAGCATTTTCTTGTATACGGTCAAGAAGTTTCCACTTAGCATCTTCTTTCATATGAGTAAATGATCCAAAGCAAGAAGCATCCAAATAATCCTTATCAGGAAGAGTAAGCCGCGCATAAAAATTATTAATAACAATATTATTGGGGAGCTCATGAATGGGGCATTTGAGCATTAGTAACTTCAATCTCCCCCACGCTTGGGCAATACTCTCTCCATCATGAGGCCAAAAATTATATATCCGGTTACGGTCTTTATGAATTTCACTTGGAGGATAAAACTTGGAATAAAAGAGAGGCACAATATCCTGCCATGCCATAGATGGACCATCTTGGAGTAGTCGATACCACTCTTCAGCTTTGCCTTTCAATGATAATGTGAATAATTTCTTCTTAACCTGGCTTGGTGAAATACCTGCACATCTGAACAACTCGCATAATTCATGTATAAATAATAAATGATCACCCGGATGGACAGTTCCATCTCCTGAATAGCAGTTATCCATAATTCGCCCAACAATTTTCATAGGTATTTTAAAAGGATCAATTTCAGCAGGCGGTGGCGGTGGTGGTTCCCCCGCATGTGTAGCAGCAGTAGTAGTAGTAGATGTGTTTCCAAATAGGAAACCAAATGGAGAGTTCTCCATAGCAGAGTAAAACAAAAATAAAAGACAAAATAAAAACAATACTCACAGCGACGGTTACCTTTACCAATTCCACTCTTCAATAGCGCTACACTCCCCGGCAACGGCGCCAGAAAATAGTCTTGATGACCCACAAGTATAGGGGGTGTATCGTAGTACTTTCGATAAATAAGAGTGTCGAACCCAACGAGGAGCAGAAGGTGTCGATGAGTGGTTTTGATCAAGGAATCACTGTAAATACTAGCAAACAGGTTTTTAGGGGTATTTGGTAATACGAGTAAATAAAGTGCGAGTAAATAAAAGACAGTAGTAACAATTGCAGCAAGTGGCCCAATCCTTTCTTCAGCAAAGGACAAGCCGGTTGTGTACTTATAATAACCAAACGTTCTCGAGGACACACGGGAGTTTCTGTCAAGAGCTTTCGCTTCATAGAGCCAATAGTATTCATTGGTTTGATAGGTGTTATGGGGGTGAACCTGTGCTAGCGCACTACCCTTACTAGGATAAATACACACTTGTGATTATACCCCTTGCAAGCATCCGCAAATACAAGAAAGTAATTGAGATAAATCTAACCACAACCTTAAACTCTAAGATCCTACGCTCCCTGGTGCAATGGTTTCCCAACGGAGGTTTAGGTTTCTGTCACTCCAGCAACCCCACAATCGGTAGCCAAATACACAATGCATCTCACTAGGCCCATAAATGGTGAAGTATCATGTAGTCAACGTTCACATGACACCACTAGTGAAATAGCACCACAACAATATCAAACCATTAAATATTTCTCAACAATAATTCACTACTAACATCTTGACTTCTCCCATGTCCTCAAGAACTAAACGAACTACTCACAAGACATCATATGGATCATGATCAGAGGTGAAATAATGGTAAATAACAATCTGAATATAAACCTTAATTCAACGGTTCCACCCAATAGCATCAACTACAAGAGTAATCAACACCGGGAAAGTTTCCCCTATGAATATAACAAGATCCAACTCAAGATGTTACAGCGGGATGGCGTGGTGATGGTGGAGATGAAGGTGCTGGTGATGGAGATGATGATGATGATGATCCCGATGAAGTCCGGTGCGATGGTGATGATGATGGCGACGATCTCCCCTCTCCGGGAAGGAATTTCCCTGGCAGATTTCTACCTGCCGGAGAGCTTTTCTCTCTCTGGTGTTTTCCGCCCCGCAGAGGCGGCGGTGTCTAACTCTGAGCCCCCCTGACTTAGGTTTTCGGGGACGACGATGTACGCGGAGGGGCGAGACCAGACGTGGGCCAGGGTGGCCTCACGCAGGGCTGGCGCGGCCAGGGGGCTGGCCGAGCCACCCTGGCGTGTGGAGCCCCCCTGGCTCCTCTCGACTCCCCCTTCTGGCTTCATGAGTCTTCTGGGAAAATATAATTTCTGGGTATTTTTCTGGAATTTTCCTGATCTTCAAAATATGGTCTCTTGATAGTCCCTTTTCCAGCAGAATCCTGACTCCGGCAGCAACTCCTCCGATGATCATCAAACATGTGAAAACAAAGGAAATAACATAAGCATCTTATCTAAATATGAAATATATCAATGAATAACAGTAAATTATGATACAAAATAGTGATGCAAATTGGACGTATCAATAGGACACCTTCAAGTTTAAGAGGGCGACTAGATACAAATAATTTGAGAACAAGTGAAACAATGATCATGAATCAATCAATGAAAACTTTGGGACAATGCACATTATACTCAGAATGACAACTATGCTCTCTTAACGGTGCATAAAGATAGAAGGTGGAGACTCAACATAAAAGTAAAAGAAAGGCCCTTCGCAGAGGGAAGCAGTGATTAAACATGTGCTAGAGCTTTTCATTTGTAAAACAGAGAGATAAAAATTGGTTTTGAGAGGTGGTTGTCTTTGTCAACGATTGGCAATGGGGTTCTTACTATCTTCCATACAAAAATGAAGCAAGTTTTTGAGAGAGAGATTGGCACTTTTGTGCTCTTTTATAAAGCTTGGCACTCCTCCCCACCTTTTTTCCTTTCTCAAACCATGGCTAACCGATTCCATCGGGTGCCCACCAACATTCACATACCATGGAGGAGTGCCTTTTTTCTTTCTTTTTTTCTATTTTTTTTTCTTTTTGGAATAAGCAATATGGAAGATAGCAAATCTGACCACTACGTCCCCATGAGCTAAAAATAGTGGCACAAAATGAGATGTATTTTGAAAGTTTTTTGAAAGGTAGCACATGAAAATTTACTTGGAATGGCTTACAAATACCATGCATAGGAATTTATAGTGGACACAATGGCAAACTTGGTTTTTGGGAGTTGGATGCACGAGTAGAGCTCATACTCAGTACAAAATGAGGGCTAGCAAAAGACTGGGAGCGACCAACTAAGAGAGCAATAATGGCCATAATCAGGCAAAGCGACAAAGCAACATTAAAAGAAGCATAAGAGGGCATCAAAAGTCAAAAACTAAATGATCATAGAGGCTATTGGAGACTTTGGATGAGTCTAACATGTGTGAGCATGCGCCAAGTCAACCCAAATAAAGCATCAAGGAGAAAACCAAAATAATGCTTCCAAACGATAAAAACAATGCATGATTTTTTCAAAGGCTCATTAAGCAATCTCAGTTATTTGAGACAAGTCATGCTACAGCAAAACCACTAAGCATACTATCAAAAAGACATCAAGCATGACATGCAAAAGCCTAAGCCGCAGTCTACACAAGCTCCTTCTTGTACCACTTTTTTGCATAAAGTTTTTTCTCTTTTCCAACACCATTCGAACTTTTTATAAACACCTCTTTTGATTAAAACCAATAAAGACCAGAGGCAAAAATACACCTTGATTAAAAGATATAACAAGATCTGAACGCAAATCAAGGCGAAAATCGAAAGCTAAACGCAGTAGCAGAAAAAGAGAACACTCGTTGAACGATAAGAGTGAAAACTAGAGTGTTCTCGGCAAATGAAAAGCGAGTTCATCTCCTCCAAAAGAAACATGATGTGATCTAACCATTTATTGCAGCAAACTAAACTAAACTAATACTGAAAACTAAAACAACTAACGCTCCAAGAAAAACACATAGTGCATGAAGCAATAAAAATATAGTGTCTTGAAAGGTGACCTGATTTTTGCCGATGAAGAAGGGGTGCCTCGGGGGCATCCCCAAGCTTTGACGCTTGTACTTCTTGGATATTTCTTGGGGTGATGCATGGCCATCCCCAAGCTTGAGCTTTTGCTCATTCTTCATCTCATCTCATCATTCTCCAATCCCTACACTTGAAAACTTCCTTCATACAAAACTAAACACAAATCTATTAGCAACATTAGTTTAAGCATAACATATAATCAACCCTTTTTTGCTTCAGGTTTCAACCTAAAACCACCACATATTAAGCATATACTACTGTAGCAACTTCTCCAAAAGTTCCGTGATCAAAAGAACTCAAAAGAAAGCGATAAAGTGGCAAACACAAATATTGGCAGAAATCTGTCAAAACTGAACAGCTGACAAAGGTCTAATTTTTGAGGGGTTTTCTGTTGCTCAAATCAAAAAGTGTTCAACTAACGAAAGTTTGGATATAACCTGGGGCATATGCACAAGAAATAGAAGGTCCAAAAGATATATAGATAATTTATACGAATTTTTACGGTGCAGCACCGAAAACTGTTTCAGGACAACAACATCCCCAAATCTTACCTCACTCAAATTAGAGGCTTCTCTTGGCACAACAACGAAATAAAAAGGATAAGGAGCGGTCATTACAGTAGTAATGACTTCCAATACTCAAATAAAATAAAAAAGTACTGAAAATAAACAATGGGTTATCTCCCAAGAGTGCTTTTCTTTAACGCCTTTGAGCTAGGCGCAGTAATTTGCAAAGATGCTCATGTGGGCGCCATATAAGAACTTGAGGCAAAGGCGCCATATAGGAACTTAAAGCAATAGAGAGCATCAAAAAGCAAATGTGAAAGACATTTATATCTGAACCACTTCCTATGCATAGGAATCTTGTAAGAAAATAAATCAACGAGGCACATAGTAGCAAGCATGGATAGATAATACAAGTGCCACTTCAAGATTTACAACATAAAGAGGGGAAACTTAATATTGTTGAGATCCGTCAAACCATGTTTCCCTCTCTCATAATAACTTTCAGTAGCATCATGAATAGAACTAACAATATAACTATCACATAAAGCATCCCTATCATGAGCCACATGCATAAAAGAATTAATACTCACCACAGGAACAATAGTAGTAGGAGCAAATTTAATAGAATAATTATTCTCATCACCATAATCATCATAAATAGGAGGCATATTGTAATCATAACTAATTTTCTCCTCAAAAGTAGGTGAACTAAAAACATTATACTCATCATCATAGCCATCATAAACTAGAGGTTTAGTATCATCACAAGCTAGAGAACAGCTATTTCGCAAAGCATATTCTTCAAACATATCATCATAAGAAGGAACATCACATAAGGGAGATAAAATATCATCAGAGCAAACTTTCTCCACTAAAGCTTTGGAACTAAAAATATCATGCTTAACAAAACCAGCTTCCCCAAGCTTAGACTTTTCTATAGCATTAGCAACAATGGTGTTCAAAGCATTCATACTAACAACACTATTAGCATGCAAATTAAGCTCCAAAGGTTTTTCAATTTTCTCTTCAAACACTTCATATCTAAACTCAGGAAAAAGACTATAGAACTCTTTGTTTTCCATTAAGCCTAACTAGTGAAAATAAAAACAAGAAACAAAAAGATGTAATTGCAGAATCTAAAGGAAATAACTTCGAGCACTCACCAGCAACTAAAAGACTTAGTAGCCAAAGAATGTGAGTACCTTTTACCTTACCTCCCCGGCAACGGCGCCAGAAAAGAGCTTGATGTCTACGCACGCGTCTGTTCTTGTAGACAGTGTTGGGCCTCCAAGTGCAGAGGTTTGTAGAACAGCAGCAAGTTTCCCTTAAGTGGATCACCCAAGGTTTATCGAACTCAGGGAGGAAGAGGTCAAAGCTATCCCTCTCAAACAACCCTGCAATTACGATACAGAAAGTCTCTTGTGTCCCCAACACACCTAATACACTTGTCAGATGTATAGGTGCACTAGTTCGGCGAAGAGATAGTGAAATACAAGTGGTATAGATGATTATAAGTAGTAAATGCAATCTGGAATAAAAATCGCTGCGAGCAAACATGTAACAAAACAGCAAGTAAACGGTGTGCAAAGCTTGGAAACAAGGCCTAGGGATCATACTTTCACTAGTGGACACACTCCCAACAAATATAACATAATTGAACAAATAAATAACTTCTCTTCACTATGGTACTCTGAATTACTCTCCTATTGAATAACACTAATCATTGCGTAGGGCTACGAAGCACTCCTTAAAGTTCATCAAGTACTTGACAAACACCACTCATAGAGATATCCAAATCAAAGCACAACTCAAGATAGATATTATTGCAACTTAGACCAAGTACTAACACGGTGCACACACTGTCAACATTACACCATGAAAGGAGGAATAAATCACTTCAATACTATCATAGCGATAATTATTCTCATAATCCATAAGAGATCACAATCGTAGCCTAGACCAAGTACCACCATGATGCACGCACTGTCACCGTTACACCATGGCAGGAGGAATAGATTACTTTAATAACACCACTAGAGTACACATAATATCTGAATAATAACATCTACTTGTTCAACATGATACAAAGCTCATGATCACATAAAGATCACATCATGGGAGAGAGAGGTGAACCACATAGCTACCGGTAGAGCCCTCAGCCCTGGGGATGAACTACTCCCTCCTCATCATAGGAGACATCAAGGTTGATGGAGATGGCGGTGAGGTCGATGGAGACGGCGGAGACGGCGATGGAGACTGATGGAGATGGCTCTGGGGGCACTTCCCCTTCCCGGCAGGGTGCCGGAACAGAGACTTCTGTCCCCCAAAATTTGGCTTCAATGGCGGCGGCGCTGCGGAACTATTCTGGAAATTTCGCCGCCTCCCTTAGGGTTTTCCGTCCTGAGGCTTTATATAGGCGAAGGGGCGTCGTTAGGGGGCAGCCAGGGGCTCCTCACACCAGGGTGGCGCGGCCAGGGCCTGGGCCGCGCCACCTATGTGTGAGGGCGGCCTCTGGCCCTCCTCTGGCTCTCTTTCGGTCTTCGGGAAGCTTCCGGGAAAAATAAGACTTCTGGAACTTGTTTCGTCCAATTCCGAGAATATTTCCTGTGTAGCTTTTCTGAAACACAAAAATAGCAGAAAACAGGGAACTAGCACTGTGGCAACTTGTTAATAGGTTAGTTCCGGAAAATGCATAAAAGTGCCACGAAGTGTAATGAAACATTGGGCAAATGGTGTAAAAACAAGCATGGAGCATCAAAAATTATAGATACGTTGGAAACGTATCAGTGCTCCATAGCACTCTCATCTTTAGTACCACAAAAAGGAGTTTTCTCAACAATAGATATGTAAGAGAAATCCAAAGAGAAATCATAATCCTTGTCTCTAATATTTATGGGAGAAGCAGCAAACTTAGGATCAGGAGACAAATTATATCTAACAGAGCGTCTTGCAAGAAGTTCTTTAACCTCAGCAGCATTACGAGTAGCACGTGCTTCAGCAATAAAATCATCATTAAGCTCAATATAAGCATCATCATCAAAATCATCACTAGGACATTCCCTAGACTCAGGTGAACTAACAGGTGTAACAGTGGTGTTTCCCAACTTAGCTCTAGCAATAGTAGCATCTAAAAAGGAACCTAGTGAACCACTCTCATCAAGCACAGCAGAAGCATCATCTAAATTATTAGTGGCATTTTCAAACTCAGCAGAAGTAGTAGTAGTAGCGTGTGCATGTGGTGGTGTAAGCAACTTACTCATAACAGATGGTGAATCAAGAGCAACAGAGGTGTTGAGAGTCGTACCTCTTCTTGTAGTGGATGGCAATATAGGAACTTTTCCATCACGAGGTTTACCCATGATGAAAGGATTGCAGCGAACAATATGAATACCAAGTGAACTTACAAATAAAGCTATGGTCCCCGGCAACGGCGCCAAAAAATAGTCTTGATGACCCACAAGTATAGGGGTTCGCAACAGTCTTCGAGGGAAGTAAAGCCCAAATTTATTGATTCGACACAAGGGGAGCCAAAGAATATATGTAAGCCTTAACAGATGAGTTGTCAATTCAGCTGCACCTGGAAACAGTCTTGCTCGCAGTGGTTTATCAGTAGCAACAGTTTTATAGTGGTGATAGTAGTGAAACAGTAACTGAAGGGTTTCGCAGCATAGTAAATCAAAAATTTCCTACGGATGCGAACAAGAAAGCCAAGATCTAATCTAGGAGATGTAATCAACGAGAGAGATAGATGAGATCTTCATACCCTTGAAGAAATCGCATAGCGGAAATGTTCAACAGAACGTGGATGATGTAGTCATACTAGCCGTCTCCTCCCCGCGATCCGATCCGATCCTACGCCGCAAGTGGCGGCGCCTCCGAGAGATGCACACGTACGGTGCAGCGACGTCTCCTCCTTCCTTGGTCCAGCAAGTATGGTGGAGAGATAGATTGGATCTGCAGCACGACGGCGTGGTGCTTATGGTGGAGAGTTTCTGCGGGAGGGCTTCGCCTACGCACAATCGCGCGAGAGAGAGGTGGAGGGGCAGCAGTTGGCCGGCGGCTAGGGTTGGAGTCAGGGAGGCTGCGTCCCTGCCCCTCCTTATATGGGGGGGCTGGCCGGCAGTCTTGGCCCCTCCTCCAAGTCCTAGGGCGGCGGCCTAGGGGGAAGAGTGGGGGGCAAGTTTCCCCCCTTCCTTCTGGAAGGTTCCCTTAGGGTTTCCCCTAAGGGCTGGCCGGCTGGGCCTTAGGGGCCTTGTGCGCCTGGCCCAAAGTGGCCAGGACACTTCCCCTTAGGCCCACATAGGCCTCCGACAAGTGGGCCCACGTTGGTCCCACTCCGGAACCTTCTAGAACCTTCCGGTACAATACCGATAAACTCCGAAACGATTTCGGAATCCAAAAACTGCTTTCCTTTATATGAATCTTATTCTCCGGACCATTCCGGAACCTCTCGTGACGTCCTGGATCTCATCCGAGAGTCCGACCAAAAACTCATAAAACAATTATCCATTCTATCCTAGCGTCGATGCACGTTAAGTGTGTGACCCTACGGGTTCAAGAATATGCAGACATGATCTTCTATCAATAATCAACAGCGGGATCTGGAAACCCATATTGACTCCCACATATTCATCGATGATCATATCGGATGAACCACGATGCCAGGATTCAATTAATCCCGTATATGTATTCCGTTCGTCACGCGATATTTTACTTGCCCGAGATTCGATCGTCGGTATCGGCATACCTAGTTCAATCTCGTTCACAGCAAGTACTTTACTCGTTCCGTCATCTGATATCACTTTGTGATTAACTCCTTAACCACGTGCTTGCAAGCGGTGTTGATATCGATTACCGAGTGGGCCCGAAGTATATCTCTCCGACTCGGGAGGGACAAATTCCATCTCGATACATACAACCCAACAAGTACTTTCCGATCACCTGAGAGACACCTTTATGATCACCCTCACATAGGATGACGTTTGATGACCTCAAAGATTTCTTCCGATATCAGGGAGTTGTATTATCTCTAAGGAATACAATACTTGACATAGGAAAAAGCTTCACAAAGATGAACACAATGACACGATCTAATTTCTCTGCTTTATTTGGGTCTGTCCATCACATCATTCTCCTAATGACATGATCTCATTATTAATCGACAACTCATGTCTATGGTTAGGAAACCTTAACCATCATTAAGCAATGAGCTAGTCTAGTAGAGGCGTACTAGGGACACGGTGTTGTTCATAAACCACACAAGTATTAATGTTTCCGCTTAATACAAATACAGCATGGAGTATAAACATTATCATGAACAAGAAATATGATAATAACAATATTATTATTGCCTCTAGGGCATATTTCCTTCAGTCTCCCACTTGCACTAGAGTCAATAATCTAGTCAATACTTGCGCATTCAACACCTATGGCATTCCGGTGTTACTCATACGCGTTGCACGTGGTAAACCTTATCTACGGGTCTGACACTTTCAGGTCCGTTTGTATTTGCATATCTTTTGCGTCATCACGCCTTACTCATGTTGACATGAGATGACATCGTATAAACTTGGTCTTCTGGTGAGACCTTTGTATCTTGGCCAAGACTATGTTGTCACTATTGTCATACAATAGAACTACATAGCACTAGCACACTTAAAAAATAGCGATATCCACCGTGTGTCAAAATACTCATTGGTCCGCACACATCGGTATGTATGATTTCCAATAAGTCTGTTGCTCGCTCCATTATTCCGGAGAACGGGTTTTTGATCATCTTGCCCATGAGGCATGGCTTGCACGTGTCAAATGATTCAAAATCAAGAGACTCCAAAAGTCCATCAGAATGGAGTTTCTTCATGCGTTTTACGCCAATATAACCTGGACGACAGTGCCACAAATAAGTTGGATTATCACTATCTACTTTGCATCTTTTATGCCGCTTCTAAAGCGATTATATACTTAGCCCTCGTTGCAGTGTCCGCCACAATATTAACATTGGAACTCATCCAAGTTATCATGGAACTTTCTTCCATCTTATTATGCCACCTTCTAACTCAAAACAAATGGCTTAAAATTGAGATAAAATTTTACTTGTATGTGTGACAAAGCCAATGTAACTCATTGCAATGAACCATTTGTCACTTCTGCATACAGAACATATTCTTACTTCTTCGAAAGTGCATAAGAATATCTTTACTATTGTCCAACGATCATCATATGAATGCTATAACCTTTAGAGCATTGGACACATCTGGATCTACATATCATGGTATACAAGATTGATAAAATCATTCTTGTGGTTTCACTCATCAAGTGTCAAAACAATTGATTCTTGCTCCAACCTCTTCCATGCAACAAGAACCGTTCTTATTGTTTCCATATTGAACAAATTCAATATTTCATCGATGTACTCTGGCAAAACTATATTAGTGCCTCAATCTATCTGCATAGACATTGATGCTTAATATTCTGGTTTTACCTAAGTCTTTCATCAAAAACTAATTTTAATGAAAACTTAACAATATCAAGAAAAACACATTATTTCCAATAAACGATATGTCACCTACATAAAGCATTAGAAATATGTCTTAGCGCTCCCACTTATTTTCTTGTAATACAAGCATCTTCAAATATCTTGATGAAATTAACACTTTAACATTTTCATCATTGAAGATTGCAACTTCGCTATGCTTACTTCTACCATAGAAGTTTGCATACATATCTAGCAACCTTTGAATCAACAAAACCCATTGGGTCATGTCATTTATTCAACTATCATATCTCAATATGTAATTGTTGCTAGAATAATTCATATGACGAAGTCAGGGCCCATCATTGCTTCTTTGTATATTGTTGGTTACTATTATCTAATAATATCTCGTCCTCAAATCTTACTATTTGATTACGACCAACTTGGTTAAATAGGAAATTTGATGTCCATAACTACAACATATTGTAGGTGCGGGAGCCATGAATGCAGTTGCCGCTTCCAGAACATTTTCCGTACTGCGCTACTTTGCTCATCTTGCTCAGGTTCAATAACCTCATCAAGTTCTATTTTCCTCCCACTTAAACCTTTTGCGAGAAAACTCCTTCATAAGAAATTCACTTTTAAGTGACAATCACTATGTGTTTGGGTTTATAGTAGAAGGAATACCCATCGACATTCTTTGGGATGACCTACAAAGACTTACTAATCCGATTTTGGTTCTAAACATTTTACATATGCCATGCATACCAAAATTTAAGAAAAGACAACTATAACTTGTACGGTGTCATTTCAGCGGATTATGATGGTGCTCTATTCAGTGAAAAGCGGTAGTCTCTAAAGCATAATCCACAAATTATATTGGTAGTTTTATTTCATCATTGATCTAACCATGTCAAACAAGGTTTGATTACATCCATCAAAAACTCCATACTACTATGGTGTTTATCACGATGCAAGTTTGTGGAACAATTCCTCTAACTCTTAGATGTTTGCTAAACTTGTAACTCAAATATTCTTCTTTATGATCCAATCATAAAAACTTGAATTTTTCTTGTTACAACAATTTCCACTTCATAAATTGAACAATTTCAATTGTTTCATACTTCTATCTCATCAAGCAGATATACCATACATCTATTCGAGTCATTGATGAAATAGAAAATACACCATGATCGACTTCACACCATGGACTACTTACATCAACATGTACGATCTCCATTTTGTTAGTCACTTGTTCTGTCCATGGCCCATGAACGGAGTTTAATCATCTTTAGGAAAAGTCTCACAAGCGTCAATCAATTCAAAATCAAATGACTCGAAATTCTATCAATATAGAATTTCTTTCATGTTTTGTTTCCAATATGACTTAAACGGCGGTGTCATATTGCTACTCCAAATGAATGTTGCTGCAGACAGTCCTTGTGCGTGGTGGATAACCAGCCCGTTGGGAACCCCAAGAGGAAGGTATGATGAGTATAACAGCGAGTTTTCCCTCAGTTAAGATACCAAGGTTTATCGATCAGGAGAGGAGAGACAATGACGACTGAAGGTGATGCGGAACCTGCACACACACAAACAAATACTTTGTTCCCAACTTGCGATGAGGTTGTCAATCTCACCGGTTTGCTTGAAACAAAGGTTATGAGCGTATCGAGTGGAAAACAGTAGAGTATGCGAGTAAAGTAAACAGTACGAGTAAAGTAAACAGGTGATAGCAATATGATGTAAATAGGACCGGGGTCCACAATTCACTAGTGGTGTCTCTCCATAGATAAAATAACACATGCTGGGTAAACAAATTACAGTTGGGCAATTGATAGAATAAAGATAACGTGATATGTCAAGAAGATCACTATGAGATTTACTCTGGGCATTACAACAAAATACATAGACCGCCATCCAACTGCATCTATGACTAATAATCCACTCCCTGGGATATCAATCCGAACACCCTAGAAGTATTAAGTTGCGAACAACAGATAATTGCATTAAGCAAAGTGTGTAATGTAAACAAAGCATATGCCCTTGAGCATATGAATGTTGTTTTCTCCCTAGTAGCAACAGCACATCTACCACCTTAGAGGTTTCTGTCACTCCCCCAGGTGAAATAGAGGCATGAACCCACTATCGAGCATAAATACCCCCTCTTGGAGTCACTAGCAACTACTCGGCCAAGATAGCTACAAACAACGGAGAGCATGCAAGATCATAAACAACATAGAGATAACAAAAGATATAATTCAGTACAGCAACTTAATCATAAACACCAATATTCATCGGATCCCAACAAACCAAACATGTAGAATTACATAACGGTGATCTCAATCATGTAAGGCAGCTCATGAGATCTAAACATGAAGCACATGGTGGAGAAGACAACCATCTAGCTACTGCTATGGACCCATAGTCCAAGGTAGACTACTCACTCATCGCTCCGGAGGCAAGCATGGTGATGAAGAAGGCCTCCGGTGGCGATTCCCCTCTCCGGCAGGGTGCCGGGAAGAGCTTCTGGACCCTCCCGATCTTCGGGTCGACGGCGGCGGCGGATCGCGATGTGTTCTGGAAAATTGATCAGGTACTTAGGTTTTTTCCGTCGGGGGGTCTTTATAGGCGAAGGGACGTCGTCAGAGGTGGGGCCAGGTGGCCTCACACGGTGGTGGCGCGGGCCAGGGGCTGGCCGCGCCACCCCTGTGTGTGGGCCCCTGGTGGCCCCCCTCCTACTCCTCTTCGGATCTCTGGAAGCTTCCGGGTAAAATAAGACTTTAGGAACTTGTTTCATCCAATTCCAAGAATATTTCCTGTGTATCACTTCTGAAACACAAAAACAGCAGAAAACAGGAAACTGGCACTGTGGCACTTTGTTAATAGGTTAGTTCCGGAAAATGCATAAAAGTGCCAGTAAGTGTAAGGAAACAATAGGCAAATGGTGTAAAAACAAGCATGGAGCATCAAAAATTATAGATACGTTTGAGACGTATCAAGCATCCCCAAGCTTAACTCCTGCTCGTCCTCGAGTAGGTAAGTGATAACAAAGAATAATTTTTGAGGTGACATGCACCTACACAATCTTGATCATATATGTAAGCATTGGTGATCTAGGATCATTAGAACATAAAACATGGGCATGAAGATATAATCATGACAATAAGAACTGAGCAACCATGTTGTAAACATGCAAATGAACACAAACAAAAGATCATGATAATGAAACAATGAAAGTCAAACGTGTGTTCAAATCATATGGAAAAACATACAAATGGTTTTCAGCTTGTCCTTCAAAGAGAGCAAAACATAAATGCATAGGACACCTTCAAGTTTAAGAGGGCGACTAGATACAAATAATTTAAGAACAAGTGAAACCAACAATATGAATCAATCAATGAACTTTGGGACAATGCATATCACACTAAGAATGACAACTATGCTCTCTTAATGGTGCATAAAGAAAGAAGGTGGTGACTCAACATAAAAGTAAAAGAAAGGCCCTTCGCAGAGGGAAGCAGTGATTGCAAGTTTTATAACCTTCAAAAATTATGGTACTTACCAGCTTTGAGCTCTCATTGCCCCCATCATAAGCATCTTGAATGGTTAAAGTTAATGCGAGAACAATTATGATGCATATGCTTGACAAATCATAAGTTGAAAACCTCGTGCCCCATGAATACGAGTACCCAAACCTCATGCTACTTTACTTAGAGTCCCAAGCAAGGCTCTTGTCATTGTAGGTATATGCATATCATTGAGAACCGCCAATGGGGTACCTCCGTGCCCGATGACATGGAACAAGCCCACACCAAAATGACAGGACAAGCAGACAATGAACACCTCGACATCTCTTTTATTTGCCTTTTGTTTAGCTTTTTATTATGAGATGCGTCGTCGAATGTTCACCATGGGTATGCTGCAAATTTCCACCATGAATTATGCATGGCTTAGATTGGCGGCCCGACGTTTCCCTAACACATATACAAACTCCATGATCCCTACAAGATTCCCAATTCATTTCACACCGCGGGCATCCATAAACAAAAGATCACGATATCAACTCAAATAAGAAGTGCAATGTTGAAAGCTTGCCCATGACTGCATGGCTGGGCTAGTCTCCAACTTACAACTTGCAAGCATAACAACTCAACATAAGAGACCACAATGTCAAATTCTTAAGAACAGGAAAAAGTAAAGTGTGCTTTCCGGTTCATGAGAGCTTTACTAACCGAGTTTCGCATAACACTGGTAAGAGTTTAATTTGAAGAGAAAATAAAAGCAAGTCAAATTTACTTGGAATAGCAAATTGCTAGTAGGTATGTATGGTGGACACAATGGAAAACTTTGGCTTTTAGGAGTTGGATGCACGAGTAGAGCTCATACTCAGTACAAGGTGAGGGCTAGCAAAAGACTGGGAGCGACCAACTAAGAGAGCAATAATGGCCATAATCATGCAAAGCGACAAAGCGACATTAAAAGAAGCATACGATGGCATCAAAAGTCAAAAACTAAATGATCATGAAGGCTATTGGCGACTTTGTAAGAGTCTAACATGTGTGAGCATGCGCCAAGTCAACCCAAATAAAGCATCAAGGAGAAAACCAAAATAATGCTTCCATACAATAAAAACAATGCATGATTTTTTCAAAGGCTCATTAAGCAATCTCAGTTATTTGAGACAAGTCATGCTACAGCAAAACCACTAAGCATACTATCAAAAAGACATCAAGCATGACATGAAAAAGCCTAAGCCGCAGTCTACACAAGCTCCTTCTTGTACCACTATTTTGCACAAAGCTTTTTCTCTTTTCCAACACCATTTGAAACCTTTATAAAGACACCTCTTTTGATGAAAACCAATAAATATCAGAGGCAAAAATACACCTTGATGAAAAGATATGACAAGATCTGAACGCATATCAAGGCGAAAATGAAAACCAAAAGCAGTAGCAGAAAAAGAAGAACGCATCAATGAACGATAAGAGTGAAAAACTGAGCGTTCTTTGCAAATGAAAACGAGTACATCTCCTCCAAAAGAAATTTGTTGGGGTCCAACCATTTATTGCAGCAAACAAACAAACTAAACCAACTAAGAAAACTAAAACAACTAACGCTCAAAGAAAAACACATAGTGCATGAAGCAATAAAAATATAGTGTTTTGAAAGGTGACCTGATTTTTGCCGATGAAGAAGGGGTGCCTCGGGGGCATCCCCAAGCTTTGACGCTTGTACTTCTTGGATATTTCTTGGGGTGATGCATGGGCATCCCCAAGCTTGAGCTTTTGTCCATTCTTCAACTCATCTCATCATTCTCCAATCCCTACACTTGAAAACTTCCTTCATACAAAACTAAACACAATTCTATTAGCAACATTAGTGCAAGCATAACATATAATCAATCCTCTATTTGCTTCAAGTTTCAACTCAAAACTACCACATATATAGCAAATACTACTGTAGCAACCTCCCCAAAAGTTCCGTGATCAAAAGAACTCAAAAGAAAGCGATAAAGTGGCAAACACAAATATTGGCAGAAATCTGTCAAAACTGAACAGCTGACAAAGGTCGAATTTTTGAGGGATTTTCTGTTTCTCAAATCAAAAAGTGTTCAACTAAGAAAAGTTTGGATATAACCTAGGGCATATGCACAAGAAATCGCAGGTCCGAAAGATAAACAGATAATTTTCACGAATTTTTACGGTGCAGCACCGAAAACAGTTTCAGGATAGCAACATCCCCAAATCTTTACCTCACTCAAATTAGAGGCTTCTCTTGGCACAAAAACGAAATAAACAAGATAAGGAGCGGTCATTACAGTAGTAATGACTTCCAAGACTCAAATAAAAGAAAAAGTACTGAAAAGAAAACATTGGGTTATCTCCCAAGAGTGCTTTTCTTTAACGCCTTTGAGCTAGGCGCAGAAAATTGCGAATCAAGTAATATCAAGTGATGAAGCATTAAGATCAACAGCAGAGATCTTTTCAACAATGAAAGAAAATATGTTCAACTGAGTTTTTGAAAATCCTTTACGATCACGCTTTGGCACACTACTTTCATCGAAAGGATTTTCAGGGCAAATCCAACTGGAATTCTTTTCCCAAACATCATGAATTCCTATAAGTTCATAAGGTATTGGTACTTTAAAATCATCGGGCGTACCAACAACCGCTACAGGTGAGCCAAGCTTGCAACATCTTTAAATTCTATGCGCAGAGTTTCCAAGATAAAAGCTTTCTTTTCGGGATCCTCAATTTCATGAAGCTTAAGGAACATATATTGCATGAAAGGATTAAGACTAGCAAACCTAGCTTCTAACATGTGAACTAAATGAGCAGAAGCAACTTCATAGCTAGGAGCTAACTCAACCCAAGACTTTTCCTCAACTTCCTCATGCATACTAATGTGATTAAAGAACTCCTCAATGTTACTTTTGCCAATAATCGAACCACTACCTACTGAGAGGTCCTCCAGAACGTACTTAGGGATCAACATGATAAACTAAAGTAAAGAAATAACAACTACCAAGGATTCTATTTTTTTTGGGTTTTTGATATAAAGCAATGCAGGTAAAATAAATAAAGTAAAGCAAAACAATAAAACAAAGTAAAGGATGTGTGTGCGAAAACTCCCCTCGCAGAAGTCTTCTCTTCCTCCCCGGCAACGGCGCCAGAAAATAGGCTGCTACTCCAAATGAATGTTGTTGCAGACAGTCCTTGTGCGTGGTGGATAACTAGCCCGTTGGGAACCCCAAGAGGAAGGTATGATGAGTATAACAGCGAGTTTTCCCTCAGTTAAGATACCAAGGTTTATCGATCAGGAGAGGAGAGACAATGATGACTGAAGGTGATGCAGAACCTGCACACACACAAACAAATACTTTGTTCCCAACTTGCGATGAGGTTGTCAATCTCACCGGTTTGCTTGAAACAAAGGTTATGAGCGTATCGAGTGGAAAATAGTAGAGTATGCGAGTAAAGTAAACAGTACGAGTAAAGTAAACAGGTGATAGCAATATGATGTAAATAGGACCGGGGTCCACAGTTCACTAGTGGTGTCTCTCCATAGATAAAATAACACATGCTGGGTAAATAAATTACAGTTGTGCAATTGATAGAATAAAGATAACGTGATATGTCAAGAAGATCACTATGAGATTTACTCTGGGCATTACAACAAAATACATAGACTGCCATCCAACTGCATCTATGACTAATAATCCACTCCCTGGGATATCAATCCGAACACCCTAGAAGTATTAAGTTGCGAACAACAGATAATTGCATTAAGCAAAGTGTGTAATGTAAACAAAGCATATGCCCTTGAGCATATGAATGTTGTTTTCTCCCTAGTAGCAACAGCACATCTACCACCTTAGAGGTTTCTGTCACTCCCCCAGGTGAAATAGAGGCATGAACCCACTATCGAGCATAAATACCCCCTCTTGGAGTCACTAGCAACTACTCGGCCAAGATAGCTACTAACAACGGAGAGCATGCAAGATCATAAACAACATAGAGATAACAAAAGATATAATTCAGTACAGCAACTTAATCATAAACACCAATATTCATCGGATCCCAACAAACCAAACATGTAGAATTACATAACGGTGATCTCAATCATGTAAGGCAGCTCATGAGATCTAAACATGAAGTACATGGTGGAGAAGACAACCATCTAGCTACTGCTATGGACCCATAGTCCAAGGTAGACTACTCGCTCATCGCTCCGGAGGCAAGCATGGTGATGAAGAAGGCCTTCGGTGGCGATTCCCCTCTCCGACAGGGTGCCGGGAAGAGCTTCTGGACCCTCCCGATCTTCGGGTCGACGGCGGCGGCGGATCGCGATGTGTTCTGGAAAATTGATCGGGTACTTAGGTTTTTTCCGTCGGGGGGTCTTTATAGGCGAAGGGACGTCGTCAGAGGTGGGGCCAGGTGGCCTCACACGGTGGTGGCGCGGGCCAGGGGCTGGCCGCGCCACCCCTGTGTGTGGGCCCCTGGTGGCCCCCCTCCTACTCCTCTTCGGATCTCTGAAAGCTTCCGGGTAAAATAAGACTTTAGGAACTTGTTTCGTCCAATTCCAAGAATATTTCCTGTGTATCACTTCTGAAACACAAAAACAGCAGAAAACAGGAAACTGGCACTGTGGCACTTCGTTAATAGGTTAGTTCCGGAAAATGCATAAAAGTGCCACTAAGTGTAACGAAACAATAGGTAAATGGTGTAAAAACAAGCATGGAGCATCAAAAATTATAGATACGTTTGAGATGTATCACATATATAAGTGAAATTCGTTTTGTCTTGCGACCTTTAGTACCAGTGTTATATATGTCTATTTCATCAACAAGATAATAATAATCTATCCATCGATTATGGAAGACGGTAATAATTTGAACAACCATTGCTCTCATAATACCGGAACAAAATAACAATTATTAAGTTCTTAACAAATCTAGAAGGCTAGGTTTTATGCCAACAAAAAACACAATAACACATTTATTTGTTTCTCGATGCGCATTGTTACCACATTCTTTTGCTAGTTACTTAGGACATCGTAGTTCTTGTATTATTGCTTTGTATGACATATCATACCAACAATCTAGTATCCAATACCCAAGAATTACATTATGTACTAGCAAAGAATACATCTATAACATGTATATCATTTATATACCTGTGTTGGACATTTCCAGTCTTTTCCTTTTCTACCAAATACTTTTGTAGATCCTATTTAGCATTTCCTCTCCTTTTAGAAGAATCTATCGACATCAATAGTGGCATCAATCATTTGACACATAGTCCAAAGGATGTTAGTCAAATACTAATAGCCTTCGATTTTGCACTTTGAAGTGGATCGCCATCATCATATGATTGGTATTCTTCCAGATTCCATTCTTTAGTATTCTTTTGGTATGGCAAAACAATTTAGCCGATACCTTTTCATTAATCTTATCATGACAACTTTCATGATGAAACTACTATAGCTCTTAAGGACAAATGCAAGTATAATATTAGTTTCCCAAACTTTTGGGTGATCGGGATGCCTAGCATCTTCAATCTTCGCATATATTCATACAATATGAGCATATGTTCTTTTACTAAATTATACTTAATCATTTTGCAAACAATCAAAGTTTTAGATATCAAATATCTTTCACTTCTTGTTAGTGGTTCATGAAGGGAATATGCCCGAGAGGCAATAATAAATTGGTTATTATCATATTCCATGTTTATGATAAATGTTTATTTCTCATGCTAGAATTGTATTAATCGGAAACATTAATACTTGTGTGATTAATAAACTAAAAAGGTTCCTAGTAAAGCCTCTCTTTTATACTAGCTCGTTGATTAACTGATGATCAAGGTTTCCTGATCATGAACATTGGATGTTGTTAATAACGGGGTCATATCATTAGAAGACTGATATGATGAACACTCACACCCATAGTATGAATAGCAAAACGATCAAGTCATCAAGTTCATTGCTATATCAAACTCATGCGAAGTAGTTCTAATCCTTAGACCATGAGATCATGTTAATCACTGATACCGGAAGGGTACTTTGATGATATCAAACGTCACACCGTAATAGGGTGATTATAAAGGTTGATTTGGGTACTCTGAAAGTATTAGTTGAGGCTCATGGATCAAGAGTGGGATTTGTCCATCCGGATGACGGAAAGATATTCTCTGGGCCCTTCTCGGTGATATTGCATTGGAATCGCTTGCAAGCATGTGACTAGGTCACATGAATGCATTATCACGGAACGAGTAAAGAGACTTGTCGGGAACGAGATCGAACTAGGTATGGTTGATACCAAATGATCGGATCTCGGACAAGTAATAATATCATGAGACAAAAGGAATTAACTATGTTCGTTACCGGTTCACATGATCACTAGTTCATCGTTGAGTAAGTGGGAGTCATCATGGATTTCCAGATCCCGCTGTTGATTATTGATCGGAGAGGAGTCTCGATCATGTCCACGTTATTCACGAACCGTAGGGTGACACACTTAACGCTCGTTGTCGTTTTTGAGTGGATACGATACTCCGATCGAATTACAGGACAGCATAAGGGTTGTTTCTGAAAAGCACCGAAACTGTTTCGGGATATCGAAATAACTCAAGGGTGTATTTGTTAATGTTTGTTAATTGAATGAATTAACAAATATTAAAGAAATAAAAATGTTTTATTAAATCAATAAGTGTGATTTTAATTGGCATGAATGTCATGCATTAAAATGGGGGTTACCTCATGTTGATGAGGGAGTAATCACCATAAAAGGGAATGAAGAGGGGGCAATGAAGAGGGAGGAGACCCTTGGGCCGGCCACCCCTTGGCTGCCCTCCTCCTCTATATAAACCCCCCTCTCTCCCTTGTACACACACTTCTTGATCCTCCCTCCCTTGCATAGTTGCTGTCCACTTTCCGTCTTAGCTTAGCGAAGCTCTGCCGGAATTGTAGTTCGTAGTTCACCCACTTGGAGAAGTGTGTGGAGGAGTGTCCAGCGGATCCCTTCTTCCGCTGCCCCGCTGGACCGAGGGCGTGGAGGAGTCGACGTCAAGCTGCACGTGTGTGCGAGTACGGGGGCGCTGCCACTTGTGGCGCCGGGTACACGATCTTGTGATCATCAAGTGAACCACTACGTCGACTACGTCAAGTGAACAACTACGTCGACTACGTGCGTCTTCACCAACTCTCCATCGTCAACGTTTGTGCGGGAACGTAATCCCCGCTTACGGTCGTCGAGGGTTAGTATCCGTTGCTACCATCTCGTAGAGTATCTTGGCCAGTTTATGCGTTCTTGCGTAGGAAATTTTTTGTTTTCTATGCTACGAACCCATCAGTGGTATCAGAGCCATCTCTATGCGTAGTTGGTATGCACGGTTAGAACACATGTGGATGTGGGCGTTGATGATCATGTTATTGCAATTTTTTTGTATTTTGGATCATAGTGGCATAGTGGGATTGAAGCTGCCCGAGACTAACCTTACGTGACCGCGTTCACGAGACTTGTCCCACACTTGACATGCTTCGGCATATGTGGCTTTGCGGGTGTACGTTTCTCCCACTATAGTTATGATCTATTTTACAAATAGTTGTTAATAATATTTTTATCACCGTTGTGGTTACATGTTCGTAGGTAAGAACGGTTCTTCCTAGAAAGCCCCAAACCACGTAAAATATGCAAGACAAATTAGAAGCGTCTAACTTGTTTTTGCAGGGCATGTGATGTGATATGGTTAAATTGTTTATGTTACAAATTGTATGCGATGATCCTTTTTGTAAGTTATAAACAACCGGCAGGAGCCATATGGTTGTCTTTACATTTAAATGGCCTGCGTGCCGAATATATATATCTAAGTGATATATTGTAATGGAGGAAGACAACCAAGGTGGCGCGCCATGGACCTTGGTGCTACGCCGGTGGAATGATGGAGATCATGCCATGACGCACAAGATGAAGATCTAATGCGTGAAGGACCATATCATATCACATTATATATGCATGTGATGTTTATCCTTTTATGCATCTTATTTTGCTTAGATTTGATCGCGCGGTAGCATTATAAGATGATCCCTCTCACATAAATATCAAGATAAAAATGTGTTCTTCCATAGCATGCACCGTCAAGAAAGTTCGTCGTTTCGAGACACCACGTGATGATCGGGTGTGACAGACTCTACGTTCACATACGACGGGTGTAAGACAGTTTTACACATGCGAGTGCTATGGTTCTACTTGGCGAGCCTAGCATGTACAGACATGGCCTCGGAACACGAACCGAAAGGTTAAGCATGAGTCATATGGTTGATATGATGAACATGGTGATGTTCGCCTTTGAAACTATGCCGTTGCACGTGATGATCGGTTGCGGTATAGTGAATTTGGTTCGTGTAATCACTTAAGAAAACTAAGAGGGATGTTGTTTTTAAGTGAGAGTTCACCTAGTAATTTTGAATTATAGAACTCAATTTATCATGAACTAAATCAGAGTGAATTTGCATAGTTTGTTGTAGTTATTGGCATCCGTTTACTACCTTGCGATTAGCTATAATTGAGATAATAGAACTATAGAATTCTGGATGTTAACTTTACGAACTGGTATCGTATTGTTTGAATGTCAATCTAAAGTTTAAAGTCCTATTGCAAACTTTTAGCAAACCTTGGTTACTCGATAAAATTTAATAAGTAGTATTAAATCAAGAGTAACAATTCCAGTGTTAGTATCTAAGTATCACACTTGCCTCCATGATCCTTGATATTCAAAAGTTGTTTTTAGTATCAAGGTTATCTAGGAGTTGAAAGAATTGTTTCATAACTATCATGTGTGGAAGATATTGTGATATCTGAAACAATGTTTAGTTGCAAAGTGATAGAGTATAATTTAGTAAGACACATGTTCTCATATTGTATGAGAATCTGTAAAGATTGGAGACGCTAGGCGTCCAGATCTCCTAAAAGGTTTAGGAACTAATATTATACTCGCAATTCGTCCTTATGAGCTATAGTAGCTTGATCATGAAAGTTGTCATGATAGGATGAATGAAAGATGTAGGTAAAATGTTTACTACACTAAAAGATTACTAAAGAATGGAATTTGGAAGAACGCCAAATATTTGATAATGGTGATCTACTTCAAAGTGTGAGTCCAAGGGTATTAGTGTTTGACTAATCATGCCTTGAACTATGTGCCATGTGAATGGCGCCACTATTGATGTTGATAGATTTTTCTAGAAGGAAAAGAATTGCTAAAAGAGAATCCAAAATTTATTCTGGCGGAAAAGAAAAGACTGGAAATGTCCAGCTCAAGTATATAGAAGATATACATGTTATGGATGTATTCGTTGCTTGTTAAAACAATGTGGTTCTTGGGTATTTGATACTAAATTGGTTGGTATGAACTGTCATACAGAACAACGCAATACAAGAACTACAATGGCCTAATTAACTAGCAAATGAATATGGGATGATTCTCATCGAAAACAAATAAAGTGTTATTGTGTTTCGTTGGAATTAAACCTAGCCTTCAAGATTTGTTTTAATAATTGTTATTTTGTTATGGTATTATGAGAACAATGGTTGTTCAAATTATTACCGCATTCATAAAATATGAATGAACGCTTATCTTGTTGGAGAAATCACATTCATAACACTGATGCTAAAAATGTCTCAAGACAAATGATTAGAAGATCACTTATGAGTGACACCACTGTTTAAATCATATTGGAAAGTAAACATGAAGAAACTCCATGTTGATGGGATTTTGGAGTCTTTTGATTTTGAATCAATTGACGCTTGTGAAAATTTCCTAGAGATGATTAAAACTCCGTTTGTAGGCCAAAGAAGAACGGATGACTAACTTATTGGATATTGTACATGTTGATGTATATAGTCCATTATGTGTAGCCGTGTGTGGTGAATTCTTGAACTTTATTTACTTTAACTGATGATTTGAGTAGATATAAGTGTATATTTACTTAATAAGGAAGAAGCATGAAATATTTGAATATTGTTCAAAGTATTTCTAGATGAAGTTGAAAATCATTGTAACAAGAGAATAAAGAATTTATGATTTGATCATAAAGGAAGATATTTGAGTTACAAGTTTAGCAAACACCTAAAAGTTGAGGAATCGTTCCATAGACTTGTGTTTCTCGAAACACCATAGGAGTATGGAGTGTTCGAGAGATGAAATCAAACTTTGTTTGACATCGTTGGATCAAAGGTGTCATCTATAAAACTGCCATTATATTTGAAGGATAAAGCTTTAGAGACTATCGCTTTTATACTGAAAAGAGCACCATCATGATCCGTTGAAATGACACCATATGAGATATGGCATGGGATAAAACCCAAGTTGTCTTTTCTAAAATTTTGGTATGCTATGCATATGTAAAATGTTTACAACCAAAGTCGGATAAATACGTCTTTGTAGGTTATCCCAAAGTAAATATTGGGTATTCCTCCAGAACACCTAAGACAAAAGTGTTTGTCGCTGAAAACGTCAAGTTTCTTGAGAAGGAATTTTTCGCAAAAAGTCAAGTGGGAGGACAATAGAACTTTGATTAGGTTGTTGAACCTAAGCTATATGTGCTGAGTAGCGCAGCGCTGGAAGTGTCCCAGAGGCGGCCACAATGCGCATGGCTGTCGTACCTCAAAGGTTGTGGTCACATAGATCTAAGTTCCTATTGAACCGCGTGAGTCGGATAACAATCAAATAGTTAGATTTGAGAACAGATCATTATTGTTTGACAATGATGAACCGACTACATGCAAAGAAGCGATGATGGGCCCTGACTCCGTCAAATGGCTAGAAGTCATAAAATCCATGATAGTTCCATACACGAGAAACCAAGTTTATGAACTTGGAAGACCCTCAAAAGGCATGAAGCCTAATGAACGTATTTGGATCTATAAAGACAGACATGGATGTTTAACATCTTTGAAATAGTCGACACATCGTTAAAAGAGTTTACGATTGTGTTCAATGAGTTGACTATGACAAGATTTGATCTTTCATAGCGATATTTTGTCTGGAAGGATTACTGTAGCAACCACTACATATGCCAAGTTTGGTATATGTTAGTTGAACAAACAAGACAACATTCTTCTAATAGAATGGTTACCTAGGACATGTACATGACATGGTCCAATGGGTTTTGTAAATTCAAAGGATGCTAAAAGGCATGCAAACTTCAATGGTTGAAGTAAGCATCGCGGAGTTGGAATATTCACCATGATGAAATAATTAAAAGGTTTAGTTTCATCAGATACGATGAATATGCTTGCATTTGCAAGAAATTAAGTGGGAGCGCTGAGACATATTTTCAGTACATTATGTAGAAGACATATTGTTAATTGGAAATGATGTATCTTTTATTGGCATAGGTTAAGAATTTCATTAAAATTAGATTTCAATGAAAGACTTAGGCAAAACCAAAATATTGGGTCTCAATGTCTATATATATAGATCGAGGTACCAATATGGTTGTGCCAAAGTACATAGATGAAATATTGAATGAAGTTCAATATGAAAACGACAAGAAAAGTTCTTGTCGCATGGAAGAGGTTGAAACAAGATTCAGGTGTTTTTGACACCTGATGAGTGAAGACACATGAATGATTTGATCGATCATGTATACCATGATATGTACATATCCAGATATGTCCTATGCTCTAAATGTTATTAGCATATACCAGAGTGATAAAAGTCATAAGATGATCACTGGACAATAGTAAAGATATCCTTATGTGCTTTGGAAGGACTAAGGATATATATTATGTATGACAAAGTGACACATAGTTCATTGTAAAGTGTTACATTGATACTAAGTTTGTCACAAGATACAATTAAGTTTATCTCAATTTTAGCTATATGTTTAGGTGGCACAATGTAATGGAAGGAAGTTCCATGATGGGTTTGGATGAGTTCCAAAGTTAAGACATTGTGATGGATTCTACAACAAAGGTTGAGTATATGGCTACTTTAGAAGTAGCAAAAGAGGGCATTTGTGTCAAGAAGTTTGTTATCAAACTAGGTGTAGTTCCAAGCTGGCTATTACTGTGAAGATCTATTGTGCGACAATAGTGACAATATGATTTTAGCTAAAGGAACTAAGGTCTCACCTAAGGACCAAATTTATACCCAACTATCTCATTTGAGAATGAGTGATGCGTAGAGACGCAAAGATATGCAAATACACACAGAATTGAAAGTGTCAGATCTGGAGATCAGATTAACCACTGCAACGCGTACGGATAACACGTGAAAGCCATAAGTGTTATATACGCAAGTATCAACTAGATTATTGACTCTAGTGCAAGTGGGAGACTGAAGGGAATATGCCCGAGAGGCAATAATAAAGTGGTTATTATCATATTCCATGTTTATGATAAATGTTTATTTCTCATGCTAGAATTGTATTAATCGGAAACATTAATACTTGTGTGATTAATAAACTAAAAAGGTTCCTAGTAAAGCCTCTCTTTTATACTAGCTCGTTGATTAACTGATGATCAAGGTTTCCTGATCATGAACATTGGATGTTGTTAATAACGGGGTCATATCATTAGAAGACTGATATGATGAACACTCACACCCATAGTATGAATAGCAAAACGATCAAGTCATCAAGTTCATTGCTATATCAAACTCATGCGAAGTAGTTCTAATCCTTAGACCATGAGATCATGTTAATCACTGATACCGGAAGGGTACTTTGATGATATCAAACGTCACACCGTAATAGGGTGATTATAAAGGTTGATTTGGGTACTCTGAAAGTATTAGTTGAGGCTCATGGATCAAGAGTGGGATTTGTCCATCCGGATGACGGAAAGATATTCTCTGGGCCCTTCTCGGTGATATTGCATTGGAATCGCTTGCAAGCATGTGACTAGGTCACAGGAATGCATTATCACGGAACGAGTAAAGAGACTTGTCGGGAACGAGATCGAACTAGGTATGGTTGATACCAAATGATCGGATCTCGGACAAGTAATAATATCATGAGACAAAAGGAATTAACTATGTTCGTTACAGGTTCACACGATCACTAGTTCATCGTTGAGTAAGTGGGAGTCATCATGGATTTCCAGATCCCGCTGTTGATTATTGATCGGAGAGGAGTCTCGATCATGTCCACGTTATTCACGAACCATAGGGTGACACACTTAAGGCTCGTTGTCGTTTTTGAGTGGATACGATACTCCGATCGAATTACAGGACAGCATAAGGGTTGTTTCTGAAAAGCACCGAAACTGTTTCGGGATATCGAAATAACTCAAGGGTGTATTTGTTAATGTTTGTTAATTGAATGAATTAACAAATATTAAAGAAATAAAAATGTTTTATTAAATCAATAAGTGTGATTTTAATTGGCATGAATGTCATGCATTAAAATGGGGGTTACCTCATGTTGATGAGGGAGTAATCACCATAAAAGGGAATGAAGAGGGGGCAATGAAGAGGGAGGAGACCCTTGGGCCGGCCACCCCTTGGCTGCCCTCCTCCTCTATATAAACCCCCCCTCTCTCCCTTGTACACACACTTCTTGATCCTCCCTCCCTTGCATAGTTGCTGTCCACTTTCCGTCTTAGCTTAGCGAAGCTCTGCCGGAATTGTAGTTCGTAGTTCACCCACTTGGAGAAGTGTGTGGAGGAGTGTCCAGCGGATCCCTTCTTCCGCTGCCCCGCTGGACCGAGGGCGTGGAGGAGTCGACGTCAAGCTGCACGTGTGTGCGAGTACGGGGGCGCTGCCACTTGTGGCGCCGGGTACACGATCTTGTGATCGTCAAGTGAACCACTACGTCGACTACGTCAAGTGAACAACTACGTCGACTACGTGCGTCTTCACCAACTCTCCATCGTCAACGTTTGTGTGGGAACGTAATCCCCGCTTACGGTCGTCGAGGGTTAGTATCCGTTGCTACCATCTCGTAGAGTATCTTGGCCAGTTTATGCGTTCTTGCGTAGGAAATTTTTTGTTTTCTATGCTACGAACCCATCAGTTCAATCATTGGAAATAGAAACATTGAGGAGTTCTTTAATCACATTAGTATGCATGAGGAAGTTGAGGAAAAGTCTTGGGTTGAGCTTGCTCCTAGTATTGAAGTTGCTTCTGTTTGTTTGATTGACATGTTGGAAACTAGGTTTGCTAGTCTTAATCCTTATATGCAATACATGTTCCTCAAGCTTCATGAAATTGAGGATCCCAAAAAGAAAGCTTTTATCTTGGAAACTCTGCGCCTAGAATTTAAGGATGTCGTTGTTGAAGCTAGGAAGGTTCTTAAACGTTTTAATAAACTCGGTTCTCCTATAAATGTTATTAGTACATATGATAAAGAGGCCAAAATACCTATTCCTTGCAAGCTTTTGGGATTGAGTGAAGCTTTTGAAAATAATTTTGATTGGATCTGTCCTGAAAATCTTTTTGATGAAAGTAGTGTGCCAAAGAATGATCACAAAGGGTCTTCTAAAACTTATGTGGATGAAATACAATGTCTTATTGATAAGACCTCTGCTGTTGATCTTAATGCTTCATCACTTGATATTACTTGATTCGCAATTTTCTGCGCCTAGCTCAAAGGCGTTAAAGAAAAGCACTCTTGGGAGATAACCCAATGTTTTCTTTTCAGTACTTTTTCTTTTATTTGAGTCTTGGAAGTCATTACTACTGTAATGACTGCTCCTTATCTTGTTTATTTCGTTTTTGTGCCAAGAGAAGCCTCTAATTTGAGCGAGGTAAAGATTTGGGGTTATTGCTGTCCTGAAACTGTTTTCGGTGCTGCACCGTAAAAATTCGTATAAATTCTCTGTTTATCTTTTGGACCTGCGATTTCTTGTGCATATGCCCCAGGTTATATCCAAACTTTTCTTAGTTGAACACTTTTTTATTTGAGCAACAGAAAATCCCTCAAAAATTCGTCCTTTGTCAGCTGTTCTGTTTTGACAGATTTCTGCCAATATTTGTTTTTGCCACTTTATCGCTTTCTTTTGAGTTCTTTTTGATCATGGAACTCTTGTGGAAGTTGCTACAGTAGTATATACTTTATATGTGGTGGTTTTGGGTTGAAACCTGAAGCTAAAAGAGGTTGAATATATTTTATGCTTACACTAATGTTGCTAATAGAATTGTGTTTAGTTTTGTATGAAGGAAGTTTTCAAGTGTAGGGATTGGAGAATGATGAGATGAGTTGAAGAATGGACAAAAGCTCAAGCTTGGGGATGCCCATGCATCACCCCAAGAAATAACCAAGAAGTACAAGCGTCAAAGCTTGGGGATGCCCCCGAGGCACCCCTTCTTCATCGGCAAAAATCAGGTCACCTTTCAAAACACTATATTTTTATTGCTTCATGCACTATGTGTTTTTCTTGGAGCGTCAGTTGTTTTAGTTTTCTTAGTTTGTTTTGTTTGTTTGTTTGCTGCAATAAATGGTTGGACCCCAACAAATTCCCTTTGGAGGAGATGTACTCGTTTTCATTGCCAAGAACACTCTAGTTTTCACTCTTATCGTTCAACGAGTGTTCTCTTTTTCTGCTACTGCTTTTGGTTTTCATTTTCGCCTTGATATGCATTCAGATCTTGTCATATCTTTTCATCAAGGTCTATTTTTGCCTCTGATCTTTATTGGTTTTCATCAAAAGAGGTGTTTATAAAAATTTCAAATGGTGTTGGAAAAAAGAAAAAGCTTTGTGCAAAATAGTGGTACAAGAAGGAGCTTGTGTAGACTGCGGCTTAGGCTTTTTCATGTCATGCTTGATGTCTTTTTGATAGTATGCTTAGTAGTTTTGCTGTAGCATGACTTGTCTCAAATAACTGAGATTGCTTAATGAGCCTTTGAAAAAATCATGCGTTGTTTTTATTGTATGGAAGCATTATTTTGGTTTTCTCCTTGATGCTTTATTTGGGTTGACTTGGCGCATGCTCACACATGTTAGACTCTTACAAAGTCGCCATTAGCCTTCATGATCATTTAGTTTTTGACTTTTGATGCCATCTTATGCTTCTTTTAATGTCGCTTTGTCGCTTTGCATGATTATGGCCATTATTGCTCTCTTAGTTGGTCGCTCCCAGTCTTTTGCTAGCCCTCGCCTTGTACTGAGTATGAGCTCTACTCGTGCATCCAGCTCCTAAAAGCCAAAGTTTTCCAAAGTGTCCACCATACATACCTACTAGCAATTTGCTATTCCAAGTAAATTTGACTTGCTTTTATATTCTCTTCAAATTAAACTCTTACCAGTGTTATGTGAAATTCGGTCAGTAAAGCTCTCACGAACCGGAAGGCACACTTTACTTTTTCCTGTTCTTAAAAATTTGACATTGTGGTCTCTTATGTTGAGTTGTTATGCTTGCAAGTTGTAAGTTGGATTCTAGCCCAGCCATGCTGTCATGGGGCAAGCTTTCAACATTGCACTTTCTATTTGAGTTGATATCGTGATCTTTTGTTTATGGATGCCCGCGGTGTGAAATGAGTTGGGAATCTTGTGAGGATCATGGAGTTTTTATATGTGTTAGGGAAACGCCGGGCCGCCAATCTAAGCCATGCATAATTCATGGTGGAAATTTGCAGCATACCCATGGTGAACATTCGACGACGCATCTCATAATAAAAAGCTAAACAATATAGCAAATAAAAGAGATGTCGAGGTGTTCATTGTCTGCTTGTCCTATCATTTTGGTGTGGGCTTGTTCCATGTCATCAGGCACGGAGGTACCCCATTGGCGGTTCTCAATGATACACATATATTTACAATGACAAGAGCCTTGCTTGGGACTCTAAGTAAAGTAGCATGAGGTTTGGGTACTCGTATTCACGGGGCACGAGGTCTTCAACTTATGATTTGTCAAGCATATGCATCATAATTGTTCTCGCATTAACTTTAACCATTCAAGATGCTTATGATGGGGGCAATGAGAGCTCAAAGCCGGTAAGTACCATAATTTTTGAAGGATATAAAACTTGCAATCACTGCTTCCCTCTGCGAAGGGCCTTTCTTTTACTTTTATGTTGAGTCACCACCTTCTTTCTTTATGCACCATTAAGAGAGCATAGTTGTCATTCTTAGTGTGATATGCATTGTCCCAAAGTTCATTGATTGACTCATGATGATTGGTTTCACTTGTTCTTAAATTATTTGTATCTAGTCGCCCTCTTAAACTTTGAGGTGTCCTATGCATTTATGTTTTGCTCTCCATGAAGGACAAGCTGAAAACCACTTGTATGTTTTTCCTTATGATTTGAACACACATTTGACTTTCATTGTTTCATTATCATGATCTTTTGTTTGTGTTCATTTGCATGTTTACAACATGGTTGCTAAGTTCTTATTGTCATGATTATATCTTTCATGCCCATGTTTTAAGTTCTATTGATCCCAACTCACCAATGCTTACATATATGATCAAGATTGTGTAGGTGCATGTCACCTCAAAAATTATTCTTTTGTTATCACTTACCTACTCGAGGACGAGCAGGAGTTAAGCTTGGGGATGCTTGATACGTCTCAAACGTATCTATAATTTTTGATGCTCCATGCTTGTTTTTACACCATTTGCCTATTGTTTCGTTACACTTAGTGGCATTTTTATGCATTTTCCGGAACTAACCTATTAACAAGTGCCACAGTGCCAGTTTCCTGTTTTCTGCTGTTTTTGTGTTTCAGAAGTGATACACAGGAAATATTCTCGGAATTGGACGAAACAAGTTCCTGAAGTCTTATTTTTCCCGGAAGCTTCCAGACATCCGAAGGAGAGACGGAGAGGGGCCACCAGGGCCCCACACACAGGGCCGGCGTGGCCTGGCCCCTGGCCGCGCCACCCCTGTGTGAGGGAGCCTGGCTCCACCTCTGACGACGCCCCTTCGCCTATAAGTACCCCCCGACGAGAAAAACCTAAGTACCCGATCAGTTTTCCAGAACACATCGCGATCCACCGCCGCCGTCGACCTGAAGATCGGGAGGGTCCAGAAGCTCTTCCCGGCACCCTGCCGGAGAGGGGAATCACCACCGGAGGTCTTCTTCATCGCCATGCCTGCCTCCGGAGCGATGAGTGAGTAGTCTACCTTGGACTATGGGTCCATAGCAGTAGCTAGATGGTTGTCTTCTCCACCATGTGCTTCATGTTTAGATCTCATGAGCTGCCCTACATGATTGAGATCACCGTTATGTAATTCTATGATGTTGGTTTGTTGGGATCCGATGAATATTGGTGTTTATGATTAAGTTGCTGTACTGAATTATATCTTTTGTTATCTCTATGTTGTTTATGATCTTGCATGCTCTCCGTTGTTAGTAGCTATCTTGGCCGAGTAGTTGCTAGTGACTACAAGAGGGGGTATTTATGCTCGATAGTGGGTTCATGTCTCTATTTCACCTGGGGGAGTGACAGAAACCTCTAAGGTGGTAGATGTGCTGTTGCTACTAGGGAGAAAACAACATTCATATGCTCAAGGGCATATGCTTTGTTTACATTACACACTTTGCTTAATGCAATTATCTGTTGTTCGCAACTTAATACTTTTGGGGTGTTCGGATGATATCCCCGAGGGTGGATTATTAGTCATAGATGCAGTTGGATGGCGGTCTATGTATTTTGTTGTAATGCCCAGAGTAAATCTCATAGTGATCTTCTTGACATATCACGTTATCTTTATTCTATCAATTGCCCAACTGTAATTTGTTTACCCAGCATGTTATTTTATCTATGGAGAGACACCACTAGTGAACTGTGGACCCCGGTCCTATTTTAATCATATTGCAATCACCTATTTACTATTCCCGCACTGTTTACTTTACTCGCATACTATTACTGTTTTCCACTCGATACACTCATAACCTTTGTTTCAAGCAAACCGGTGAGATTGACAACCTCATCGTAAGTTGGGAGCAAAGTATTTGTTTGTGTGTGTGTGCAGGTTCCACGTTGCAGCTAGCAAGCAAAGCTTGGACGAGGCGCCATATATAAATTGTCCGCTGCTGTCGCAAACTAGCAAGCATCACCTTCAGCTGTCATTTGTCTGCTTTTCTCCTGATCGACATTAAACCTTGGTTTCTTACTGAGGGAAAACGAGCTACTATACTCATCATACCTTCCTCTTGGGGTTCCCAACGGGCTGGTCATTCACCACGCATCAAGCCTCTACTTTGTTGTTGCATGTTTTACGTGGCTTATGGGAGTTACAAGTTAAGAACGATTCTTACCTACGGAAAGCCACAACGGTGATATTATGGTTGCTAACATCCGTTGTATGTCTCATGACTACTATAGTGAGAGAAACTGGCATCCACCAGCCGCATGTGTGGAACAAGCCACACGTCAAGTGCGGAGCCGGTCTCGCGAACGAGGTCGCGTAAAGTTGGCCTGGACTGCTTCGATCTCACTATGCCGCGCCATAAGAAATACAAAACAAAGAGGTTTGCAACAGAAAACATCAACGCACGCAACAAGCATGTTGCGTTCTACTCGTGAAACACATCTACGCATAGACCTGGCTCTGATACCACTGAAGGGTTTCGCAGCATAGTAAATCAAAAAATTTCCTACGGATGCGAACAAGAAAGCCAAGATCTAATCTAGGAGATGTAATCAATGAGAGAGATAGATGAGATCTTCATACCCTTGAAGAAATCGCACAGCGGAAACGTTCAACATAACGTGGATGATGTAGTCGTACTAGCCGTCTCCTCCCCGCGATCTGATCCGATCCTACGCCGCAAGTGGCGGCGCCTCCGAGAGATGCACACGTACGGTGCAGCGACGTCTCCTCCTTCCTTGGTCCAGCAAGTATGGTGGAGAGATAGATTGGATCTGCAGCACGACGGCGTGGTGCTTATGGTGGAGAGTTTCTGCGGCAGGGCTTCGCCTACGCACAGTCACGAGAGAGAGAGGTGGAGGGGCAGCAGTTGGCCGGCGGCTAGGGTTGGAGTCAGGGAGGCTGCGCCCCTGCCCCTCCTTATATGGGGGGCTGGCCGGCTGCCTTGGCCCCTCCTCCAAGTCCTAGGGCGGTGGCCTAGGGGGAAGAGTGGGGGGCAAGTTTCCCCCTTCCTTCTGGAAGGTTCCCTTAGGGTTTCCCCTAAGGGCTGGCCGGCTGGGCCTTAGGGGCCTTGTGCGCCTGGCCCAAAGTGGCCAGGACACTTCCCCTTAGGCCCACATAGGCCTCCGACAAGTGGGCCCACGTTGGTCCCACTCCGGAACCTTCTAGAACCTTCCGGTACAATACCGATAAACTCCGAAACGATTTCGGAATCCAAAAACTGCTTTCCTTTATATGAATCTTATTCTCCGGACCATTCCGGAACCTCTCGTGACGTCCTGGATCTCATCCGAGACTCCGACCAAAAAATCATAAACCAATTATCCATTCTATCCTAGCGTCGATGCACGTTAAGTGTGTGACCCTACGGGTTCAAGAATATGCAGACATGATCTTCTATCAATAATCAACAGCGGGATCTGGAAACCCATATTGACTCCCACATATTCATCGATGATCATATCGGATGAACCACGATGCCAGGATTCAATTAATCCCGTATATGTATTCCCTTCATCACGCGATATTTTACTTGCCCGAGATTCGATCGTCGGTATCGGCATACCTAGTTCAATCTCGTTCACAGCAAGTACTTTACTCATTCCGTAATCTGATATCACTTTGTGATTAACTCCTTAACCACGTGCTTGCAAGCGGTGTTGATATCGATTACCGAGTGGGCCCGAAGTATATCTCTCCGACTCGGGAGGGACAAATTCCATCTCGATACATACAACCCAACAAGTACTTTCCGATCACCCGAGAGACACCTTTATGATCACCCTCACATAGGATGACGTTTGATGACCTCAAAGCTTTCTTCCGATATCAGGGAGTTGTATTATCTCATGGTCTAAGGAATACAATACTTGACATAGGAAAAAGCTTCGCAAAGATGAACACAATGACACGATCTAATTGCTCTGCTTTATTTGGGTCTGTCCATCCCATCATTCTCCTAATGACATGATCTCATTATTAATCGACAACTCATGTCTATGGTTAGGAAACCTTAACCATCATTAAGCAATGAGCTAGTCTAGTAGAGGCGTACTAGGGACACGGTGTTGTTCATAAACCACACAAGTATTAATGTTTCCGCTGAATACAAATATAGCATGGAGTATAAACATTATCATGAACAAGAAATATGATAATAACAATATTATTATTGCTTCTAGGGCATATTTCCTTCAGTAACAGCAGTAGTAAAATAGCAGCGATAATAGTAGTAATAGTAAACAGTAGGAACAAATACTGTAGGCATAGGGATGGATTACGGGCGTTGCATGGATAAGATAATTCATGAAATCAATGAGACATGGGCATTGCAGATAAATAAACATAAAGCATCCTAGTACAAATAATCATAGGCATGTGTTTCGTATATAGTCGTACGTGCTCACAAGGAAAAACTTGCATGACATCTTTTGTCCTACCAGCCTATTGCAGCAGGGCCTTAAGGGAAACTACTGGTAATTAAGGTACTCCTTTTAATAAAGTACCAGAGCAAAGCATTAACACTCGGTGAACACATGTGATTCTCACATCATAGCCATCCCCTCCGGTTATCCCAATTTCTATCACTTTGGGGCCTCGGGTTCCGGACAACAATATGTGTATACAACTTGTAGGTAAGACCAAAAACAACAAGTATCATCATAGAAATAATAACATGTTCAGATCTGAAATCATGGCACTAGGGCCCAAAGTGACAAGCATTAAGCACAACAAGTTGCAACAAAGTCATAAGCACTAATAGAAGATATTAGGCACTATGCCCTAACAATCTCATATCAAATTACGTGAATAATCTCATCCAATCCCTACCATCCCCTCACCTACAGCGGGGGAATTACTCACACATGGATGGGAGAGTCATGGATGGTCGATGGAGGAGCGTCGGTGATGATGGTGATGAAGATCTCCTCCAAATCCCCGTCCCGGCAGGGTGCCAGAACGGAGTTTCTGGTTCCGAATCGCGGTTTCTGATGGCGGCGGCGTAGCAGAAGTCTATCTGGGAAAAATGTCGTCTCCCCGATATTTTTAGGTAAAGGGGTATATGTAGGCGGAAGGAGGAGTCGAGGCGACGGCCAACCCGCCCTCACACCAGGTGGGCGCGGCCAGGGCTGGGCCGCGCCCCCTGTGTGTGTGGAGGCATCGTGCCTCCACTCCGTCTCGTCTTCTGGCTCCGTGGGTCTTCTGGTGAAATAGGATTTTTGATGATTTTTCCTGAATTTTTACTGAAAGTTGGATTTCTGCACAAAAACGAGACACCAGAGCAATTCTGCTGAAAACAGCGTTAGTCCGTGTTAGTTGTATTCAAAACACACAAATTAGAGGAGAAACAATAGCAAAAGTGTTCGGGAAAGTAGATACGTTTTGGACGTATCATCGTCCGAACACCCCATGAGTATTAAGTTGCGAACAACAGATAATTGCATTAAGCAAAGTGTGTAATGTAAACAAAACATATGCTCTTGAGCATATGAATGTTGTTTTCCCCCTAGTAGCAACAGCACATCTACAACCTTAGAGGTTTCTGTCACTCCCCCAGATTAAATAGAGGTATGAACCCACTATCAAGCATAAATACCCCCTCTTGGAGTCACTAGCAACTACTCGGCCAAGATAGCTACTAACAACGGAGAGCATGCAAGATCATAAACACCATAGATATAACAAAGGATAAATTTCAGTACTTCAACTCAAACATAACACCAATATTCATCGGATCCCAACAAACCAAACATGTAAAATTACATAACGGTGATCTCAATCATGTAGGGCAGCTCATGAGATCTAAACATGAAGCACATGGTGGAGAAGACAACCATCTAGCTACTGCTATGGATCCATAGTCCAAGGTAGACTACTCACTCATCGCTCCAGAGGCAAGCATGGCGACGAAGAAGACCTTTGGTGGCGATTCCCCTCTCCGGCAGGGTGCCGGGAAGAGTTTCTGGACCCTCCCGATCTTTGGGTCGACGGCGGCGGTGGATCGCGATGTGTTCTGGAAAACTGATTAGGTCCTTAGGTTTTTCTCGTCGGGGGGTCTTTATAGGTGAAGGGGCATCGTCAGGAGTGGACCGAGGCGGTCTCACACATAGGGGCCGCGGCCCAGCCCCTGTCCGCGCCGCCCTGGTGTGAGGGCCCCTCGTGGCCCCACTCCGTCTCCTCTTTGGTTCTCTAGAAGCTTCGGTAAAATTCTGGGCGACTGGCTTTGGTTTCGTCCAATTCCGAGAATATTTCCTGTGTAACTTTTTTAAAACACAAAAACAGCAGAAAACAGGGAACTGGCACTATGGCGACTTGTTAGTAGGTTAGTTCCGGAAAATGCATAAAAGTGCCACGAAGTGTAACAGAACACTAAACAAATGGTGTGAAAACAAGCATAGAGCATCAAAAATTATGGATACGTTTGAGACGTATCAACCGGCAGGTAGGATTCTGACGAGCGTGTGTATAACCGACATCTCAAAAATTTGTGAAAGCCTCAAAGTGTAATAGAAAAGGTTCATCTTGGTTGTTTTTTCCTTTAAGGGAAATAGACGGGTCACCACTAGCAAATGCTAGCAAGAGCATTAGAACAAACACGCATCCAAATAGACTGGTGGATTCTTTGAAGGACCGAGTAGTCAATTGCCAACAAGAACTGGCTGTCCTCGGTTGATGTTTTTTTTTGGACAATTGCTGCAACATCCATTTTCCATGACTGCAACATTATTGCATAAGTTTTTACCAAGGTGATCTATCACTACTGCCCTAGCAAGACCAACTCGGTGGCACATGAACTCGCTAAGTTTTGTTTTTGTCGTTTAGTGCTTGTACTTGGGAGAATGATTCCGCTAGCTTTATTTTGCCGCTTTTGATAAATGATGCAAGTGTCTATGATTCAATAAAGCTAGCCAAATGACATTCCCTAAAAAAGAGCTGGCTGGTCCTTGCACGACACTCACGATGCTTGTTTAGTTTCAAATGCCAAACCGACCCACCGCAAAACCCTAGCATCTACTACGTACGGCTCTACAGTCATGACGCCTCCTCTCTCTGCTTCAACCCTAGCGTTTCACTTCGCCCGCATGTTTTTTTTCTTCGAAATGGGAGCATAGCCCTAGCCTATACATCGAGCAATACACACAACTTTCTTATTACACTGTTCGAAATATTTAGGTTATTACAATCACTCGGCCACACGTACATCGACCATAATGGATAATAAACATCGGTGTAATTAGCTGAAACAACATGAAGCTGAGTTGATCCCCAAAGGGATACGAATCTGTATCACTGTAATAATATGATGATGTGAAATGTTTGCAGGATGAATTAACTGAATGAAAGAAGCTTATATTGAAGTTTGAATTCGGAATTAGATATTTAGGAAAGAATCAATTACTGTCTAAAGTTAGAAGATTGGGTTCCCTGGAAAGATAATCTCGACAACTATTAATCCAAAAAAAAAATCTCGACAAGCAGATCGAGCATAATCTGGAATGAAATACGCACGCAGGACGCCTCTTCGGTTTCATATATGCCAAACCGATCCACCGCAAAAGTCTATTCCGCTTCAAATATCGCGCCCACCCTTTCCTGCCCACTGCAAAACCCTAGCATCTCCTGCGTAAGGCTCTACGGCCATGGCGCCTCCTCGCTCCGCTTCCATCCCACGTAAGCAGGCGTTTCCCTCCATCGATCCCTTGTACATCCGCCAAACTATCGCTAACCCCTAACTCGATCTGTTCCTCCTGCCGCAGTCGGTGGCCGTCCCATGCTAGACTCCATATTTCAGGCGGTGTCCGACGGCAACTACCCGCTCTTCAAGGGTACAAATCCATCCGCCGCTCAAATATTCCGTTTTAATTTGCGTATTGCCAGATCGATTGCTGATTTTATCTGTTCCAGCTCTGGTGATGATGCTGGGCACGGGAACGGGCAGCCTCAAGGAGACGGTGGAGTCGCTGACGGTGGAAGATCCACGGATGCCGGGAGTGCAGGGCTACAACGCGCTGCACCTCGCCGCCATTAGAGGAGGGAGGCTGGATATGTGCAGGTACCTGGTGGAGGAGATCGGGATTGATGTCAATAGCACCGACAAGGAAGGTTCATTCGTCTCTCCCAACACAGCAGTAATGCTTAATTTGTGCTTGCTAAAATTATTGATATATTCCTCTTAAAATTATTGTGTGGTTGGCAGGTAACACGCCTCTGTTTCTTTCGCTGCTCTCTGCTGATGTGAGTACCACAAAGTATCTTCTTGATCATGGGGCCGATCCAAACAAGGCTAACCATGGTGGGGTTTGCCCCTTGCATCAAGCTGCTGGATCAGGTGAGGTCTACTTCACTATACACATATATCTGTTTTTCAGTTTTGTACAGTCATTTATTTTGAAGTTATAACTTCCAAGTTGTAAGTTTTGTTATTCTGTGATGAGGGCTGTGTTATTCTTTTCTTATTGGTTACTAGCTAAATGCCCGTGCGTTGCTATGGTTTACACAAGTACTTTCTAACCGCAAATATCATATATTATAAAAATTCATGTCAAGATAGCCACATAATATTTTAACAAATAGTATAATTTACTTTGTTAAAAGATACTTTGATAAAAAACAATCTATTCTTTTAAACTGGAGCGGGTAGTTTTTGTCCATCGCTTCGTCCTTAAATTTTTTTAGAGTAACAAAAGGTTTTTGTTCATATATAATGTTCAATGGAATATAAATTATTTTATGCATATTTAATAGCCAAGGATGTGTAATGACACTTTATTTAGAATCACGATAAGTATGTGTCGCGCCCCCACCAGCCCTCATTCCCATTGTGCCACCGCCGGGCCTCTGCCAGCCCATGGTCCCCTTGGGCCACCGCCAGACCCCAATCCTCTTGCGGCACCGCCGGCTACAGGCGCCTCCGCCAACCCCCGGTCTCCTTCCGCATCCACTAGCCCAAGTTCCTTCACGCTGGTCACCACTTCCTGTTCCCGCGTGTTGGGGGGTTCTCCCCCGCACATCGTGGATGCCGGAGGACTTCCTCCATACCTTTGTGATGTCGGATCTTCAAACCACCCCATAGATTTGAGGGAGTGACAAATCCATTATTTGATCAAACAATGTACCATCACCAACTCCCATTCAATAGTAAAGATAAATAATGTTTCGTAAATATTTAGTCAAAAATTCAAAGTATGACTTTGACCAAACCCATAACATAAAGTGATTATGAATGAGAGAGTAAAGAATACAGAGGAGAGGGAAGAGACGACCGAGAGTATTATAATATTGAATCAGTTCTATGGTCCTCCTTCGTTTATAATAAAAAATAAAAATAAGCTAGCACGATTATTCCTCCAAAATAAAACTGAGCTAGCAAGACCTTCTCTCCGTCGATTCCATCCAAATAGAACTTAATAGCCCATTTAAATAGTGCACATGATTTTTGTAGCTTTTTTTAGAAATTTCGAAAATGCCAGTTTAAAGTTTCCAAAAAATCTGAAATTATTTCTAGATATAGACAATGTTGAGATCTACAACCGTGCAAAGTTTCAATTTCAAATTCCTTATATTCGAGGCTCCACAAAAATAACAAAATCTGACAGATTTTGACATTTTAAAAGTTTATACTGTTCACCACTACGGTATGTCAGATTTTGTTATTTTTGCACAGACAATATTATAAGAAATTTTGAGTTGAAATTTTGCATGTTTGCAGATCTCAATATTTTCCATGTCTGGAATTAATTTCAGATTTTTTTGGAAATTTTAAAATGTGTTTTTTTAATCTTTTTGAAAAACGAGCTACATATAGCTCGAGCTACATTTGTAGTTTTCGATTTAAATAGGCCCTCTTCTTCTCCTAAATTAAAGCTCCTCCGCATATATGCATGACATTTATTCTCCCCGATTATTGGGTCATTTATGCCGTTATGGGAAAATTTCGTCCAAATAGAACTTAATAGCCCATTTAAATAGGCGCTATCCTTCTCCTAAAATAAAGCTCCTTCGCATGTATGCATGTCATTTATTCATCCCAACATTAATAGGCCGTTTATGCAATTGTGAGCAAAATCTGTTTTGATTAAGAGCCATGCAAACTGTGAGGCAGAAAAGATGATTTATATCCCCTAATTAATCGTTAATAAATAAGGAGAGAAGAGCTGCCTTTTTTCATTAGGGGTAGAATCGGAAATCAAATAATTTATGTTGAAAATGCCTTCACCACCAACTCCAATCTTATTGTTTAGATTACTGAATTCCTTAGTGACAATTCTATCTTTCCTATCCATGTGGATATCACGCAAAAGCTTTATTTACCTATCAGTTGATAAGAACTAAGAACCCTTTTGTATTTCTCAATTTGTTTTGGGGGATTTTGATCTGTTTTAGTACTTTAGTCACCATTCCATCTGTTTCATAATATAGTGCATTTTTCGTTTTTGTAAGACAAACTCAGGTCTCAGGATACAATGCAATGTTAAGTTTACCCTTGCTTCAGCAAAAAAAGGAGATGAGTTACTACCTTAAATTTTATTGGAAAGCTAGAATGCACTATCATTTGGAATTTTGGAGGGGTATTAGTTACTGAAAAAAAGTATGACCAAGATGTGTCACCTTGAATATTGTCCCATTAATATTAGTTGGTTGCTGACCCGGTGAATAATGCAGTAGATCTTTAGATGAAAATTAGGACCCATTGACCTGGAAATTGAACTGTATGCCATAGCTATAGCCAGTGAAGGGATTGACTTTTTGTTCCTTTCCTAATTAAAAAGTTCTTAATGGCTTCTTGTGCTACATGTTCAAGGCTAAATGGTTCATGTGTTCATGGATTTACTTTTTTGGATACAGATTATTGTTTCCAAGAAGACCTATAAGCTTATCGAACAAGTTCTTGTTTTTTTTCACAGGAGACTGTGACGTAGTAAAACTATTGCTCGCTAAAGGAGCTCATGTTGACCCGGTAGCCTCTAATGTGACACCAATTTATCTTGCTGCTAGGGAAGGGAAAGATGCTGCTATCAAGATTTTATTGGACCATAATGCAGATGTAAGTTGAAATACCAATTAGTCTCTTACATGTACATGGGATGGTTTTATTCTATATGGATTATTATCCATAATATCATTGTTTGAATGCTAGTAACATTGTACTTGTATTTCAACGAGATACACGTCCACTGCTGTAGATCTTGTCATGATGATTTTCTTACATGAAAAATCATGAAACAACTTGCGCTCCTTACATGAAAAATCATGAAACAACTTGCGCTTGACTTTTAGCGTATTGGACATAGTAGATTATTATCCACCCCTTTCAAAAGGAAAAAATATTATTCGCTATCATGGATCATCTGCCACTCATCTTAAGTGCCAATTATAATTTCATGATTTTGATAAATATTTGTTCATTTTCGTGATATATTGAGAGATGTTTAATCTTTAACAAAATCATGGCACAATGGTATGTTCTTTTATGGCATTCAGTCTATCCTTACTTACCTTTCTCACTTCGTTATCATTATTTGAATAATCTGATGTATTACTATTTCTCATCAGTACAACAGGATGGTAAACGGTAAGACACCTCTTATGGCTGCTATGGACAGCACCTCAAGGAAATGTATGCTTCTCTTGATCAAGGTATTAACTGAACCTTCCGCTAACCATTGGCAGTCATTAAATTTTTCTGGGTCTCTCTTTCTACGTTTCGCCTGTTTTTCACACTGATGCAGGAACTTTATACTTCTTTTGCTGGTGTTTGATTTGTGAATACTGACCCAAGCTGTGGCCCTCTGTAATCTGTGACCTCTTTCCCTTTGTCATAAAAATTGCTTAACTATTTTTTGCACCAAACTTGTCGCCATCACCTCGGTTGTCATGTGATGACACCAACTAACTAAACAAAATAACCTAGTACGAAGTCCATGCAGAGGTAGCATCAATATATTGCTAATTCCTGAAAGAGCAGATATTTAAAATTGTTGAAGACAAATCTGTTGACATTCATTTTCTGCAATAGGCTGGTGCAGATATCATGGGAGCCACGATGTATGCTGTAGAAAATCCCAATGCCAAGAAGCTTCTCTCGCCTGACTTCTTCAGTTGTGTACTGGAGAACATTGGTGCCCAGCAATATGGTCCTGATGCTGTAAGTTTTACCTCTTATCCACTACATGGACGTAAGAGTTCATAACAGTTATATAGACGCTAAAGGGAAGCAGTAGGATGGATAGGCATCAGTTTGTACAGAACTGCATATTCGTGCACTTTGACACTCGCAACTGCTGTTCAGTAGCCTCTGGCACCTTGATCTTTACAGAATTGTTATAAGTAAATCCTTTGCAATTGTCATATTTTTGTCATGCATTTTGTGAAGTCGTCATTCATTCATTAGATATTCTTGATGGTTCAGGATGAGCCTGCGGCTAAAAGGGGAGCTAGAATAGCAAGGTTCAAGTCATTGGGAGATAATTGTTTCAAGACAAAGGACTATGTTTCTGGAGCAGGATACTACACTCTGGTACATTAGTTTTTTTTCACCCTAAATGGTCCGGTACTATAAAACACTAAATGTTTCTTACTGTTTATCCTTTCTAACATATCGTTATTTGGTGGCTTGCATAGCTCTCAAATTTGAAGAATCAAATTTAACGGCAACTTATCACATTTTCAATGAGCTATGGAATCTTTTTTATTTCGTTCGCTAGCGGCATCACTTGTACAGTGCCATATATTTACTAATGTATGTTAGTCTTCCTTTGTTTTCGAGACATTCCCAAATCAATTTTGCATGTACACCTGAAGGCATCGATCTGCACTTATTTATTTTTGTAAATACTTTCAATAGGCCTCCTAACCTGATTCCTTTGGTCGTTGTAGGCATTGTACCTTGTTCCTGATGATGATGCAAGTGCAACCTTGTTCTCGAACAGGAGCCTCTGCTGGCTTCACATGGGTTATGGAGGCAAGGCTTTGCTAGATGCAAAGGAATGCCAAAAAAAGCGTCCTGACTGGCCAAAGGCCTATTACCGACAAGGCACAGCTCTGATGTTACTGAAGGTTTACAAATAGACACTGTTGGCTACTTTACTCTTGGCCTTGCGTTTTTTTTTGATGATTAACTAGCTCTTGATCATCAGGAATACGAGATCGCTTGTGAACGTTTTTCCGATGCACTCAAGTTGGACCCAGGGAGCGCTGAGATTGAGGATGCACTAAGGTACCGATCTCCTTTGTTAGACGTATGCAGTCTGCATTTTGACGACGAAAACCTTTGCATTGGATGCTAACATTGAGCATATTTCAATTTTAGTTATATATTGAACATTTCTTAGTGTTATAGCCACTAGGTAAACTCATGTCTTTTACCTGCACTGCTTGACAGAAGATGCAGATTATTCGAGTAGCATCATGTCTTTGTTATTAGGACTATTGAAAGGGGCCAATACATATATGATTATTGCCAACAATGGCAATGCATGCATTTTCTTACCTACATATGTGATCTTGCACTGGTGCCTTCAAATTAAATTACATTTGACTCTCCATTACGCAACTCCAAATCTCTGATACTTCATCCTGGAACGTGTAGGAAAGCTTCCGAGTCCTTGAAGATGACTCGCAGCAGGTCTGAGTGACTGTTTGAATTTGGAACGAAAGGAGTTCTGAAACTTGTGGTTCCTGAAAGTTTTAGCAAAACGTTTCACCTTTTGGAAGTCAAATATGTCCGTTTGTACGTGTGGCCTGTTTGCATGACTATTGATACAGTAATACATTGAGCTGAACTTCTAATCTGTCCTTCTTTTATTACCGGCAGTGTCTAATGCTAGTCTATATTTTTTTTTGAACAACAAAGGACTTTCATTATACTATATAACAAGAGATTACATAACATCCATTACAACAACCCTGACTCTGCGTAACTGAGTAAGTACCTCTAGTGCCTAGCTGCACACAAAGTACATAAGCTACTGATGAAACATGAAGCATATGCCGAAGAGAACAACCGGAGCCTGCCAGGGGGTCCGGTGAGAACTCGGACTCAAAAAACCTGCGGTAGTACTCTTCAAAGGACCTCTTGCAATCTAACCAACCGTAGAGCCAGCGGCTCAACCAGCAATCGCGTTGGCAGATGCCTATGAGGTTGGGGAATGAGCTGAAGATCAAAATGAACCATCATCGAGCTCAATCCAGGAGGGTCTTCGCCGTTAAATCTGAGGACCGGCATCAGAGGCGCTCTCACCCGCCTCCGGCGAATCAACCCGAACGGCACAAAGATCACATACGCATCATGTGCAACAGTTTCCGTTGAATATAAAGTGCCACAACTAGACATACATCGTTGAAGCTCATAGGTAGAACTAATGCTCACCAGGCAGAGATCACAAGGACGCCACCATCTTCCATTGTGAATAAGCTTCAGCGTCCAAAGAACATGTCTCTGGGAATCATCAACAGTAACAGCACCACAATGGCAGAAACGCCGCACAGGGCCATAGGACGCCTGCAGCCCAGCAACAACCATCCCCATCGCCGCCGCTGAACCAGCAACAGAATATGAAGGACAAGCAGAGGAGCTGGTTGGGGGTGGGCGTCTGGCGCGCATCCACAACTCAGAGAAAAGCCGGCCATGGCGGATTAGATCTGGTTCGGAATCAGCATCCCAGAGAGCAACGAGCAGAAGGGAAACTGCTCCCCTCCACCAAACCTCGGATCCGAGCGCCACACCTTCTCCCAACACCTCCGCCCCGACCACCACGGAAACGACGAGAAGTTTGAAGAGGAGGAGCACCAGCACGAGATCCGATTTATTTGGAAGACTAATCCTAGAGAAAAACCAAGAGAAAACCCTAACTATAGACATCCGGCCCTCCCTCCCACTCACCGCCGGCCACCGTGGCCGCCGGCGATGGGGGAGAGGGAGGCCGGAACGGGGGAGGAAGGGTGGTTCGAGAAGGGGCGACACACAGGTCGAAAACGCCACAGGGGCAAAGTCTCCTCCCGATGGATGTGGTACTTTAATGCTAGTCTATATAGTAAACTGAGAAACTCTGCTTGCATATGGTGTTTAATCAAGTTAAAGCAGAGCTCAGTGAAAAAAGATTGACCGGCATATAGTAATCGATTTTGATTTCCGAATGGGGAGCTTGGCCCCCGGCAATATAGTAACCGATATGTCCCATGGACTTTCCTTCATGCTATATATGGCATTCTAGAGCGAGTGCGTCGATTTGGCTCTTGAGATTTAAACCATTTAAATAGTTATTTTAAAGTTTCAAAAAATATGCGATGATATATACTTTAGGAATGCAAAGTACCAATCCAAAATACTTTCTATTCTACTCTACACAAAAAAGACAAAATTATAGATCTGGGTTTATGAATAGTGCACCTTAAATCTTGTCTTTTTTGTGTAGCCCATAATACAATGTATTTAAGAATAAGATTTTTCATACTTGTAATGTACATCATTACCTATATGAATATATATTTTTATTAATTTTTTGAAACTTTAAAATACCATTTTCAAAAATATATTAAAATAAAGGGCTTCAGTGAGCTTGCATTGGGTTCCAAATGCATTTTTTGATTCTAGAGCCTACTTTTACGGTCGGGCCTTTGGCTTTGTTTTTTGCCTTTTCATTCCACTAGTAAGCGTGCACGTGCAACGCACGTCTTATAATCTGCAATACACATGTTGATTTATATAAAATATGGTGCAATCACATTTTTTTAGATAATGTCAAACGACAACATGCCCACTTTCAAACTGAAACACAAAATGCACATATTTTTACATACATGATAAATTATTACTTGAAATTACTAAACCACGGCCTACCTATCATAGAAGACCCTTTAAAGTGGGCACCCAAATCTGATAGGCAAATATGCAACAACCAGATTGGTAACAGAAACATTATAATTTCAGGGTACACACATGTACAAACTTCCAAAATAGTAACAAGAACTAAATTACAATTTTGAGGCTTATATTGATCCCTAATATTTCAAAGGCTTCTTTGCTTACTCATGCATGCCCTTCAAATATCATTCATAGCTGCGTGGGCTCGTTCGGTTCTATTTGCATCATAAGACAAAATCAGTTATGATAGTTGCATACAGAAAAGTGCATGTTCCATGTGGTACTCAAACAAATGTGTTATTTGCAGAAGTCAGTAAGATATAGTATGGCACTGATATATGGATCAAAAGTAGGAAAGAAAGAAAGAGTAGTTTTGTAGGATGGCAGTGTAGTAAACCTTTTCTTTTTGGCTCTTAAACAGTTACATCAATGGATTGTTTTTACGGATCAATATGCATTAATCAATGGAAAACCACTATGATCCAGCTATAGTATCAGAGGCAGTACCAGCAATCATAAAGTATGTCCCTTAGCAAGAGTCTCCCTAAAAAGCATAGTGGTCAATGCATATACACAACCATTGTGATCCAGCTATAGCATCAGAGACAACTAACATTAACGAAATATTTCAAAATAGACCAAGAAATAATATAACACGCACCAACCTTATTCCATTTCATTGGCCTCCTCTACCCATCTATAATACTACTTCATAAATTGAAAAGTCTAATAGATATAGAATTAGTTCTCTAAGCCAAAAAATGCAATGAAGCTGATATGAATACTAACTAACTTGCTGAGGGTGTAGCGACTGGTGAGATTGGGCATGAAGCAAAATTCCACTGCGTCCGTGCACGTAATCGGGATGTTGTCTATAGGCTGGCTGTCTACTGCATCCAACAATCCCATAAGAAATAAACAAACATCCATGATTTCGTATTTGAACCACAATTTGATGCATATATCTGTAGAAAGTACCTACCACATCCCAAATTTTGAAACAAGCCTAGCGCTCATAATGCACGTAATCATTGGTTACCAAAGATAAATTGACAGAAAATTCAAATCACAAAATTATCGGGCACGAAAGATATATTGAGGGAGAAAATGGAAGGTTCTTCTCCACAAAAAAAATGTCCATGTGCTAGCCAAAATGAAGCCAACTTGTTTAATCCAAGGCAGGTGTCAACGGACTTAACTAATGGACTATAGTACTAAAGGAAACCAACCACATAGCTGGAGTCAGGAGAACCAAGTACCTCATGATATTATGCAACATCGTATTATTGGGATCCTTCATTCTCCTTATTGGGTCCATCCATGTTACAAGTCAAAGTATTCTGAAGCAAAGGCATAAAAATGCAAGCATCCCTGAACTGGTAAAACAAGAAAGCAAAATGTATTCAACACAGATTGTACCAGCAGATTTTGTAAAAAAAAATAGAAATTTTACTTGAAAAGTAATAATATCCCATCTTTGCGTAGTGACTGAGTAAAGCATAAGCATTTAATTGTTTGAGCCACAGAAAGTTGAAGCCAAGCATAAATTCTGTAGCAACAGAGAGCAGAAATCACTTGCGTGTGAGGCCAGGCGAGCAGGTGTCGAGCTAGAGTAGAGATTTATATTTATTGACACTAATTGAATGCTAAGGATTTTTTGACATGGTTTATGCAAGCATGGCACTACATCAACTACTATGTTTACTTAGTCAGGGTTGTCCTGCCCAAAAGTCAGAAAAGAGATGCTATAAGAATGCTAATCATGTTCGTACACCATTGTAGATAAAACTTAGTTTAAATCGCACCACCTGCGTCATTGACATATCTTATCCAAAATTAAGAGAGAAATCCGTGCAAATGACTGATGATACAATGCTAGCGTTTCTGGAAATAATCACGTGAATCAAAACCTCTGAAAGTTAAAATAAATCACGTGAAGTTTGAAGGTGATAAAAAGCTAAAATTTTGATATTATTTGAAAGTACAAGATAAATAATACTCCCTCCGGCTCAAATTACCTGGCCCCCCGTGTTTTTTTGGAAACACCCCTCGACGAATTTCCGACAAGCATCTCTCGCTCCGCTGGCTGCAGCTGCTAGCTCATGCACGGCGCCGACCCAAGATTACCTACCTCCCAGCACAGTAGATCTAGCCACCCAAGATTCCATCTTGGAGGCTGCAGCGCCGCCCTCTACCTCCCGGCGCCGCTCGCCGGCCTCTACCTCCCGGCGCCGCTCGCCGGCCTCTACCTCCCGGCGCCGCTCGTCGCTTGCCGCCTCCACCAACTGGAGCAACCGCCCGCCCAACTGAATAGGGGCCAGGACGCGAGCCACGGCCGGCCACCAGGCGCAGGCACCGCCGCCCCCGTCACGACCAGCAGCGCCTTGGAGAACTGTGCCGGAAGCTCCTCCTCGCGAATCCAACGGTGGCCACCAGGCCGACCACCGCCGCCGCCATGCCGGGCTCTTCCTCCTCCGCCCCATGGTGGCTCGTCACCAAGAGCTGCTCCCCGAGGCCCTCGTCGTCCCTCCCCGACCGCCTCGTCTTCCTCTTCCTCTCCCCATGCCCGCAGCGCGCGCTCCTCGGCGCCATCGACCCCTCCGCGGGGGGCTGCTGCTGCACGACGGCGGGCTTGGAGCCGGAGTCGCTGATAAGGCTGTAACGCGCGTTCCTGGAGCTGACGTCCTCGACCCGGGCCTTGAGCTGCCGTATCTCGGCAATCGCCTCATCCAGCGGCTGCGTCGCCGCCGCGATGAAGGACGGGAGCATGCGGCGCCACCACTGGGACTTCTTTTCAAGGTGGAGGACGAACTCGATGCAGTCCTCCATGTCGTAGGCGAGCTCTCGGATCTGCCGCACCCAGGTCCGCACCATGATGTTCCGCGTGCGCTCGTCGTCGGCGAGCTTCAGGAAGGACTGCATCATCTGAAACTCGCCGGTGATGAAGACCAGGTCCCGCTGCGCAGTTCTCCCCGACCCCTCCGCGTGCTCCCCAGTGAGGCCCCTTTCCATCCCTTGTTGCTCTCCTGTTCTAGGTTCACAACATGTTCTACTCCTAATTCCTAAGGAGTACAGTGATTGATTGCTTGCTGGGATCAACCAGGAGTAGGATTGATTGTTAAATTTTTACTCACCATCGAGACCATGGTAGAGTACAGAGTACTATGGTAGAGTAACTGAACATCTGCAGATCACTGCAGCTGGGATGGCCATGGAGAGTGTAGCTTCAGAGTTTATGGTAAGCTGCAGAAATTGCAGCAGGGATGTCCGAGCCTCAGAGGCATCAATGAAATGGAAGACATAGCATCAAAAGCTTGATCTCGGCATTCTAGAGTAGTATAGGTTTCTATGTTCAGTGTTCATCTTTGAGAGGCTGCTTGGGTATCTCTGAGTCTCAAATCATTCATGGTCTGCACAAAAAACGTACCATACAGGATTTCTGTTTAGCCCAGAAGACCAAACAAATGATCAATTAACCATCTTTCTAACACACCATACATGTGCTCACCAGCGGAGGACATTCCAAAAAAAACATGAACTTGTTTACCTGTTTGTCAATTAGTCCTAGAAGTGATGTTAAACATAAACCAGTCTTATCAAATGCTGCTATTTTTGCCTGTTTGAAAAGCGCTCTGTATTTTTGTCTAAGGTACTGGTAGTATCAAGAACTGTTGGATCATCCATTCCTTGCACTAATATTCTTAACTCCAAAGTTTCACAAAGCAAACTAAAAGGAGGGACTTAAAAATCAACGGGGCTCATAGTGCACTCGGCTCACATACTCAAATTTAGCAAACTGATCTGAATGTGCTGCAGTTCAACACTGGAACAACAGCACCTTTCATCATAAAATGAACTGATCTGAAAAAATTAAATCCCATCCTATATTATCACTTGTGTTTCACACTCCTGCAGAAACTAAATTCAAGCGCCTAGCCCTGTCTCTGAACTGGCCTGATGGGTTTCATTCAGAGCTCAGAGCGAGATGTGGCAAACTAGTTTGCATGAAACACTCTGACATGAGGCCGAAGGATTGCTGTCTCTGAACTGTGGCTTAAAACATTAGGCACTAGTTAATTCAGGCATTGACACACACAGTAGTGCCCAACTAGTGTTGTTGGGGATACAGACTTGCAATATACAGACTTGCATTGACACACACATGGTATCATTCAACTACTCTTTGCACTAGGATTTATGCTCTGTAAACCTAGCTTCCTTGTTGGAGTATAATTATCTGATAAATTTGATCTGGTAGCTCACTTGTATGAGAATTCAAATTGCAGAGTACCACCATGGTTGAGAAGGAGGTAGTAGCTGGAGTAGCTACCTGAACTTGCAAAGTAGCTGGCCGAGGTCACTAGAGCGCGGACTGAAGATCACCTGCAACTGCTGCCTGCAAGCTGACGACGGCCGAGTCGAGTCGCTCGGGAGATCCTCTCCGCCCCACCTGCACGGGGATCCCACTCTCCGCCAGGGAGCGGACGGCGGCGACGACGGCCGGGGAGGACGATGGGGAGACGGCCAGCGGGGGAGCTCGACCTCTCCTCCGCTCCTAGAGGGCCCGCCTGCCTCTGGCAGCGCCTCCTCTCCTGGAGCGGCCGCAGCCGGACGGCGGGGGCGCGAACCCAGCTCCGGCGTGCGAGCCCAGGTCCGGCCGGCGGGGGCGCGCCCTCCCTCCCGTCCCCTGGATCTTCAAATCAGGACCGCGGTGGAGAAGACACGTTTTAGAGAGGGGGGTTTTTGTAAAATGTAACTTTACTGGGCTGGGCCGCTGGGGGGCCACCTAATTCGGGCCGGAGGGAGTAATATAATTGGACGAATCTTTACGTGATAAAACCAAGGCTCCAATCAGATACTTGACAGAGTCCTCATGTTGAACAACTATTTGAGAGTCACAGGCATGAGTCAATGAAATATAGAGCCAATTAAACAAAATGACATGCCTGATAAAATTATTATCATACTTTTTGTGTGTATGAATGATGTAGCAATTCATGTGCTGGTTCCGATGCTCAATTTGGTGCTATAGCAATGAACTTAATAATAAAATTGAAATAATAAACAACAATCATCTGTTAATGTGAAGTGCACCTCTTTTTTCTCATGTTTGTTGTAATCTCTCTGTCCTACTCGACTCGTTTATCCATAATCATGTGCTTCGTTCTTTCTATGAAAAATAGCATGAATGAATAAAATATATTATTTAAGTAGTATACTTATAAGATAAATATCAATAGCTGCAGAGGAAATTTAGTGAGATAGGAATTCAAACTGGCATATAACTCACTTGATATACCAAACACAATGACAACAATGCAGGAAATTCCTTCGTATATCTGCATGAGAAAATATATAATTCATCGCGCCAGCACCTTGATACGTCTCAAACGTATCTATAATTTTTGATGCTCCATGCTTGTTTCTACACCATTTGCCTATTGTTTCGTTACACTTCGTGGCACTTTTATACATTTTCCGGAACTAACCTATTAACGAAGTGCCACAGTGCCAGTTTCCTGTTTTCTGCTGTTTTTGTGTTTCAGAAGTGATACACAGGAAATATTCTCGGAATTGGACGAAACAAGTTCCTAAAGACTTATATCACGGGGAAGCTTCCAGACATCCGAAGAAGAGACGGAGGAGGGCCACGTGGGCCCCACACGCACAGGCGGCGCGGCCAGGCCCCTGGCCGCGCCACCCCTGTGTGAGGGGGCCTGGTCCCTCCTCTGACATCGCCCCTTCGCCTATAAAGACCCCCCGACGAGAAAAACCTAAGGGCCCGATCAGTTTTCCAGAATACATCGCGATCCGCCGCCGCCGTCGACCCGAAGATCGGGAGGGTCCAGAAGCTCTTCCCGGCACCCTGCCGGAGAGGGGAATCGCCACCGGAGGTCTTCTTCATCGCCATGCTTGCCTCCGGAGCGATGAGTGAGTAGTCTACCTTGGACTATGGGTCCATAGCAGTAGCTAGATGGTTGTCTTCTCCACCATGTGCTTCATGTCTAGATCTCATGAGCTGCCCTACATGATTGAGATCACCGTTATGTAATTCTATGATGTTGGTTTGTTGGGATCCGATGAATATTGGTGTTTATGATTAAGTTGATGTACTGAATTATATCTTTTGTTATCTCTATGTTGTTTATGATCTTGCATGCTCTCCGTTGTTAGTAGCTATCTTGGCCGAGTAGTTGCTAGTGACTCCAAGAGGGGGTATTTATGCTCGATAGTGGGTTCATGTCTCTATTTCACCTGGGGGAGTGACAGAAACCTCTAAGGTGGTAGATGTGTTGTTGCTACTAGGGAGAAAACAACATTCATATGCTCAAGGGCATATGCTTTGTTTACATTACACACTTTGCTTAATGCAATTATCTGTTGTTCGCAACTTAATACTTCTAGGGTGTTCGGATGATATCCCCGGGAGTGGATTATTAGTCATAGATGCAGTTGGATGGCGGTCTATGTATTTTGTTGTAATGCCCAGAGTAAATCTCATAGTGATCTTCTTGACATATCACGTTATCTTTATTCTATCAATTGCCCAATTGTAATTTGTTTACCCAGCATGTTATTTTATCTATGGAGAGACACCACTAGTGAACTGTGGACCCCGGTCCTATTTTAATCATATTGCAATCACCTGTTTACTTTTCCCGCACTGTTTACTTTACTCGCATACTCTACTGTTTTCCACTCGATACACTCATAACCTTTGTTTCAAGCAAACCGGTGAGATTGACAACCTCATCGCAAGTTGGGAACAAAGTATTTGTTTGTGTATGTGCAGGTTCCACAACACCTTCAGTCGTCATCGTCTCCCTTCTCCTGTTCGATAAACCTTGGTTTCTTAATTGAGGGAAAACTTGCTGCTACACTCATCATACCTTCCTCTTGGGGTTCCCAACGGGCTGGTCATTCACCACGCACAAGGACAGTTTGCTCCCGCATCAACTTGGAGTAGCAGCTATTTTTCTGGCGCCGTTGCCGGGGAACGAAGAAGAATAATCTCCCTCGTCAACTGGTCGCCATCAATATTTTTCTGGCGCCGTTGCCGGGGAAGAGAGAAGACTTCTGCGAGGGGAGTTCTTCGCACACACATTCTTTACTTTGTTATTTGTTTTGCTTTACTTTATTTTATTTTACCTGCACTGCTTTATATCAAAAACCCAAAAAAAATAGAATCCTTGGTAGCTGTTTTTACTTGTTTACTTTCGTTTTGCTGAAATGGGTACTCCTGAAAACACCAAGTTGTGTGACTTTGCTAGCACGAACAATAGTGATTTTATCTGCACTCCTATTGCACCACCTGTTCCTGCTACCACCTTTTATGAGATCAAGCCTGCTTTATTGAACCTTGTTATGAAAGAGCAATTTTCTGGTGCTAGTACTGAAGATGCTGCAGCTCATCTCAACAATTTTGTTGAGCTATGTGAGATGCAGAAATATAAGGATGTTGATAGTGATATTATTAAGCTCAAGTTGTTTCCTTTTTCTTTGAGAGGAAAGGCTAAAGATTGGTTGCTGTCTTTGACTAAGAATAGTATTGATTCATGGGCTAAGTGTAAGGATGCTTTTATTGGTAGATACTATCCTCCTGCTAAGATTATAGCTTTGCGCAACAATATTATGAAGTTTACTCAGTTTGATAATGAACATGTTGCTCAAGCTTGGGAAAGAATGAAATCTATGGTAAAGAATTGCCCCACTCATGGACTGACTACTTGGATGATTATCCAAACTTTTTATGCAGGACTGAATTTTTCTTCAAGGAACCTACTTGATTCAGCTGCTGGAGGCACTTTTATGTCCCTTACCTTGGGCGCCGCATCAAAGCTACTCGACAACATGATGGTAAATTATTCCGAATGGCACACCGAGAGAGCTCCACAAGGTAAGAAGGTAAATTCTGTTGAGGAAACCTCTTCCTTAAGTGATAAGATTGATACCATTATGGCTATGCTTGCTAATGATAGGACTCATGTTGATCCTAATAATGTTCCTTTGGCCTCTCTGGTTGCCCAAGAAGAGCAAGTTGATGTGAATTTCATTAGAAATAACAATTTTAATAACAATGCTTATAGGAACAATTTTGCTAGTAACAATTATAGGCCGTATCCTTCTACCAATGGTAATGGTTATGGTAACTCTTATGGTAATTCCTACAACAACACTAGGGCCGCGCCCTCCGAGCTTGAGGTAATGCTCAAGGACTTCATCGGTAAACAAACTGCTTTTAACAAGTCTGTTGAGGAAAAGTTAGGCAAAATTGATATTCTTGCTTCTAAAGTTGATAGCCTTGCTCATGATGTTGAACTTCTGAAATTAAAAGTGTTTCCTAATGATGTGAATGTGAGCAATGTTGTTGCTGCCGCTAATGCTACCCAAGTTGGAATTGATGAAAATATTAGATTGTTAGCGGAATTGCATGCCAGGTGGGAAAGAGAAGACGAGATGGCTAGAGAGATGAAGGTATGTACTATTACTACCTCTAATGATGTTGCTCCTACTGATAGCAACCCTCTTACTTTGATTGGTGTAGATAAAACTCCCACTCCTTGTGTTAAAAAGCCTAAAACTGCCAAAACTTTTTCTCAAAAGAGTGCTGAAATTTTTCGGAGTGTGGGAGATGATAGCTCTATTTCTTTTAATGATTTTGATGTTGATGGCTGCAATATATCTGAAGTAATTTTGTTCTTGCAAAAGCTTGCTTTGACTCCCAATGCTAGTTCTTTAAATATTGCTTTTACTAAGCATATTACCAATGCTCTTATAAAGATTAGGGATGAAAAGTTGAAGCAAAAAGCCTCTGTTCCCAAGAAGTTAGAAGATGGTTGGGAACCCATCATTGATATGCATGCTAATGGTTATGATTGCCATGCTTTATGTGATCTAGGTGCTAGTATTTCTATCATGCCTAGAAAGATTTATGACATGCTTGATTTACCACCGCTTGAAAAATGTTATTTTGATGTTCCTATTGCTGATGTTGCTAAGAAGAAACCTTTGGGAAGGATTAATGATGTTCTTATTGTGGTTAACAATAACCTTGTTCCCGTTGATTTTCTTGTTATGGACGTTGAATGCCATGCTTCATGTCCTATTATTTTGGGAAGACCCTTTCTTCGAACTGTAGGTGCTATCATTGATATGAGGGAAGGCACTATCAAGTATCAATTCCCATTAAAGAAAGGTATGGAACACTTCCCTAGGAAAAGAAAGAAATTACTTTTTGACTCTATTCTTAGAGCAAATTATGAGCTTGATGCTTCATCACTTGATATTACTTGATTCGCAATTTTCTGCGCCTAGCTCAAAGGCGTTAAAGAAAAGCACTCTTGGGAGATAACCCATTGTTTACTTTTCAGTACTTTTTCTTTTATTTGAGTCTTGGAAGTCATTACTACTGTAATGACCGCTCCTTATCTTGTTTATTTCGTTTTTGTGCCAAGAGAAACCTCTAATTTGAGTGAGGTAAAGATTTGGGGATGTTGCTGTCCTGAAACTGTTTTCGGTGCTGCACCGTACAAATTCGTGAAAATTCTCTGTTTATCTTTTGGACCTGCGATTTCTTGTGCATATGCCCCAGGTTATATCCAAACTTTTCTTAGTTGAACACTTTTTGAATTGAGCAACGGAAAATCCCTCAAAAATTCGTCCTTTCTCAGCTGTCCAGTTTTGACAGATTTCTGCCAATATTCGTTTTTGCCACTTTATCGCTTTCTTTTGAGTTCTTTTTTATCATGGAACTCGTGTGGAAGTTGCTACAGTAGTATATACTTTATATGTGGTGGTTTTGGGATGAAACCTGAAGCTAAAAGAGGTTGAATATATTTTATGCTTACACTAATGTTGCTAATAGAATTGTGTTTAGTTTTGTATGAAGGAAGTTTTCAAGTGTAGGGATTGGAGAATGATGAGATGAGTTGAAGAATGGACAAAAGCTCAAGCTTGGGGATGCCCATGCATCGCCCCAAGAAATATCCAAGAAGTACAAGCGTCAAAGCTTGGGGATGCCCCCGAGGCACCCCTTCTTCATCGGCAAAAATCAGGTCACCTTTCAAAACACTATATTTTTATTGCTTCATGCACTATGTGTTTTTCTTGGAGCGTCAGTTGTTTTAGTTTTCTTAGTTGGTTTAGTTTGTTTGTTTGCTGCAATAAATGGTTGGACCCCAACAAATTTCCTTTGGAGGAGATGTACTCGTTTTCATTTGCAAAGAACGCTCTAGTTTTCACTCTTATCGTTTATCTAGTGTTCTACTATTTCTGCTACTGCTTTTGGTTTTCATTTTCGCCTTGATTTGCGTTCAGATCTTGTCATATCTTTTCGTCAAGGTGTATTTTTGCCTCTGATCTTCATTGGTTTTCATCAAAAGAGGTGTTTATAAAAATTTCAAATGGTGTTGGAAATGAGAAAAAGCTTTGTGCAAAATAGTGGTACAAGAAGGAGCTTGTGTAGACTGCGGCTTAGGCTTTTTCATGTCATGCTTGATGTCTTTTTGATAGTATGCTTAGTGGTTTTGCTGTAGCATGACTTGTCTCAAATAACTGAGATTGCTTAATGAGCCTTTGAAAAAATCATGCGTTGTTTTTATTGTATGGAAGCATTATTTTGGTTTTCTCCTTGATGCTTTATTTGGGTTGACTTGGCGCATGCTCACACATGTTAGACTCTTACAAAGTCGCCATTAGCCTTCATGATCATTTAGTTTTTGACTTTTGATGCCATCTTATGCTTCTTTTAATGTCGCTTTGTCGCTTTGCATGATTATGACCATTATTGCTCTCTTAGTTGGTCGCTCCCAGTCTTTTGCTAGCCCTCGCCTTGTACTGAGTATGAGCTCTACTCGTGCATCCAACTCCTAAAAGCCAAAGTTTTTCAAAGTGTCCACCATACATACCTACTAGCAATTTGCTATTCCAAGTAAATTTGACTTGCTTTTATTTTCTCTTCAAATTAAACTCTTACCAGTGTTATGCGAAACTCGGTCAGTAAAGCTCTCACGAACCGGAAGGCACACTTTACTTTTTCCTGTTCTTAAAAATTTGACATTGTGGTCTTTTATGTTGAGTTGTTATGCTTGCAAGTTGTAAGTTGGATTCTAGCCCAGCCATGCAGTCATGGGCAAGCTTTCAACATTGCACTTCTTATTTGAGTTGATATCGTGATCTTTTGTTTATGGATGCCCGCAGTGTGAAATGAATTGGGAATCTTGTGAGGATCATGGAGTTTTTATATGTGTTAGGGAAACGCCGGGTCGCCAATCTAAGCCATGCATAATTCATGGTGGAAATTTGCAGCATACCCATGGTGAACATTCGACGACGCATCTCATAATAAAAAGCTAAACAATATAGCAAATAAAAGAGATGTCGAGGTGTTCATTGTCTGCTTGTCCTGTCATTTTGGTGTGGGCTTGTTCCATGTCATCGGGCACGGAGGTACCCCATTGGCGGTTCTCAATGATATGCATGCACTTACAATGACAAGAGCCTTGCTTGGGACTCTAAGTAAAGTAGCATGGTTTGGGTACTCGTATTCACGGGACACGAGGTTTTCAACTTATGATTTGTCAAGCATATGCATCATAATTGTTCTCGCATTAACTTTAACCATTCAAGATGCTTATGATGGGGGCAATGAGAGCTCAAAGCTGGTAAGTACCATAATTTTTGAAGGTTATAAAACTTGCAATCACTGCTTCCCTCTGCGAAGGGCCTTTCTTTTACTTTTATGTTGAGTCACCACCTTCTTTCTTTATGCACCATTAAGAGAGCATAGTTGTCATTCTTAGTGTGATATGCATTGTCCCAAAGTTCATTGATTGATTCATATTGTTGGTTTCACTTGTTCTTAAATTATTTGTATCTAGTCGCCCTCTTAAACTTTGAGGTGTCCTATGCATTTATGTTTTGCTCTCTTTGAAGGACAAGCTGAAAACCATTTGTATGTTTTTCCTTATGATTTGAACACACGTTTGACTTTCATTGTTTCATTATCATGATCTTTTGTTTGTGTTCATTTACATGTTTACAACATGGTTGCTAAGTTCTTATTGTCATGATTATATCTTTATGCCCATGTTTTAAGTTCTATTGATCCCAGCTCACCAATGCTTGCATATATGATCAAGATTGTGTAGGTGCATGTCACCTCAAAAATTATTCTTTTGTTATCACTTACCTACTCGAGGACGAGCAGGAGTTAAGCTTGGGGATGCTTGATACGTCTCAAACGTATCTATAATTTTTGATGCTCCATGCTTGTTTCTACACCATTTGCCTATTGTTTCGTTACACTTAGTGGCACTTTTATACATTTTCTGGAACTAACCTATTAACGAAGTGCCACAGTGCCAGTTTCCTGTTTTCTGCTGTTTTTGTGTTTCAGAAGTGATACATAGGAAATATTCTCGGAATTGGACGAAACAAGTTCCTGAAGACTTATATCACGGGGAAGCTTCCAGACATCCGAAGAAGAGACGGAGGAGGGCCACGTGGGCCCCACACGCACAGGCAGCGCGGCCAGGCCCCTGGCCGCGCCACCCCTGTGTTAGGGGGCCTGGTCCCTCCTCTGACATCGCCCCTTCGCCTATAAAGACCCCCCGACGAGAAAAACTTAAGGGCCCGATCAGTTTTCCAGAATACATCGCGATCCGCCGCCGCCGTCGACCCGAAGATCGGGAGGGTCCAGAAGCTCTTCCCGGCACCCTGCCGGAGAGGGGAATCGCCACCGGAGGTCTTCTTCATCGCCATACTTGCCTCCGGAGCGATGAGTGAGTAGTCTACCTTGGACTATGGGTCCATAGCAGTAGCTAGATGGTTGTCTTCTCCACCATGTGCTTCATGTTTAGATCTCATGAGCTGCCCTACATGATTGAGATCACCGTTATGTAATTCTATGATGTTGGTTTGTTGGGATCCGATGAATATTGGTGTTTATGATTAAGTTGCTGTACAGAATTATATCTTTTGTTATCTCTATGTTGTTTATGATCTTGCATGCTCTCCGTTGTTAGTAGCTATCTTGGCCGAGTAGTTGCTAGTGACTCCAAGAGGGGGTATTTATGCTCGATAGTGGGTTCATGTCTCTATTTCACCTGGGGGAGTGACAGAAACCTCTAAGGTGGTAGATGTGCTGTTGCTACTAGGGAGAAAACAACATTCATATGCTCAAGGGCATATGCTTTGTTTACATTACACACTTTGCTTAATGCAATTATCTGTTGTTCGCAACTTAATACTTCTAGGGTGTTCGGATGATATCCCCGGGAGTGGATTCACTAGTGGGGACGGGGCCTCCAGTCCCGGCCCGTAAGGGGCTTTAGTCCCGGTTTGTAAACCGGGACCCCAGCCGCGGGACTAAAGCCTGAACCTTTAGTCCCGGCCCGCTTACCAGCCGGGACTGGAGGGTGTCCACGTGGGCACCTCGGAGCGAATCAGGGCCAGGACCTTTAGTCCCGGTTTGTAACACAGACCGGGACTAAAGGGCATCTGCAGATTTTTGTTTTTTGCTTTAGGGTTTTAGGGTTTAGGGGTTTTAGGGTTTTACGTGGGGGATTAACGTGATGCCCCGTTTGGTGCCTTGGTGTTCGGGAATTAGTTTATGCATATATATAAGATTAACTTATCTTACAAGCGAGCATATATATACAATTATATGGAGATCAGAATTATCGGGACAAGAGCCCGTCTATTCGATTACATGGACCAACATCAGTAATGGCCCCTAGCTACACTAAATCGTCCTTTGTCGTCTATAGCTTCTATCCTCAGAAAGGCCGCTAGCTCCTCTGCAACAGCAATCGCGCGTTGCTCTGGTAGGTACTTCTCCCGCATGGCCGTGTACTATATAAGAAGAGGAGATGAATATGAATATCAATCATGATAACAAAGAATGACGAGTAAAAATAGAGGTGTGAATGTTTATTGCTTACATCGTATCTGTAATCCTTGTGCTCAGAGGTAAACGTGCGAATGGTCTCGCAAACATAGTATCCACATAGATGCGTCCCCCGTGGCTGCTGGTCGCACTTTACGAGAATAGAATATATATAATCAAAATAATAATCTAGCATTACAAATGTATTGAAAATAGAAGTATATCATACTACTACTTACCTGAGCCGCTCTAAAGGTCAGCTTCTCATGCCGGATACCGGGAGTCACGCACTTGAACCGCTTCCAAACCCTGCCCGACAAGGAAAATGATTTGCTAAGTTTTTCATTAATTGATATATCAGAAAATCATCGAAAGAGACCGATAGAGCACAAGAATGATTGAAATTACCCTTGGAGCATGTCCTGCAGGCTTTGGAACTGTTCCAAGGGTCTCGATAATGGGTCGAAGGCATCAACTCTTCCCTTATCAATTTGAATGTCCAACAGAATCCAGTGGTAGCTGCACATGTATATATATATATGTGTCAGTAACTTATCAATTACACTCATAAGTGAATGGACACAACACAGTAAGACCCTCACCTGAAGTTGTATGGAAACAATATGTGGTCACAGAAATTTTGATCTGTTAGAAACCTTAGAAGGTTTTCCTCCGTCTCCTTGGGGTTATCAGTTAGCATCGCTATATGTATTTTATCTGGGTCAATAAACCCAATATTGTGGATGTTCCTACTTTTACATTCCAGAATCTTCATTCTGCATAATAGAGTACAAGTCAGAACGGAACAAGTTATATGTAGAAAATGAATTGAAATAACTGAACAAGTTATATGTAGACAATGAATTGAAATAACTGAACAAGTTATATGTAGACAACGAATTGAAAAACTTACAGACAATAGCAACTCATAAGCGATTTGTCGAGGGCGTCAGCATTGTACATCTGGAAGAGTTCATCAAAGTCGATATGGATGTCTTCGGGACGGCCGTAGTACTCCCGTGGGACAAGCGCCACGATCATCGTTCTCCCTTTATTTGATTCACTTAAGTACCATGTATGCAAGTAACGCATATTTGTTGGGAGATCATCAAACTTATCTTTGCTGACCAAAGGCGCTCCCATGACAAACTGTGGCTTAGGGGCTACCACAGCCTTGGGTACCACGTCGTCTTGGGAAGCCAGAATGACTTCAACCGGGATACCCCATTCATCTGCCCACTTCTTTGCTAATCCCAAATCTTGCCCCTGCACCAGAGAGGGAACATTCTCGGGTAACACCCTGAGGGGTGGGATCGACTGTTTGGCCTGTTGTCCAAGCTGAGGAACGTCTGATCTTATTTTGCTTGTAGTTGAACTTGATTTGCTCCGACTTGCACTTGCACTTGCACGTGACCTGCTCTTTTTCCCTTCCTTCTGCAATGTACGTGTATAGTCGTCAGGCTTATGGTGTAACTCATACTGTGATGGAAGGGTCGTGAAGTATTTTGCATATGCTATTTGCTTCTCGGTGTATTCCGGGCGGGGCTCGGGTTCCTTCTTTTTCATCTGCGCATCATAATGTTCCTTTGTTATCCTGGCGTTTTCCTCGTCGGTACGATCATAAGGTCTGATAGGAAGATTAGCATGAGGTACCTTTGGGAGGGGCGACAGTTTGCGCTTTGGGGAGCTCCGTCGCTTAGAACTCATGGACGGAGCGTTCTTGCTGGCACGCTTCCGCTTAGTATCCTTAGCGGGCGGCGGCGGAGAAGGCCGACCCAAGTCCGGCGGCGGTGATCGAGATGGACTCGTGTTGTGGTGGCCGTCGTCATGTGGAGGGCTTGGAGGTGATGGAGGTGTAGGTGACCTGCGACGACTCGGAGGCGGTGTTGTCCTTGGGGCCGAGCCTGGAAGCTTGATGTAGTTCTTGTCCCATAGGATGACTCCACCCAGTACTTCTCCGAGTGTCCTCTCATCTTCGGGTCCAGCCATGTCGAGCTCCATATCATGAAACCCCGCCATGATTTCATCCACCCCGACTTTAGCAAAGCCAGCTGGAATCTCACGGCCATGCCAGCGTGCATCAGGGCCAGAAGGTAAAGCTTGTCCGACGGCCACCTTCATGGATATGTTCTTGAATTTCTGATGGAGTTCACATGATGTTGACTCCTTGATTCCATCCACGGGGTAGCCGGGACCGCCCTCTATCATTCTTCGTGCATCGTCGGGCGGGGCCTCAGATTCAGCCACGCTGCTTTTCCGCTTAGATGGGGCGCCGATAATATCGAGTCCAGGATCTTCCTGGCGCGCTACTCCTCTAAGCTCGTCGATCTGCTTCTGTTGCTCGTTAAGCCTGGCAAGCAACTGGTTGAACTTGTCATTCTCCTCATCCTGTTGTCGCTTCTTTGCTCTCGCCCGGCTTCTGTAAGTGTCTTGGTCTCTGGCAAACCCAAGCCACCACGGGTAAGAAGGACCGAAGCCTCGCGTTCGTCCTCCATGTTCGTCATTGCCGAGGACCAGTGTGAGCAAATCTTTCTCTCTATCTGCAGTGAACTGTCTTTTTCCCTCTTTAATTTCTTTCACTATCTTTTTCCAATTCTCCCTGGGTATCCTAAGACCGCCACTGCAGATGAGGTCCCCTGTTTCTTCGTCGTACGAACCACCATGCGCAAGGAACCAATTCCTTGCTCTCATTTCCCACTCATCACGGATGGGTTCAGGTACGATGCCTTTAGCTAGCAGATCTTGCTCTTTCTTATCCCACTTTGGGATGGCAGTCTCATAGCCCCCTGGCCCCAGTGTGTGGTGATATTTCTTCTTGTCGGCATTTTTCTTGTTCTTTTCTGATAATGCCTTGGCATCTTCTGACTGCTTGTACTCCTGAAATGCCTTCCAGTGATTCGCCTGCTTGGCTAGATACCCCTCGAATACTGGCACTTTCTTTGTCTTCAGATAGTCTTTCCATAGCTTCTTCTTCCAGCTACGGAACAGTTCGGCCATCTTCTTTAGAGTCCACTGCTTGACTTTGGCCCTCAGTTTTTTTGCGGCGTCTTCATTCTCACATTCTGGCAGGTTGAAATGTGACATGATATCATTTCAAAGATTATCTTTGTACCTTTCGGCGACATAGTCACTATCGGCTGCCCCTTTGCGCTTGTTCCACTCCCGAACGCTGATCGGGACGTGATCCCTAACGAGAACTCCGCATTGCTTCTTGAATGTGTCAGCAGCATTCTTAGGAAGCTTTGGTTCGCCCGTAGGCAATATCACCTCAAAGGTGTAATGCGTCCGTGCGTCCAACTTTTTAGTCGGGCCTCGTTTCGTAGCTTTGCTCGATGTGGAGGCCTAAGAGGGAGAAACATTCGTCAAATGAATGTATATGTACACAATATAGAGCTATCTCCAATATTATTCACATATTACAAGTGATTGTCGAACTTCATATGTATACCTCGCCGGACTTTATTATTTCTCCACCGGCTTCTCCACCGGCTTCTCCATCAGTGGAGCTATCACCTTCTCCATCATTGGAGCTATCTCCGGCCCCATCGGCTTCATCTTCGTGTCGATCAACCTCCATTCCATCTCCGGAGGGGTTTAGATATGACGACGGAGATTCTGCAGGTTCAACGTCGGGGGCGTCTAAGATTATATCTTCGATAAGTTCTTCCTCTTCGAGGTTCCTGCTATGTGGATCCATAGTTCTGCAAAAAACGAACATTTGATTAACTAATAAACTAACAAACTATATATGATGCAAAATAATTCTATTCTAACTATATCTATCTAAATAATTCTATTCTAACTATATGTATCTAAATAATTCTATTCTAACTATATCTATCTAAATAATTCTATTCTAACTATATGTATCTAAATAATTCTATTCTAACTATATCTATCTAAATAATTCTATTCTAACTATATCTATCTAAATAATTCTATTCTAACTATATGTATCTAAATAATTCTATTCTAACTATATGTATCTAAATAATTCTATTCTAACTATATCTATCTAAATAATTCTATTCTAACTATATCTATCTAAATAATTCTATTCTAACTATATCTATCTAAATAATTCTATTCTAACTATATGTATCTAAATATTCTATTCTAACTATATCTATCTAAATAATTCTATTCTAACTATATGTATCTAAATAATTCTATTCTAACTATATCTATCTAAATAATTCTATTCTAACTATATGTATCTAAATAATTCTATTCTAACTATATCTATCTAAATAATTCTATTCTAACTATAGTATCTAAATAATTCTATTCTAACTATATCTATCTAAATAATTCTATTCTAACTATATCTATCTAAATAATTCTATTCTAACTATATGTATCTAAATAATTCTATTCTAACTATATCTATCTAAATAATTCTATTCTAACTATATGTATCTAAATAATTCTATTCTAACTATATCTATCTAAATAATTCTATTCTAACTATATGTATCTAAATAATTCTATTCTAACTATATCTATCTAAATAATTCTATTCTAACTATATGTATATCTAAATAATTCTATTCTAACTATATCTATCTAAATAATTCTATTCTAACTATATGTATCTAAATAATTCTATTCTAACTAAATGTATCTAAATAATTCTATTCTAACTATATGTATCTAAATAATTTCTATTCTAACTATATCTATCTAAATAATTCTATTCTAACTATATGTATCTAAATAATTCTATTCTAACTATATCTATCTAAAAATTCTATTCTAACTATATCTATCTAAAAAATTCTATTCTAACTATATCTATCTAACTAATTAACCCTAACCCTAACAATAGCTAACTAATTAACAAATTAAATTTTTTTGCAAAGAAACCTTGCAGACTTGCAGAGATATGGCGGCGCGGCGGCGATTGGCGGCGCGGCGGCGGGTGCTCCGGCGGGCGGGAGCTGCAGGGGGCGCGGCGGCGCTTGGAGGCGGCTGGAGCTGCAGGCGGCGCGGCGGCGCAGCGGGCTGGCGCGCAATGCGGCGGCGCGGCGAGCTGGCGGCGCAGCGGCGGCTGGCGCGGGGTCGGCCGAACGGCGGCGCGGCAGCCTGGCGGCGTCTGTATGCGTTCTCCTCGCGCGCGAAACCGAAACTGCAAAGTGTTGGGCGGTCGGGGAAGAAGGGGAAGCTTTTATACCCCGGGACCTTTAGTCCCGGGCGGTGGCTCAAGCCGGGACTAAAGGGGGGCCTTTAGTCCCGGTCCGAGCCACCGCCCGGGACTAAAGGTCTCGGGTGGGGGTTTCAGCACAGGGGCCTTTAGTCCCGGTCTGTGGCTCGGACCGGGACTAAAGGCCTATTTTCTGTTTTTTCTTTTATTTGTTTTATAAATAGTTATCTGTTTGCATATTTGAGAATTTAACAAAACTATAAAAATGAAAAGTGTTTGAAATTGAATAAATAATTCAAAACTATTTTATATTTTAAAAATTAATTATTTTAACTACCAAAGTATTAATTATTTTGCCATTTTCAATTAAAAACTATGTTTATTAATATTCTTTTTGCATATTTGAGAATTTGACAAAACTATAAAAATGAAAAGTGTTTGAAATTGAATAGATAATTCAAAACTATTTTCTATTTTACAAATTAATTATTTTAACTATCCTAAGTATTAACTATTTTGTTGTTTTCAATTAAAAACTATGTTTATTAATATTCTTTTTGCATATTTGAGAATTTGATAAAACTATAAAAATGAAAAGTGTTTGAAATTGAATAGATAATTCAAAACTATTTTCTATTTTACAAATTAATTATTTTAACTATCCTAAGTATTAACTATTTTGTTGTTTTCAATTAAAAACTATGTTTATTAATATTCTTTTTGCATATTTGAGAATTTGATAAAACTATAAAAATGAAAAGTGTTTGAAATTGAATAGATAATTCAAAACTATTTTCTATTTTCAAAATTAATTATTTTAACTATCCTAAGTATTAACTATTTTGTTGTTTTCAATTAAAAACTATGTTTATTAATATTCTTTTTGCATATATGAGAATTTGATAAAACTATAAAAATGAAAAGTGTTTGAAATTGAATAGATAATTCAAAACTATTTTCTATTTTCAAAATTAATTATTTTAACTATCCAAACTATTAACTAGTTTGCCATTTTCAATTAAAACTATATTGATTTATATTCTTTATGTATATTTTAGAATCTGATAAAACTATGAATATGAAAAGTGTTTAAAATTGAATAAGTAATTCAAAACAATTTTCTATGTGGAGGCTGTGGGTACAAGAACTGCGAGGCGAAGAAATCAGGACTGGGTATAGCGGCGACAGGGGTAGGGGAGAGGTAGTAGCCCGCCGGGAGGAGTGCCATAGGAACGAAAGAACTAGTGAGCCGACTTTTTTTTCTAAAGAGCGGTGATGACCGATCCATACAATTATTCACATCATGCATTACATAAAAGATTTAATACATTATTACATTATTGCACCAACAATCCTATATATTATTTCTGTTTTCTTCTGGGTCGTAGCCATGGAGAATCTTCATCATTCAGTAGGATGCTTGGGTCAGTCTTCACTTTGAAGGGCGGAATTTCATGAAACTTATTATAATCTATTGACATGTCTGTCTTGTCATCTACTCCCACGATGTTTCTTTTCCCTGAAAGAACTATGTGGCGCTTTGGCTCATCGGACGATGTCTTCTTTTGCTGATTTCTTTTTCTCATTTTTGTAGACATGTCCTTCACATAGAAAACCTGAGCGACATCGTTGGCTAGGACGAATGGTTCATCCATGTACGCAAGATTATTGAGATCCACTGTTGTCATGCCGTACTTTTGGTCTACAACTACCCCGCCACCTGTCAGCTTCACCCATTTGCACCGAAACAAAGGGATCTTAAAAGTAGGTCCATAGTCAAGTTCCCATATCTCATCTATGTACCCGTAATATGTTTCCAAACAGTGCCCATTCTCGTCTGTTGCATCAAAGCGGACACCACTATTTTGGTTGGTGCTCTTTTTATCTTGGGCAACCGTGTAAAATGTGTTCCCATTTATCTCGTACCCTTGGAAAGTACATATAGTCGAAGATGGTGGCCTGGCCAAACAGTACAGCTGATCTCCAACGGTGTCGTCATTCATGAGATGTGTCTGCAACCAACTACCAAAAGTCTTCTCGTGTTCCCCTTTAATCCAAGAGTCAGCCTTCCCCGGGTTTTCGGAGCGTAGAATATTCTTGTGTCTCACGATATACGGAGCCACCATAGTGGAATTGTGTAGAACTGTGTAGTGTGCTTGAGAGAAAGAATGCCCGTCCATACATACTTTTGCTTTCCTTCCTAGTGTGCCTTTTCCTGTCAGCCTACCCTCATACCGAGATTCAGGAACACCAATCGGCTTAAGGTCAGGAAGAAAGTCCACACAAAACTCAATGACCTCCTCTGTTCCATAGCCCTTGGAGATGCTTCCTTCTGGCCTAGCACGGTTACGAACATATTTCTTTAAGACTCCCATGAACCTCTCGAAGGGGAACATATTGTGTAGAAACACAGGACCAAGAATTCTAATCTCTTCGACTAGGTGAACTAGGAGGTGTGTCATTATATTGAAGAAGGATGGCGGGAACAACAACTCAAAGCTGACCAGACACTGGACCACATCAATCTGTAACCCTGATAGACTTTCTCGATCGATTACTTTCTGAGAAATTGCATTGAGGAATGCACATACCTTCACAATTGCCAGACGAACATTTTCCGGTAGAATTCCCCTCAATGCAACCGGAAGCAATTGCGTCATAAGCACGTGGCAGTCATGAGACTTTAGGTTTTGGAATTTTTTGTCTTTCATATTTACGATTCCCTTTATATTCGACGAGAAGCCAGTCGGGACCTTGATACTGAAAAGGACTTCAAAGAAGATTTCCTTCTTTTTCCTTAGTAAGAGCGTAGCTGGCACGCCCTTGAAACTGCCCTGGATGCATGCCATCTCTTCCTTTATGACGTTCCTGGTCCTCCCGTGCTTCCGGTGTATCTTTTGACTTCCCATACAAGCCCAGGAAGCCTAGAATATTCACGCAGAGATTCTTCGTCAGGTGCATCACGTCGATTGCGGAGCGGACCTCATGGACTTCCCAATAGGGTAGCTCCCAAAATATAGATTTCTTCTTCCACATGGGTACGCGCTTATCAGGGCCGTTAGGAACAGGTTGGCTGCCAGGACCCTTTCCAAAGATTACTTTTAAATCTTTGACCATATCAAATACTTCAGCACCAGTACGGATGACAGGCTTCCCCCGGGGTTCTGCCTTGCCATTGAAATGCTTGCCTTTTTTCTTTAAGGGATGCTTGGGCGGAAGAAAACGACGATTGTACGGGTACACATTCTTCCTACACTTGTCCAGATATATACTTTCTGTATGATCTAAACAGTGCGTGCATGCATTGTATCCCTTGTTTGACTGTCCTGAAATGTTACTAAGAGCAGGCCAATCATTGATGGTTACGAAAAGCAACGCTCGAAGGTCAAATTCCTCTTGTTTGTGCTCGTCCCACACATGTACACCTGGTTCGGCCCACAGCTGTAAAAGTTCATCAACTAATGGCCTTAGGTACACATCAATGTCGTTGCCGGGTTGCTTTGGACCTTGGATAAGCACTGACATCATAATGAACTTCCGCTTCATGCACAACCAAGGAGGAAGGTTGTAGATACATAGAGTAACGGGCCAGGTGCTGTGACTGCAACTCTGCTCCCCAAAAGGATTCATGCCATCTGTACTCAGACCAAACCATAAGTTCCTTGCGTCACCTGCAAATCTCGGGAACTCTCTCTCGATTTTTCTCCACTGCCGACCATCGGCGGGGTGCCTCAACTTATCGTCTTTCATACGATCTTCCATGTGCCATCGCAACAACTTCGCATGATCTTTATTTCTGAACAGACGTTTCAACCGTGGTATTATAGGAGCATACCACATCACCTTGGCAGGAACCCTCTTCCTGGGTGGCTCGCCCTCAATCTCACCAGGGTCATCTTTTCTGATCTTATACCGCAATGCAGTGCATACCGGGCATTTATCCATATTCTCATACTTCTCACCGCGGTAGAGGATGCAGTCATTAGGGCATGCATGTATCTTCTGCACGTCTAATCCTAGAGGGCAGACAAGCTTCTTTGCTTCGTACGTGCTGGCGGGCAATTCGTTCTTTCTTGGAAGCATCTTCTTCATCAGTACCAGCAACTTTTTGAATGACGAGTCAGTCACACCGGTCTCTGCCTTCCACTTCAGCAATTCCAGTGTGCTACCCAGCTTCTTCTGGCCATCTTCACAAGTTGGGTACAACAATTTGTTGTGGTCCTGTAACATCTGCTCGAACTGCAACCTCTCCTTTTCTGTGTCGCAGCCTCGCCGTGCTTCAGAAATGACCCGGCCAAGATCATCAGCGGGCTCATCTAGTTCCCGTTCTGCACCCTGATCTTCTTCTTCATTGTCTTCCATTGCGGTATCAGCATACTCAGGGAACATAGATCGGTAGTTGTCATCATCGTTCTCTTCTTCTTCATCGTCGTCTTCCATCATAACCCCTCTTTCTCCGTGCTTGGTCCAAACATTATAGCCCGACATAAAACCGGACCGAAGCAGGTGGCTCTGAATGACTCTTGAGGAAGTGTAGTCCTTCTCATTCCGACATTCAACACATGGACAAAACATATAGCCACCACCATGCTTGTTCGCATCGGCCGCATCTCGAAAAGAATGCACGCCTTCTCTGTAAGCGGCGGTGCGTCGATCACCGTACATCCATGGATGGCTCATCTGCGTCATGCAACAGTATATCAAACACAATCACGATCCTAAAAATTAGTACCGCACGGTCTAAACGAGGAAATATAGTTGCTAACCTTTTAGAATAAGTGGAAATAAAGAGGAAGAGGCTTAAGCGTGGCTCGGGCACCTCATATCGTAGTTGTGTTCGGTGAACTGAAGCGGCATCGCTCTAACAAACATTTCAACAAACACCTCTAGTGCATCCAAGCAAAAAGGAGAGCTAGCACACACTCACACACTTTCATCCAAAAAAATGCAAGAGGGGAGAGAGGGGCTGCAGGGGCCATATATATAGGCAGAGTACTTTAGTCCCGGTTTGAGACACAAACCGGGACTAAAGGGGGCGCACATGCGGGCCGCCCAGCGCATAGCCCTTTAGTCCCGATTTGTGTCTCAAACCGGGACTAAAGACTCGTAACGGGCCGGGACCAAAGCCTCCCGGGCGGCTGGCGAATTTGGGGCGACGTGGCCGGGCCTTTAGTCCCGGCCCAGATGGAGGCCGGGACTAAAGGGTCCAGGCCTAAGGCCCGTTTTCTACTAGTGATTATTAGTCATAGATGCAGTTGGATGGTGGTCTATGTATTTTGTTGTAATGCCCAGAGTAAATCTCATAGTGATCTTCTTGACATATCACGTTATCTTTATTCTATCAATTGCCCAACTGTAATTTGTTTACCCAGCATGTTATTTTATCTATGGAGAGACACCACTAGTGAACTGTGGACCCCGGTCCTATTTTAATCATATTGCAATCACCTGTTTACTTTTCCCGCACTGTTTACTTTACTCGCATACTCTACTGTTTTCCACTCGATACACTCATAACCTTTGTTTCAAGCAAACCGGTGAGATTGACAACCTCATCGCAAGTTGGGAACAAAGTATTTATTTGTGTGTGTGCAGGTTCCACAACACCTTCAGTCGTCATCGTCTCCCTTCTCCTGTTCGATAAATCTTGGTTTCTTAATTGAGGGAAAACTTGCTGCTACACTCATCATACCTTCCTCTTGGGGTTCCCAACGGGCTGGTCATTCACCATGCACAAGAACAGTTTGCTCCCGCATCAACTTGGAGTAGCACACCTGCAAGCAGTTCATCTCCATGAAAAGAAATTACGATATGTGTCTTACGTACCACCAAAAATGATCTTCAGTGCAGAAAATGAAATACCCGATTTCCAGGTAGAGCGCAGCCAACATATTAGGCTTTTTAGCAGGCATTACATAGCAGCAGACCGCAGAAATTAGGAGCCAAGCATGACAACACCAGTACCTTTAGGCGTGAGTAGAGGGGCTGGCTGAAACCTGCGACTTAGCTCGAGAATAATCCGATCTCAAGGACTGTTTTGGTGGGCTTGAGGTCAGCCTTGGCAATCTCAAGAACAAGTTGAAGAAGTCGGCTGTGGCTGATGCGTATGGGAGAAGGTCGTGGCGGAGGACGGCAGAGAGCGTTAGAGAGAGATGCACGGAAGGGAATGACTCGGTGGAGAAGCGGGCGCAGTTGAGTAGGCGGTGCAGCGGATCTTGGAGCCGGAGAGGCTGCAGGGAGGCTGCGGCCTGGGAGATCATGGCGCGGGCGAGAGTGAAGGCCTAGTCAATGCCAGGTAGGGAAGGGGAGAAAATTAAGGAGAGATTAGTGGGACAATTAATGGCTAGATTAGATCATGCGCACGGGGGATTTGAAGTTGTGTTGAGTCGCTTAACATTGAAGTGTTTTTGTCCATTCGATCTATAATCTTTGACGGCTCAGATTGATTGTATCAAAATAAGTAGTAGAGATAGAGATAGAGATTATAATTTATATTGATTTAGTATAAAGTTGTACTAAATCAAGATGCGTATTTGGTTAGGAAAGTAGATGTATAATCGAGTCGCTCAAGTTTAAATTCTCAAGATGCGGATTTGGGTTATTATTATTTCAGCCAAAAAACACCATTCGACATTCCTTTCAAAAAAATTGTAAAAATAAAATGTTGAGTAAATTTGTACATAACAACTTACCGCTGGTTAACTATATAAATTTGAGATTATAAATGTCAACATTTTTTCTATATAGTTGGTCAAATTTTAAAACAAAGTTTAACATAAATCTTAATAAAAACTACAGATATTTATATAAATATATATTTAGAGGAACGGGATTTAAAAGCCCTCCCTAAATTGCAGGGTCATTGTATGGCAGTTGCCCCGGTTTTCTCCGCTGACGACTAGCTAGCTTCTTACGTACGCCATCTCCTTTACTCGACTTGATCGATCGGTGCCCTCCCCATTTCGAAAACACGCCTGCCCACCCTTCTCCTCCATCCACCCCCACCCATCCCTCCCAAACCCCTACCACCTCCAAACCCTAGAGCCTAGAGGCGTATAGGCGCCATGGCACCTCCTCGCTCTGCTTCTACCCAAGGTAAGCTCCTCGCCCCCCTTCATCCCCACCGCTAACCCTAGCCCGTACCTTGACTGAATCGATCTGCCTCCTGCTGCGCGCAGACGGCGGCGCGATGCTGAGCCCGATCTTCGCTGCGGCCTTCGAAGGCGACCTCCCCCAGTTCAAGTGTACGGCGCCTGTGCTCTCCACCGTATCAGACACATTTGCGGGTTTCCTGCTCTAGAGTCGAGCGCTCATCTTTTTTGGGGGGGTTGCAGTTCTGGCGACGATGCTGGACAAGGGCAGGGGCCGCCTCAGGGAGACGGTGGAGGCCCTGAGGTGGGAGGATGATGGGGTGATGAAAGGCCTCAGCCCGCTGCACGTCGCCGCCGGCAGAGGCAGTATGGAGGTGTGCCGCTACCTGGTCGAGGACATCGGTGTCGATGTCAATGTCGTCGACGGGGAAGGTCCGTCTCCATCCAAAATCTTGTACTGATATAAACTGTCGTTTGTCATATTTCATGGTTGGTTGGGACCTTCTAAAGTTTTCATGTCCCAGATTTGTCTCCTGCGTTCTGACATACTACTTCATTGGAGCATCCAGAATCCATGGGTCTATTTTGTGTATCTTGAGGATCCATCTCTAATTTTTATGCTCCCAGAAATTTTATTAGTCAAGGTTCTGGAGCTTCTGTGGTTGTATTTTAGCTTCTAGGTGTTGGAGATCAAATATGCTTATATAAAAAGATCTGGTTTCTTTGCTAAACTTTAGTATTCTTCGCATCAGTAAAGATCCACTCTCGTGTGCTTGACAGGTAGAACACCTCTGTTTTTTACGGTACTAAGTAAGAATGTGGATGCCGCCAAGTATCTTCTTGATCATGGTGCCAATCAAGACAAGGCCAATCATGATGGGTTTTCCCCTTTGCACGAAGCCGTTGGATCAGGTCTACCTCTATAAACACACATTTCTATCAGGCATATCCTCACTGCAAGTTTTCTTGTGCTATCTTTTCAATTAGTAAATTGTATTTGTTTTGGTGGTATATGTTTCTTATTAGCTATGATCTATTTCATTTTGCTTACTAATTTTTCGCACTATGCAAATAAATCATTTTCAAACCAATGGTTAATTCCTGCTTTATTGTCATTGACAACCCATCACATGTCACTACTATGTATGAGAGTTGGATGTATTTAGGTGGTTTTGTTACATTTACTAGTATGGTTGCAGCTTCAATATGTGCCACCTTACATATTTTCAATTTTGAGCTGTTGTTGCTTCTGCCATTTAGCTAATTAACTATAGAATGTAGACCTTGGTCTTATGGTATATTTCCCTTTTTGTTCTTATTTGGTAGATGGAATTTGGCCCCAAACCCTTTCGGGTTGGCAGGGAATTTTAATAAAATAGTGTAGCCACATGGTATAGAAAAACAAGGTTCTTGGGATTTAGTAAAAGCAAAACATTATCCTCGTATACAATAAGTTTATGGATTATTTTTCAGAGACTGATTGTCTCGGAAAGTATCTGTCCTATAAAGTAATAAGTTCATGGCTTTTTTGTAGGAGATTGTAAAATGGTAGAACTATTGCTTGCAAAAGGAGCTTATGTTGACCCTGTTGCTTCTTGTGGGACACCACTTCATTTTGCTGCTACTCAAGGGCAGGATGGGACTATGAAAATTTTATTGCACCATAATGCAGATGTAAGTTTTTACATACTATGTCTGATTTACGTGAATTTAGTTCAATTATTTGTGTTATGCACTTCTACCTAGCTTCCTTGCTCTCATGTGCCATTTGATCTATTGTAGTCTGGTGGTTGCTTAGTTAACTAGAGCAACATAGTTAACTTATCTTCATTACATTTTCTGTTCCCTTCCTCCCTGGTTGTGTAGTGGCTGATATACCATTCTTCAAGATAGTTTCTTCTGTCTTGGTAACCAGTTTTGAAGTAATTCATCATCACATCTTATTAAATTCATAGCCATATACAACAAATCTAGTCTATTTCATATAGGTAATGTAATATGGTTGCTGTCTGAATGTAAGCATGTTCCTCTTGCCCTTTTAACTGACATATTAGTATGCTACTGCTCATCATTTCATTTCTAATTCATGAATCATTAGTGTCATTTGGAAATGTTTTAATGTAGTCAAGACTTGTCGAATTTTTGTCATATTTATTATTTTCTATCACTTATTTTTGCTTATTTTAAGTAATATATAAATAGTTTTGCTAGTCAAGACTTGGCTAAAGCTACATGGTTTTGCAATTATATGTTGATAATATGGCGGTGTATCTTTCTAATGACATGGAAGCTGTTCAAGTTTTACAGAATGCTATGCACAGTAATATGTTTCTATATACTGATCATTTTATGTAAATGTTTACGTACATTTATTCTTAGTCAACATTATTTTGACTATATAGGAGCTAATTTCCTTATTTCACCAGGTCAACAAGATGGTAAATGGTAAGACACCTATGATTGCTGCTTTGGATGCTGACTCAAAGCTGTGCATTCTAATCCTGATGAAGGTATTGTATGCCATGTTAGCTTGTCAAGTTCTCGAATTTTTGTATTCATTTGCTAGGATTATTGCAGATTTCCACACTGAGTTGGGTATATTGACTTCCTTTGCTGGTGTTAAGTTTGTGAACATTGACCACAGTAATTTTGCCGTGCTACTTGTGACTAACTTTGTCATAGACACTTATACCATTTTTTTCCAAACTTCTGACACTTTTTTCCATGACAAGTCCACAAGCACGCTGACAACAAATAACAAAAAAAGAAAATCAATGGAGACGCACTGCAAGTATGAAATGTTACCCTCATCTTGAAGACAGATCTGTAACATCACTTTTCTGTGACAGGCTGGTGCGGACCGGGAGTCATATTTAGCTTACTCTGGAGAAAAGCTCCGTGCTGCAAATGTTATTTCAACTGACTTCTTCAATTCTTTAATGGAGGATGCTGCTGCAGGAGTTACTCCTAATGTAAGACATCTATTTGACACTACATGCATGAGCACTGGTTTTTAAGCACTGAATGTGTGTACTTTCTATAGAGGGAAAGAATGTGTGTGTACTTTGACCCTTGAAACCTATGTTTACGCATAGTGCTTTATGCAAATTGTTTCCTGACCATAGATCATACAATCTTGTGTCTTATGAAATTTAATTAATAAAACAAATAAGTAAATGAAAAGGATTATTTGCATACATGTATTGACTTTCTAGGAGTTGGGAGTACTGACGCACAATTAAGGTGTGCCTTTGTAATCACCGTAGTTGTGATCAAGTAGTATTTTTACACTGCTGTGTTAGTGATTTTTTTGGAAAATGAAGATCAATTGTAAGGAAAGTTTGCAATAGTGGAACTAATATTTACGAAGGACTTCCCTCAAAAAACAATTAAGAAGGACTACCAGGAGAATCTGTTTTAAAGGATGTTGGGGGAGGTGAAATGTAGGAGTAAACCCTGATCTGTTAATGGTCAGATAGCATCTTTCCCTTTGGTGGGTGAGACTGGTGGTGATTGGTAAGGTTGTCTTTATCTTTATAATAGATTGTGCGATTGATTTTGAACTGATAAGCATTGTATTATCAGTATGCGATACTCTAAGTGACATTTTAGTACGGTATTGTTTTCGGTACAATGCTCCTCGTGTATGCTAGATCTGGAGTACTCGAAGCATTATGTTTGTTTAGTATATCTTTCACATGCATCTTGTGAAGTCTTTGTTCATCTAATATTCACAGGATGATGATCCTTTGGCTAAACGGAAAACTAGAGCAGAAGGGTATAAGGCAATGGCAAGTTATGCATTCAAGACAAAGGATTATAGTAATGCCGCATTAATCTATAGTGTGGTAAATTGATACACATATATTTCATTTCATGTCTACCATTTCCGTCATTTTTTTGTGCATACGATGTGATGGCTCGAAGCTTTCAGTTTGAAGCAGGCAAAGTTTTATGATTATAGAGTCTGAACTAGTTTCACTACATGGCATGCATAATGTTATTTAATATTTTGGGGAGAAATGTGTTCCTTATACCCAGAGTTTGGTATGTAGCTGCATGGCTGGCTTCTAGCAAAGGTTTTGAGCACTGGGAAAGGTCCCCACGAACTGTATCTACGTCCTATTCTTTAGATGGCCTTTTTTATTTGCAGTAACCTAGTCATATGATCCAGTGATGATTATGCTGTGTCTCCTTTGTTGCATTATTGTTTCTATTTCAATTTTGTGGTGCATTCCGGCTCGTGAAAAGATGCATTCTACATTGCCCTCTAAAGTTGCTACGTTAGAGAGACCACTCATGTTGTAACAAGAGATCCTACTGTATTTATTATATATAGTGTTACCTTGAAAACTTGTCTAACTCTTTATGTTTTACCTTTTAAATGTCTGTAAAGGCCGGTTAACTGTTGAGTTTTTTTCTTGTTGATGCAGCTGATTGCCCTTCATCCTGCTGATGCAACCTGGTTCTCAAACAGGAGCCTTTGCTGGTATCAAATGGGAGATGGAGCTAAGGCTTTGGCAGATGCTAACGAATGCAGACGCATTCGACCTGACTGGCAAAAGGCCTGTTATCGGCAGGGCACAGCTCTGATGTTACTGAAGGTTGATACGTAGACGATACTGTTGTTTTCTCTTGTGTCTTGACCGTGTAACATTTTGTTGATGATTTATATGATCCCTGTATCACCTGTAGGACTACAAAGGCGCTTCCCAACGATTTTGTGATGGGCTCAAGCTGGACCCAGGGAACACTGAGATTGACGCCGCACTACGGTATCCCATCTACAACCTCTACCTCTTTGGTTAATTGCATGTGCAGGCACATATTCCAAGTCTCATATATCTCTGCTTGGAATATGCAGGAAAGCTTTGGAGTCCTTGAGGGCGTCTGGAGGCCGTAAAGCTAAGTGACTGTCTGGTGGTTGCATGCAGTAAAAGAATGTCCTGGAGCTTCTATTTTTTTTTTGAAACGAGGGCAAAAGCTTTGCCCAATTTCAATTAAGATAGAAAGAGTTTACAAGAAAATTTAAAAGGTCTTATTACACAGAAGCCTACTCTCCCGGCATCAAATCACCCAACCGCTTTGCCCCGGCAATAGCCCAAAGCCTAGCTTCGCACTTGATTTTATCTAATATTACAAACGTAGGCGAAAGCTTATGCTTAAAAATTCTAGCATTCCTCTCCTCCCAAATCATCCACACGGTAAGCAAGGTTAGAAAGGTTAGAGAAGCCATTCCCTTCCGGTGAGCTCCCGGTGCCTCCGCCAAAAGAGACCACCAATCTTGGATGTCAAGCCCTGCCCAAAGCCTAGGATGAAGATCTTGAATGTGTAGCCAATCCTTAAGGGGCTCCCAAACTCTAACGGAGAAGCGGCAATGAACAAAAAGGTGGTTGTTGGTTTCCTCGGTTTGCTTGCAAAGTGGGCAAAGCCCACAATTGTCCCACCCACGCTTCCTTAATCTATCCGCCGTCCAAAGTCTATTTTGCAAGGCAAGCCAACCATGATTCTTCGCTTTAGGAGTCGCCCAAGCCTTCCAAACAATTTTGTATAGGCTAGATTCCACCAAGCCAAAAAATTGCAATTTGTAGGCGGAAGCCGTGGAGTATTGACCATTGGACGTGAGCTTCCAAGAAATATCGTCGTCCACACCTTCCTCAAGGTGCACCCTTTGGATGAGAGCCCAAAGTTGAACAAACTCGGTGAGGTGCTCAATAGATATGGTAGCCGAGTCACTAAGCTTGGATATCCACTCATCATTGCGGAGAGCTTGGATAGTCACTAAGTCCTGGAGCTTCTAGTTCCCACAAGTCTAAGTATGTTACACTCTTTGCATAAAGACTTCGAGATCTTATTCGTCTTCGTGTAATCTCAACAAGAATGACCACAGAATACACGAGGGAATACAATGGGAAGAAAAGGTTATAAAACATTAGAAAAAAATATATATGTAGAGCTCGTTAGGAATCTTGAGTGGTTAATGATTTACTTTCTGATGATTAATTGTTTACCCACTAGCTATTGAAGTGGCATTGTGACGTCGGTCCACCGCGAAGCCTCTAATCAAGTTGCTAGGAACTCGACTATTCATGACCACATCCGTGAGATTAGAGAGCGTGATGGAATTCATCCATTGGCACCAATGATCGTCGAACCCACACACAACACAAATGATGGTGAGAAGATAATGCCAGTTGGTCGAGTCAAATACTTTGCGAAAATCGATCATGAATATATTGGTGGGGTTCATTTTTCGGGTGGTGACTTAATATTGGCACTCATTTTATCTTGTAAATAGCTAGCTTCCGCTAGCCTTTTGAAACTGGGTTTGAAGCGTCACTTGTGAGCATCCAATTCAAAAACTGATTTCACCTCCGACGAGATCTCAAAACGTAGACCCACGACGGTTGGAGCGCTTCACCATGATTTAGATCAACAACGTGCTGCTCTCCTATTTTTTTTTACCATCGAACAGTTCAACAATTAAAATGCGCTTCTAAACGTTTATATCTCGTCGGTAATCTCACGTGATACGTGAGGGTTTATGCACCACCTTGTAAGTCCGATTAACACGTCTCTAGGGAGGTCTTTCATTTATCATCATCAGTTTTAACTTTTAACGCCAAGATGTACACGGACCTTTGTAATTCGAACGTGCGGGCAGTAAGATTCCATTATTACAAGCATACAAAAAAATACATGCATTGTATAGTTTTAATATCGGATTTGCTAAGTAATGGGCGCCTGAGAAATTCTTATTTCCCAGTCACCCTAAAAAATATGCATCAATTGTATTTTTCTTATAAAAAAGTGCAATTACACTTTTCTGTCAGAAATGTGTAACTCGTTGCAGTTACACCTTTTTTTAAACTACGGTTGCACTTTTCTGAATTGAATTTGCTAAATAATAGGCGACTGAGAAATTATTATTTCTCAGTCACCCTAAAAAATACGCATCAGTTGCACTTTTCTCGTAGAAGAAAAGTGCAACTCGTTGCGGTTGCACTTTTCTTTGAACTACGGTTGCACTTTTCTAAGTGACTGAGAAATAACTATTTCTCAGGCGACTGACACATAGACAAACCCTTTCTGAATTGACTGAGAAATAAGAATTTCTCAGCAACTGAGACATAGACAAACCCTTTTGCGGCCTAACTTTGCGGCCGGTTGCGATTCAGAATCAAAATATATCACGGCAACGTTCAACGCTGCAGTTTTAACGCTCAAATCTTCCCAGCACAAAACCTAGCGAGAGAGAGATCCACAATTAATGGCGACGACGGTGGAGGTGCGTCGCCGGCGAAAGAATAGGAGAGAGGCCGGGGCAACGACAACCATGCTAGACCTCCCAGACGACCTCTTCGAGCACATCCTACTCCGCCTCGGCCCTTCCCCGTGCCTCGTCCGCGCCGCCGCCGCCTGCAAGCAATGGTGCCGCGTGGTTGCCGATGCTGGCTTCCTTGCCCGCGTCCGCTCCGCCCACCCGCACGCGATGCGCGTCGGCGAGTACCACAACCACTTCGTCATCTATGATGACGAACGTCCCGTCTTCATCCCCGTCCCCACCTCGCCGGCAGCGCCGGCCGCCGTTGACCTCCACCGCTTCGTTCTCGACTTCCTTCCGAACATAGGCGAGGACCACTTTTGGGAGGTGGCGGACAGCCGCGGAAGCCTCCTCCTCCTCAGCACGTGGATGGAACATTATTGCTACGAGCTCCTCGTCTGCGAGCCGCTCACGCGGCGGCTCCAGTGGATCCTTTTGCCGCCCAATTTCGTAGACGGCCTCGGCATGTTCCTGGTAGACGGCGACGACACAGGCAGCCAAGTAGGCATGTCGAACTTCAGGATCATCGTGGCGGCCGATAAAGCCCTAGCCTATGTCTTCTCCCCTGGCAGCGACGGCGGTTGGAGGCTAGTGCGCAGCCAGGCCACGAGTGACGCTAACCTTCCTTGGTCGTTGGACAAGGATAACTTTGTTGGGCGTGCCAATGGCTCTATTTACTGGGGAATCGAAGAAGGGGATGGCACCAAGGTGCTCGTTCTTAACGAGGCCACTGCAGAGTACTCCATAGTCAAGTTCCCGGAGGAAATCTGGGGAGCATATGTTGGGAGGAAACGTGCTTCTTGGATCATCGCTGGTTGGGATGGAGTTATGCGCATCATCCATCTCGCAGGCAACAATCTAGCTCAAGGTCTTTGCACAACAACATTCATGTAACGATGATGACAACAAGTGGATTTTGGAGAAGGAGTTGGTCGGGTTGGCGGAGGCCACGGTTGGGCTGCCAGGGCGCAAGGAGAGATTCTTCGAACGGAGAGCCAAGATAGTCGGAGCAAATGCAGAGTACGTCATGCTGAAACCCATGCTAGCACTAGGGGAGGAACCATGGTTATTCTCGGTCGAGCTTGACACGATGCGGGTGGAACGCGAGCACGAGAGGAATAAGTACGAAGGGGCAGGGTTCCCGTGCGAGCTGCCGTGGCCACCGGTGTTGCCTAATCATGTCAGGAGGGCCAGGCAATGATGATGCCAATAATCAGGTAATTAGCAACACTTATTATGGATCCAAGGGAATAGTATGATGTACTCGTATCAAATGTTGGAGTATTATAAGATTGGACATTTGTTATAGACATATATGAGTTATGAAGCTTACCAAAACTACATTTTTTGCATTTAGAATATGATGTGCCCAAGTGATAGGAAAACACTGTTAGAACAAAAATATCAGGTTACCAGTTATACCTGTAATTGGACACGTCTGTGGGTGTCCACGGCCTGACCATTCCTGTCCGTCTGATGTAAACGGGATGTCCAGTTAAAGCCGCTAAAGTAGTGCAACCGTTAAGCTGGCCTAGGAAGGTGCTGGCCCCAGCTGGGACGTTTCCTGAGTGGAGTGCCGTATGGCCTTTGGCGACATGCCGTTCTGTGGAGATCGATCTCTCCCTCTCTTTGATTCTTTGCATCAATCTCTTCACCAGATCTGCTTCCCCTACTAATTCTCCTTCAGTTTTCCCTCAATCAGTTCCTACTCCTAGCGATTCCCCCATTTTTCCTCTCAGTCTGGTTCAAAAAAATCCTCAAATTACTAATTTCTCGATCCAAATATCCCCAATCCCAGCACACGAGACTAGACAAGGACAGCGCATAGATTATCTAGTACCTGCGTGAATCGAGGCGCTCCTGTTCTACTTACTCGAGACGAAAGACTAGGGAGAGGCGGAGTGATCCAATTAGCAAATCCGGCTACCGGCCCCCGGCTGCTCCCATCTCGTGAGACCTCTGCTGTTTGAGGGAGTGGAGGGGGCAGTGGAGGCTGAGTGAACGGAAGAGGTGGGCCGGCCATGGCGCCCATCGCCAACGCCATTCAGCTTCGACGCGGCGTGGCGGCGGTAGCGGAGAGGCCGCTGGTGTCCATCGCTTTTTTTCCCTACGCCGTGGGTGTCCAATTAGCAAAAAATAATGGGATGGGCTAGCGGCGCCGTGGACGGCCCATGTCCAATTACAGGCATATTACCAGTGGGGCGTGGCCATCGGTCTTGCTGAATAGTCCTAGTAAGCGTAAGAGGTGATGACGATGATACCAAAATACAACACACCCTCCGTGTACTAGTAAGAACTCTTTTTTACTGTGGTTAGATCCATACCGAACCTAGACATTGATACGCGTCTAGATATATTAAAAAAGCTAAGCGATCTTATATAATAATAAACGGAGGGAGTATATTGTTTTCAGTCAAACTCAACAACGCGGAATTTTTACCGGAAACGTTACCTACCGGAGTGTTTTTTGCCGTTGATGTGCGCTTTGAGATTCGTACTGATTTCAGATTCAAGCATTCACTTATTTTACAGTTACCACCCCGAGCTTTATCAAAATTAACCCACGGTCCACCTATCCTCTTTCCCATCATTTAATGCATGCATTTAAATTCTTAGCCCAACAGAAAAACTATTATATCTTTTGAACCGGATGTCCAATTTGGAATCGGTTTTCACCATCTTCTTCGACTCAGCGAGCTCTTTGAAACAAGATCAACTTTCAATATGTTTTGAAAAACTAAAATTTCAGTTTTTTGAAACTTGAATGAAACAGTTATGAAAATCTCAGAAACATTCATTTATAAATGTAGGTTTCAGACCGGTTTCATGATTCTAAAAAACTTTTATATGAGTTACAACTGATTTTCATTATGATTTCATAAGGGTCATGTAGGTTTCAATCCGGTTTCATGATTTCATAAAACTTTCCTATAGGTTACAACCAAGTTTCATTGTGATTTTGGTTTCACTCGAATGAATTTTGCAAAGTTAATTTAGAATATACTAAATTTCTTTACAAAAAAAGTGAAGCCAAAAAAATGTAGCCAAATATTTGACAAGATGTGGTCAGCTTGAACCCCATATGAAACCACGTACTTTTTTTTTTATAAATAACATAATTGTAAGGGCTTATAAGGAAATGTAGATGAGTTATCCTATATGCATAGACAGGGACACGTGGTGGCTCCTAACTAGCTGACACGACACCGGTAGGTAACTAGCTGACACGACACCGGTAGGTAATCCAGCGGTAGGTAACGACACCGATGGAGGTGGAACACAAGCACGAGAGGAATAAGTACATAGAGGAGTTGTAGCTGTGCGAGTGGTCATCCATGTTGTCTTGATCATCTTAGGTGAGCGAGTTGATGATGTTACAATTCATCTACTAGTATGAAAATTTGAAGATATTATAAGATAGTTCATGTGTTGTTTATTGTTTTGGTGAATTTTTCTAGTTCCTCCGATCTATATATTACTTTTAGCAAATATGCTAGCATTAAAATATGTTTAGATACATCTATCTTAGCGAAGAGTAATATGGGTCCAAGGGGATAAGATATTTGATCCAACCTTTTGATAGATCACAAGAAAAAAGTCTGCATCGCTGATATGCAGAGTAGTACTGAACTACTGATACGATCACAAGAAAAGTGTTTGGTATTTTTAGATGGAAGCATATCATGATGCGATCCCCAAACTCGCGAAGGCGGAGATATATTCCACGACATGGAAGTACCTACCACAAATTTGGAACGCCCGGGACAAGGGCACAGAACTAGTCCAACTTGAACTCCAAACCGCGACGGAGGCAAGCAGCAAACCGCGGGCGCGCCAGGCTTAACACCACGCCCACCCGCCCACCGACCACTTTGGTTTAACCGAGTCGGAAAATATCGCGGCACACAGTTATCTCACGTTCCGCAATCGATCGCGACGGAGGCGACCAGACCTCGCCGGCGAAAGGATATGTCCAAGAAGGAGACGACGGCAGGTGCCACGCCGACGACTGTGCATGACCTGCCGGAGCACATCTTCGAGCGGATCCTCCTCTGCGTTGGCCCCTCCCCGTGCCTCGTCCGCGCCGCGGCCGCGTGCCGGGGTTGGTGCCGCGTCGTCGCGGACGCCGGCTTCCTCGCGCGGGTACGCTCGGCCTACCCGCACGGGACGCGCGTTGGTGCTTACCACCGCGACGTCTTCCGCGGGCGGCCCGAACCCACCGTGTTCGTCCCGTCCTCGCCGGCGGCCGACGTCTTTGTCCGCAGCCGCTTCACCCTCGATTTCCTCCCGGGTGGCGTGGGCTCATGGAAGCTCCTCGACAGCCGCGGTAGCCTCCTCCTCCTCGCCCAGTTGAAAATTCAAGGGAGGTCATTGTACTTTAGCCTCCTCGTCTGCGAGCCGCTCACTCGGCGCTACCAGGTGTTCCTTGGGCCTCATTGCCCAGAGCCAGACTTAGGTTTCCTGGACGCGTTCCTGGTTGCCGGCGGTGATGCCAGCCGCCGGATCGGCATGTCCAACTTCAGGATCCTCGCGGTGGTGCGCGAATACCTAGCCCGCGTGTTCTCTTCGGGAGACGACGGCGGCTTGCATCTAGTTTGCTTTGGCGTCGCCGGTTCGGGACTATCGTTCATGTACAACGCGACCTTCCTGGGGCGCGCTAACGGCTCTATATACTGGGGAATCAAAGGACGTGCAGCCGTGCTTGCTCTCGATGAGGCCACCGTGGAGTTCTACGACATGGAGCTTCCAGACGACAACTGGGAAGCCTACGATGAAGAGGTATGTGCCTGTCGGGTCATCGGTGGCGAGGACGGCGCGCTGCGCGTCATCCGACTGATGTGCAATGAGAGTGACCTCAAGGTGTTTGTACGGTGGCGGCATCCCGCTAGCGGCGACGATGAGTGGGTGCTAGAAAGGCACCTGGGATTGGCCGAGGCCACCGCTGGGTTGCCGGGGCGCGAGGAGAGCTTCTTCCAGCAGGGAACCATGATTGCCACGGCTAATACCAAGTATGTCGTTCTGACACCCATCCTACCAAGACCAGACGAGACGTGGTTCTTCTCGGTCGAGCTTGACACAGTGCGCGTGGAGAGGACTAAGTACAACGGGGAAGTGTACCCATACGAGATTCCGTGGCCGCCGGTATTGCGTGATATGTCGCCGGAGGAGACGATGATATCGTTTGCCATGTAGTATGATTTACAAATTTTGATTTTGCAAGATCAATATTGATTTTTGTAATGGGCACGTACAAGGGGTGAAACTTCCACAATGATTTTTCTTTTAAAACTTTATTTATTGGGAAAATGTGTCCCCGGTAGCAACTTGGAGTGACTGAAAAAAAAAAAGTTGCTAGGGTCATTTTCCTGTGACCCCTTGCAATTTTAATTTCTTCTTTTCCCCTGCCCCGACTGCAGCGGGATGCCGACTCGCGGCGTCTCCGGCACGCCGACACATGAAGGCTACGTGTACTACGAGTGCAGAAATCATGGGGTACATTTCTTTTTCTTTCTCCTGTAGTTAGTAATACTTATGATATGCCTATCTCGCACTGGATTTAGAATATCTTTACCTCGTTCCATAGGTCATGTTCTTCATCTTCTTCCTCTTTGAAGATTATATCTCTACCTTGTAACTTCAAAGCCTTTGCCTTCTCCTTCCCATGCCCTTTAGGAATCTTCACTTCATCGTCTGAACTATCCACATTGTCTTCAAAGAAGTAATCATCACCATCACAGATCTCAAACTCTAAATCAACAATGTCTTTTGGGTCATAATCTGAATCTTGCTCATCATCACTAGCCTTATCAGCATCCACCTCATCCATTTCTGTCACAGATATTCTAGCAAAATTCTTCCTCTTCCTTGATCTCTCATTGACTGAATCTTCAGTCTCATGCTTGTTATGCCTTGTAACTAACACTTCTTCAGAGACATGGGCAGCTTCCTCAACATACTATGAATCTTGCCTTGAAAGCATGTTAACTTCTCTGGTTCTTAAAGCTTCCCTATCTCCGGCTTTCAAACTATCATCGTGGTCAAGATACAGTTTCAACAAATGATATCCACTTGCAACAAACTCAACCATTGCCTGTGTGTCTGCCTCACTACTAATTCCTCTCAGTCCATTTCCGCCAATACTCAGATGAGGCACACAATAATGCTCATTGATTCTTCCTAACATCTCATAGCCCATGTCCTCAACTAAGTTTTCAATCATGAGAGATGACCATGGTACACTGTCAACATTATCAAACCAAACCAAATACTATGTCCACTAACATAGCTTCTTCTACCTTCAGTTACCACAAAATAGCCACCATGTATAATTTCAATAGAGAAATAGCTACTACGGTGCCCTGTGAGAAGAATACATGCATAAATTCGCCACTTTTCTTTCATATGATCTACAAGATTCAGTTATAAAAAGCATTTGTCAGTAAACCCTCCCGAAAATGCACCAAAATCCTCTGTTCGTTCATCAAAACTACCAGATCATGGAGTTACCGAAGAATAAAAACACCTGAGGCGGCAAAACCCTAATCACATGAAAACTTGAGGGCCGCCATAATCATCTCGGTAGGAGCCTTACCATACAGGGGAGTGGGATCATCTTCATAACGGCGATGGTGCGACATCGCCTCCTCCTATGGTAGACATCAACCACCGCAATGCCCTCTCTCTCCCTGTTCTTTCCCCCTACCCCCCTTTGCCGCGCCGCGAATGACGTGATCAAGCGAGATAGCGCTGATAGTGCAGTTCAGTTTGGAGCAGGGGTATTGTAGTGCGCCTATTTCCTACTTCCAGGGGGGTTTCACAAATAACCGGAGGTGTGCTCGAGGTAAGACACATATCATCTGGTAGGTGGATCATGCACGGGTGCCAAGTCTGCGCGTACGATCGAGTTACGAGCCACGGTGAAGAACATGAAAGTTCGGTGGCCCTTTCATTCCGATGAAAGTTCCCGTGAAAGAGATCTCGTGCTTTTTAAGTGCATACATTTCTGAATTTTTTTACGCACCTCTTAAACTAAACAAGAGTACAAACTTAAGATTTCACATTTTTTTCTGAAACATCACATTCTGCATATATGTAATTAAATTTTATTCAATTTTCTCGGTCTTAATCGAGTCATTCGATTCTGAAAAAAATGCAACTTCTGTTGGGCGAAAAGTATTTGCAATTTCTCACTTGGACCGAATATTCACGGGATGGTTTCTCGGGCCAGGATCGGAATCCGTCCGCTCGAATATCCCACCCCCACGCAGTCCCCTTTTGCCTCCCGCTGCTATCCAATCCACGCCCACCCTCTGTTTCCTTCGCCACTCTGCTCCCCTCTCTACCTCACCCTCCTCCCGGCCGGCCGACTCTCGCACGTCTCACGGGAAAAGGCGGCTGCTCCCTCTGGTGTAGGCCTCGGGCCAGCGGCGGCAGGGCCAAGAAACGCGGCCGCGGCAGCCGATTCCCTGTAGCAGTTTTGGTGAGAAGTCGATTCCTTCCCGGTCTTCCTCTCCCTCCCTTGCGGTTTTATGTTTGAGTTTGAGGGGATGCTAGGTCTGTACGTTGTCACAGAAGGTTCAGCAAGCCTTGCAGGTGTTAGGATAGGGGTATTATAATGGATAATGTCTTGTAGGCTTGCGTTTGTTTTGTGGGGGGGAAAATAGAATCAGCTGGCTCCATAGATGTGAGATCTTACATGCCAGGAAACCGTAGTATATGGAACCAAGATCCATTCAACTTGCTATGCTGCATATGTACTCATAACGGGGTTTATGACGTAGCCATATTGTAATGGCTGGTATGATCTATCCATATCTTATCTGAATCTGTCTTAGTCTTCAGCGTGGGTGTCATGTACGTAGAAAGAAACCTCTGTGCATATGGTGCGTGGGAGCAAATGTTCACTTTATGTATATGTCGTGCAACAGCACGGATAAATTTTTATCCAAACCGGAAAAAAAATGGCAAAACCGTTGCTAATTCAGTTTGTTTCCTTGTCTGAAACCCACAGCCACAGTTATTTGGAATGAAACAGTATTTGAACACCCCCTAGATAATACTCCCTCCGATCGGAAATAAGTGTCGGAGATTTTGCACTAACATAGTATAAAGTTTGTACTAAGCAACCGACACTTATTTCCGATCGGAGATAGTATTTCTCATCAACAGAAGTGCATAGGGCTGCTGGCTTTCATGGAATATGGAAGAAATTAACAAAAAATGGCTAATTATATGCCTGCCCTCACTGCGCTTTACTCGTTCAAGTACAACACAAGATACCAGCTAGCTGTGGCCTATGGTAGAATTGGAATATCAGCAATCTGATAATCAGCTGTGTTGCCTTTTCCATATTACCTTATCCTTTGTGCTCTTATGTTATTGTCAGTTACTTACGCCAAACTGTGTATGCTATCTTTTGCAGGGTATCCCACATTTTATTATAGTGGAAGAGAGAGGATTATGAGAATGGCATATTTGGTCACTAACTGTGGTTTCATCCCATCTCCTGCTGTTAAGACACCCTCCAGCTCGCCAAGCCATGGCCCCAACAATTTCATCCGATTCCAAAATTCAAAATCCTCAGCTTCAAGTCTGAGCCTGAGAACATGTTCCAAGAGATCAAACAAGTTGTTTGTTACTTGTGCTAGTACTACCGTACAAGGACAGACAAATGTCACACAAACACCTCTTACCGGTAGTCAGCAAGAGTCCGGGCATTCGTCCTCAAGACCCAAAAAGGTAATGGTTATTGGTGGAGATGGATATTGTGGCTGGGCAACTGCTCTTCATCTCTCCAACAAAGGTTACGAGGTTGCTATTGTCGATAATCTGGTTAGACGCCTTTTTGACCATCAGCTTGGCCTTGATTCACTTACTCCCATAGCTTCCATCCAAAACCGCATTCGCAGATGGAAATCCCTTACTGGCAAGACAATTCAGCTCTTCATTGGTGATATATGTGACTTTGAATTCCTTTCAGAAGCTTTCAAGTCTTTTGAGCCAGATTCCGCTGTCCACTTTGGCGAACAAAGATCTGCACCGTATTCTATGATTGATCGTTCAAGGGCTGTATACACACAGCACAACAATGTTATTGGAACGCTTAACGTCTTGTTTGCCATAAAGGAATTCAATGAAGAGTGCCATTTGGTTAAACTAGGAACTATGGGCGAATATGGAACTCCAAACATTGACATTGAAGAGGGATTCCTCACTATTACTCACAATGGAAGAACTGACACCTTACCTTACCCAAAGCAAGCAAGCTCCTTCTATCATCTAAGTAAAGTGCATGACTCTCACAACATAGCATTTACTTGCAAGGCTTGGGGTATAAGGGCCACAGATCTTAACCAAGGTGTCGTCTATGGAGTCAGAACAGATGAAACTGCTATGCACGAAGAGCTATCGAATCGGTTGGACTATGATGGAGTCTTTGGCACAGCACTAAATAGGTTCTGTGTTCAGGCTGCTGTAGGTCACCCGCTTACAGTTTACGGAAAAGGTGGTCAGGTATGTACTTGCTGTCTGACTCGATAGTGCAATAATGAGACTTTCCCATTTGATGTTTGCTTTGCTCTCTATGTGCTTTCTGTATTAAAGCTTCCCCTTTCACAGTTACTGCATGTGGTCGAGTGCTATACTTCGTATAAGTAGAAGATTTTTTTTGCAAGTTAACGTGCCAGATGAAGTAGCTTTTGTTACCTTGGATCCTCAGGATGTAGCATAACCCCCACTTAACTTTTATGAACTCGTAACTTAGGAAGTAGATCATGTTAGCTTTGTAGATAACCTCTGTGAGGATTGGAATTGAACATCATGCACATACTTTTAAAGCTTTTTGATGACCCAATTGCTCCAACATGTAGTTGTTGCAACTTGCAGTCTGTTGTATAAATATCTATCAATGTGTTAGCCGGAGACTGTTTATAGCCAGTGGCTAAACTTTGGAGTTTTCTTCTTACTGAAAGTTTGTCAATCACACTGTTGAAAAACTAATGTGCTAGATCTACTTCCACTTGCAAACACAGTAGCTGGCGTACCACCTGCAAAAGGAATCATTTCATGGATTATAAACAACCGTGTAGTAGGTGCAAGTTTGAACCACTTGTCAACCCACTGTTGAAATTAATGTGCTAGATCTACTTCCACTTGTAAATCGAGTACCACGTGAAAAACAAACCATTTCATTGGTTATAAACAACTGTGTAGTACGTGCAAGTTTTGGTTCGATTGTATACTTCTAGTACATGATCACATAATAATTTTAGGTGATCATAATCATCATCTGATATAAAGTTTACTGATCAAAGTTCTCGTACCATGCTCTCCTGCAGACTCGTGGATACCTGGACATCAGGGACACCGTGCAGTGCGTCGAGCTAGCAATCGCGAACCCAGCCAAACAAGGAGAGTTCAGAGTCTTTAACCAGTTCACTGAGCAGTTCTCTGTCAACGAGCTAGCCAGGCTGGTGACGGCCGCTGGAGCGAAGATCGGTCTAGAGGTGCAGACCAAGTCGGTGCCCAACCCGCGGGTCGAAGCGGAGGAGCACTACTACAACGCCAAGCACTCGAAGCTCTCCGAGCTTGGGCTAGTGCCTCACCTGCTGTCTGACTCCCTCCTCGACTCACTGCTAAATTTCGCCGTCCAGTACAAGGACAGGGTTGACACGGCGCAGATCATGCCGAGCGTGTCGTGGAAGAAGATGGGCGCGAAGCCGAAGACGGTCTCTGTTTAGAGGGAAGGGAGCTTTCCTTTGTTATATAGTGCGCGTATGTATGATGTCAACCATGACATTGACATTGTATCTTGTTGTGTAATGTGACTTAGTGATAATAATGCGCTTTAGTTCTGTTTATGCCGTAGCGAGGTGTGAAATTTTCTGGTCACGTTGTTAGATTTCATTTTTGTCGCCAGCGGTGGTAATGGAACTGCAATTGGATTATGGTATTGCTGCTATTTGTCCTCCTAGGCTTTTGATCTGCTAATGAAAGATTGAGGATGCGAGACTCTTTCAATCATGGCACTTCTGAGTGGTTCCAGATCTCCCATGTTTATTATCTGATTATCTCTACGCTGAATGTGCTCGCCAGATATTGAATTTGGAGGTGGAATCCTTGCCAATATTCTTCCAAGCGCAGCTATTCAGAATGGAAATTGACCGGTTCTTCTGTTAAATGCAAGAAACATCTGAAAATTGGAGGTGGTGTTCTGGCTGTATTCAGACTTTCACAGCCTCCAGCCCTCCATGCTTTACTCGTTGGATCCCAAATTTCCAATGTCTTATTGACGTTAGTTTGATCAAGCGACATGTTTTTCTTAGCAACCGACGTTATTTTATTTATCGGAGCAACTAATTATCAGTCGACTGCTCGCTCGAGTGACGTCTCTGATTCTTGGTTGTAATCCGTGTTGCAACTCATAGCTAAATCAATCTCTAGCAATCTTTTTTTTATGGAAGGCTCAAACAGAGCCTGGCTTTAAATTAATAAAGCCACCACCGGCATAAGTGCATATAAATATTCCACCACAAAGACAACACAAGGATCCAAGATCCAGACATGAAGCATGGACTGATCACACTGATCTAATAACCTACACTACGTGAGTCGGACGCCCCTACTAGACTCACACCACTAGGCTAAGATACAAGCAAGATGATGAGCTCTACTCCTATGGGTCTCGGATGGTGATGTGGAGCGTACGAACCTTGCTAATCGTCAGCTCCACCGCGTCTCGGTCTCTCCTCTTAGCCAGTGGCTTTCACACCTGTAGCTACATCGATAATTTGTAAAGGATGTCAGCCGGCTGGGACGGAAAGCTCCCCTCAATGGAGAACTTATTCCGAACATTCCATAAAGTCCAACATAGAGCCGCGCAGCAAATCGAAAGGACTCTCCTTGTCCCACCCAAGCAACTTTGTAGATATATCTATAGAGGCCGAAGAAGCACGATGGGTTCCAAGTGCACACCAGCAGTTCCCTAACTGCACTCCACATGAATCTTGCGAGATAGCACTCAACGAAGATGTGGTTCGTGTCCTCATGGTCACCGCACAGAGCGCACCTACCCGTGGAAGGTCCGTGTATCTGTCGGATATTGCCATTTGTTGAGAGCCTTTTCCGGACAAGTTACCACATAAACACTCGGATCTTTAGCGGGATGATACGTCTTCAACGTATCCATAATTTTTGATACTCCATGCTTGTTTTTACACCATTTGTTTAGTGTTTCGTTACACTTCATGGCATTTTTATGCATTTTCCGGAACTAACCTATTAACGAGATGCCATAGTGCCAGTTCCTGTTTTCTGCTGTTTTTGTGTTTCAGAAAAGTTACACAGGAAATATTCTCGGAATTGGACGAAACCAAAGCCAGACGTCCAGATATTTCACGGAGCTTCCAGAAGACCGAAGAGGAGACGGAGCCGGACCAGAGGGCGGCCACACCACCAGGGGGCGCGGCCTACCCCTGGCCCGCGCCGGCCTGTGGTGTGGGTCCCCTGGTCCACTTCTGACGCCGCCTCTTCGCCTATAAAGACCCCCCGACGGGAAAAACCTAAATGCCCGATCACTTTTCCAGAACACATCGCGATCCGCCGCCACCATCGACCCGAAGATCGGGAGGGTCCAGAAGCTCTTCCCGGCACCCTGCCGAAGAGGAGAATCACCACCGGAGGTCTTCTTCATCGCCATGTTTGCCTCCGGCGCGATGAGTGAGTAGTCTACCTTGGACTATGGGTCCATAGCAGTAGCTAGATGGTTATCTTCTCCACTATGTGCTTCATGTTTAGATCTCGTGAGCTGTCTTACATGATCGAGATCACCGTTATGTAATTCTACATGTTGTGTTTGTTGGGATCCGATGAATATTGGTGTTATGATTGAGTTGATATGCTAAATATTATCTTATGTTATCTCTATGTTGTTTATGATCTTGCATGCTCTCCGTTGTTAGCAGCTATCTTGGCCGAGTAGTTGCTTGTGACTCCAAGATGGGGTATTTATGCTCGATAGTGGGTTCATGCCTCTATTTAATCTGGGGGAGTGACAGGAACCTCTAAGGTTGTAGATGTGCTGTTGCTACTAGGGGGAAAACAACATTCATATGCTCAAGGGCATATGCTTTGTTTACATTACACACATTGCTTAATGCAGTTATCTGTTGTTCGCAACTTAATACTTGTGGAGTTCTCGGATTGATTCGCCACAAGTGGATTATTAGTCATAGATGCAGTTGGATGGCGGTCTATGTATCTTGTCGTAATGCCCAGAGTAAATCTCATAGTGATCCTCTCGACATGCATGTTGTCTTTATTCTATCAATTGCCCAACTATAATTTGTTTACCCAGTGACGAGGGTTAAACTCGACAAATGTCCTAGATGAAGGACTTAGGATCGGGGAGACAGGGCGTCGGATGAACTCGAAGATAAACTCAGTCAAACAAGGTGGCTATGAAAGTAAACGTGGGTGTAGAACCTGGCTTGCTTTCAATCTAGCCTACACCGTCCCCTCCTAGCCCCTATATATAGGTGACCAGGTCTCGAGGATCGGGTAGGGTCCGACACAGATTACAATATCGACATATGGTAAGAACTCGTATTTCGAGTAGTATTACAATTGGGCCTAGCTTAACGGGCCTCAGGGGTACTCAACTGATGGGCTCTATTATCTATACCCTTGTCTCCCAGCATGTGTTATTTTATCTTATGGAGAGACACCGCTAGTGAACTGTGGACCCCGGTCCTATTTCCTTTATATTGCTATCACCTGTTTACTTTACTCGCACTGTTTACTTTACTCGCACTGTTTACTTTACTCGCATACTATCATCACTTTCCACTCGATACGCTCATACCCTTTGTTTCAAGCAAACCGGTGAGATTGACAACCTAATCGTAAGTTGGGAACAAAGTATTTGGTTGTTTTGTGTGCAGGTTCCACGTTGCTACTGGTTGAAGACGCGCTAACAAGTTGTCATTAACGGCGCCTTTGTTAGAGCATCACGCAGCTAGCGGGCATCACCTTCAGTCGTATTCATCCTCCTACTAGATTGATAACCTTGGTTTCATAACTGAGGGAAAACTTGCTGCTATATTCATCAAAACCTTCTCTTTGGGTTTCCCAACTGGCCGGTCATTTATTACATATTTCCACGTCAACTTGGCTCCAGAAGTTTTCTGTCGCCGTTGCCGTGTATTAAAGAAGAAGCTTTCACACCATCATCACCGCGCCATCAACAAGTTTTTTGGCGCCGTTGCCGGGGAGGAAAAGAAGACTTCTGCAAGGGGAGTTTCGCACGCACATCCTTTACTTTGTTTTAAGTTTTGCTTTTACTTTATTTTTACTTGCATCGTTTTATCAAAAACACAAAAAATTAGTTTCCTTTATAGTTGTTATTTCTTTACTCTAGTTCGTTATGTTGTTCCCTAAGTACATTTTGGAGGACCTCTCAGTGGGTAGTGGTTCAATTATTGGAAAAAGTAACATCGAGGAGTTCTTTAATCATATTAGTATGCATAAAGATGTTGAGAAAAAGTCGTTGGCTGAGCTTGCTCCTAGTTATGAAGTTGCTTCTGCTTATTTAATTCACATGTTAGAAGCTAGGTTTGCTAGCCTTAATCCTTTTATGCAATACATATTTCTTAAGCTTCATGATATTGAAGACCCCGAAAAGAAAGCTTTTATCTTGGAAACTTTGCGCATAGAATTTATAGATGTTGCTATTGAGGCTAGGGAAGTTTTTAAGAAATTTAATAAGCTTGGCTCGCCTGTTGAAGTTGTTGGTACACCCAATGAAGATTTTAGAGTGCCAATACCTTGTAAACTTGTAGGAATTCATGATGCTTTGGAAAAGAATTTTAGTTGGATTTGTCCTGAAAACTTTTTTGATGAAAGTAGTGTACCAAAGAGTGATCATAAAGGGTCTTCAAAAACTCATTTGGACACAATTCAATTCATTGTTGAAAAGACTTCTGCAGTTGATCTTGATGCTTCATCTCTTGATATTACTTGATTCGCATTTTCTACGCCTAGCTCAAAGGCGTTAAAGAAAAGCACTCTTGGGAGATAACCCAATGTTTTTACTTTCAGTACTTTTTCTTTTATTTGAGTCTTGGAAGTTATTACTACTGTAATTACCTCTCCTTATCCTTTTTTATTTCGTTTTTGTGCCAAGATAAGCCTCTAATTTGAGTGAGGTAAGATTTGGGGATGTTGATGTCCAGAAACAGATTTCGGTGCTGCACCGTAAAAATTCGTGAAAATTCTCTGTATATCTTTTGGACCTGCGATTTCTTGTGAATATGCCCCATGTTATATCCAAACTTTTATTAGTTTAACACTTTTTGATTTGAGCAACAGAAAACCCTCTAAAAATTCGATCTTTGTCAGCTGTTCTATTTTGACAGATTTCTGCCAATATTTGTGTTTGCTGCTTTATCGCTTTCTTTTTTAGTTCTTTTGATCACGGAACTTTTGGGGAAGTTGCTACAGTAGTATATGCTCTATATGTGGTGGTTTTGAGTTGAAACCTGAAGCAAAAAGGGTTGATTCAATGTTATGCTTACACTAATGTTGCTAATAGATTTGTGTTTAGTTTTGTATGAAGGGAATTTTCAAGTGTAGGGATTGGAGAATGATGAGATGAGTTGAAGAATGGACAAAAGCTCAAGCTTGGGTATGCCCATGTCACCCCAAGAAATATCCAAGAAGTACAAGCGTCAAATCTTGGGGATGCCCCCGAGGCACCCCTTCTTCATCGGCAAAAATCAGGTCACCTTTCAACGCACTATATTTTTATTGCTTCATGCATTATGCGTTTTTCTTGGAGCGTCAGTTGTTTTTAGTTTTCAGTTTAGTTTTGTTTTGTTTGCTGCAATAAATGGTTGGACCCCAACAAATTCCTTTTGGAGAAGTTGCCTTGCTTTTCATTTGCCAAGAACACTCCGTTTTTCACTCTATTCGTTTCCACGAGTGTTCTCTTTTTCTAGAACTGCGTTTAGCTTTCGATTTTCGCCTTGATTTGTGTTCAGATCTTGTTATATCTTTTCATCAAGGTGTATTTTGACCTCTGGTCCATATTGGTTTTCATCAAAAGAGTTGGTTATAAAATGTTTGAGTGGTGTTGGAAAAGAGAAAAAGCTTTATGCAAAAAAGTGGTACAAGAAGGAGCTTGTGTAGACTGCGGCCTAGGCTTTTGCATGTCGTGCTTGATGTCTTTTTGATAGTATGCTTAGTGGTTTTGCTGTAGCATGACTTGTCTCCAATGACTGAGATTGCTTAATGAGCCTTTGAAAAAAATCATGCGTTGTTTTAATTATTTGGAAGCATTATTTTAGTTTTCTCCTTTGATGCTTTATTTGGGTTGACTTGGCGCATGCTCACACATGTTAGACTCATACAAAGTCGCCATTGCCTCGATGATTATTTAGTTTTTGACTTTTGATGCCATCTTATGCTTTTTCTAATGTCGCTTTGTCGCTCTGCATGATTATGACCATTATTGCTCTCTTAGTTGGTCGCTCCCAGTCTCTTGCTAGCCCTCATTTTGTACTGAGTATGAGCTCTACTCGTGCATCCAACTCCTAAAAACCAAGTTGTTCCAAAGTATCCACCATACATACCTATTAGCAATTTGCTATTCCAAAGTACATTTGACTTGCTTTTATCTATCCTTCAAATTAAACTCTTTTTGATGTTATGCGAAAATTGGTCAGTAAAGCTCTCACGAACCAGATGGCACACTTTACTTTTCTCGTTTTAAAATTTTAACATTGTGGCTCTCTTATGTTGAGTTATTATGCTTACAAGTTGTAAGTTGGGAATTACCCCAGCCATGCCGTCATGGGGCAAGCTTTCAATATTGCACTATCTTTCATTTAAGTTGATATCGTGATCTTTTGTTTATGGATACTTGCGGTGTGAAATGAATTGGGAATCTTGCGGGATCATAGAGTTTGTATACGTGTTAGAGAAACGCCTGAGCCGCTAATCTAAGTCATGCATAATTCATGGTGGAAATTTACAGCATGCCCATAGTGAACATTCGACGACGCATCTCACAATAAAAAGCTATACCAATGGTAAATAAAAGAGATGCCGAGGTGTTCATTGTCTATTTGTCCTATCATTTTGATGTGGGCTTGTTCCATGTTATTGGACACGGAGGTACCCCGTTGGCGGTTCTCGATGATACGTGTATACTTACAATGACAAGAGCTTGCTTGGGACTCTAAGTAAAGTAGCATGAGGTTTGGGTATTCGTATTTCACGGGACACGAGGTTTTCAACTTATGATTTGTCAAGTATATGCAGCATAAGTGTACTCGCATTAACTTTAACCATTCAAGATGCTTATGATGGGGCAATGAGAGCTCAAAGCTGGTAAGTACCATAATTTTTTAAGGTTTATAAAACCTTGCAATCACTGCTTCCCTCCGCGAAGGGCCTTTCTTTTACTTTTATGTTGAGTCACCACCTTCTATCTTTATGCACCATTAAGAGAGCATAGTTGTCATTCTGAGTATAATGTGCATTGTCCCAAAGTTTTCATTGATTGATTCATATTGTTGGTTTCACTTGTTCTTAAATTACTTGTATCTAGTCGCCCTCTTAAACTTGAAGTTGTACTATGCATTTATGTTTTGCTACTCCATGAGGGACAAGCTGAAAACCATTTGCTATGTTTTTCCTTATGATTTGAACACACGTTTGACTTTCATTGTTTCATTTTCATGATCTTTCATTTGTTTTCATTTTCATGTTATAACATGGTTGCTAAGTTTCTTCTATCAAGACTATACCTTTCATGCCCATGTTTTAAGTTCTTTTGATCCCAGCGCACAACGCTTACATATATGATCAAGATTGTGTAGGTGCATGTCACCTCAAAAATTATTTCTTTTGTTATCACTTACCTACTCGAGGACGAGCAAGAGTTAAGCTTGGGGATGCTGATACGTCTCTAACGTATCCATAATTTTTGATGCTCCATGCTTGTTTTTACACCATTTGTTTAGTGTTTCGTTACACTTCGGGGCATTTTTATGCATTTTCTGGAACTAACCTATTAACGAGGTGCCACAGTGCCAGTTCCATGTTTTCTGCTATTTTTATGTTTCAGAAAAGTTACACATGAAATATTCTCGGAATTGGACGAAACTAAAGCCAGACGTCCAGATATTTCACGGAGCTTCCAAAAGACCGAAGAGGAGACGGAGCCGGACCAGAGGGCGGCCACACCACCAGGGGCGCGGCCCACCCCTGGCCCGCGCTGGCCTATGGTGTGGGCCCCCGGTCCACTTCTGATGCCGCCTCTTCGCCTATAAAGACCCCCCGACGGGAAAAACCTAAATGCCTGATCACCTTTCCAGAACACATCGCGATCCGCCGCCGCCGTCGACCCAAAGATCGGGAGGGTCCAGAAGCTCTTCCCAGCACCCTGCCGGAGAGGGGAATCGCCACCGGAGGTCTTCTTCATCGCCATGCTTGCCTCCGGCGCAATGAGTGAGTAGTCTACCTTGGACTATGGGTCCATAGCAGTAGCTAGATGGTTGTCTTCTCCACCATGTGCTTCATGTTTAGATCTCGTGAGCTGCCTTACATGATCGAGATCACCGTTATGTAATTCTACATGTTGTGTTTGTTGGGATCCGATGAATATTGGTGTTATGATTGAGTTGATGTGCTGAATATAATCTTATGTTATCTCTATGTTGTTTATGATCTTGCATGCTCTCCGTTGTTAGTAGCTATCTTGGCCGAGTAGTTGCTAGTGACTCCAAGAGGGGTATTTATGCTCGATAGTGGGTTCATGCCTCTATTTAATCTGGGGGAGTGACAGAATCCTCTAAGGTTGTAGATGTGATGTTGCTACTAGGGGGAAAACAATATTCATATGCTAAAGGGCATATGCTTTGTTTACATTACACACTTTTCTTAGTGCAGTTATCTGTTGTTCGCAACTTAATACTTGTGGAGTTCTCGGATTGATTCGCCACAAGTGGATTATTAGTCATAGATGCAGTTGGATGGCGGTCTATGTATCTTGTTGTAATGCCCAGAGTAAATCTCATAGTGATCCTCTCGACATGCACGTTGTCTTTATTCTATCAATTGCCCAACTGTAATTTGTTTACCCAGCATGTGTTATTTTATCTTATGGAGAGACACCGCTAGTGAACTGTGGACCCCAGTCCTATTTCCTTTATATTGCTATCACCTATTTACTTTACTCGCACTGTTTACTTTACTCGCATACTATCATCACTTTTCACTCGATACGCTCATACCCTTTGTTTCAAGCAAACCGGTGAGATTGACAACCTCATCGTTTGTTGGAAATAAAGTATTTGGTTGTGTTGTGTGCAGGTTCCACGTTGCTACTGGTTGAAGACGCGCTAACAAGTTATCGCTAACGGCGCCCTTGTTAGAGCATCACGCAGCTAGCGGACATCACCTTTAGTCGTATTCATCCTCCTACTGGAATGATAACCTTGGTTTCATAACTAAGGGAAAACTTGCTGCTATATTCGTCAAAACCTTCTCTTGGGGTTTTCCAACTGGCCGGTTATTTATTACACATTCCCACATCAACTTGGCTCCAGAAGTTTTTTGTCGCTGTTGCCATGTATTAAAGAAGAAGCTTTCACACCATCATCACCGCGCCATCACGGGACCGCAACCCGCCAAAGCTCCTTGAAGTGCCGGCGTGGAGACACCTCGCAAAGTTTGCGATACAACAACCTCAACGTGAATTTTCTAGATGGTTCTAATACCTAGAAAATCACGTCTGGATATTGTGAGAGATGGATCCCTTCAATCTCTCGCATAAGGTCACTAAGTTTGACCCTCTCCCGAGGGCCCAGCTCACGGCAAAAGGTCAGATTCTACCCCCATGTCGCGGAATCCCGCTACCGGGGCTGACGAGAGGGGGTCCAGCCACTCCAACAGTCCACCCAGAACCTAGTAGAGCACCCACTCTAACCTGGTGTTTGGCCCCCAAGGCAAACATCCCTTTGATCTTCTAGATGGCATTCCAAAATTGGGACCCCTGCTAGTGGGAGTCCACAGAGGTCCTTCTAGTGGAGATACTTGGCCCTAAGGATCTCCGCCCAAATCCCTTGCTCCCTAGTGTATAGCTTCCAAATCCATTTAGCCATAAGGCAGATATTCATTAGTTTTGTGTCCAAGATCCATAAGCCTCCCAAGGCTTTAGGGCGACACATCGCCTCCCACCTTACCCAATGGTACTTGCGTTTTGGGCCATTAGCCTCCCAATAGAGCCGCAGTCGGTGTTTATTAAATACTTTATGTATCACATCCCCTAATAAACACACCCCTATGGTATGCATAGGGAGGTTGGACAAACATGCATTGATAAGTATTAACCGTTCCATAGATGACATGAATTTACCCATCCATGGATCTGCCCTTTTCTCTACTTTGGACGTGATCGGACCCCAATCCGAGGCCAAGAGTGCTCTATCCCCAATAGGCAACCCTAAGTAGGTGAACGAGAAGGAGACTTGTTTGCAGTTGAGTAGATTTCAATCCTAGCCATGGCCCCCAAGACCAAGACTTCGCTCTTATGAAAGTTAATTCTCAATCCTGACATGTTCTCGAAACATAATAGGAAGAATTTGAGGTTGGCAACCTCCAACTCCGTAGGTTGGAACATGATAATCATGTCATCAGCGTATTGTACCACCTCGCTAATTTTTCTACATGGTTAATCAAAATTTACAATGTTTGGCTCTAAATAAGCCTAGAATGCTACTAGTATTTATGGACAGAGGGAGTAGCAAATCCGAATTCTAAAACCTGTATTTATGGTCGGGTACCTACAACTACAAGGCTACACAACCTAGCCCGACTCGGATACCTCAGAGGCCACGTCTATGTTCCAAAATTTAAATCAGTCCTGATTTATAGCTACATATTTGTGGGAGGTCACGGCGCCACAATCTACAGCAGTATTTCTCGGCAGATCTCACGTTTCCTATCTATGTATATCACACAGACGGCGGGACAAAAGGGGGAGTCCAAGGCCAAGAAAATCAAAGGGGCCGGCCGGAAGACGACCGTGGAGGACCTCCCAGAGCACGTCTTGGAGCAGATCCTCTTCCGCCTCGGCCCCTACTCCCCTTACCTCGTCCACGCCGCGCTTGCGTGGCGGCCGTGGTTCCGCGCCGTCGCGGACGCTGGCTTTGTCGCCCGGCTAGCAACAACGCCGCACGCCGGCGACTACCGCACCGTCGACGGACGCTCCATCTTCGTCCCGTCCTCGCCCCTCAACGAGGAAGGACGCCGCCGCTTCTCCCTCGACTTCCTGCCAGACAGCGAGTCCTGGGAGCTCGCCGACAGCCGCGGTAGTCTCCTCCTCCTATCCAAGAAAGAGCACTTGACCTGCGACGAGTACGACCGTTGCTTCTGCTCCGACCTCATAGTCTGCGATCCGGTCAGGGCGCGCTACCAGCTGATCCCATGGCGCCCGGGTGAGGACAGGTCGGATCGAATCGGCGTGTTCCTGGCCGGCGGCAAGGACGATGGCGCCGGGCAGCGCTTGAGCATGTCCAACTTCAGAATCATTGCGGTGGTCCAGCAAACCGTAGTATACGCAGTCACGACAGGCAGCGACGGTGGCTGGCATTATGCGGAGGATGAGTTCCCCGACGACCCGCTATCGATCACGGCCGTGTTCTTTGCCGGACGTGCCAATGGCTGTTTGTACTGGGGACTTGAAGAAGACAGCACTATGGTGATTGTTTTTGACGAGGCCACCACCGTGCTCTCCTTGGCCCGGCTCCCACACAACGTCTGGGGGCTGGCCAACGATAAGACCGCTCGGCTCATCGGCGGCGAGGACGGGGTGCTGCGTGCTGTGCGCCTCATAGGCAAGAATCTCTATGTCTGCGCGCGGAGGCATCTCAACGATGACGAGTGGGTGCTGGAAAAGCGGCTGGATTTGTTGGAGGCCACACTTGGGCTGCCTGGGCGCGACGAGAGTTTCTTCAAACAAAAAACGATTATTATTATCACGGCAAACACCGACTACATCCTCCTATCACTAAGTGATGAGACGTGGGTATTCACGGTTGAGCTCCACACGATGCGGGTAGAGCGCCAACACCCGAGGAACAAGTACACCGGAAAAGTGTACCCGTACGTCTTGCCATGGCCGCCGGTGTTGTCTGATCTCAGCAAAGAAAAATATGCTGTAGTGCGTAGGCCTAGGAAAGACTAGAGAGCTCAACAATATATGGTGAATTCTATTAATTGCTTCTGTTAAATTTAGGTAATCCTCTTGCTTTGCTTAGTCCTGATATTTTCGTATACATGACTTAAGTATTTATTAGAAATTCGTAATGATTATTCTTATGAATCTAGCTAATTTGATCAATGATATGATGTAAACTGAGTTAGAAAGGTGTCTAGATTTTTTACTGCCAACCTGAAGTTGTCCTACTAGAAATTCAACTACGCATATTGCCCAATTTGATGCTCTCTTAGATATGATGATATTGGTATCCAAGCTTTACATAATTCCCGAAAACTTCTCATGATAAGTATAATTTTGGTATGATTATAGAAATGTTAATGGAGATGAAAGATAACACTGGTAACACTGAGGTTATGGATAACCTAGAACAGTGGAAAAGGTCAGATCTGAAAAGAAGCCCCATGGCTTCAGAAAGGGACAAAAACATAAGATAGATTCTGAAGTTCTACAAGAAACGAGTAAAAGTGCAATTTCTGATGCTACCTTAATAAGCTTTCTAACTAACTTTGCACTTTTTAATTGACATCTTATCCTAGCTCAAGGCTCTGTTGGGAGCATCTGGTTGACTTTAGGAATTTCTATTTAATTTCCGGGTTGCACATAAGGTGTAGGTTAGACATAAATTTGATTCCCGGACCGACATTGCGTTGTAGATAAGAAGTACCTGTATTACCTCGGCGGGCTTGTCGTCGACGATAAGCATCGGAAGCAGCATGCATGGACGTGGCATGCAAACGCGTACGGCAGCGGCGGCAGGGGATCGGATCGATCACGACGCGTGCACGTGCACGTACGTCGCCGCTGAGGCAGCCGGTAGCCACGACGTCAGTCTGGCCCGTGGTCCGTGGAGCATACGTGAGAAGAGGTCCAAAGGCGCTGCAGCCTATGCTAGCTAAAGGGCACAGCGCTGTGCGATGCAGGCGGCCAAACTCAAGGCATTGCCTATCAGGTCAGGGGGTGATTTCAATACACCAACCAGGTCGGTGTGCTCGGGCGTAAGGATAGCAATGGAGCTGGTTTGGACAGATATTGCAAATTTAAATTCAGATTTAGATCCATCAGACTCACTTTGCCTCGCTCATAAAAGTATCTATAGGTATGAATGTTGCTCCAAATCTAAACCCACCGGATATCCATGGATATCTGCATGGGGTGTGGTGTAACATCCCAGCGTTTAGGACCAAACGGGGGTAGAATCAGGGTTTGTGCATTGCATTCATGCATCTGAAAACCTAGAATTTTTTTGCGCAAATTAGTTAAAACACAGAGCGACTGGAGTTCCTCTCATTCTGATGTTTAGTTTAGCACATCAGAGTGAGTGCGATGAATTTCGGTATGACCTTTGTTGAATTGTTGTTTGGGTGGGAGAATTTGAATTTGATATTCCATTTTGAATTGCTAATGATTTAAAAAAATGAATTATAGTTTAATGATTGTAGAACATTAAAGAAATTGTAATATTTAACAAGTTGGAAAAAAAATTCATAAAAGAAAACATTACACTTCTTTATTTATTGATATTAACACAATAATACGAAGTCTTTACAATAAGGAATAAAAAAATATACAATTACAAGAGCAGGTTGTAAAAGATAAATATTTGTATTTTAGACAACATATGTAAAGGGTAAAAATATTATTTACTTGTTTCTATTTGTCAAGTTTGTATTTACAAAGGGGTGAATAGTCAATAGTTTTGGGTGGGCATCCAATCCAATCCATCGAAGGAAGCAAGCTGCCCAAATTTATTGTTGTACCGGTAGATTATCTAGCAGCCTTGGTTGATAAGGATAAGTTACAGTTCACTAAAAAAATATCAAAGCAAGAGGTGACCAAATAGTATTGTTGTACCTCACCCCACTAGCAGACTGCACCCTCATCCATTTCTCATCCCCATCGCCTCACTCTTAAAGGATAAGAACCGAACCCAAACCTGAGCCATGGCTGTGACCTAGTTGGTGGGAAGACCAAGCACCAGGGAGCACCGGCGTTGGGAGAAGGAGCCAGAGAGGAGAACGTTGGGCTGTCGCCAAAGCAGAGGAGCAGTCCATAATTTTTGTTGGAACAGATCAGCGAGAGCACCGGAGAGATTAGGACGCCGAACCCCATCAACAACCTGTCTCGGGCGTTCTTCAGTACAGGTAGGGCTTGCTCTGGTGACACCGTATTTAGTATTCCCTCTTTCACCAACTAAATCTTTTGAGTGCTGGGCTGTTTTGGTACTTGTTCAGTATTAGATAGATTTAGGGCTTGATATGTTTAAATCTGATGCTTTGGTAAGAAAGGGAGAATAGAAATCGTGAGAGATAGGGAATTCAGTTTTAATATTCATGTATTCTATCCGATTATAGCAGCAGCTTAGTACGTACACATAGGAGCAGGTTAAGAGATTCATGTTGACAGCTAGAATGAGTTTTTGGTAGAAGTTCAGACTTTAGCTAATACCTGTGCATGCGAGTCATGTTTTAGCAACTTAGGAACTACACGTTCATCTCTGGAAACGCATTCAGCTTTTATTCTGAAGCTAGAACTAGTGTCGCTTGGTCTGTCTGAATACTTGCTTGCTTGCTTATTTGAACTGTAGCACGCTCTATTAGTGAAACCGAATCTACTAGTTCTAAAATGTTTATCAGCTTAGTTTGTATTTGGCAACAAAGTATTCAGAGAAGTAAATACCTTGCTGTAGTTGGCTTTGGTGTAGTTTCTGCCTGTACTTACATGTATTGCCTGCTTGTAGCGTTAACTGAAGGTTACTGCTGTACAATCTAATTGAATCATATGCTAATAATTCTGAAAACTAGCCACCATGGTACATTTGAATGCTCGTATTTGTTTTAGATGGAAGTCTACTGTTAGATCAAGTTCACGCTTAAAATACGATATGGTAATGAGGAGCTTATATTCCTGAAGGTGTGTACGTTGCCTGATTATTAAGTTGAGTGTTTAAACTGGGCAAATTCAAAGAATCAAACAGAATCCGTTTTATTCTGAAATCTTGCATTTCTTAACATGATAGTTGAGGTTGTACATGATCTAAGACTGCTTTATGTGAAGAAAATAATATTGATAACTGGAGACCATCAACAAGTAAATGCTTAACCTTCAGATTATTTAAAATTGATTTATTCTCTGTTATTTGAATTTGTGTACTCAAAACTCACTCAAGAATGCATCTGAGTGCACATAACCACCTCATAACTTTGAATTTCCCTATTCCAAGTTTATTTGAAACAAATGTGGGCTATATGAATTTCTTACTAATCATTCTATATTGACTAAAACTCACGTGGGGGTCAAACCACTTAAATTCTTAATGCATATCATCGTTATGCATAAGCATGATTTGCTTCTTTAAACATTGTCTTATACGACGATGATGCTATTTTTCAGAACCCGGGGTTCAGGGTTCAACCAAAGCTTTCGACTGCAATACCTCGCAGTCTCAAGGCAAGTTCACTCTTGCTCATACCTCTTGATTAATTTTAGCAAATTACTTGCAAATATATACCTGTGGTATTACTACTGCATCTAAAAGAAAAAGGTTCCCTTTTATAATTAACATGACTAGCTGGTTATCGACCCGAGTGGTGATAACCTAGAATGGCTGGCAAATGGAACCACGGTATGATGGATGTGGTGGAGGTTCCATTTGCACGGGAAAGTGAACCCTAGGACTTAACAACCAATGTCGACAGTGATTCTTATGCCATAAATCACGCGTTAACCATAAGACTTGGAATGGGACTGGAAAGTCAGCTAGTTCTTCTTCCTTTCGCATGTCAACGAACGTACCTTACCGGAGAGTCAGGATGTAATTCGGACTTGGCCGTGGCCTGACGACAATGGGTGGGACCCCTAAGTTCCCCCGGTACCTGGTGTCTATGATGGATTGTGGGGTTCGGGCAATAATTCGGGGCTCGCCGTGGGCTATGCCGTAATTCGGGGCTTACCGTGGCCTGAGCGAAGCAAAAGGGTGGGCATGCGAGGTCGCGGAGAAGGGTAGTGCGAGGTCGCGGAGAAGGGTAGTGATTGGCTTGGATCAATGACTGGGCCCCATATTAAAGTGTATGGACGGGAAAGATTCGCCCGGTTGTGCAGCAAGGTTTTGATCTCTTATGGGTAAAGCAACGCACCTCTGCAGAGTGTATCAAATTGTGGCTTGTCACTCCTTGTTCCGGGAAGGAACTGCGAACACGGCAGGAAAGGAACTCCATGAAGTTCTAGTCAACCTGTGAAGGCTGTCGGGTATAGTTTTTAAGATAAAAGCAATCTCTTGAAGAAATATTTATGAAAACCTGCATGACCTGTGATCATTGATCTAGGGTCGTAGCTAGTGCATCAAACACTTATCCCTTTTAAATGAACTTGTTGGGTAACACTCGTTACTCACCCCACTCCCTCTTAACCCTTGCTTAGACTCTGAAGACCAGGAAGAGGAGGCACTCTACGCCAATGCAACCCAGGAGGAGATATTCTATGAAGAGCCAGATCTGTCTGGTGGTGTAGAAGGTGAAGATTACAAGATCGTCTACGGTGCCGAAGAGGAAGCCGAGCAGTAGACGAATTAGTACTGTTAGTTTAGCCGAGCAACCTAAAACCCTACTAAATAAGTTGGTGAGCTATCTTAGTTCTTAGTTGTACTTTCAGTTAATCTAGAACAAGTATTGTAAGTTGTGAGTCAATGGGGTATCCTCGATGAACCTAAGAGGACCTCGAAGTTGTTGTTTATTTGGCTTGTAATAATAAAAGTTTGTATGTGGACCCGCAATGTTTCTGTTGTACCACTCTGAGGGATGTAATATTTGTGAAATGGAGTTTCATAAGTGTTATATCAACGACTTGCGTACTACAACATGCAGTGGTATGCTGGGTCACCACATGTGGGCAGGGGGAATCTGCTATGTAGTTATTGGGGTCAGTTGACACCATTAAATCTTCACAAATCCTTTGATAAATCACCATTTATTGATGCTCATACTTAGAAGATGACACCATTAAAGTGAGGTGAACCCAATGCACTAATTTCCTAGATTCGCCCCTCGGTGTGGGTTGACCCAGTAATGCCGACCTGCTCCGGTCTTCCTATATTATTTCGTTTCTTTTTTTTCTTTTCTCTATTTTCCGTTTTTATTTTTATTTTCAGTTTAGTTTTTTTGGTTTTTCTTTCACAACATTTTTTAAAAGTTTAGATTCAAAATTTATGTTTAAATTTTGAAATTTGTTCAAATTACGAAATTTGTTTAAAATCTTAAATTCTTTTAAATTTTGAATTGCGTCCAAAATTTGCAATTTTCTCCAATTTTGAAATGCGTTTAGATTTCAAAATTCATTCAATATATAAAATTCGTTCAAATTCGATTTTGGTTCAAATTTTTAATTTGTTCAGATTTCGAAATTTGTTTAAAAGTTGAAATTCATTCAAATTTCAAAATTTGAAATTCAATCAAATTTCAAAATTTGAAATTCATTCAGATTTCGAAATTTATTCATAATTCAAAATTCGTCCAGATTTACTGATGCTCAGATTTTGAAAAAGAAAAATAAGAATAGAAAAATCATAAAAGGAAAAAATAAATTAGGCCGGTCCACACACCACGCCTAGGTGTGCGATGGCTGGTCCGCGCCGACCAGGGTGGTGTATAGGCGCCCCCGGTCAGGAGGAGGTGCTATACCCCACTCTCAGCGAGAGCGATTCGCTCCCGCCTAGAAGCATTTCCGGACCGGGCCAACCGAATAAGGCCCAAAAATAGGTACGTGTTTAGCCAATTTTTAAAATGTTTTTGACTTTAACCAAACCCAAAATGGAGGTATGGATGGAGGGAATATATAACGTATTATTAATGTTGCAAGTCATCCATATATTTGCACTGTTAAATAGATCCACAGAATCGGAAAATGGACAAAATATCAACATTAATCTATATAAAGATATATGTAACTAATGTTCTATTACCAAAAATATAGTATTATTAATGATGAAAATATATGACGTTAAGAAAAAATAATACTCGTCCACAATAGACATGGTCTTTGTTAGACAATAGTAGCAAAGATGGCGGGACCAGCAAGGGCCCTGCCCCCCCCCTAACTTGGATTTATTTGTATATACCCCTACTTTTTTTTGGCTAAAACACACTCAAAACTAGTTACTTTTACTGGTTTGGCCCCCTCTAACAGCTTTGGGGCACCACTTTTTTGCATTGGCCCCCTCATATTATTTTTCTGCCTCTGCCCCTATCGATAGTGATACTTTGGTTCTTCTCACTACTAGCCTAAACCATAAACTATGTGTTAAATAAAGATGGTTATGTTTTACTCATGTGTCGACTATTATTTTTCCTACGGGACGGAAGAGGGAATTACCTCTAGACGCATGATTGTGAGGATATTGCAGGTGACACCCTCACGCAGATCCATTGCCATGTAGCTAGCGGGAGATAAAGGGGACTCACTAAACCTATCCATGACCATGGGCACCATGGGAACCCCTTAATTGCAATGTACTGCGGTGATTTGCCCGGTATGACTGATGTGGTCATGAGGGGTGGTTCATGCTTATGATTCATCATCAATCGCCCATTTAGGAGCTCCTCCAATAAGAAATACATGAGGAAAGAGATTAGCGTCAATAACCTTCTTATTAAATGCTTAGTACAAATGCTAGTGGTGGATTCTACTCCTTGAGAATGCTTTCGCCCATCGTAGTTTCATTCCTTTTACATCACGATGTTCGTTCTCTCACTAGTCATCTTTGTTTACTTTACTTTATTGTTTCATTCACCTTGTAATCATACTCGTTTTCTCCTACTTGAACTCAAAAATTCTTTTAAGCGTTCTTTGGTGAACAGTGACACAAAAAGCATTGTCAAATCTCAGCCGGTAGGCTCTCTGTGGGATCGATATAACTCTATTTCGAAACTTTCTATACCGACCTATGCTGCAAACATCATTTTACTACCTATTTATTACTTCGCCCACATGTCATTTGTGTGAAATACTCCATTTGCCTAGAATTACCAATATAGACAAAGTCAAAGTTTATAAACTTTAACTACATGTACAAGAAAAATATCAACATCCACAATGTAAAAGAGCATGGATTTTGTACCTACAGATCTCAAATCACAATTGTCTGTTGTGTGATAAGTATTTTTGGTAAGAAACACCGTCTCTTTAATCATAATTAAAGTCTATAATTTTGTAGACAATAATTCTAAAATGACACAGGAGTCCTCCTCACTATGAGGTAGCGCTTGACATATTTGGCATCTTAATAGATTGTGATATATAGTTGCATAATTGTAACCTAAATTAGTTCACCTTACCGTTTGTCTTACAAAAATTATAATATTATCATGGTCATTTTTGCATAATGTAAGATTGTAAAGTAAGAGCAGAATTGTCGCATAAGGTAGTGTGAGCTCACATGTTTCACCTGCGGTGTGATCGGTACCTCAGAGGCCATGCTTACGTTCTAGAATTCAGATCAATCGTGTTGGCTATACTATTTGAATTATTATAAAATATATTTTCATATAATATGTATTTTGTGTTATAGATGTTGATATTTTAATCCATATGTTTGGCCAAATTTTATAATGTTTGACTTTAACCAGATCCAGAATGCAGGTATAGATAGAGGGAATATATAATGTATTATTAATGTTCCAAATCATCCAAATATTTGCACTATTAAATGGATATGTAGAATACAAAAACATACAAAATAACAACATTAATCTCTAAAAAAGATATCTGCAACTAATGTTCTAGCACTAAAAAATATATTATTATTAATGATGGAAATATATGACGTTAAGAAAAAATAGCACTGGTCCATAACTTGTAGCTATGGTCTTTGTTAGACAACAATACCGGTGATGGGGGACCAGCAAGCCCCCCACCCCCACCCCTAACTTGGAATTTGTTGTATATACCCCTACTCTTTTTTGCTAAAACAGCCTCAAAACAAGGTACTTTTACTAGTTCAGCCCCTCTGACAGCTTTGGTGCAGAGCTTGTTTGCATTGGCCCCCTTATATTATTTTTCTGCCTCTGCCCCTGTAAGATAGTGATACTTCGGTTCTTCTCACAACTAGCCTACTAGGCAGCAGCAGCATTTCGTGGCACTTATATTTTTGTTAAGAAACAACCATCTCTTTAATCATAATTAAGGTCTACAATTTTGTAGACAATAATGCTAAAATGACGTAGGAGTCCTCCTCACTATGAGGTAGCGTTTGGCATATTAGGCATCTTAATAAATTGTGATATATAGTTACATATTTCTAACCAAAATTAGCTCACCTTACCGTTTGTCTAACCAAAATTATAATAGTATCACGGTTATTTTTGCATAATGTTAGATTATAAAGTAAGAGCAGAATTGTCACATGTGGTAGTGTGAGCCCACATGTTTCACGAGTGCTGTGTGATCGGTACCTCACATGTTTCACTCGCGCTGCCTATATAATCTGGGAGGTGACGGCGCCACACTCGATCTACAGCACTATTTCTCGTCAGATCTCATTTTTTTCTGTCCATTCGTATGGAGCCGACGGCGGGACGTCGCCGGCTGGACAAAGGCGAGCCCGAGGCCAAGAAAAGGAAAGGGGCCGGCCGCCGGAAGACTACCCTGGGCGACCTCCCGGATCCCGTCCTTGAGCGTATCCTCTTCCGCCTCGGCCCCTACTCCCCTTCCCTCGTCCACGCCGCGGTCGCGGGGCAGCCGTGGCTCCGCATCGTCGCGGACGCTGGCTTCCTCGCCCGGCTCGTGGCGGCCGCGCCGCCGCACGCCGGCGACTACCGCACCGTCGACGGGAGCTCCCTCTTTATCCCGTCCTCGCCCCTCGCGGCTGAGGACTGCCGCCGCTTCTCCCTGGACTTCCTGCCGGACAGCGAGTCCTGGGAGCTCCAGGATAGCCGCGGCAGCCTCCTCCTCCTCTCCAAGAAGTCCACCTGTGACGGATCGCACGAGGCCGACTACAGCTGCTGCTGGTGCCCTGACCTCATGGTCTGCGATCCGCTCAGAAAGCGCTACCAGGAGATCCGTAGGCCGATGGATCTGTTCGAAGCCACTTACTCGGGCTTGTTCCTGGCCGACGGCAATGATGGCGATGTCGCCGGCCGTGGTGTCAGCATGTCCAAGTTCAAGGTCATCGTGGTGATCCAGTCAAGCGTAGTATCAGCGCTCACCGCTGGCAGCGACGGCTGCTGGGAATATGTGAGCACTGAATTCCCCGACGAGCTGGGAACGATCACCACACATTTCTTTGCCGGGCGTGCCAATGGCTCTTTGTACTGGGGACACGACGAAGACGACGCTATGTTGCTTGTTCTTGACGAGACGACCGCGTTGTTTTCGTTTGCCCGATTCCCGGAGAATGTCTGGGGCCGCCTGTGCGATGAAAAGACCGCCCGGATCATCGGCGGCAAGGGCGGTGTGCTGCGCGTTGTGCGAATAATACACAAGGTTCTCAAGATCTTCTCGCGGAGGAATGCGGGTTGCAGCGACGATGATGACGAGTGGGTGCCTGAGAAGGAGTTGTCGTTGCCAGAGGCCATAGTTGGGCTGCCAGGGCACGACCAGAGATTTTCCAAACAGCAATTTATTATTATCACCTCAAGTGACGAGTACATCCTCCTCTCACTAAGCGATGAGACGTGGGTGTTCACTATTGAGCTCGACACAATGCGGGCAGAGAGAGAACACCGGAGGAACATGTACACCGGAAATGTGTACCCGTACAAGTTGCCATGGCCGCCGGTGTTCTGGGATTAGAATGAAGGAATTCGAAATCCCTACTTCTTTTAAAAGGTAATTCTTTTCATTTACTTTGTCCTAAGATTTTGGGATCTATTTTTGATATTACGTATCTACTAGAATTGGTAATGATCAGTCTGATGAATTTAATCTGACCAATGATATGATGCAAACTAAGTTAGACAAATATCTAAATTTTGCTAATGCCAACCCTGAGGTTGTCCTACCTGAAACTCTAGATGATATAACTATGCTTATTGTGCAATTTGATGATATTCATATCCATGTTTTAAATAATTCCCCAACTTGTCTTGATAATTATAATTCTAGAATTGATTCTAGAAATAGTCGTCCCATAATCCAAATTAACTGTTCGCAAGTTATCTAGACGCGTTTAAGTGTGTTTGTTCGTTCATTTTAGAAAAAAGCAACAACAATTAATTTGGATCGGATCGAATAGTAAAGATGAAATTTCAAGTTAAGTGATGAGACTAGTCAGATTCAGGTTATTGATAACCTAGAGCATTGGACATAGGTCATATATAAGAAAAAGGCCCAAGGCTTGAGAAAAGGGAGAAAGAAACCACCATGATAGGTTTTATCTAAAAATTAGGCGTCCTGGTAGATCTGGAAGAATTCCTTGTTAATGCTAACGGCATCAAAAAGCATCTAGATAATGTGGATTTTATGAGTTTTCCCAAATCCAGAAAAGCTAAATTGGTTGTTGCTCTTAATATGATTTTTAACTATATTCCTTTTAATTGGCACCTTATGCTAGCTCAAGGCTGTGTTGTGGGAATCTTGTTTGTCTTTAGGGGTTTCTATATTAAGGTTATCGGTCGTATTAATAGACAACTTTCTATGAGCTTTGTTGTTAGAAATAATTAGAACCACACAAATGATAATTGTTTAGGGGATGGACACGAACTTGATTTCATAATTGAGTTGCATGATTCGGTTGTAAACTCTTCCTACCTTGTGCTCATAGATTGGTGATTCGAACTTAGTTAGGGATCAATCTGAGAAACAATGGGGAATATAACAATGCAATGGGCCTTTTTTTAGTGCCTTGAGTAATTGATGGGCTTTGATTGATTCAAAGTAAGCAAATAGGGGCTTCACTAGGGAAAATAATCAAGAGAACTTGATTTTAGTTGCCTTGGATGGAGTTTTAGACTCAAAATCTTGGGATAGTATTTCCCTTATGTTAAGGCTCTCCCATGTGTGGCCACTAATCATATAGTCCTCCTTAGTTTGACACCGATCAAATGGGCTTGTCTTTGATTTTTTTTCTTCTCTTTGAAAAGGGTGTTTAAGTCACATGAATCTCGTTGTCATGCATAGAAATCGTGGAATACTATTTTCTATTGATCTAATCTTATAATGTTTGGTACTTAAGGCCATGGATACTTAGTAAAAAATTAAGAGGATGGAATAGTAATGAGAAATCTGCATTGAAAAATGCAACAGGGTTCATTAGAAGATTTCTATATTTAAGATGTCTTTTCAGGATAATCCACTCCAGTTGAGAGAGAAAGTTCGAGATCTATTTCTCAAGAGGAAAAATTATTTGGTCAAAAGAAGAAACCAAAAATTGGCAAAGATCAATAGATACTTGAAAGGAAGAAAAATAATGTCTATTTTTATGCTAAAGCTACTAAACAAAGGGGGAAAGTAGATGTTTTGTGCTAGAAGGCCCTTCTTGGCATGTGAACAATAGTAAGAATATGCTACATTTCACTTTGACTTTTTACAAATATCTTTTTGATTTATTACTGGCTATTTCCTAATATTTTTTAATATGCCACTGTTAGTTTAGAGTACATTGGTGTTACCATAATTTTTGTTCACATTGATAACGAAATTGCTAGAATCTCAAATGGATATTGACTGATTTGATAACATGTATGTTCTAACAATTAAATATGATAATTCAGAGGAACAAGAAGCCAACATTTTTTACTTAAAATTGGTGCAAGCAAGGATCTTTCTCTTGCTATTGATAATTATAATTCTAGAATTGAATCTAGAAATGATAATGAAGATGGAAATTTCTAGTTCAATGATTACAATGATCACACTGATGTTATTGATAACCTGGAACAATGATATAGGTGAGATCTAAGAAAACGCCCTAAGGTTTGAGAAAATAAAAAAACATGACAGGTTTTTGTCCAAAAATTAGGGTCTTGGACTCTTGGTACACCTGGAAAAATTCTAGCTATTCTTAATCCCATCAAAAGGCATAATGTGGATCTTATGGATTTACAAAAAAACAAAAAGTTAATTTTTGATGTTGCTCTTTATATGCTTTCTAACTTTGTACATTTCAATTGGCGCCTTATGCCAGCTCAAGGCTCTGTTGTGGGGATCTTGGTTTGGCTTTAGGGATTGCTATATAAAAGTTATTGGTCATATTAATGGACACCTTTGCATAAGATTTTTGTTAGAAATAAATAAAACAATAAGTTTAGCAAATGATTATTTTTTATGGGATGGTCTCAAACTTGATTTCATAGTTGAGTTGCATGATTTGGTTCTAAAATATCCATACATATAGAGATGATTAGAACTTAGTTAGCAATCAATGTGAGAAACAAATAGCAATATAATGATGCAACAACTTTTTGTTCGATAGCCTTGAATGATTCAAACTCAACATATAGGAGCTACACTTGGGGAAGATAACTTGACACTAGCGAGAGTGGATAGAGTGTTAGTCTCTACATCTTGGGACGGTTTTTCTATCTATGATATTGTTAAGGCTTTCCCACGGTGGGCACCGATCATACTCCTCTTTGGGAGAACGTTGTAATACTAATTTCCCTCACCAAATGTAAAATGTTGTAAAGTTTGACCACTTATGTGGGAAAAGTATCAACATCTAATATACCTAAGGAATACCATTAGATTCATCATGATGTATCCCAATACATTGGTATTGCAGATGTTGATAATTTTCTCAATAAATTTGGTCAAACTTTAAAGCATTTGACATTTTAAAATCTTGTATGCACTACATATTAGCAACGAGGGAGTATATGTTATGCAGCTTAAATTGAAGATTCTTAAAACTAAGAAGGTAGAATATTAGTTAGGAATCTGCTTCAAGAAAAAGGGAATTTGTTAGAAAAGTTTGATATTTTATACATCTTATGGAGTAATCTACTGGTGCTAAGAGATAAAGGTTGAGAAGTGTTTACCATGAGATGAAATGATGTTGATCAAAACAAGAAAAATATCAAAGATCAAAAGACACAGAAATTCTAGAAAGGTGAGAAAAACAATGCCCATTTTCATGCTAAAGCAAATCAACAAAGAAGGAAAACAATATTTGTTGAGATAGAAGTCCCTTTGGGGCATGTGGGTAATTCTAAGGATATGCTAGATGCCACTATAATCTTTCATAGAAATATTTGTGGTTTTGAAATGGAACACGTGATATTCACCTTGTTGATGACTTTTGGGGGATCTGAGTTGGTTTTGTCTTTGGAGAAAAACATATCCAGGGGAGCAAATTTAAAAAAGCCTTGATGGTTATTGCGCTCTTGAGGACCTGGCACAAATACTTTTTATCTAAGTTTTACTAGAATTTTTGCTAGTTCATTAAATAATTGAATATTTGGAGGCTAAAATGAATGTTCAGAGCCACACCTCTATTCATCTTAGCAAAGAGGAATTTCTTATAGCACATGGGGTTAATGTGCTAAGAAAGAGGTAAAAATATATAAATAAGAACATAGAAATCCCTACTTTTGTTAAAGGAAACTGTTTTCTTTGCTTAATTCATAGATCTTGGGATCCATGGTGGATAAAAATATCTATTATAATTTGTAACGATAAGTAAGATGAATATAAAATGGTCATAGATATGATGCAAAATGGGTTAGAAAGATGTCCAACTTTTGTTATTGTCAACTTTGAGGTTTTTTTATTTGAAACTCAAGATGATATAATTCTACTTATTAATTTGATGCTTTTATATTTGTATGACGATATTGATATCCATGCTTTATATAATTCCCCAAAACTTGTCATCATTATTATAATTCAGGGAAATGATTCTAGAAATGGTAATTGAGATGGAAGATGACCCTCATCCCGTTAAATTTATGGATAACCTAGAACCGTGGAAAGAGGTCAAACCTATAAAGATGCCATATGGCTAAGAAAGGATAAAAGGAACCAATATGTATAACAAATTAAAGTCTTGCTATTGGTAATAACGTTAAATAGCTTAATGTGGATTCTATGCATTTACAAGAAACCAATAAAATTGCAAATATGATGCTACCTTAACATGCTTTCTAACTATGCACCTTTTAATTGGCACCTTATGCCAGCTCAATGTCTAGAAATGATACTTGTTTAAGATATGGGCGTAAACTTAATTCCATAGTTGTGTTTGCTGATTTTAATGCAAATGTTGCCTGCCATTTGTTCATATGGGTTAATTTTTAGTTAGGGATCATGTAAAAAGAAAATGTCAATATAACCATGAAACGAGACTTTTTGTTCAATCATTGGAATTATCTAATAGGAGTTGCCTTGGGGAAATAATCAAGATAATTGGATTTTTGCTGCATTTGATAGAGTTTTAGTCTCCACATATTGGGATAGTTTTCTCCTATAATGTTTTTTAAGGATCTCCCACATAAGGGTAGTGATCTTGTTCTCTTAGTTGATACATGGTGTATAGTTTTTGGAACAAAAATTAAAGAACACATGTGGAGGGACTATTATACCAGGTTTAGAGGGATTATTCATGGCTAATTGACACAAAAAGTAGAGTAATTTGCATATAATCAAATCCATAATAATTGTCAACATGAGTGTTGCAAAGAAATACACCTTATATTTTGGAAATTTTCATAGAAAACAATACACCTTATATCTAGGAATGGAGGGAGTATATCCTTGGTAGTTCAAACCCGCAGGTGCTAAGTTAAAATAAAGGGTTGAAATAGTAATGATGAATCTTGTTGAACAAAAGGATAAAATATTTGTTAGAAAATTTTGATAGTTTAGATTGCTTCTTGAAATAATCTACTCCAAGTGGGGAACAAAGGGTGAGATCTATTTCTCAAGAGCTAAAATGATAATTGGTCCAAAGAAGCAATTTTTTTTTGTTTAAACCAAAGTTGCTTACTAAAAAGGATAGAATGTAAATTAGGAGTCTGCTTCGAGAAAAAAGTATTTTATTAAACGAATTATTATTTAGATGTCTTTCAGAGTATTCTACTCGTGTTGAAAGAGAAAGGTTGAGAAAAATTTCCCAAGAGATAAAATGTCATCTGTTTGAAATAAGACAAAATATGAAAGATCAAGGGATATAATTTTTTTTAGAAAGGTAAGAAAATAATGCCTGTTTTCATGCTAAAGTTAATCAAGCAAGAAGGTAAACTGGATTTGTTGTGACAGAAGTCCCTTTTGCGAATGTGTTAACACTTAAGATATGTTTGGTGCCACTTTGAAATTTTATAGAAATATTTTTGGTTTTGAAACCAAACATGATATTCAACTTGCTAAGAACTATTGGGGTGGATCTGAGTTGGTTTTACCTTTAAAAAACATATCCAGGGGAGGAAAAATAAACAAGCCATTGATAGGTATTAAGCTCTTGAGGACCTAACACAATATAATTTTTCTCTCCTTTTTACTAGAAATTTTCTACTTGATTAAAAATTGAAATTTTAGAGGCTAAACTGAATGTTCATAGCCACAACTCTGTTAGTCTGAGCAAAGAGCAATATGTTGTAGCACGCAGGAGTGAGTGTGTTAAGAAAGTGCTCAAAAATATATTTTGAAGGACTTGGAAACCCCTGCTTCTGTTAAAGCTAACTCTTTTTCTTTGCTTAGTCCTCAGATTTTCGGATTCGTGGCTAATAAAAGTATCTCTTAGAATTTGTAATGGAAAATCTGATAAATATAAAATTGTCACAAGTATGATTAAATACTAGGTTAGAAAGATGTCTACATTTTCTATTGTCAACTCTGAGGTTTTCCTACTTGGAACTCTAGATGATATAATTGTGCTTGCTATTTTGATGATGTCATATTTGTATGATAAAATTGATATCCATGCTTTACATAATTCTCCAAAACTTCCCATTATTAGTATAATTTGGGGAAATTATTCTATAAATGGTAATGAAGATGGATGATGACACTGGCCGCGTTGAGGTTTTGGATAACCTAGAATAGTGTAAAGAGGTGAGACATGAAAATAAGCCATATGGTTCAAGGCTGTTGGGGAGGACCTGAGTTGGCTTTAGCTATTCCGATTTTGAGGTTATTGGTCATTATTAGAATGTATGGTGTGAGAGTTAATGTTAGAAATTAATCTGACCAAAAGGTCTGGAAATATGATTGCATAGGATATGGCATAAACTTAACTTTACAGTCAAGTTGCATGTTTTTAATGCAGAACACTTCCTACCATTTTCTCGTATGGATTGATATGTACTTTGAATCATGTAAAAAGAAAATGGAAATATAAGCATGTGATGGGAATTTTTGTTCACTGGATGGATTAATAAGTGGACATTAAATTGTTTAAATTTATCAAATATGAGTTGCCTTGTGGAAACAATCAAGATAAATTGATCTGAGCTGCATTTGATAGAGTGTTAGTCTACATCTTGGGATAGTTTTTCTCATCTAAGGTTTGTTAAAGCTCTCCCACATAAGGGTAATGATCATGTTCCTCTTTAGTTTGATACCGACTTAAATGGAGTTGTATCTCATAGACTTTTTTGGTTTAAAAGTGGTTTTAAGGGAAGTCCTCCTCCTTGTGGAACAATTTAGGAATACAAAGCTCCATTGCTCTAATATTATATATCTTGGTAGTTCAAAACTGTGGATGCTTAGGAAAAAATAAAGGACATCAAAAAGTAATGATGTTCTTTTAAAAAAGGATAAATATATCTTAGAGGATTTTGATATTTTAGATTACTTTTTGAAATAATGTACTCCAAGTGAGGGGAAAATGCCTAGAACTATTTCTTAAGAGATAAAATGATAATGGGTCAAAAGAAGGAACCAAAATTTGGCAGTTTAAACCGCAGATGCTTAGTAAAAAATTAAGAGCATAGAATATGAATTAGAATATGCTTCGAGAAAAAAGAAATTTGTTAGAAAGTTTAATATTTTAGATGTCTTTCGAGTAATCTACTCGTGTTAAGAGAGAAAGGTTAAGAACTATTTTATGGGAGATAAAATTACATTTCATCAAAATAATAAAAAATAGCAAAGATCAAGAGATATGGAAATTCCATAAACGGAAGAAATAATTGATATTTTCATTCTAAAGCTAATCAACAAAGAAGGAAAACTAGATTTGTTGTGATAGAAGTATGTTTTGGGCATGTGGCCAATAGTTAGGATATGATTGATGCCACTTTGAACTTTTGCGGTATCTCTAAGTTAGTTTTACCTTTGAAAAAAACATGTCTAGAGGAGTAAATTTACACAAGCCAGATGATTATTAAGCTCTTGAGGACTTGACACAAATAGTTTTCTTTTTTTACTGTAAGTTTTGCTACTTGAGTAATAATTGAATGTTCAAAGGATTAAATTTGTAACAGTCAATGGAATGAATCTAAAATGGTCACAAATATGATGCAAAATAGGTTTAAAAGATGTCTAATTTTGCTATAGTCAACTCTCAGGTTTTCCTACTTGGAATTCTAGATGATACTATTATGCTTATTAATTTGATGCTATCATATTTGTATGATAACACTAATATCCCTGCTTTACATAATTCCCCAAACTTCTCCTGATTAGTATAATTTGGGGAAATTATTCTAGAAATAGTAATGAAAATGGATGATGACACTGATCACACTAAGGTTATGGATAACCTATAACAATGGAAAGAGGAAAAATCTAAAAGGAAGAAATATGGCTCAAGAAATGGAAACAAGGAACCAATATGTAAAGTTTTATTATGAAAATAAGTGTTTCGTATGTCTGACATAATTCTTGCTACTGCTAATAACATCAAAAGCATAATGTGGATTCTATGCATTTACAAGAAAACATAAAAAGTGCATTTTTGATGACACCCTTAACATGCTTTCTTACAAAGCATGTTTTAATTGGCATCTTAGGCCAGCTTAACGCTCTGTTGGGGCAGATCTTGTATTATTCCTCTTTTGAGTTTATTGATCGTGTTATTAGATAGTTTGGTGTGAGAGTTGTTTTTAGAAATAAATCTGACCAAAAGGTCTAGAAATTATATTTTTTATATCCATGCGGAAACTTAATTTCATAGTTGAGTTTCATGATTTAAATGCAAGCAATTCCTACCCTTCGCTCATATGGGTTAATCTAAACTTAGTTAGGGATCATGTAAAAATGAAATGGAAATATAACCATGCGATGGGATTTTTTTGATAGTTGGAATTATATATGGTCTTTGATTGAATTAAACTTATAAAATAGGATCTACCTTGGAAAAATATTGAAGATAACCTGATTTTATCTACATTTGATAGTGTTAGTCTCTACATCTTGGGATAATTTTCCCCTCTAACATTTGCTAAGGCTCTCCCACATGTGGGCAGTGGTGACATTTCTCTTTAGTTTGATACTGGATGGAAAAAATAAAGGGGCTCGAAAGTAATGAGGAATCTTATTTGAAGAAATGAGAAAATATTTCTTAGAAGAGTTTGATATTTTAGATTGCATTTTGAAATAATGTACTACAAGTGAGGGAGAAAGACTGAGAATTATCTCTTAAGAGCTAAATTAATAATTTGTCAAAAGAAGAAAGAAAAAATTGGCAGTTTAAATCATAGATGCTTAGTAAAAAATTAAGCAGATAGAATATGAATTTGGAATCTATGTTGGGAAAAGGAAACCATATTTGTTAGAAGATTTTCATATTTTAGATATTTTCTGAAACAATCTACTCAAGTGAGGGAGAAAGGCCAAGTACTATATCTCAAGAGCTAAAATGATAATTGGTCAAAAGAAAAAAACAAATGTTTGGCAAAGATCAAGAGATAGTTAAGTTATAGAAACTGAGAGAAATAATTCTTATTTTCATGGCAACGCTAAATCAATGAAGAAAAAACTAGATAACTTATGCTAAAATCCCCTTTCATGATTGCGGACAGTACTAAGAACATGCTAGATGTTACTTTAAACTTTACTATAATATTTTTGGTTTGAAAATAAACATACTCTGAACCTAGACAGAAAAAATGAGGAAAATTTGACCTATCAATCTTCCCAATTGTAATTTGAAAATACTTAGAAAGGCAATGACTAATAAGGTTTCCCTAGTTCCTGTTAGGTTGAGTTCCTCAAATCAAACTACATTTTTTTATTTGTCATTTTTATGCTTGAAAGTGTTGTTGTTACCCATAAGGTTCTTCATGAGGTTCACATAAGTGTGCCATCTAGTCTAGTCCTTAAGCAAGATTATAAGAAATCATCAAACCACTTGGGGGTTTCTTCATGAGATGCTTTTATCCAGGGGCTTTGGCCCTCATAGAGAAGGTGGTTTGAATGACATCAATAGTAGTTATGCCACTTTTGGCAAGTGGCTTAAAGAAGGGATCCACTCTCCCCCATTCTTTTCAAACCTGATGGACGATGTCTTCTTAAATAAAGTTACTAGGAATGGTATTATCATTGGTTTATTGCTTAATATATTTGAAGGTGGCATTCTTAGTTTACAATACGCTAACAACACCATAATTGTTCTTAGGCCGACATATTTATTGATAGAATTCATAAATGGATACTGACTTGCTTTGAGAACTTTTATGGTCTAAGAATTATTTATGATAAGAATGATCTTATAACAATTAATTTGGAGGAAAAACAAGCAAATGTTTTTGCTCAAAAAATGATGGAACAAATGATATTTCCTTAAATATTTTGGTGTTTCTCATCATTTTTAGAATCTTAATAGAGGTGATCTGCAACCTATTAGTGATAAGATAATGAAGAAAGTTCAAAGATGGAGGGGTAGTTGTCACCTTATGCTAGCAAGCTGACCTTGGTCAAAAGTTGTGTTCCTATGATGCCAACTTACCTTCTTTCTATTATAAAATTTTCTAAATGGGTAATTCAAGCAATGATGTCTTATTTTTCATTGGTGATATTGGTACTAATAAAAATTACCATTTAGCCAACTAGGAACTTAGTTTCATGGACAAAAGAATATGGTGGTTCACAATTTAAGATTGGTTAACCTTTTTATTGATATCTTGGTCAAAAGGTATAACTTGGTAGATTATAACTGTTAAAAGTTATAAATAAAATTATAATACTTAATCTCCTAATATTCTTTTGGATTGTAAACTACATGGTCTCTCCTTTTTGGAAATGAGTGACCTCGATATAATTGGAAAGTAGGCAATGGGTGCAATGTGAAACTTTGGTGGAAGTTTGGTATGGGAACTGATACATGGGCATCTTGTATTAGGAACTATTTTTCATTGCCAAAAAATGGTTGTTGATCTTGTTTGGGATAGCTATGATCTAAAATTCTCCCTTTATACATGTGTGGATGTTGGCTGTATGGAAAAGTGGTATGAGCATGTGGATCTTGTTATGGGCTTAGAATTGAGTGAGGATGATGATTACATGATATGTGAATATTGTACTTACGGAACCTACACTGTGCGTTATTGTTACTTCATTGTAAATAATATAGGTATTATGTCTGCACAAACCTGCTTGTTTGATTGTGTGTCTCTCCAATAATTTATTGTGGCATTTGATAAATAAATCTTTTACTAGAGACAACTTGAATAAATGCAGGCATCAAAAGATAAAATATGTGTTTTGTTTAAGGAATCTGAATTATCCATCACTTATTTTTTATGGTGTCATTGCATCTTCTTCTAAATGTGACGTTGGTATAGACTTTATATATGCATCCAATTGGTGTCTTAGTGACAAGAAAGATATTGCTTTGAATATGGTCCTAGTTGCTACCTTAAAGTTTTTATGGATGCTGAGAGATGCATGAACTCTTATTTCAGGGAACAACCTCAACACTTCTATACATAGAACGGCGTGCTACTCATCCTTCGTTGATGGAAGAAACCTTTCAAGCCATCTCAATTGGAGTTGATGATCGCATCAGTTTCATGCTATATAGAACAAGAGGGGAGTTGCTTTGAACTGCTTGGATATGTTGTTGTCAAAACTCTAGTCAATCAAAGGCAATGGTTAACCTCTAGACTTTGGATTTTTTTTCTTGCATGACTTGAAATCTATAACATTGTCATGAGGGTTTAGTTTAAATTTCATGTGATACCTAAATTTTTTGGTATGGATGATGTGGATTTGTGTTTATGAAATGGGGGTGTCCCTCCTTTTATTTGAAAAGAATGTGTTAGGAGACTAACTAGTATAAAAAATATTTGTGTGTCTCTGATACGTCTCCAACGTATCTATAATTTTTGATGCTCCATGCTTGTTTTTACACCATTTGCCTAACGTTTCGTTACACTTCGTGGCGTTTTTATGCGATTTCCGGAACTAACCTATTGACAAGATGCCACAGTGCCAGTTCCCTGTTTTCTGCTATTTTTGTGTTTCAGAAGTGATACACAGGAAATATTCTCGGAATTGGACGAAACTAAAGCCAGAAGTCTTATTTTTCCCGGGAGCATCCAGACATCCGAAAGAGAGCCGGAGAGGGGCCAGGGCCTGCCCTCACACTAGGGTGGCACGGCCCAGGCCCTGGCCGCGCCACCCATGTGTGAGGAGCCCCTGGCTGCCCTCTTGCGACGCCCCTTCGCCTATATAAAGCCTCGGGACGGAAAACCCTGAGGGATTCGGCAATTTTCCAGAAAGAGTTCCGCAGCTCCGCCGCCATCGCCGATGAATTTCGGGGGACAGAAGTCTCTGTTCCGGCACCCTGCCGGGACGGGGAAGTGCCCCCGGAGCCATCTCCATCGGTCTCCATCGCCGTCTCCGCCGTCTCCATCGATCTCACCGCCATCTCCATCAACCTTGCTGTCTCCTATGATGAGGAGGGAGTAGTTCATCCCCGGGGCTGAGGGCTCTACCGGTAGCTATGTGGTTCACCTCTCTCTCCCATGATGTGATCTTTATGTGATCGTGAGCTTTGTATCATGTTGAACAAGTAGATGTTATTATTCAGATATTATGTGTACTCTAGTGGTGATTATTAAAGTAATCTATTCCTCCTGCTATGGTGTAACGGTGACAGTGCGTGCATCATGGTGGTACTTGGTTTAGGCTATGATTGTGATCTCTTGTGGATTATGAGAATAATTATTGCTATGATAGTTTGAGTGATCTATTCCTCCTTTCATGGTGTAAAGGTGACAGTGTGTGCACCGTGTTAGTACTTGGTCTAAGTTGCAATGATTTCTATCTTGAATTGTGATTTGATTTGGATATCTCTATGAGTGGTGTTTGTCAAGTACTTGATGAACTTTAAGGGGTGCTTCTGTAGCCACTACACAATGATTAGTGTTATTCAATAGGAGAGTAATTCGGAGTACCTTAGGGGAGAAAAGTTGTTTATTTGTTCAATCATGTTATATTGTTGGGAGTGTGTCCACTAGTGAAAGTATGATCCCTAGGCCTTGTTTCCAAGCTTTGCATACCGTTTACTTGCTATTTTGTTACTTGTTTGCTCGCAGCGATATTTATTTCACATCACGTTTGCTACTTATAATCATCTATACCACTTGTATTTCACTATCTCTTCGCCGAACTAGTGCACCTATACATCTGACAAGTGTATTGGGTGTGTTGGGGACACAAGAGACTTTCTGTATCGTAATTGCAGGGTTGCTTGAGAGGGATAGCTTTGACCTCTAACCTCCCTGAGTTCGATAAACCTTGGGTGATCCACTTAAGGGAAATTTGCTGCTGTTCTACAAACCTCTGCACTTGGAGGCCCAACAAGTGTCTACAAGAATAGAAGTGCGTAGACATCAAGCTCTTTTCTGGCGCCGTTGCCGGGGAGGTAAGGTAAAAGGTACTCGCATCCTCATGTGTGAGTGCTCGGAGTTATTTACTTTAGATTCTGCAATTACATCTTTTTGTTTCTTGTTTTTATTTTCACTAGTTAGACTTAATGGAAAACAAAGAGTTCTCTAGTCTTTTTCCTCAGTTTAGATATGAAGTGTTTGAAGAGAAAATTGAAAAACCTTTGGAGCTTAATTTGCATGCTAATAGTTTTGTTAGTATGAATGCTTTGAACACCGTTATTGCTAATGCTATAGAAAAGTCTAAGCTTGGGGAAGCTGGTTTTGTTAAGCATGATATTGTTAGTTCCCCAGCTTTAGTGGAGAAAATTTGCTCTGATGATATTTTATCTCCCATATGTGATATTCCTTCTTATGATGATATGTTTGAAGAATATGCTTTGCAAAATAGTAGTTCTCTAGCTTGTGATGATGAGTATTGCTACTCGGTGATGGCGCCAGAAAAGAGCTGGTGGCATGTAGTTGACGTGGAGCAGTAAGTCCTTGTGCGTGGTGAATGACCAGCCCGTTGGGAACTGATACGTCTCAAACGTATCTATAATTTTTGATGCTCCATGCTTGTTTTTACACCATTTGCCTATTGTTTCGTTACACTTAGTGGCACTTTTATGCATTTTCCGGAACTAACCTATTAACAAGCGCCACAGTGTCAGTTTCCTGTTTTCTGCTGTTTTTGTGTTTCAGAAGTGATACACAGGATTTATTCTCGGAATTGGACGAAACAAGTTCCTGAAGTCTTATTTTTCCCGGAAGCTTCTAGACATCCGAAGAAGTGTCGGAGGGGGGCCACCAGGGCCCCACACACGTGGGTGGCGCGGCCAGCCCCCTGGCCGCGCCAGGCCCACGTGAGGGCGCCTGGCCCCTCCTCTGACATCGTCCCTTCGCCTATAAAGACCCCTCGACGGAAAAAACCTAAGGACCCGATCAGATTTCCAGAACACATCGCGATCCGCTGCCACCGTCGACCCGAAGATCGGGAGGGTCCAGAAGCTCTTCCCGGCACCCTGCCGGGGAGGGGAATCGCCACCGGAGGTCTTCTTCATCGCCATGCTTGCCTCCGGAGCGATGAGTGAGTAGTCTACCTTGGACTATGGGTCCATAGCAGTAGCTAGATGGTTGTCTTCTCCACCATGTGCTTCATGTTTAGATCTCATGAGCTGCCCTACATGATTGAGATCACCGTTATGTAATTCTATGATGTTGGTTTGTTGGGATCCGATGAATATTGGTGTTTATGATTAAGTTGCTGTACTGAATTATATCTTTTGTTATCTCTATGTTGTTTATGATCTTGCATGCTCTCCGTTGTTAGTGGCTATCTTGGCCGAGTAGTTGCTAGTGACTCCAAGAGGGGGTATTTATGCTCGATAGTGGGTTCATGCCTCTATTTCACCTGGGGGAGTGACAGAAACCTCTAAGCTGGTAGATGTGCTGTTGCTACTAGGGAGAAAACAACATTCATATGCTCAAGGGCATATGCTTTGTTTACATTACACACTTTGCTTAATGCAATTATCTGTTGTTCACAACTTAATACTACTGGGGTGTTCGGATTGATATCCCCGGGAGTGGATTATTAGTCATAGATGCAGTTGGATGGCGGTCTATGTATTTTGTTGTAATGCCCAGAGTGAATCTCATAGTGATCTTCTTGACATATCACGTTTATCTTTATTCTATCAATTGCCCAACTGTAATTTGTTTACCCAACATGTTTTATCTATGGAGAGACACCACTAGTGAACTGTGGACCCCGGTCCTATTTCCATCATATTGCTATCACCTGTTTACTTTACTCGTACTGTTTACTTTACTCGCATACTATATTGTTTTCCACTCGATACGCTTATAATCTTTGTTTCAAGCAAACCAGTGAGATTGACAACCTCATCGCAAGTTGGGAACAAAGTACTTGGTTGTGTGTGTGCAGGTTCCATATCACCTTCAGTCGTCGCCGTATCTCCTCTCCTGATCGATAAACCTTGGTATCTTAACTGAGGGAAAACTGGCCGCTACACTCATCATACCTTCCTCTTGGGGTTCCCAACGGGCTGGTCATCACCACGCACAAGGACTGTCTGCTCCCACGTCAACTTGGCACTAGCAGCTAATTTTCTGGCGCCGTTGCCGGGAAGGAAGAGAAGACTTCTGCGAGGGGAGTTTTTCGCACACACATCCTTTACTTTGTTATTGTTTTGCTTTACTTTATTTATTTTACCTGCATCGTTTTATATCAAAAACCCAAAAAAAAATTAGAATCCTTGGTAGTTGTTTTTACTTGTCTTGCTTTATCATGCTTTCTATCAATGGTTGGTTTCTTTGAAACTAAATCTTTTTGGCAAGGTGGGTTCACGGAAGAGCAGCAAAATTATTATGAGAAACACCGCTTGTCACAAAAAGGGAAACACTTATGGGAACAAATCAATAGATTGTATATCATTGCTAGAAACGTGTGCTCTACTTATAATGTTACTTATTGCTTTGATAGATCTTGTTGCTGTAGGAGGTATAAACACCTCCCTTTTCAATGTGAGTATAATGATGATGTTACCATATCTTCTTATATTAATGGAAATTATGACTTTTATGATGTGGAACAAATTGAAGAATTCATTACTTGGAAGGGTGCATTCGAACTTGCTTATTTGCTTGAAAATACTGATGATGCACCTTATAAATATGAGGTTTATGATATACTCACATTTTGCTTTGATAATTACAAGGAAGGAAATGGCTATATTCTTAAATATCTTAATAGATGCTCTCCAACGGAAGAGACTAATGCCTTGAAGGAGCCTATGGAAGAAGAAATTGGAAGCTCATTGGATGAAAAAGAGGAGGAGAGTGATGATCAAGAGGAGGAAGAATGGAGTTACCCATGTCTACCTCCCAATAAGAGTAACTCTTTAACTAATACCTTATTTGATCGCCCTCCATGCTTAACAAAGGAGGGTGAGTGTGATATTTATATTGTTGAGTTTGTTCATGATGCTACTGAAAATTATTATGAGAGAGGAAAATATGGTTTTGGAATTCTCATGTTACTAAAACACCTCTCTTTACATTGGAAGTTCCGAAGTTGCTCTTGTTTTATCTACCCATACTTGTTACTATGTGCTTCTTTAATTTATTTTCTTACAAGATTCCTATGCATAGGAAGTGGGTTAGACTTAAATGTGTTTTATATTTGCTCCTTGATGCTCTCTTTCGCTTAAATTCATATTTCTTATGTGAGCATCTTCTCAAATTACTGAGCCTAGCTCAAAGGCGTTAAAGAAAAGCACTCTTGGGAGATAACCTAATGTTTTATTTTCAGTACTTTTTCTTTTATTTGAGTCTTGGAAGTCATTACTACTGTTATGACCACTCCTTATCTTGTTTATTTTGTTTTTGTGCCAAGAGAAGCCTCTAATTTGCGTGAGGTAAAGATTTGGGGATGTTGCTGTCCTGAAACTGTTTTCGGTGCTGCACCGTAAAAATTCGTATAAATTCTATGTATATCTTTTGGACCTGCGATTTCTTGTGCATATGCCCCATGTTATATCCAAACTTTTGTTAGTTAAACACTTTTTGATTTGAGCAACAGAAAATCCCTCAAAAATTCGACCTTTGTCAGCTGTTCAGTTTTGACAGATTTCTGCCAATATTTGTGTTTCCCACTATATCGCTTTCTTTTGAGTTCTTTTGATCACGGAACTTTTAGAGAAGTTGTTACAGTAGTATTTGCTATATATGTGGTGGTTTTGAGTTGAAACCTGAAGCAAATAGAGGGTTGATTATATGTTATGCTTGCACTAATGTTGCTAATAGAATTGTGTTTAGTTTTGTATGAAGGAAGTTTTCAAGTGTAGGGATTGGAGAATGATGAGATGAGTTGAAGAATGGACAAAAGCTCAAGCTTGGGTATGCCCATGCATCACCCCAAGAAATATCCAAGAAGTACAAGCGTCAAAGCTTGGGGATGCCCCCGAGGCACCCCTTCTTCATCGGCAAAAATCAGGTCACCTTTCAAAACACTATATTTTTATTGCTTCATGCACTATGTGTTTTTCTTGGAGCGTCAGTTGTTTTAGTTTTCTTAGTTGGTTTAGTTTGTTTGTTTGCTTAAATAAATGGTTGTACCCCAACAAATTTCCTTTGGAGGAGATGTACTCGTTTTCATTTGCAAAGAACGCTCTAGTCTTCACTCTTATTAAAAATCGAGCGTTCTACTTTATCTTCTACTGCTTTTGGTTTTTGTTTTCGCCTTGATTTGCGTTCAGATCTTGTCATATGTTTTCATCAAGGTGTATTTTTGCCTCTGATCTTTATTGGTTTTCATCAAAAGAGGTGTTTATAAAAATTTCAAATGGTGTTGGAAAAGAGAAAAAGCTTTGTGCAAAATAGTGGTACAAGAAGGAGCTTGTGTAGACTGCGGCTTAGGCTTTTTCATGTCATGCTTGATGTCTTTTTGATAGTATGCTTAGTGGTTTTGCTGTAGCATGACTTGTCTCAAATAACTGAGATTGCTTAATGAGCCTTTGAAAAAATCATGCGTTGTTTTTATTGTATGGAAGCATTATTTTGGTTTTCTCCTTGATGCTTTATTTGGGTTGACTTGGCGCATGCTCACACATGTTAGACTCTTACAAAGTCGCCAATAGCCTTCATGATCATTTAGTTTTTGACTTTTGATGCCATCTTATGCTTCTTTTAATGTCGCTTTGTCGCTTTGCATGATTATGGCCATTATTGCTCTCTTAGTTGGTCGCTCCCAGTCTTTTGCTAGCCCTCGCCTTGTACTGAGTATGAGCTCTACTCGTGCATCCAACTCCTAAAAGCCAAAGTTTTCCAAAGTGTCCACCATACATACCTACTAGCAATTTGCTATTCCAAGTAAATTTGACTTGCTTTTATTTTCTCTTCAAATTAAACTCTTACCAGTGTTATGCGAAATTCGGTCAGTAAAGCTCTCACAAACCGGAAGGCACACTTTACTTTTTCCTGTTCTAAAAATTTGACATTGTGGTCTCTTATGTTGAGTTGTTATGCTTGCAAGTTGTAAGTTGGATTCTAGCCCAGCCATGCTGTCATGGGCAAGCTTTCAACATTGCACTTCTTATTTGAGTTGATATCGTGATCTTTTGTTTATGGATGCCCGCGGTGTGAAATGAATTGGGAATCTTGTAGGGATCATGGAGTTTGTATATGTGTTAGGGAAACGCCGGGCCGCCAATCTAAGCCATGCATAATTCATGGTGGAAATTTGCAGCATACCCATGGTGAACATTCGACGACGCATCTCATAATAAAAAGCTAAACAAAAGGCAAATAAAAGAGATGTCGAGGTGTTCATTGTCTGCTTGTCCTGTCATTTTGGTGTGGGCTTGTTCCATGTCATCGGGCACGGAGGTACCCCATTGGCGGTTCTCAATGATATGCATATACTTACAATGACAAGAGCCTTGCTTGGGACTCTAAGTAAAGTAGCATGAGGTTTGGGTACTCGTATTCACGGGGCACGAGGTCTTCAACTTATGATTTGTCAAGCATATGCATCATAATTGTTCTCGCATTAACTTTAACCATCCAAGATGCTTATGATGGGGGCAATGAGAGCTCAAAGCCGGTAAGTACCATAATTTTTGAAGGTTATAAAACTTGCAATCACTGCTTTCCTCTGCGAAGGGCCTTTCTTCTACTTTTATGTTGAGTCACCACCTTCTTTCTTTATGCACCATTAAGAGAGCATAGTTGTCATTCTTAGTGTGATATGCATTGTCCCAAAGTTCATTGATTGATTCATGATGATTGGTTTCACTTGTTCTTAAATTATTTGTATCTAGTCGCCCTCTTAAACTTTGAGGTGTCCTATGCATTTATGTTTTGCTCTCTTTGAAGGACAAGCTGAAAACCATTTGTATGTTTTTCCTTATGATTTGAACACACGTTTGACTTTCATTGTTTCATTATCATGATCTTTTGTTTGTGTTCATTTGCATGTTTACAACATGGTTGCTAAGTTCCTATTGTCATGATTATATCTTCATGCCCATGTTTTAAGTTCTTATGATCCCATCTCACCAATGCTTACATATATGATCAAGATTGTGTAGGTGCATGTCACCTCAAAAATTATTCTTTTGTTATCACTTACCTACTCGAGGACGAGCAGGAGTTAAGCTTGGGGATGCTTGATACGTCTCAAACGTATCTATAATTTTTGATGCTCCATGCTTGTTTTTACACCATTTGCCTATTGTTTCGTTACACTTAGTGGCACTTTTATGCATTTTCCGGAACTAACCTATTAACAAGCGCCACAGTGCCAGTTTCCTGTTTTCTGCTGTTTTTGTGTTTCAGAAGTGATACACAGGAAATATTCTCGGAATTGGACGAAACAAGTTCCTGAAGTCTTATTTTTCCCGGAAGCTTCCAGAGATCCGAAGAAGTGTCGGAGGGGGGCCACCAGGGCCCCACACGCGTGGGTGGCGCGGCCAGCCCCCTGGCCGCGCCGGGCCCACGTGAGGGCGCCTGGCCCCTCCTCTGACATCGTCCCTTCGCCTATAAAGACCCCTCGACGGAAAAAACCTAAGGACCCGATCAGATTTCCAGAACACATCGCGATCCGCCGCCACCGTTGTCGGGGGGATGACCCCCGGTAGGGTCAAGAGACTAGAAAGACACAAGGCTATGGTTGACTTTATGTCGGTTGACCAAGGATGGGCCTGGCCGGATTTTAAGAGCGTCGGTCAGGCCGGCATATATGTATATCCCGGCTAATATCCGGATATGCCGGTATAACCGGGATACTCATAAAGGAGTGCCGGCATATGCTCAGATATGCCGGCCTATCTTATTTGATATGTTGTGCAGGAGCATGGAGGCCGGATTACCCGACCTTCATAGGTCGTTGGTCCGGCATATAGGTCCAGGATATGGCCAACGGTCATATCCGGGATACATAAGTCAGCTAAGGTGTCATGTCCCTACAATCAAGGAGAGACTCTGCTCAGTATGGAGAGAGATCATGATGACAGGGTGCACAGTGGTGGTCTACCTACCCTCACTGTGCACAAGTACAGCCCTTACCTCACCAAGGTAAGGTCACAGTCCAAGAAGTACAAGGTACAGGGATGTGGAGTCCCATCGAGAGCAATCAGGGGCAAGGTCAAGGGTCTTGCCCATCGTCAGCATGTCCTGTTTGGAGTGTAGTTGGTGTCTCCTGGTCTTATGTGACCGTTGTAACCCTGGCCACCATTATATAAGGTGGCATAGGGAGCCCTGGTAAGGGGTTGGTCACTCTGTGTTCCTACACTAGGCAGTTCATCTTCCTCCTCTAGCTGAGAGCTTGGAAGCACCATTGTTGTGTACTCCATCGATCCAAATATAAAACCAGTAGAGCAGGAGTAGGGGTGTTATCTCCTTACGAGAGCCCCGAACCTGGGTAGATCTGTGTTCCTTTCTGTCGTGCTTTTTAGCTCGTTCCCCTCTCCCGAATCCTCCAGCATCTAGTTCGGCCCCCATTTAAGCCATCCTATGGCATATGTTGTTTCACCACGACGACATTTGGCGCCCACTGTGGGGCTGATCGATATGCTGGGCGGAGTGTTTATTCGGACGGGGTCTGTGATAGCAGCTTCGGGAGTGCGCATGGTCTCTGGCCTCGTCCAGAGGCTAGGCTCGCTCAGCTTCGTCAGCGATAACGCCGGATGTCTCGGCGGCCGGCCGTTCCCCAGGGATGGCCGGATCATGTCTTTCGGTTCCCACGATGTGTACGTGGGGACTGAGAGAGTTTGCAGGGAAGAGGTGCTGGTGGCGGCGGATCCTCCGTCTCATCGGCTGGCTCACGCTGGGCGTAGCGCTCACTCAGTAGAGTCGGCCGAGGTAATGATGGCCGGCACATCCGTGCCGCCGGCGGAGGGTGCCGGCAAAGCAGCAGCAGCAGCAGCAGGAGATACTCCCCTGGAGCCGCCGAAGGCCAAGAGGTTGGCATGTCCTCCGTTGGAGCGTGTCGAGAACCTGGCCGGCACTTCCGCTGTGCCGGCAAAGGGTCAGGTGCTTCTTCCCATCATCGATCGGCTTATCGAGCCGGTGCGATCCGGCGATGATCCAGAGCAGACAAGGAAGGTCCTGGAAGGATCTCGCCAGGCCCTCGTCGACGAGGCCCTGGCCATGCATCAGGAGCGCGAACTGTTTAACCGGCAACTCCGTGAGTATGAGGCAGCCCATGGTTTTACTCCTGTGGTAACCCGGCCTAGCCGGATAGATGAGGTTAGAACTAGAGGTAGAGATCTTAACACTGAGCTAGGTAAAGATGCTAGAGCTACGAGTCATACTGCAACTAGCACTGTGCCTAAGGTAGTCTATAGCTCACCAGTGAAGAACCTTAGAGCAGCAGCCAAGGTAGCTAAGGACTTATCTAATTTATCCGGTGAAGCACTGCATGAGCAGCAAGCCCGGCTTAACCATCTTTTGTCTGAAGCTACCAAGCAGCAGGAGGCCTTTAAGAAGGCAAACCCGGGTGCCGGGGCATCCCAGTACGTTGCGTCGGTGGGAGGTGCCGGCGCAAGGTCAAGGGGGAGGCTTCGTCCCCGCATCCAAGCGCCCGGCGTGCCGGAAGTGTGACCTCTGGCCGCCGGGACAAGCAGATCCAGGTGTATGATCCGGCAATCGCCGGAAAACAGGCGACGCTGCAGAGAAGTGCTGGCCATGCTGACAGGAATGTCGGTAGCAAGAATGCCGGTCAGAATGTGCCGGCCGGGCAAGGAGCAGCTACGGCCGGTGGGAGCCGGAGTAACAGTGCAGCCCGGCGTCAGCAGCAGGGCGCCGGAGTTGCGGTGCAGCAGCAGGGCACGGGTCAGCCGAGACACCGTGAAGATGATGGAAATTCCGCCCTTGCCAGGGCGGAATATCAGCAGCAGCACCAGCAAGGCTAGCAGTATCAGCAAGGCCAGCTAAATGAGCAGTGTCATCCGGAGCAGCAGCAGCAAAGGATGATCCCTGGCCCAATTGCATCCCGGCTAGGACCTCGGTCCTTGGCAGCAAGTGATGCGCGCTTCAAGCTGGACAGGATTCACCAATCGGAGTTGGTGGAGAGGCAAGGAGCTCCGGGTCCTATGTGCTTTGGACCCCGGATTATGGGTGAGCTGGTACCTTACTATTTCCAGCTCGCGCGTGGCGCGAGGACATACAACGGCAGTACAAAGCCGGAAGATTGGTTGGAGGATTACTCCACCGCAGTGAACATTGCTGGAGGAAACCTCAGATGGGCAGTACGATATGTACCGCAAATGCTAGAAGGACCAGCCAGGATATGGCTGAATAATCTGCCGGCCGGAAGTATCAACGGCTGGGTTGATTTCGAAGAGCAGTTTGTGTCAAACTTCACCAGCACATACAAGAGGCCTAACCGTCCGCAGCAGCTGGCCAACTGCCGGCAAGGAGTAAATGAGACCGACCGTGACTATCTGACCAGGTGGTGCACCTTGCGCAATTCCTGCGAAGGAGTTGTGGAGCAGCAGGCCATCATGTGGTTCGCTCATGGGTGCCGGCATGGCACCATGTTGTGGCAAAAGCTTCAGAGGGAAATGCCGGCCACGTTGGCCGAGACAATCAAGATTGCCGACAGTTATGTTCTGGGAGATCCCATGCAGCCCACCCTTGATTCACAAGGACAGGGGTAGACCCAGCGGAACAATAGCAACACCGGGAGACCGGGGCAGTTCTATCGCCCGGATAACCGGAACAAGAGGAGAGATGAGCGGCCGGATTTTCGGTATGGAGCGGCACAAGTAGCAGCTGTGGAGGAAGAGCAAGAGGGCGCCGGCAGTAGCCAACGTCCGAGGTATGAGGGCTATCAGCAGCCTCAGCAGCAACAACCGCAGCAGCAAGCGCAACCCTTCCAGAAGAAGAATGTCTGGATCAACAAGAATGCCGGCGGAGCCGCCGGACAGAAGAAGCAGTGGCCGAAGTATACAGTGGGTCTGGCCATGGACAAGCCTTGTGTGTTTCACACGTTCCAGCCGGGTAAGCCGGCAAACCATTTGACGAGAAACTGTTCATGGCTGGACGACATATTAGCAGGTCGGGCAGGTCCCTGGGGACCAGCTAGACCATCTGTCCCGGCAGCTCCATCGCCGTTGATAGGTGCAAATACAGTTGCAGTCCCGCCCAGGCCGGTTAATCCCGGGAATCAGAGCAATCCCGGAAATGCCGGCGTAAATCAAGTAGATCAGAACTATAATCCGGAGTACTATGCCGGAGGCCCAGCATCAGGCCGGAATGAGTACAAGGAGCATGATCAGAGCTACATGGTCTTTGAGACCGAAAGAACAGACAAGCAGAGCTTGTACCGGCGGAGTTTGGAGGTAAACGCCGTTATGTCGGCAGTTCCGAAGATGATGCATTGGTCTGATCAGGCCATTGGCTGGGACAGGGCAGATCATCCCAGGATCATGCCAAACCCCGGCGGGTATGCGCTAGTAATGGATCCAACATTTGTCGGGCCGGCTAATAACGTGAGGTTCAGCAAGGTCCTCATTGACAATGGAAGCAGCATCAACATCATGTATCGGGATACGATGCAGAAGCTGGGCATCAAGGAAAATATGTTGGAACCAAGCAAGACCACATTCCATGGTATTGTGCCGGGACTTTCGTGTGCGCCGATGGGCAAGATCCGGATGGATGTCATGTTTGGCAACCGGGATAACTGCAGGGTGGAGAACCTCATGTTTGAGGTGGTGGATCTGGAAAGCCCCTACCATGCTTTGCTGGGGAGGCCGGCATTGGCAAAGTTCATGGCCTCTACGCATGTTGCGTACCTGAAGATGAAGATGCCAGGGCCCAAGGGAGTGATCACCATCATTGGTGATTACAAGCGCTCGATGGCATGTGCAACAGCCGGATCTAATCTGGCCGAGACTCTGATCATTGCAGAGGAAAAGAAGAGGCTCAAGCGAGCAGTGGAGATTGCTGAAACGGTCGTGGCCGGCAAATCTATGCCGGGCATGGCAAATCCCGGTGACAGTGCTTCTTTTCAAGTGGGCAAAGAAGTCAAAAAGGTGCCTCTGGATGAAGTTTTCCCGGAGCGCCATGCCCTCGTCGGGGCAAGTTTGGATCCCAAATAGGAAATCGAGCTCATCAGCTTCCTCCGTGAGAATCGGGATATATTTGCATGGTCTACTTCAGACTTGCAAGGTGTGCCGAGGGAGCTGGCTGAGCACGCATTGCATGTGAGACCGGATGCTAAGCCGGTGAAGCAGCCGCTCCGGCGGAATGCAGGCGATAGAAGGAAAGCCATTTGGGACGAAGTGGCCAGGCTCTTAGCCTCCGGCTTTATCAAAGAAGTGCTTCATCCGGATTGGGTGTCTAATCCGGTTTTGGTGGAAAAGAAGAAGGACGAGCCCGCCATAGTGAAAATATGGCGGATGTGTGTCGATTACACTAACTTGAACAAGGCATGCCCTAAAGATCCATTCCCGCTCCCTCGGATTGATCAAGTGATTGATTCCACAGCTGGATGTGAACTGTTATCATTTGTAGATGCCTATTCTGGTTTCCACCAGATCCCCTTGTATGAGCCGGATCAAATAAAGACATCCTTTATTACCCCGTACGGGGCTTATTGCTATCTCACTATGCCGTTCGGTTTAAGAAATGCCGGCGCAACTTACGAAAGGTGCATGCAAAAATGTTTGCACGATCAAATAGATAAAAATGTGCAGGTATATGTCGACGATATCGTCATAAAGACCAAGGAGAGCAAGACTCTCATAGATGATCTCCGGGAAACCTTTGGAAACCTGAGGAGATTCCGGATGAAGTTGAATCCGGCTAAGTGTACCTTCGGTGTGCCGGCGGGCAAGTTGCTCGGCTTCCTTGTTTCCAGCCGGGGTATTGAGGTGAATCCCGGCAAGATTCGGGCCATAGAAAGAATGAAGCCGCCGACAGATTTGAGGGAAGTACAGAAATTCACTGGGTGCCTCGCATCCCTGAGCCATTTCATAAGCCGGCTGGGAGAAAAAGCTTTGCCGTTATATCAATTGATGAAAAAGTCCGACACCTTTGTCTGGACAGCGCAAGCAGATGCAGCTTTCAAGGAATTGAAACAGATGTTGTCGACAGCGCCGGTATTAGCGTCTCCAATGCCCCGGGAGCCAATGTTGCTCTATATAGCGGCAACCAACAGGGTTGTCAGTGCAGTGGTAGTAGTGGAGCGAGAGGAAGGAGGCAAAACCGTGCAGCGGCCGGTATATTATAGAGTGAAGTTCTCTCCACCTCAAAGCAAAACTACCCACACTATCAAAAGATGACTTATGGTGTCTATATGGCGGCCAAGAAGCTAAAGCATTACTTCCAAGAGCATCCGATCCGGGTAGTGGCCGAGGCCCCTATCTCAGAGATCATTGGCAATAAAGATGCCAGTGGCAGAATAGCCAAGTGGGCAATAGAGTTGTCGCCATATACACCTCAGTATGACAAGAGAGATACAATCAAGTCCCAGGTGTTGGCTGACTTCTTTATTGACTGGGCCGAGATACAATATGAGCCGCCATTGCCAGATGCAAATTATTGGAGGATGCATTTCGACGGTTCCAAGACAATACACGGTCTGGGTGCCGGCATAGTCCTCAGTTCACCCAAGAATGACCAACTGAGATATGTTCTGCAGATTCATTTTGCACCATCCAATAATGTGGCGGAATATGAGGCACTGGTGCATGGCCTGAAGGTGTCTAAGGACATAGGAATTCGCCAGATTATGTGTTTCGGTGATTCTGACTTGGTAATTCAGCAATGTTCCGGCATATGGGATGCTCATGATGCAAACATGGGATCCTACCGTTTCCTGGTACAGCAGTTGAGCGGTTACTTCGAAGGTTGTGAGTTCCGGCATGTTCTCCGGGCTCAGAACGATGCAGCCGATGCATTGTCCAAGCTGGGATCTTCCAGAGATTCAATCCCGCCCGGCATTTCATTGGAGCATCTGAGGAAGCCGTCAATCAAGCCCTCGCCGGAATCATCGTCCATTTATGTCCCGCCAAGTCCGGAGGAGGCAATTCCGATGGAGATAGATGCCGGAATCAGATCAGATAACCCGGGGACTGTTTCCTCAGTCCCGGGGACTGGGCCGACATATGCTGTGAGTGCAGTATTCCGGAGCAGAACTAAGGGCAAGGGTAAAATGTACCAAGAGGTTGTGCCGGTATACCCGGGGACTGCTCCAGCATACCCGGGGACTGATTCCTCAGTCCCGGGGACTTCGCAGCCCATGGAGATCGATTATGTGTCGGTCGAAATGATAGAGATAGATCAGGCAGTGTTCACTGTCAGGGAAGTGCCCTCATGGGCACGTCCTATCATGGATTTCTTGGTGGATGGTCAAGTGCCGGCGGATGAAACCGAGGCATGCCGGATTGCAAGGAGATCCAAAGGATATACCATCATCAACAAGGAAATATACAAGAGAAGTGTCACCGGAGTATTGCAGAGATGTGTCGAATCTGCGGAAGGTCTGGAGATGCTCCGGGAAATTCATCAGGGGGAGTGTGGTCACCACGCTTCGTCCAGAGCATTGGTGGCAAAGGTATTCCGGCATGGGTTTTATTGGCCGACGGCACTGCAAGAAGCAGAAGACTTGGTCCGGAAATGCAATGGGTGTCAGAGATATGCCCACCAGATTCATCAGCCGGCATCTGCCTTGAAGACTATCCCAATAACCTGGCCCTTTGCTGTTTGGGGCCTAGATATGGTCGGGGCTTTTAAGCCGGCCAGAGGAAAGATGACCCATATCCTGGTCATGGTGGACAAGTTCACCAAATGGATTGAAGTGAAGCCCATAAGCAAGTGTGATGGTCACACAGCAGTGAAATTCTTAAAAGATATAATCTTGAGATATGGTGTTCCTCATGGCATCATCACTGACAATGGGTCGAACTTTGCCCAAGGGCCATTTGCCAGATTTTGTGAGGAAGTGGGAATCCGGCTGGACATTGCGTCGGTCGCTCACCCTTGTGCCAATGGCCAAGTAGAGAGGTCAAATGGGCTAGTGTTATCCGGCATAAAACCCCGGCTGATAGAGCCACTAGAGAAAACTCCGGGATGTTGGGTAGACGAATTGCCAGCAGTGCTTTGGAGTTTAAGGACAACTCCGAATAGGTCAACAGGCTACACACCATTTTTCCTGGTGTATGGAGCAGAAGCTGTGCTTCCAACAGATGTAATACATGATGCACCAAGAGTAGTGCCATATACTGAGGAAGAGGCTAAAGAAGCCAGGGAAAATGATGTGGATCTGCTAGAGGAAGCAAGAGAAATAACTCTGTCAAGAACAGCAGTATATCAGCAGAACCTCAGACGCTATCATACGCAGAAGGTAAATCCAAGGAGATTCCAAGAGGGAGATCTAGTACTCCGGCTAAGGCAAGGAACAGAAGGCCGACATAAGTTAACTCCTCCATGGGAGGGGCCATTCATTGTGAGCAGAGCTCTGCACAATGATGCCTATTATCTTATAGATGCGCAGGCCCCCAAGAAGGACAAGGCGGACAGGTCGGGAGAAGAAACCAAGAGACCATGGAACATAGCCCTACTCTGCCCCTTTTACTCCTGAGCAGCACAATGTATGTATTTCCATATTTTTCCTTGTGTGCCGGCGCTTTATGCCGGCACAAGACTAATGAATGAAATGTCGGCATCCCGAAGAGATCGGGCACTGCCTCCGAGATATATCGTTGTTTATTTTAAGTTTTTGTTATATGCCGGCTGGCTTGTTTTGAATGTTTCCTGTGTCGGCCTAGTAGTGTGTCGGCACCAAAGGCCGCTCTTCGACTCAGCTGTTGTCCGAAACCCGGCTTCATGGCTAGCAAGAGTAGATGTCGGAGATTGTCTGCACATGAAAAACGGCTAAGGAAATGTATAGCAAGCGAACCGACATTTGTGATAAAGCTAAAGATAAAACTTGAAATGTCGGATGATTTGAAGTCTAAGTTTCAAAGTTAAAGTACTGTATGTTCGATGAAGCAACCTTGAGACTCATACGTCGAAAGCCAAATAAGGTAGACAAGTAGCCAAGGTTGTGAAGTTGAGGAAACAGGAAAACAAACTCGGTGACTTAGCCAAAAGATGATCCGGCATTGATAACAAGCAAACCAAGATAAAACTTGTTCAGGTAGCAAACCAAAGGAAATAGAGTATATATTACATCTGCACCCGGCATACCGGGGATCTGATAAACCTTAAAGTTTTTGGTACTGCAAAGTCAAGGAGCAGCGGCAGAAGCAGAGCCGCCGGCTGGAGGAGCGGTAGCGGTGGAGATGTCGGCTTCAGGAGTGCCGGACCCAGCAGATGGAATGGAGCCATCACCTCGGCCCGGGGCAGATGCCTGTTCCGGAGCATCAGTGTCGGCCTCTTCAGCTTCCTCTTCATCTTGGCTTGAATCGGAGCCCTCAGCATCAGCAGCATCCTTGGCATCATCTGCTGTCTTTTCCGGCTCGCGGATGTCCCGGACAAAGGCATCGGTGTCGGCATAATCCACATAACTGTGGGCCAGTTCCCGCCGACGCCGGATGTGATCCGGATCCGTGGTCCAGATGGATCCCTCGCGCACAGTGCGCAAAGTCTCCAGATCAGCTTTTTCATACCAGGAGAGGAAGTAGCTGAGAGCTTCATCAGCTCCTACCCTCGCGCCGGAATCCTGCCATTCCCGGAGGCGAACCTTGGCAAGCTGCAGATCATTGCCGAGATCAACAGGATCAGTGGGCGTCCTTTGTCCCGGCCAGAGGGCAGAGAATGCCTCCTGGGCGCCATAAAAGAGTTCTTCTGTGTAGAGGGTCATGGCGTTCTTCCGGGATTGCAGGGCCAACATCTGCTCTGACATGTCCCAGTTGGCCGAGTCAACCGGAACACCCCGGTTCTCTCGATCCAACTGCAGAGCCCTCTCAATGTCTTCGACGGAAGCGGGAAACATGTCTGAGAAAAATAGATAATGTTAGCAAGAGGAGAATATGTCGGCGTAGGTTATGCCGGAAAGGATCAAGATATGTCGGGCAGGATAAGGAAAAAGGATTTGAAGCTTACTGGTGAGGTCAGCATTGAGCTGTGCGACTGTGACTTCCCATTTCGTCGCCTGCTCCTTCAGGCTAGTCAGTTCGGCATGCGCAATGGAAGCATCACTCTCGGAAGCAACGAGCAGGTCCTGGGTCTTCTTCAGTTGGCCCTCCCTCTGCTCCTTCTCCTCCAAAAGCTCGGCCACCCGGCCCTTCAACTGCTCTATCTCGGCCTTGTGAGCGGCATCCCGGTCGTCCAGTTGCTTGGCCACATCCACTGAGGAGATACAGTCCTGGTGGCGTGCCTCCAGTGCAGCTTTATCATCTGAAAAGATTTGAAGTCAAAACAAGGTGAAGATGGAAAACAATGACAAGAGATAAAGGATTTGAAGTATAAAGGGTTCGGGTGACAGCAGGATCCGGCATACCTGTCAGCTCCTTCACCCTCTTGACAAGCTCGGTGACTTGGGCTTCGGCACCAGCTGCGGAATGACGGAAAAAGGTTATGTGTCGGCATATTAAGGGGTGCCGGCAAAAGGTCTATGAAGAAAAAAGAAGGCAAGGCATCCGGCATATATGTCGGATGAGTTTACCTTTCTGACGCAGTTCCAGCAAAACCTTGCTATGTGCGTCAGATAGCTTCCGGTGCTCGCACACCAAGTCATGGAACATGTCGGCATGGGTGTTGTTCATGCGCTGCGAAAAGTGTTAGGATTTGAAAGGTTATGAGAAAAGTCTAGCATGCCAGTACAATTGAAGATTATACGAAATATTCATGCTGTTGAAGACCCGGCACAGGTGCTGCGCACCTATCCCGGCTCTCGGTGACTAGGATTTGAAGCTCGAGACGAGCTTATATCTCGGCCAAGAGGATTTGAAAAATAATCAAGATGTGAAATAGTTAGAGACCCGGCACAGGTGCTGCGCACCTATCCCGGCTCTCGGTGACTAGGATTTGAAGCTCGGATCGAGCTCATATGTCGGCAGTTAATACAAGAGCAGCTAACTAAAAGAGTATTGGAAAATCCCGGATGTCCGTATCCCGGACAGCCGACATTTTCGGGGACTGGGGATATGTGTATAGGTAGAAAGGACTTACGTTGGTGGCATCGGCCAATTGGTGAAGTCTCTGCTGGAGGCTGAGGAGCTCGCAGGCAATCGGAATGGGCTTCGCGGCCAGGATGTCCGATGGATGGCCAGTGGCCGAGGCTTCGGCCATCTTCTTGCTCCTGGAATCCGCTATGTCCATATTGCCAGCGTCATTCCACCTGACACAGTGCTCCTTAAGAGATCCAAGGCTCTGGTCACTTTTCGTCTCCAGGGGACGCGGCCCTCAAGTTCCGGCGTGTCAAAGAAGCTGGGCCGGTAGCCAGGCCGGGTTGCTGCCCTACCAAGATGCAGGGCCAAGGCAGAGCTTGGCCGGGACGCTGCTTTAGAAGGAGCAGTGGCGGCGGACGGTGTGCCGGACTTGGTCGGCTGGAACTTGAGGGTGCCGGACTTGACCGGGGCAGAGGTCTTGTCCGGGATGAGGGTCTTGGCCGGAGCAGCGGTCTTGGATGGTGCTGGAGTCTTCTCAGTAGAGGGAGTCTTGGGCGCGGGTTGTTCCGGCGCGGCCGGTGCAGCTTGGCCAACAGAGGCAGGTTCCGGAGTAGTCTGGACTTCCGGCACTGTAGGGCCCTTTCCCTTGTTGTCTATGCCGGCGCTCTTGTTGCTTGCGCCGACATCTTCAGTTGTGCCGGCGTCGTTGGTGGGCGCGCCGGAGTCTGGAGCATCTTGGTGGGCTCCTGTGTCCATGTGGACATCAGAAGCCGAAGGATCCTGTTGAGCCCCCAAGTCCATGTGGACGTCGGGGGCAGAGATATCTTGTTCCGGTGGAGGATCGTCCTTCGCCGGGGAGGTGGTCTTGTCAGGCGCAGGCGAAGATGCCGGCGCCGGGGAGGTCGTGTGACTAGCAGATGGTATGTCGGAAGTGGCAGTTTCCGCCGGCTTGGTAACCTTCGGGCCGCCACTCGCGCCAGAAGCTTGTTCCGGCGCAAGAGGAGCCCTGAAAGAGAGAAAATACCAAGTTAATAATCAAAGCAAGAGATATGTCGGAGGAAATGCAAAGAAAAGAAACTTACCCCGAGGCAACAGGCCTCTGTTTCTTCGGAATAGGCACGCCAACCTTCTGCCTCTTCTGCTGCTGAGGTGTGTCGGGCTGGGGCTTCACGCCTCGCTTCCGGCCGGTACGTCCGCCGGTGGAAGGAGGTCCCTGGTTCAGAGGGGCGGCGTCGACAACCATGTCGTCCGGGATAGCTGAGGACGGCATTGGAAAGGCGTAAGCAACAGGTGTTTCTGGAAAAGCATAAGCAAGAGGTGTCGGGCAGATAAACGTCTGGCAGTCTTCATCGGAGTCATCGTCACTCCGGCCTTGAGTGAAACGCCGGGATGAAGAGGCCTTACCCACGGCAGAGGCAGCACGGGTGTTCCAGGGCAGCTTGTCCCAGTGATCCGGATCTTCAACATCCGCAACAGTGCGGTCTGCCGCGATCTTGATCCGGGAGTTCTCCATACTCTGGAAGCTGAACTTCTGCATAATGCAAAGTAAATGGGTCAGAAGCAAGAAATATGCCGGTGGAAGAAGTATGTCGGATCAAGCACTATAAGTATGTCGGCAAATAAAAAATCTCGGGGCATGCATGATAAGTATCTATATGCCGGACAAGAGAGTATGTATCGGCCAGAGTATTTACCGTTGGGGCGGGCCGGTCCCGGCTGTATGGTTCAAGTCCCCAGGCAAAGGTGGCCTGAGAGGACTTGCAGACGTCCTTGATCCGCCGCAGAATGTCGGCCGGGGTCAGCTCATGTGTAGAATACCGGGTGGGGTCCATGGGCCCGCTCATCTGGCAGATTTTGTGTGACCGGCGCTGCAGAGGAGAGACGCGCCGGCTGATGAAGCATGCCACTAGATCTTGAGGGGTAAGGCCGGCATCCCGGAGCTCGCCCTTAACCCGGTGGAGCGCGTTCACCGGCATCACCGAGTTCTTCGGGTTGTAGGTCCAATTCTTCATAGCCAAGGGTGTCTCGTCCACAAATGGCGGCAGGTTGAGCAGATCCACGTCGGTGGTGTTCTTGACGTAGAAGAAGCTTTTCTGCCACTTCTTGCAAGACTCGAGGAGTTCCACCTTGGGGAAATCCGAGCCCTTCCGGGACATGATGGTGGCCGCGCCACAAAGGGTCATGGGGTGGTCCTTCTTCTCCTGGGCCGTCTCCGGCGGGTCATCCTTGCTCCGGGGCGGCTCTTGGACGACTTGCTTCCGTAGTTGAAAGTACTTCGCCCAGGCTTGGGAGAATGGCTCTATGCCGGCGAAGCCTTCGCAGAATGCGGCGAAGGCGGAGAGGATCATCACCGCGTTCGCCGGGATATGGTGAGGCTGCAGGTCGTAGGTGTCGAGGACATCCCGGAAGAAGTCCGACGCCGGCAGGCCGAAACCCCGCTCGAAGTGGGCAATGAAGACGACTCGTTCGCCGGGTTCAGGTGCCGGTGCAGTTTCTCCCGCAGGTAGCCGGCATGCAACACCCTCCGGCACTCTCTTGGTGGAGGTGACCCAGGATATGTCGGCCGGGGTAACCTCCGACCCCTCCCACCCGGAGCGCCCTTGGACCCGGGCCGAGGTATCTTCCTCTGAGGCCGAGGTACCTGTCATGCTTGAGGAAGCCATCTGGATGGCCGGAACAAGGCGTGATAGCCGGAGTCCCGTGATGTTATTCCTATCAAGGCCGGAGAAAAGAGGGAGGTTAGTCTCTCCGGCATACCGCTCTCACCAATGTTAGCAGAAATAGAAGATCTACTGAGGCAGTTAAAACCAGAGACAAACAAGGGTAAAACTTCTGAGGAAGAACACCTGCGAATTGCTAAGGAACGTTGCTAGCAATGCTAGTCGAGTCAAAGGGATAACAAGCAGAGGAACTGCAGCAGATCTATGCAAGTATGGTTACCAATGCGAGGCTATAGAGAAGCAGAAAAGATGAAGAACAGAGAAAGAGGAACTCACCGGAGCTTGGCCGGCGGCGGTGGAACAGCGGCGGCGAACGTGCAGGAGAAGGTCCAATCTCCCAGCAATGTCGCTGCAGAAAGAGGCGGCGGCGGCATCGTCGACAAAGATGTCGGGCGTCGTCGAGCGTCTGCGTCGGCGTGGAGCAGATCGACGGCGGCGGCGATGCTGGTCCTCTGCTCTTCGGTCTGGCGGTGAAGCGCAGGAGGCAGGGGGATAGGGGAGGAAGACGATGGTGTGGGGTAAAAAGATAAGTTTACCCCCGCCGCCCTATTTATATGCCTACCAGGTAAGGGTCGTGGGGATGGTAGTGCTCCACTACCCCGACCGTTTCTGCGGTGAGTCGCCACGTGGCAGCACGGAGTGGAGCGGCGGTTCCTGTAACCGTGCCACTAGGCAATGATGGTGGGGAGTAACTGCGCTGTGAACCGTCACATCGTGTGACCGTTCGAGGTGGCAGGGCAGTTGCAAGTTTCGATGCAAACTGTCAGGCGTGGCTTCTCGAGGAAGTCTCATCTATATGCCGGCTCGGCTGCCCGGAGAATAAGTTCCGTCCGGAATACCCTCAGGGTCGGCCGGATTAATTTTTGGATAAGAAAAAGTGGCCGGTATATGCATGAATGTCCCGGCATATAATCTGATCGTCGGAATATAACGGATAGCCGGGGTATAACGAAGAGATGATATGTTGAACCTGTCAAGGCTCCACAGTTATGACTGGGGAACCTTGGCAGCTTCGGGGACTAGTGTCGGGGGGATGACCCCCGGTAGGGTCAAGAGACTAGAAAGACACAAGGCTACGGTTGACTTTATGTCGGTTGACCAAGGATGGGCCTGGCCGGATTATAAGAGCGTCGGTCAGGCCGGCATATATGTATATCCCGGCTAATATCCGGATATGCCGGTATAACCGGGATACTCATAAAGGAGTGCCGGCATATGCTCAGATATGCCGGCCTATCTTATTTGATATGTTGTGCAGGAGCATGGAGGCCGGATTACCCGACCTTCATAGGTCGTTGGTCCGGCATATAGGTCCAGGATATGGCCAACGGTCATATCCGGGATACATAAGTCAGCTAAGGTGTCATGTCCCTACAATCAAGGAGAGACTCTGCTCAGTATGGAGAGAGATCATGATGACAGGGTGCACAGTGGTGGTCTACCTACCCTCACTGTGCACAAGTACAGCCCTTACCTCACCAAGGTAAGGTCACAGTCCAAGAAGTACAAGGTACAGGGATGTGGAGTCCCATCGAGAGCAATCAGGGGCAAGGTCAAGGGTCTTGCCCATCGTCAGCATGTCCTGTTTGGAGTGTAGTTGGTGTCTCCTGGTCTTATGTGACCGTTGTAACCCTGGCCACCACTATATAAGGTGGCATAGGGAGCCCTGGTAAGGGGTTGGTCACTCTGTGTTCCTACACTAGGCAGTTCATCTTCCTCCTCTAGCTGAGAGCTTGGAAGCACCATTGTTGTGTACTCCATCGATCCAAATATAAAACCAGTAGAGCAGGAGTAGGGGTGTTATCTCCTTACGAGAGCCCCGAACCTGGGTAGATCTGTGTTCCTTTCTGTCGTGCTTTTTAGCTCATTCCCCTCTCCCGAATCCTCCAGCATCTAGTTCGGCCCCCATTTAAGCCATCCTATGGCATATGTTGTTTCACCACGACGACAACCGTCGACCCGAAGATCGGGAGGGTCCAGAAGCTCTTCCCGGCACCCTGCCGGAGAGGGGAATCACCACTGGAGGTCTTCTTCATCGCCATGCTTGCCTCCGGAGCGATGAGTGAGTAGTCTACCTTGGACTATGGGTCCATAGCAGTATCTAGATGGTTGTCTTCTCCACCATGTGCTTCATGTTTTGATCTCATGAGCTGCCCTACATGATTGAGATCACCGTTATGTAATTCTATGATGTTGGTTTGTTGGGATCCGATGAATATTGGTGTTTATGATTAAGTTGCTGTACTGAATTATATCTTTTGTTATCTCTATTTTGTTTATGATCTTGCATGCTCTCCGTTGTTAGTGGCTATCTTGGCCGAGTAGTTGCTAGTGACTCCAAGAGGGGGTATTTAGGCTCGATAGTGGGTTCATGCCTCTATTTCACCTGGGGGAGTGACAGAAACCTCTAAGGTGGTAGATGTGTTGTTGCTACTAGGGAGAAAACAACATTCATATGCTCAAGGGCATATGCTTTGTTTACATTACACACTTTGCTTAATGCAATTATCTGTTGTTCGTAACTTAATACTACTGGGGTGTTCGGATTGATATCCCCGGGAGTGGATTATTAGTCATAGATGCAGTTGGATGGCGGTCTATGCATTTTGTTGTAATGCCCAGAGTGAATCTCATAGTGATCTTCTTGACATATCACGTTTATCTTTATTCTATCAATTGCCCAACTGTAATTTGTTTACCCAGCATGTTTTATCTATGGAGAGACACCACTAGTGAACTGTGGACCCCGGTCCTATTTCCATCATATTACTATCACCTGTTTACTTTACTTGTACTGTTTACTTTACTCGCATACTATATTGTTTTCCACTAGATATGCTTATAATCTTTGTTTCAAGCAAACCGGTGAGATTGACAACCTCATCGCAAGTTGGGAACAAAGTACTTGGTTGTGTGTGTGCAGGTTCCATATCACCTTCAGTCGTCGCCGTCTCTCCTCTCCTGATCGATAAACCTTGGTATCTTAACTGAGGGAAAACTAGCCGCTACACTCATCATACCTTCCTCTTGGGGTTCCCAACGGGCTGGTCATCACCACGCACAAGGACTGTCTGCTCCCACGTCAACTTGGCACTAGCAGGAACCCCAAGAGGAAGGTATGATGAGTGTAGCGGCTAGTTTTCCCTCAGTTAAGAAACCAAGGTTTAATGTCGATCTTGAAGAGGAGAGACGGTGACGACTGAAGGTGATATGGAACCTGCACACACACAACCAAGTACTTTGTCCCAACTTGCGATGAGGTTGTCAATCTCACCGGTTTGCTTGAAACAAAGATTATGAGCGTATCGAGTGGAAAACAATATAGTATGCGAGTAAAGTAAACAGTACGAGTAAAGTAAACAGGTGATAGCAATATGATGTAAATAGGACCGGGGTCCACAGTTCACTAGTGGTGTCTCTCCATAGATAAAACATGCTGGGTAAACAAATTACAGTTGGGCAATTGATAGAATAAAGATAAACGTGATATGTCAAGAAGATCACTATGAGATTTACTCTGGGCATTACAACAAAATATATAGACCGCCATCCAACTGCATCTATGACTAATAATCCACTCCCGGGGATATCAATCCGAACACCCCAAAAGTATTAAGTTGCGAACAACAGATAATTGCATTAAGCAAAGTGTGTAATGTAAACAAAGCATATGCCCTTGAGCATATGAATGTTGTTTTCTCCCTAGTAGCAACAGCACATCTACCACCTTAGAGGTTTTTGTCACTCCCCCAGGTGAAATAGAGGCATGAACCCACTATCGAGCATAAATACCCCCTCTTGGAGTCACTAGCAACTACTCGGCCAAGATAGCCACTAACAACGGAGAGCATGCAAGATCATAAACAACATAGAGATAACAAAAGATACAATTCAGTACAGCAACTTAATCATAAATACCAATATTCATCGGATCCCAACAAACCAACATCATAGAATTACATAACGGTGATCTCAATCATGTAGGGCAGCTCATGAGATCTAAACATGAAGCACATAGTGGAGAAGACAACCATCTAGCTACTGCTATGGACCCATAGTCCAAGGTAGACTACTCACTCATCGCTCCGGAGGCAAGCATGGCGATGAAGAAGATCTCCGGTGGCGATTCCCCTCTCCGGCAGGGTGCCGGGAAGAGCTTCTGGACCCTCCCGATCTTCGGGTCGACGGTGGCGGCGGATCGCGATGTGTTCTGGAAATCTGATCGGGTCCTTAGGTTTTTTCCGTCGGGGGGTCTTTATAGGCGAAGGGACGATGTCAGAGGAGGGGCCAGGCGCCGTCACGTGGGCCCGGCGCGGCCTGGGGGCTGGCCGCGCCACCCATGCGTGTGGGGCCCTGGTGGCCCCCCTCCGACACTTCTTCGGATCTCTGGAAGCTTCCGGGAAAAATAAGACTTCAGGAACTTGTTTCGTCCAATTCCAAGAATATTTCCTGTGTATCACTTCTGAAACACAAAAACAGCAGAAAACAGGAAACTGGCACTGTGGCGCTTGTTAATAGGTTAGTTCCGGAAAATGCATAAAACTGCCACTAAGTGTAACAAAACAATAGGCAAATGGTGTAAAAACAAGCATGGAGCATCAAAAATTATAGATACGTTTGAGACGTATCAAGCATCCACAAGCTTAACTCCTGCTCGTCCTCGAGTAGGTAAGTGATAACAAAAGAATAATTTTTGAGGTGACATGCACCTACACAATCTTGATCATATATGTAAGCATTGGTGAGCTGGGATCATAAGAACTTAAAACATGGGCATGAAGATATAATCATGACAATAAGAACTTAGCAACCATGTTGTAAACATGTAAATGAACACAAACAAAAGATCATGATAATGAAACAATGAAAGTCAAACGTGTGTTCAAATCATAAGGAAAAACATACAAATGGTTTTCAGCTTGTCCTTCAAAGAGAGCAAAACATAAATGCATAGGACACCTTCAAGTTTAAGAGGGCGACTAGATACAAATAATTTAAGAACAAGTGAAACCAATCATCATGAGTCAATCAATGAACTTTGGGACAATGCATATCACACTAAGAATGACAACTATGCTCTCTTAATGGTGCATAAAGAAAGAAGGTGGTGACTCAACATAAAAGTAAAAGAAAGGCCCTTCGCAGAGGGAAGCAGTGATTGAGCATGTGCTAGAGCTTTTCATTTGTAAAACAGAGAGATAAAAATTAGTTTTGAGAGGTGGTTGTCTTTGTCAACGACTGGCAATGGGGTTCTTACTATCTTCCATACAAAAATAAAGCAAGTTTTTGAGAGAGAGATTGGCACTTTTGTGCTCTTTTTATAAAGCTTGGCACTCCTCCCCACCTTTTTCCTTTCACATACCATGGCTAACCGATTCCATCGGGTGCCCACCAACATTCACATTCTTTGGAGGAGTGCCTTTTTTTTGGAATAAGCAATATGGAAGATAGCAAATCCGACCACTACGTCCCCATGAGCTGAAAACAGTGTCACAAAACGAGAAGTGTTTTGAAGGTTTTTGAAAGGTAGCACATGAGAATTTACTTTGGAATGGCTTACAAATACCATGCATAGGAGTTTATAGTGGACACAATGGAAAACTTTGGCTTTTAGGAGTTGGATGCACGAGTAGAGCTCATACTCAGTACAAGGCGAGGGCTAGCAAAAGACTGGGAGCGACCAACTAAGAGAGCAATAATGGCCATAATCATGCAAAGTGACAAAGCGACATTAAAAGAAGCATAAGATGGCATCAAAAGTCAAAAACTAAATGATCATGAAGGCTATTGGCGACTTTGTAAGAGTCTAACATGTGTGAGCATGCGCCAAGTCAACCCAAATAAAGCATCAAGGAGGAAACCAAAATAATGCTTCCATACAATAAAAACAACGCATGATTTTTTCAAAGGCTCATTAAGCAATCTCAGTTATTTGAGACAAGTCATGCTACAGCAAAACCACTAAGCATACTATCAAAAAGACATCAAGCATGACATGAAAAAGCCTAAGCCGCAGTCTACACAAGCTCCTTCTTGTACCACTATTTTGCACAAAGCTTTTTCTCTTTTCCAACACCATTTGAAATTTTTATAAACACCTATTTTGATGAAAACCAATAAAGATCAGAGGCAAAAATACACCTCGATGAAAATATATGACAAGATCTGAACGCAAATCAAGGCGAAAACGAAAACCAAAAGCAGTAGCAGAAAAAGTAGAACGCTCGATGAACGATAAGAGTGAAAACTAGAGCGTTCTTTGCAAATGAAAACGAGTACATCTCCTCCAAAGGAAATTTGTTGGGGTACAACCATTTATTGGAGCAAACAAACAAACTAAACCAACTAAGAAAACTAAAACAACTGACGCTCCAAGAAAAACACATAGTGCATGAAGCAATAAAAATATAGTGTTTTGAAAGGTGACCTGATTTTTGCCGATGAAGAAGGGGTGCCTCGGGGGCATCCCCAAGCTTTGACGCTTGTACTTCTTGGATATTTCTTAGGGTGCTGCATGGGCATCCCCAAGCTTGAGCTTTTGTCCATTCTTCAACTCATCTCATCATTCTCCAATCCCTACACTTGAAAACTTCCTTCATACAAAACTAAACACAATTCTATTAGCAACATTAGTGTAAGCATAAAATATATTCAACCTCTTTTAGCTTCAGGTTTCAACTCAAAACCACCACATATAAATTAAATACTACTGTATCAACTTCCCAAAAGGTTCCATGATCAAAAGAACTCAAAAGAAAGCGATAAAGTGGCAAACACAAATATTGGCAGAAATCTGTCAAAACTGAACAGCTGACAAAGGCCGAATTTTTTAGGGATTTTCTGTTGCTCAAATCAAAAAGTGTTCAACTAAGAAAAGTTTGGATATAACCTGGGGCATATGCACAAGAAATCGCAGGTCCAAAAGATAAACAGAGAATTTTCACGAATTTTTACGGTGCAGCACCGAAAACAGTTTCAGGATAGCAACATCCCCAAATCTTTACCTCGCTCAAATTAGAGGCTTCTCTTGGCACAAAAACGAAATAAACAAGATAAGGAGTGGTCATTACAGTAGTAATGACTTCCAAGACTCAAATAAAATAAAAAGTACTGAAAAGAAAACATTGGGTTATCTCCCAAGAGTGCTTTTCTTTAACGCCTTTGAGCTAGGCGCAGAAAATTGCGAATCAAGTAATATCAGCAGAAGCATTAAGATCAACAGCAGAGGTCTTGTCAATAAGGCATTGTATTTCATCCACATAATTTTTCGAAGACCCTTTGTGATCATGCTTTGGTACACTATTCTCATCAAAAAGATTTTCAGGACAAATCCAGTCAAAATTATTTTCGAAGGCTTCATTCAATCCCAAAAGCTTGCAAGGTATAGGTATCTCGGCCTCCTCATCATTTGTATTAACAATCGTTATAGGTGAACCGAGTTTATTAAAATGTTTAAGAACCTTCCTAGCTTCAATAACGACATCCTTAAATTCTAAACGCAAAGTTTCCAAGATAAAAGCTTTCTTTTCGGGGTCCTCAATTTCATGAAGTTTAAGGAACATATATTGCATAAAAGGATTAAGACTAGCAAACCTAGTTTCCAACATATCAATTAAATAAACAGAAGCAACTTCAATACTAGGAGCAAGCTCAACCCAAGACTTTTCCTCAACTTCCTCATGCATACTAATGTGATTAAAGAACTCCTTAATGTTACTTTTGCCAATAATCGAACCACTACCTACTGAGAGGTCCTCCAGAACGAACTTAGGGAACAACATGATAAACTAAAGTAAAGTAAAAACAACTACCAAGGATTCTAATTTTTTTTTTGGGTTTTTGATATAAAACGATGCAAGTAAAATAAAATAAAGTAAAGCAAAACAATAACAAAGTAAAGGATGTGTGTGCGAAAAAATCCCCTCGCAGAAGTCTTCTCTTCCTCCCCGGCAACGGCGCCAGAAAAGAAGCTGCTACTCGGTGATGGCGCCAGAAAAGAGCTGGTGGCGTGTAGTTGACGTGGAGCAGTAAGTCCTTGTGCGTGGTGAATGACCAGCCCGTTGGGAACCCCAAGAGGAAGGTATGATGAGTGTAGCGGCTAGTTTTCCCTCAGTTAAGAAACCAAGGTTTAATGTCGATCTTGAAGAGGAGAGACGGTGACGACTGAAGGTGATATGGAACCTGCACACACACAACCAAGTACTTTGTTCCGAACTTGCGATGAGGTTGTCAATCTCACCGGTTTGCTTGAAACAAAGATTATGAGCGTATCGAGTGGAAAACAATATAGTATGCGAGTAAAGTAAACAGTAAGAGTAAAGTAAACAGGTGATAGCAATATGATGTAAATAGGACCGGGGTCCATAGTTCACTAGTGGTGTCTCTCCATAGATAAAACATGCTGGGTAAACAAATTACAGTTGGGCAATTGATAGAATAAAGATAAACGTGATATGTCAAGAAGATCACTATGAGATTTACTCTGGGCATTACAACAAAATACATAGACCGCCATCCAACTGCATCTATGACTAATAATCCACTCCCGGGGATATCAATCCGAACACCCCAAAAGTATTAAGTTACGAACAACAGATAATTGCATTAAGCAAAGTGTGTAATGTAAACAAAGCATATGCCCTTGAGCATATGAATGTTGTTTTCTCCCTAGTAGCAACAGCACATCTACCACCTTAGAGGTTTCTGTCACTCCCCCAGGTGAAATAGAGGCATGAACCCACTATCGAGCATAAATACCCCCTCTTGGAGTCACTAGCAACTACTCGGCCAAGATAGCCACTAACAACGGAGAGCATGCAAGATCATAAACAACATAGAGATAACAAAAGATATAATTCAGTACAGCAACTTAATCATAAACACCAATATTCATCGGATCCCAACAAACCAACATCATAGAATTACATAACAGTGATCTCAATCATGTAGGGCAGCTCATGAGATCTAAACATGAAGCACATAGTAGAGAAGACAACCATCTAGCTACTGCTATGGACCCATAGTCCAAGGTAGACTACTCACTCATCGCTCCGGAGGCAAGCATGGCGATGAAGAAGACCTCCGGTGGCGATTCCCCTCTCCGGCAGGGTGCGAGGAAGAGCTTCTGGACCCTCCCGATCTTCGGGTCGACGGTGGCGGCGGATCGCGATGTGTTCTGGAAATCTGATCGGGTCCTTAGGTTTTTTCCGTCGGGGGGTCTTTATAGGCGAAGGGACGATGTCAGAGGAGGGGCCAGGCGCCGTCACGTGGGCCCGGCGCGGCCAGGGGGCTGGCCGCGCCACCCACGCGTGTGGGGCCCTGGTGGCCCCCCTCCGACACTTCTTCGGATCTTTGAAAGCTTCCGGGAAAAATAAGACTTCAGGAACTTGTTTCGTCCAATTCCGAGAATATTTCCTGTGTATCACTTCTGAAACACAAAAACAGCAGAAAACAGGAAACTAGCACTGTGGCGCTTGTTAATAGGTTAGTTCCGGAAAATGCATAAAAGTGCCACTAAGTGTAACGAAACAATAGGCAAATGGTGTAAAAACAAGCATGGAGCATCAAAAATTATAGATATGTTTGAGACGTATCAAGTATAATATTTTCAGCTCACCTACTTTTGAGGATAAAATTAGTTATGATTACAATATGCCTCCTATTTATGATGATTATGGTGATGAGAATAATTATTCTGCTTCTACTACTATTGTTCCTGTGGTGAGTATTAATTCGTTTATGCATGTGGCTCATGATAGGGATGTTTTAAATGATAGTTATATTGTAAATTCTATTCATGATGCTACTGAAAGTTATTATGAGAGAGGGAAACATGGTTTGATGGATCTCAACAATATTAAGTTTCCCCTCTTTATGTTGCAATTCTTGAAGTTGTACTTGTTTTGCCTTCTTATGCTTTTTGCTTTGCGCTTTTATGACTTGTCTCTTTACAAGACTATTTTTCATAGGAAGTGGTTCAGATATAAATGTCTTTCACATTTGCTTTTTGATGCTCGCTATTGCTTTAAGTTCCTATATGGCGCCTTTGCCTCAAGCTTTTATATGGCGCCCACATGAGCATCTTTGCAAATTATTGCGCCAAGCTCAAAGGCGTTAAAGAAAAGCACTCTTGGGAGATAACCCATTGTTTATTTTCAGTACTTTTTCTTTTATTTGAGTCTTGGAAGTTATTATTACTGTAATAACTGCTCCGTATCTTTTTTATTTCGTTTTTGTGCCAAGAGAAGCCTCTAATTTGAGTGAGGTAAAGATTTGGGGATGTTGCTGTCCTGAAACTGTTTTCGGTGCTGCACCGTAAAAATTCGTGAAAATTCTCTGTTTATCTTTTGGACCTGCGATTTCTTGTGCATATGCCCCAGGTTATATCCAAACTTTTGTTAGTTGAACACTTTTTGATTTGAGCAACAGAAAACCCCTCAAAAATTCGACCTTTGTCAGCTGTTCAGTTTTGACAGATTTCTGCCAATATTTGTGTTTGCCACTTTATCGCTTTCTTTTGAGTTCTTTTTATCACAGAACTCTTGGGGAAGTTGCTACAGTAGTATATACTTAATATGTGGTGGTTTTAGGTTGAAACCTGAAGCAAAAAGAGGTTGATTATATGTTATGCTACACTAATGTTGCTAATAGATTTGTGTTTAGTTTTGTATGAAGGAAGTTTTCAAGTGTAGGGATTGGAGAATGATGAGATGAGTTGAAGAATGGACAAAAGCTCAAGCTTGGGGATTCCCATGCATCACCCCAAGAAATATCCAAGAAGTACAAGCATCAAAGCTTGGGGATGCCCCCGAGGCACCCCTTCTTCATCGGCAAAAATCAGGTCACCTTTCAAAACACTATATTTTTATTGCTTCATGCACTATGTGTTTTTCTTAGAGCGTCAGTTGTTTTAGTTTTCATTATAAGTTTTGTTTTGTTTGCTGCAATAAATGGTTAGATCACATCATGTTTCTTTTTGGAGGAGATGAACTCCGTTTTTCATTGCCAAGAACACTCTAGTTTTCACTCTTATCGTTCAATGAGTGTTCTCTTTTTCTGCTACTGCGTTTAGCTTGCATTTTTCGCCTTGATTTGCGTTCAGATCTTGTCATATCTTTTCATCAAGGTGTATTTTTGCCTCTGATCTTTATTGGTTTTCATCAAAGGAGGTGTTTATAAAAATTTCAAATGGTGTTGGAAAAGAGAAAAAGCTTTGTGCAAAATAGTGGTACAAGAAGGAGCTTGTGTAGACTGCGGCTTAGGCTTTTTCATGTCATGCTTGATGTCTTTTTGATAGTATGCTTAGTCGTTTTGCTGTAGCATGACTTGTCTCAAATAACTGAGATTGCTTAATGAGCCTTTGAAAAAATCATGCGTTGTTTTTATTGTATGGAAGCATTATTTTGGTTTTCTCCTTGATGCTTTATTTGGGTTGACTTGGCGCATGCTCACACATGTTAGACTCTTACAAAGTCGCCAATAGCCTTCATGATCATTTAGTTTTTGACTTTCGATGCCATCTTATGCTTCTTTTAATGTCGCTTTGCATGATTATGGCCATTATTGCTCTCTTAGTTGGTCGCTCCCAGTCTTTTGCTAGCCCTTGCCTTGTACTGAGTATGAGCTCTACTCGTGCATCCAACTCCTAAAAGCCAAAGTTTTCCAAAGTGTCCACCATACATACCTACTAGCAATTTTCTATTCCAAGTAAATTTGACTTTCTTTTATTTTCTCTTCAAATTAAACTCTTACCAGTGTTATGCGAAATTCGGTCAGTAAAGCTCTCACGAACCGGAAGGCACACTTTACTTTTTCCTGTTCTTAAAAATTTGACATTGTGGTCTTTTATGTTGAGTTGTTATGCTTGCAAGTTGTAAGTTGGATTCTAGCCCAGCCATGCTGTCATGGGCAAGCTTTCAACATTGCACATCTTAATTGAGTTGATATCGTGATCTTTTGTTTATGGATGCCCGCGGTGTGAAATGAATTGGGAATCTTGTGGGGATCATGGAGTTTGTATATGTGTTAGAGAAACGCCGGCCCGCCAATCTAAGCCATGCATAATTCATGGTGGAAATTTGCAGCATACCCATGGTGAATATTCGACGACGCATCTCACAATAAAAAGCTAAACAAAAGGCAAATAAAAGAGATGTCGAGGTGTTCATTGTCTGCTTGTCCTGTCATTTTGGTGTGGGCTTGTTCCATGTCATCGGGCACGGAGGTACCCCATTGGCGGTTCTCAATGATATGCATATCCTTACAATGACAAGAGCCTTGCTTGGGACTCTAAGTAAAGTAGCATGAGGTTTGGGTACTCGTACTCACGGGGCACGAGGTTTTCAACTTATGATTTGTCAAGCATATGCATCATAATTGTTCTCGCATTAACTTTAACCATTCAGGATGCTTATGATGGGGGCAATGAGAGCTCAAAGCCGGTAAGTACCATAATTTTTGAAGGTTATAAAACTTGCAATCACTGCTTCCCTCTGCGAAGGGCCTTTCTTTTACTTTTATGTTGAGTCACCACCTTCTTTCTTTATGCACCATTAAGAGAGCATAGTTGTCATTCTTAGTGTGATATGCATTGTCCCAAAGTTCATTGATTGATTCATGATGATTGGTTTCACTTGTTCTTAAATTATTTGTATCTAGTCGCCCTCTTAAACTTGAAGGTGTCCTATGCATTTATGTTTTGCTCTCTTTGAAGGACAAGATGAAAACCATTTGTATGTTTTTCCTTATGATTTGAACACACGTTTGACTTTCATTGTTTCATTTTCATGATCTTTTGTTTGTGTTCAATTGCATGTTTACAACATAGTTGCTAAGTTTCTATTGTCAAGATTATATCTTCATGCCCATGTTTTAAGTTCTTATGATCCCAGCTTACAATGCTTACATATATGATCAAGATTGTGTAGGTGCATGTCACCTCAAAAATTATTCTTTTGTTATCACTTACCTACTCGAGGACGAGCAGGAGTTAAGCTTGGGGATGCTGATACGTCTCCAACGTATCTATAATTTTTGATGCTCCATGCTGGTTTTTACACCATTTGCCTAATGTTTCATTACACTTCGTGGCGTTTTTATGCGATTTCTGGAACTAACCTATTGACAGGATGCCACAGTGCCAGTTCCCTGTTTTCTGCTATTTTTGTGTTTCAGAAGTGATACACAAGAAATATTCTCGGAATTGGACGAAATCAAAGCCAGAAGTCTTATTTTTCCCAGGAGCATCCAGACATCCGAAAGAGAGCCGGAGAGGGGCCAGGGCCTGCCCTCACACTAGGGTGGCGCGGCCCAGGCCCTGGCTGCGCCACCCATGTGTGAGGAGCCCCTGGCTGCCCTCTCGCGACGCCCCTTCGCCTATATAAAGCCTCGGGACGAAAAACCCTGAGGGATTCGGCAATTTTCCAGAAAGAGTTCCGCAGCTCCGCCGCCATCGCCGACGAATTTCGAGGGACAGAAGTCTCTGTTCTGGCACCCTGCCGGGACAGGGAAGTGCCCCCGGAGCCATCTCCATCGGTCTCCATCGCCGTCTCCGCCGTCTCCATCGACCTCACCGCCATCTCCATCAACCTTGCTGTCTCCTATGATGAGGAGGGAGTAGTTCATCCCCGGGGCTGAGGGCTCTACCGGTAGCTATGTGGTTCACCTCTCTCTCCCATGATGTGATCTTTATGTGATCGTGAGCTTTGTATCATGTTGAACAAGTAGATGTTATTATTCAGATATTATGTGTACTCTAGTGGTGATTATTAAAGTAATCTATTCCTCCTGCTATGGTGTAACGGTGACAGTGCGTGCATCATGGTGGTACTTGGTTTAGGCTATGATTGTGATCTCTTGTGGATTATGAGAATAATTATTGCTATGATAGTTTGAGTGATCTATTCCTCCTTTCATGGTGTAAAGGTGACAGTGTGTGCACCGTGTTAGTACTTGGTCTAAGTTGCAATGATTTCTATCTTGAATTGGATTTGATTTGGATATCTCTATGAGTGGTGTTTGTCAAGTACTTGATGAACTTTAAGGGGTGCTTCTGTAGCCACTACACAATGATTAGTGTTATTCAATAGGAGCGTAATTCAGAGTACCTTAGGGGAGAAAAGTTGTTTATTTGTTCAATCATGTTATATTGTTGGGAGTGTGTCCACTAGTGAAAGTATGATCCCTAGGCCTTGTTTCCAAGATTTGCATACCGTTTACTTGCTATTTTGTTACTTGTTTGCTCGCAGCGATATTTATTTCACATCACGTTTGCTACTTATAATCATCTATACCACTTGTATTTCACTATCTCTTCGCCGAACTAGTGCACCTATACATCTGACAAGTGTATTGAGTGTGTTGGGGACACAAGAGACTTTCTGTATCGTAATTGCAGGGTTGATTGAGAGGGATAGCTTTGACCTCTAACCTCCCTGAGTTCGATAAACCTTGGGTGATCCACTTAAGGGAAACTTGCTGCTGTTCTACAAACCTCTGCACTTGGAGGCCCAACAAGTGTCTACAAGAATAGAAGTGCGTAGACATCAGTCTCCTCATTATATATTTATATCCATTAGCTATAGTCATTTCAAAATAGAATAATATTTTTAACAAGTGGTTTGAATACGAGCTCGCTGAAATCTTGAGCTATAATTCGGCAAGTAAGAGTAGATACTAGAGATTGATCAGCGGTTACATAAGCCAAGATTATGCAATGAAGTGAGGATTAGATTTTATGCAATTAAGGATATATATTCAACGATTAAGATTATATATCACATGTTTTATTCGATATATTTGTAGTCAAAATATAAATTTACTTGTGGAGCAACCTAGTGACATTTAATTTCTAGGAAAAATATTCTAAGGTTTCCTATAAGATTTCACACGCTATTTTTTTAAAAATTTCTCATCTTGCCATGTAGGGGGTATAGGACAATTTATTTGTTATCTTTTGCCCAGACTTGTTGTTTTACTTTGGATCGGCGTCCAACAACATTGCTTGGCCCTACTATTTTCCCATCTTGAAATTCACTTCTCTCTCCTCTCTTGATTGATCGATTTGAGTTCCTCCCATCACCGCCCCTCCCCAATACACTCCTCCCAGCACAAAACCATATTCGATCATGCACCACGAGTGGCCTAGGCCTCTCTGGTGGATCCTCCATCCCCAACTCCAAGCGAGGAGAGTTGTAAAGGGACCTCCTCCCTTCTGCCGCCCTCTTCGCGTACACTCGTCCCTGTATTGGAGAATGATCTCACATCGGATGGCACCGGAAGATCGTCTAGATTGACTAGAGGGAGTGGAATAGGAGATGATTGAAATTCTTTAGGAAAGTTGGCAATATAACAAGTTATTTTATATGGTATCCTAGAGCACCATAATCATGCAAGTCTACGAAGATAAAACTTGCGGAAAGGTAGATTGCCACTAAGTAAAGGAGCCAAGGAACTTGTAACTCCTTTCAAAGATGTATCCCATGGTTCAGATAGTTAGTGCAATCCTACGTCCTAATTGCGAACCTAGGACACAATATCATTGGTCACATATACCAATATCCTCCTTGTTCTAGACAGTTAATCTCTTCACGAACTAGGCCATCACTAGCCTTCAGAAACTCTTGGATCCTTCACAAATCAGCATGAAGGTTTCAAAGTGACATCGATACCCATAAGTCTAGAGGACCGCTGAATTTTTTGTTTGGAAGTATTAACCTAAATTTATAGTTCAACACGATGGGAGCACAATAATACCAATAAGACTTCAGAAATTGAGACGTCACTCCGAACCACCTTTGAATCAATATTCTCAAAGAAACAAGTAGTGAAAAGTAGCAGTGAAACAGAAATAGTGAAATCAAACTAAAACAATAACAACAGAATTCCAGTTTTCACCGAAAGATTTTTTAGTGGAACTTTCAATGGTTAAAGACGTAGGTACGAGGTGTTACGGGGACGTTGCCTCGATGAGATCCTTCTTGTAATAACATACTAATAAACGCAGCAAATACTTGATCCCAACTCAGTTGAAGTAGTCATGCGATTAAATTAGTTATACGTGCTTACAAAATAACTTGCACAACATATTTTTTCCTACCAACCCATTTCACCGGTGCCATGAATTATTAGGGAAATTAAGGATGAACCTCCAGAACAAAGCATTAACACTCCAATATCATATAAAATCCTCAAACAACAGCATATCAACCATGTTTTCCCTACCTATCACCTTAGGGTTCGTAGAGTCAAAACAACACATGTATAAGATGAAGCAATAAAGGTCCAATATCGAATATCAAGTTACTCATGCCCTAGTAATAGGAATTAAGCATAGAAAATGTGCAGTAACAATCATACATTAGTATCTTCAAACCAAGCATACATAAATCTAGGTGATATGCATTACTACATTATTGATCTCATCCCCTCACCACATGTGCCTAAAGAGGATTACTCACACATAATGATGGAAGATGAAAACATGGCGGTGGATATCGTCGTGGCATTGGTGGCGATGATGTAGGCAAAGAAATCCCCCTCCCTGGAGTGGATAGAGAGAAAAATATGATCCCAAAACCCTTGTTTTTTATGGCGACAGCGCTCAATTTACGAAGAGCTCCATCCTTCTAGAATCATGTTTTTTCATGTATATAAGGAGTAACGCACAACAACTCAACGGGGGGAGCTACGAGGCCCAAATGGGCTTGTACCACGCGGCTAGAGGCTTGGGCCGCGTGGTACAACCTATCTTCAGTCTCATGGCCCTTCTGGTCTACTCATTCGTCTTCTCCGTCATAAAAACTTTCCAGCTATTTTTCTCTAAATTTATTTCATTCATTTCATGCATGAAAAAGGCAGAAAGGAATTTGGCTAAAAACCATATCAGTTTCGACAGTTTTATTCAAGTGTTGGTTCAATTCCGGACAAAACAACTATCAAAATGATAGAAAACGTAAATTCATTTTGGAGATCCAGAGAATAAAACTTTGTAGGAAAACTAACCAAAAAGATCTCATCTTAGTACCCTAAGTGAAATGTACGTGTAAGGCCAATGTAATAAAATTTTGACATAGTTCACAAGCATACGTACTGGATCTGGCATCATGGCATGTAAGAATAACATCGTTGTATTTTTGCTTCTAATTTTTTTATTTTGTACACCCTTTTACAAATTTAGGCATATATTGGAATAGCCCCTGGCAGGCTTACCGTCGACACCATCATTGTGCCAGACAGTGCCTTCACCCTACCCGTGCCTCCATCACGCAATCCACGCCAAGGCTCCGCTGCACCATGCCGCTAAGACTCATCATCGCTGATGCGTAAGAAAATAACACCGCTCCCTCTTCAGACCACTCCAGTTATAATAAGCTCTAAAAACACTACCCTCGAGATAAAAACGACACCAAAAGCACTTAAATCTTCCATCCAGAGTTGTAATGTTCAAATTACATACATAATATAAATGTCGGCACGTGAAGAGAAATACCCACCCGCAAAACTAAGAAAAGAATAGCCAACTATATAGTTTATTTTGATTGACCAACTATATACACTGCTTTCGGTTATGAAAATCAGCATTGAACATTTTAGTAGTAGTAGTTTTCTTTCTGCATACCACAGGTTATTTGGGTATGCATGTTGGCCTGACACGCTTGGGTTTCGCAGCCTTCTCTGAAGAATCACCATTTTTTATAGATTTAGGTAACTGCACGAGTGCGGTCGTTTTGGCTCCTGAGCTTCAGTGAGCTCTTTATATTGAACATTTAAAAAATATATTTTAAAAAGTGTCAAAAAATCTGAAAAATACATAAATATAGCAAATTATATGTATTTTAAGCATGCATAATACCAATCTAAAATACGTTGTAGTCTACTCTATAATATAAAGAGACAAATTTAGATCTAGGTTTGTGAACAATACGCCTTCAAATCTTGTAACATTTTTTATGGCTCATAACATAATGTATTTAAGATTGAGATTTTGCATTTTTGCAGTATACATCATTACCTATAAAAGCATAAATTTTTTAGAATTTTTTGTAACTTTAAAATATCTTATTTAAAATTTTAAAATAAAGGGCTCCAATGAGCTTGAGTTCCAAATGTATTTTCTGCATCATGCACATGCATGGTACTGCGACCCTTGAGAAGAAAGGGACGTCGGCTTCACTTGTTCACGGGCACGACGGCGTCCTCCCCGTCCTCCTCCTCGCAGTCCACGAGCCTCCACCGCCCGTCGTCCCCCCTCACCATCCCCTTGTTCCACGGCACCCACCACCCCGCCGGCACCCCGTGCTCCTCCCTCAGCGCGTCGTACGACTTGTTCACCAGCGCCACGTCCCGCTCCACCGCCAGCTCGAAACCGTGGCCGGCGCGCACGCCGGCCACCCCGTGAAGGTAGCACTCGAGGTTGTGCCACACCCGCTCGTCCCCGGGCGCCCTCAGGTACGGCGACGCGCCCGTGTCGATCGCCAGCTCCGCGCCGACGTCGTGGTACGGCAGCGCCGGGTACCTGGGCACGATGTCGCGCGCGTTCCGGACGCGCAGGAGCCGGAGTGCGCCGGCGGCGTGGAACCGCTTCCTGAACCCCGCGCCGCCCACGCGCGGGCTGGCGAACGCGAACGCCGTCACCGGGAACCTCCCGTTGTAGCCGTTCTCCGCGATGTCGAAGGCGTTCAGCGTGGCCAGCGCCGCGCCCAGGCTGTGGCCCGTCACCGTGACGCTCAGTTCCTCCTCCTTGTACGCGTCCACCAGCTTCCTCACCTCCGCCAGCACCTGCCATCCATGGACACCGGCCATGCACGAACAGTCTAGTGAGTTTGACATAGAACAGTGTAGGCACGTGACCGTGCCGATGTTGTGTTACGTTACCTGGTCTCTGGCGCTGTCCTTGTTGTGGCTGGACGCCGGGTCAGTGGAGGTGTACATGGAGAGCCAGCCGCGGTGCACCATGCTCTCGGCGCCGGCGGCGTCCCCGAGGAGGCCCCTGGGCGGCACCATGACGAACTCGAGGTCGTCTACCCACTCCAGCGCCTCGATCGTGCCGCGCCACGCCACGACCACGTCGCGCCTCCCTAGCGCCGCCTTCCCATCATCGGTGGCCACCGCGACGTACCCGATCCAGTTGGACTCCCTGCACCGCCTGCCCCTCCCGGCGGACACCCCGACGAACGCGGCGCCCCGCACGGCGGGGGCGGAGCACGTGGCGTACAGGAACCTCGTGACCCGGTACGCGGCGGAGTGGCCCGGCAGCATCACGCGCTCGAAGAAGCGCCGCCGGCCAAACCTGGACAAGCCGGCATGCCGCGACAGCCTCTCGTGATTGAAGGCGTCGTACGTCGCCTGCGCCATCTCGCCGTACCAGATCACCGTGCGCCGGAGGTCCAGGTCCAGCTGCGGCCGAAGCAACCCGTCCCACCACCGCTCGCCGTGGAGCTCCTTCCACCTCGCTGCCGCCGTGTTCTGTCCACCTCCCGCAGGGCGCTCTTGCTCCTCCGACATGGCCACCGTCCACGCTTGCACTACGAACTGAGTCACTGATACGGTCCAGGTGCAGCAGCTGGCCTGCTCTTGCCCGACGTTTATACACGGCGGGGTGCCGGGCTGCCGGCATCAATGGCGTGGCGTCGATTGATCGATCGCCCGACCCCTGCTTTCGCAGACTTCCTTGTTTGCCTGGTCCTCGATGGCCGAAGACGAGGTGAAAATGGCGTGACACTGCGATATGGGGGCACGATGACATAAACGCGTGTATGCTTCGCGCGCAACTGCGTGCCCCGATTGGAGAAGGAGATCGATCGGGAGGCGCAGGGAACGCACCAGTGGAGTGGCGGCCATGCGAATGGCATGCACACCTTGTTTAGGTTCATCAGGAATTCAGTTAAGGGCTCGTTTGGCACTCATCATTTAATTTCATTTGGTAGAAATGAAATGAAATGACATGATTATATCATTTCATTTTGAAAAATCCACATAAATGACATGGTACCCAATAGGTATTAAGGTTAGGATGAGATGAAAACCCATAGAATTCCAAATGAATTCCATAACCAATTCTGTGGCAGCCAAACAAGTAATTGTTAGAATCATAAATGAATTCTTTGATTCTAGCCCCAAATGATGGGATCCAAACGAGTCCTTAAGGACATTTCGTGATGTTCTAGCGGAATCTTGTCCTCCAGGATCGGCTCGCAGGTGATGTGGTTAAATCGCGGGATGATGGCGGGTGCTTTGCCAGCCATGTACTACTAGGAAATAAAAAGTTATCCCAAGTTTGGCATTTGACTGTTTATTATCCTATGTACTCGGAGGTCTCCAATGCGGACAGAGCTTTAGTGACTTGCTGTGATCAAGTCCTACGATGACTTACCTTATCAAGTTCCATCCGATCAAGATTCAATGGACACGGTTGGTCTAAATTTTGGACTCAAAATTCAAACTGTCTAGAAAACATTAAAAAAATTCAGAAAATCATAGAAGTTTAGTTGACTATTAAAGTTTGATTTTATTTAAATAGTTGGATAATGATTTAATTACGTTTTGATATCAAAACGTAAAACCTATTTAATCATAATTCCATTCATTTAAATGAAACGAAACTTTACCATAATACATACTTATAATGAATTTCCTAGAAAGCTTTCATATTTTTCTTGATAGTTTGAATTTTGAGTTTCAAATTTGGACTAACTGTGTCCTTTGAATCTTGATCGGAGGACATTTACACAAGTTAAGTCACAGGTGAGACTAGGTTACAGCATGTCACTGTGCCGTCCCTCGAGTATCAGACATTGTACCATCAATTGTGACATCGTACCTCACACTGTTTAGTATTTAAAAATTGGAACAAAAAAATCTATAAAAAAAGGGCGCTTTGTGAGTGGAAATAAATCCTCAAATTTATATTTCATGAACTTGACCTTCAAAAAAGGTGGTAAGATGAGACCACCTACAATGGTCATATACTCATATGCAAGCTTGTTGCCAGATGTTTCTTGAAGGAGTTTAACTCGGAATGAGAAAGTCCATTAGAGATATTGAAAAGTTTGATGTTTTTGAAAACCAAACAAATTAAGTTGATATTGATAACCGAACCAAAGAAAAAGAATTATCTTCCAAAAAATACTCAAAATTTAAAAAGGTCAAAATTTTGGATCTAACTGAGAAAAAGTGTAGCTTTATATATGTAGATATGCGGGGATTATAGGTTGTTAGCAAAGGGCGCGGTCAACATCAACATGGACCAAGATTACGGTCACATCAACCCTATTCAGTAAGATCAGTTTTTTTTATTTCAGTAATATCAGTTGGGAAGAGGAGTCAGATCAGCATTGGAGCTTCAAAGAAAGAGCTATGCGGGCCAGACAAAAGGAGGTCAAAAAAATAATTACTCGCTCCGATCGAAAATTAATGCCAGTGACTTGGTATAAATTTATGAAAATAAGTACCATTATGTTAGTATAAAATTTCAGACACTTATTTCCAATCGAAGGGAGTATTCCCCAGTGTCCCCACCTACAATTTTTTGGATAAAAGAGATTAGTGTATTGGGAAGGCTACTAGCGAGTTCGTTTTTACCAATTTTTGTGTGCTGCGTTGGCCATCAAGGCGACGGCTTGTAATGGGCTGAAAAAGGCTTGCACCAAGGCCGATCTGTTTTTAGGGCCCCCTGTTTTTATGATTATTGTTGGCCCATCAATACCCCGTTACTGTTACAGTGTTGGTCCAGATTGTGTTGGAAGCCTGGTTCCTGCACCATGTTTGGCCGATCCACTACGTTTCTGTTTTTTTAAAAAAAAACAAGGCAAAAGATTTGCTATTTTTATTCAACATTTCTATTTAGTTATATAAAAATTAGGTACTCGCTTTGATTAAAATAACCGTCGGTGAGCCACCAGCACTTATTCTCAATCTATCTACTATATACTAAAAGCACAATACAGGAGTCTAAAATAGAGACACCACGTTAACCCACATCATCTTAATTATTTAGATGGTTAGATCTAAAATTTACGACTCAGATTTAATGAAAAAGTTACCAGTTAGATGGTTACATAACCAGTTTAACACGACCAGATTCAACTACAAAGCTATATATTATATAACCGGTTTGACAAAAAAAACATCACGTAACCAGGGAGAACATCATGTAACCGGGTAGAGACGTGGTGCTTATGGGCTATTTAGGATGTGTTCGGTTCTGGAATTTGGAGGAATGGAACGGGTCGGTTCCGTCCCTAGGACCAATTCCTGTGTTCGGTTGGAGAGGAACGGAACCAACTAGTCCCCCGAAATGGAATATTCCACGCAGATGCGGAACGGACCGATCCAGCCAAATCGGCCGGACATGGTGGAATGGCACAGTGCCTCCATCTAATTAATCAAGTTTAGCAATAATTAATCAAGATTAGGCTATAATTAATCAAGATTAATTATAATTAATCAAGATTAGGAATAATTAATCAAGATTAGGAATAATTAATCAAGATTAGGAATAATTAATCAAGATTAAGCAAAAATTAATCAAGATTAAGCAAGGGCCTGCCGCCAATGCCATTGGTGGCATGTCCAGGTGGCGGCATGTCCTGCCTGGCATGGGTGCCGGCAACCGGGCTGGCGGCATGCCTCCGTTCCTCGAATTTTTCCGAACCGAACACAGGGTCGGAACGATTCCATGCCCTAGGAATGGAACCATTCCATTCCGTCCTCCCCGGTTCCAGAACCGAACACATCCTTAAAGAAGTTTATACATATATCGGTAGGTCTCAGTTAAAAAAAAGCTAATACTCCAAAAAAATTGTATGGTCTCTATCGTTTCAAGTTACACAACCGGTTTTGATTAAAAAAACAAAATACAAGCAAGGAGACGTGTTGATCATGGACCATGTTTTTAGAAAAAGTAAATTGTATGGTCTCTATCGTTTCAAGTTACACAACCGGTTTTGATTAAAAAAACAAAATACAAGCAAGGAGACGTGTTGATCATGGACCATTTTTTTAGAAAAAGTAAATTGTATGGTCTCTATCGTTTCAAGTTACACAACCGGTTTTGATTAAAAAAACAAAATACAAGCAAGGAGACGTGTTGATCATGGACCATGTTTTTAGAAAAAGTTTGTGCATACGGTCATGCTGAAGCTGGGACTCGCGACTCTTTTTTTTACTTGATCCCTGATTGATTGCACGCTGCCATCGATCGAGGGGTAGGAAGCCATGGGGCGCCCGATGGGTATCCAACGACGGAGGTGCGGCGTTTATTTTAATGGGAGCTCTGCTTCGCTGGACGCTACGCCGAATAAGATAATTAGGACCAAACATATACATGCACGTAACACATATTTAACCATGCAAAATATAAAATTACTTATTAAATTGAATATATAAAACAATCAAGAGATAGTTGTATTATTAAAAATGAAAATATATCCGGAAACTGTCAACTCAAGTATGCATGAAAACACACATCCAAATGTCTGATTGGCCCCTAAAGTTGAAACGAACTGGCCAAGATAGAAATATTCGATAATCACATGTCTTGATTAGAAATTCTATGTGATCTAAAATAAAATGTAGTGTCGGATTTACATTTTTCTCAGATTGAATGTTTATTATATGTGTAAAATAATCGACACAATTGATAGAAATTGTAGAAAACATAAAAATATTGAGGGTTCAAACCTGCCCCACTTGACAGATATACACGTTGAACAATATTTCCTTTGCCAAAACAATATATTGTGTGGTGTGTGATCAGCTACTCTCGTGAGCATACGAAAAATGACGGTTTGATAAGTACTATAAATTGTTTGGCAGCCCTTTATGAAAATTAATGAAAATATATATTTGTGGCATACCATGTATATTATTTAGAAAAAAATATAAGAACCAAAAAAGGAGAGTCGAGTTAGAAATACCTATATGTAATTTCTTAGCGTGTAGACATGGCAAACAATAGATCTTGAAAATCACATAATTTGAATCTCATAGACTTACAAAAATATGACAAAAATGTTGTTGCATTTGCGAGGGCCACCATGCTAGTTGAAGGGAATAACATTTTGTACGGCATTACCGTCAGCTTGTCAAACTAACAGATCATTACCGGCATAATACGAGTTGTTGGCAGAAGTGTTGGAGGCCAGCGACGTACGTACGCTGTACAGCGCCGGCGTTAAGTGCAGCAGTGCTCACCTACGTTACCACTGCACCGCATGTTTTCCGTACTCAAACTGTTTGAAGACAGAAACACGCCGGCGCCCGGCGGCTAGATAAATCGATCGGGGGGTGGTTGCTTCAAGTAGTGAGCACGCCACGCAGGACCGACCGGCGGGCCGATTAGTCTCACCAACCTGTGGTGGCGGTGTCCGTCCAATCCGACCAATCCAGGAGCTCTATGTCGTTTTGTCGTACCTAGGTACCCGACTCGCGCACCAGGACGACAATGTCCCAATGATTCCGTGCGATATCATGCACGCTCCATTTGGGAGAGATCAGATCCTTTGCGTCCATCCCACTGCTCTCCTCACTCGCCTCTTTCATCAACGGTGGTTTATTTTGTTGCGTCGATCGTGTGGGTGGGAAGTGGAGCCCGACCGACGTACGTGTGCGTGCAAACCTGAAAACATACTACGCTAGACCTTGGAGTCGTTGGTAATCATCGATTGCAACGGCTGCCATGAAGCGAGTCGATCAAGTGCTTGCAAGATCTTTTGCACACCTTCCCCCCCCCCCCCCCCTCCTCGCTCTCAGCTCCCCCTCCCCCGCCCTATTGAGGTTGCTGGGCCAATCTCGAGCCCCCGCAGACGGCATTGCCGGCCGGAGATGGCGAAGGAGAGGTGTTGGAGTAGCTTTTAGGTGTAGTTTTCCCGCCCGGCCGTTTGCCGGTAGGGGAACGTCGGATCTTTGCGACCAGACCTAGGCTGTTCTAGGGTTCTTTCTCCTGTTGGTGCTGCTTCTGGTTAATGTAGTCCGGTTAGGAGTGGACCGCCGCTTCCTTTAATAAGGTCATGGGACGTGGCAATGCTCCTCGTCTTCTTCCGGTCGGCCGTGGTGGCGAGAAGAAGGAGATGAGCTTTCGGGTGGTGTCTGCTTGGTGGATAGGCCCTTCAGAACCCAAGGAGACTGTGGCGCCTGCGCTACCCCCAAGCAACGGTGCGAGTCGCCGTTGCTATCCATGGCCAGGAGGTTGGCCCTGTTGTGCTCGAGTGCTCAGGGCCATGGGACTGGGTGCATGATGGCTGGCATGGCTGCCACGGAGTAGTACGAATGCCTTCACAGAGCTGCCTCAACGTATATATATACGTACGTCCAGATATATTTCCAGACGATAATGGGGTTCAAAATACGAATCGACCAAAGGGTACTTTGCCCCTGAGATGGGATCGAGCGGGCGGCCGGGTCACGTCATGTGAAGCCGGCGCCGGGAGAGCGTCTCGCGACCGCTCCAAAAGAAATCCTACTCGTGGTCGTGGATGGATGGCGACCAAAAACGATCGATCGAGCAGCAACGGCTTGCTATACCTACCTGCATTTACTGCCTCCACGGTCTCTTGCTCCGGGCAATATATGGAGCAGCCATTACTCCAACTCTGCTCTCCACAACCCTCCCTCGTTGTTTTGAAAATGTAAGCCGGTTTCAAGAATGGTGTGGGGGATCATTTCCAGTGACACCACCAAAACAGCAAGCAAGACAAATAAAAAAAATGTCCACGGACCGCGGTGCCATAATCCTACGTGGGTACTTGCCCTCCGCGGCAAGGGTAACTCCAGCGGTCCGATCTAAATAAACCGTGTTATTTTTAATTGGATCTGACCGAAAAAGAGGACACAAAATAGCCGGTCCAAGACTCGATTCAAACGGAGACTGCGACCCATATGTGGGCGTTGGCTGTTCGCACTAGGCCTGCTGGTTAGTGACACAACAAAGGAGGCTACGGTGGCATTATATAGAAAGATACTACGGCCCTATCTACTCGCCGTCTTGCGCCGCCAGCCTTCTTCATGGCGGCACGGTACGGCTTCACCAAGTTCCATCCGCTGCCGAGCCAACGGTTGCCACGTCGACCCATACAGCATAACGATGGCCTCCTTCTTCATGCACGTCATCTCGGCCTCCTCGAGCTGCGCAAACATCGTCAACCCATCATGTCCTCGGCTGCAAGGACAGTCTCCTTGACAGCAGCCGAAGCCGCATGAACTTGCGGGAAACAGTGGCACACACGGGAGGCCATCGGCGGGGGCCGCGCGCAGATGTTTTCTAGCAGAAAAAATGGGGAACTCGGTAGGAACTTTTAGCGTAACAACGGGGCGAGCAATAAATGCATCACCCCGCTAAGTTCACCCCTCAACCTAGTCAAACAGTCATCTTTCTTATATCCTTAAACGAACTAAATAGACCGATTCAAACCAAATCAGACACCAAAATAGGTGAGTACACTCGAGTTAGCCAAAGCGCCGTGGTCCAGCAGTGACACTGTATGACTGGTTGTTGTAACCGCAAGATTGCCAACACGGATACGGACAAGCGAAAGAGGGGCTTTTCCGCGAGGCAGGAGATGCCAAAAAGGTAATATAGGCGTGTCACTGTCTTTGCGATTCGATCAGATCCTACTATATATATGTGGAAGGGGCAGCACCAGCGGTGATGTGATTAGCCATGATATATGTACGCACCCGCACTCACGAAACAAATGATGCGTGCGTGCGTGCGTGCGCAGCGTAGACGCTGCTGCGTAGGCCAGATATGTACCTCCGGCTCCGGATGAAGAACAAGGCGAGTACTTGCTGCAAGCCCCGCCAATGACAGTGTGATTTCACTGTCGCGTCCTGCGCATATAGTGCAACGATTCCTGGACATTCAAGCGTGTGTGTGTGTGTAAATTGGGACTCTGCAGTTTCCGAAAAGCTTGAGACTCGGGGTGTCGTCTCTAGCTAATGAATGAAGCAGGGCAAAGCAACACAGACATGACACAAATAACTTTGTAGGTAGGAAATACTGCAGCCTCACATTGCATCATTTTACAATGATGGAAAATGAGGAGTGGAATTTTGCAGCTCAGAGCAAAATATCATTTTAAAGTTTTATAAAATTCCATAAAAATTCTAGATGTAAGCAATGTTGTGTTCTATCAACGTGTAAAATTTCAATTCCAAATATCTTATTCAAATGTAGCACTCTCCCCGTGATATATTAAGTGACTTGACTCTTCTAATCAAATCTAGGTACATACATCATGGCTGCCAGTCGCCGAATGAAGACCGGAGGAGAAACCGCTGCCGGAATCGCCTCCGGCCACCTCTCCTCCTTCACCAATGCCTCCTCGTTGCTCTCCATCGTGAGAGGGGAGTAGTTCACACCAGGACTATGGGTTTGTGGTGGTAACTTGGTCCAATCTCTCTATGTATTGTTATTGTTGAAGTCCCTATGATGTACCTTGCATGATTGCGGAACTATCTATGTAATTCCTATGGTGGATATTTGTGAGATGATATTTTTTATGCATCTACTTTTGTGTTAAGACTTTATGGTTTATCATATATGGGATTATACCTATGATACATGCAATGAATTTATCTATGCATAACGCCTTGTCTACCATGTCATGGGGTGCTTGACACCACCAAGTGTAGATAGGTGGGAAAGTTGTGAAAGCACATATATTTATAAAACATTGCACTAATACTTAGGGCATGTTTTCCTTTAAGAGTATTGTGTATGTGGGTAAAGGGTGCCCAAGGTGACAGCCGACATAAGCATCAAGCGACAAAAACGATGTAGAAAGCATCCTTTATCTGGGGGTAAAAAGGGAAAAGTATGACGTGATGGAGTGACTTGTCCATGCTCTGGGGTGACACCAGAATACATATGAGTACTTCTTTCAACTATGTATTTTAGGACATATAGTCACCATAAAATTATCATTAAAGCATGATAATTGTATTTATTTCTATTATCTACAACATGATCACCATCATAGATGGAGAGAGCGATTGAGTGAACCATGAACCCATCCATTGTTTCCATTAGCGCAAACTCCTTCTCTTATCCTCTTGTATTTAGAGGATTGGAACACTTGCATTTTTGTTTTATTCTATTAAATTAATCTATGTTATTACTTTAAATTATTTAATGCATAAGCAACTAGAATTGTGACACTGTAGCTAGAGAGCGAGTAATAGTTTTTCTTCATGCTCCTCTGGATCGATACTCTTATCTCCACATTGAAAAATGCTACAGTGATCCTCAGTTCTTGGGAGTTATCAGCACGTAGTAAACCACATCTGAGTATTTTATGTTTTGTTTGAGATGATAGGGGTTTGGTTCAAATGCGAGCCTTTTTCACAATTTCACCTAGTCGAGTACAGTCATTTCATAACCCTCACCCGAAGCAGCAGAATAGTCAGTAAAGCAACAGATAAATCTGCACTTTTAACTTCAAATGAGCAATGTAGTACTGTTTGTACTATTTTCTAGCATTACAGTACTATATTATTAACCTGAAAGAGCTGTTAAGGACACTTGGCGTGCAAAGCAAAAGGTCAAAACGGGATCAAGCAAGCCAAGTTCCAGATTCAGAACGTGCAAAGCAGAGCAGATGCATCGAACACCCCAACGTTCCGATTCCAGCTCGAGTATTTTACCGCCCTCTCCACTCCTCTGGGTTCAGAGTTCAGACCAAGACAGCCAGAGACCGTTCCTCGGGCGCCGTGCCCCACCGCTCTTCCTCGAGCTCAACACTCCCCACCCCTACACACCTCACCTGCTGACCACGACACACGCAGAGCGAGAGAGGACCGAGCAGTGAGCAGCGAGCAGCACGAGCATGTCTGTGGCGCAATCCTAGCTGCCCATTTCGTATTCGACGGCCGGACGTCAGTCGCAGCCATGGTGGCCGGCAGAGTCAAGGCGGCCATGGGGTTCCAGCGGAGCCCGGCGACGCCCAAGTCCACATCCTCCTCCTCCGCGCGCAAGCCGGCACCTGCGCCGGCACCATCCCCGCTGCAGCAGCCTGCTCCATCGGCGCCTCGGCCTGAGACAACGCCGCGGCGGCGGCCATCAGGCTCGCCCGCGCCGCCGCCCGGCTCGGGCGCCAAGACCACCAACTCCTTCGCGCGGTCCTTCGGGGTCTACTTCCCGCGCTCCTCCGCGCAGGTGCAGCCGGCGCGCGCGGCGTCGGTGCCGACGACGGGGCCGGAGGTCGGCGAGCTCGCCCGCCTCGTCGAGGAGCTGCAGGAGCGCGAGTCCCGGCTGCGCACCGAGCTGCTGGAGCACAAGATCCTCAAGGAGACCGTCGTCATCGTGCCCTTCCTCGAGACGGAGCTCGCCGCCAAGAGCAGCGAGCTGGGCCGGTGCAGAGACGCCATGGCCAGGCTCCAGGCCGAGAACGCCCGGTTGAAGGCCGAGCTCGAGGGCGCCGTCGCGAGCGTTTCGAGCAAGGAGCAGAGGATTGTTGAGTTGGAGAGGCAGGTGGCCGAGATGGCGAGGCGGCAGCCAGGCGCCGACGATTGCTCGTCGTCGGACAACTCCGGGGGCTGCAATTCGGGAGGCGACATGGCCAAGCCGGCGTGCAAGTCCGTTCCTCCTCCTCCGCCGCCGCCCCCGCCGCCTCCAATGCCGGCGTCTGTCAAGAGCAGGTCGTGTTTCTCCGGCTCGTCCCGCGCTTCACCGGCGAACTCTGGCTCGTCCACCTCGTCAACCCCATCCTGTTCTTCCGACACGGCGGCGTCGACGAGCCGCAAGCAGGACCTCCGCAAGCTCCCACCGATACCCCCTCCGCCGCCGCCACCGCCTGCACCACCCTCAATGCCGACAAAAAGAAGCCGGAGCGCCAGCTCGTCGCCGTCGACATCAAGCGGCACTGTAGGCGGAAGCAGCGGACGCGCCGGGCCCCCACCCCCGCCTCCCCCGCCGCCACCTTCCGGCCCATGCGTGAGGCGTGTCCCCGAGGTGGTGGAGTTCTACCACTCGCTGATGCGGCGGGACTCCAAGCGGGAGGGAGGCGGCGGCTCCGATGCCGGCCCGGGCGGTTCGGGCGCCGCGAACGCCAGGGACATGATCGGCGAGATCGAGAACCGCTCCTCCCACCTTCTCGCGGTAAGCACAATCAAAATTCAAGTAATTTAGATTTACGGCTCTTTTAAACCACATTTGCGTTATTTTCTTCCATATCATCGCCGCCTTGATAAAATCTCCAAAACCAACACAAGAACCGGCGCGGAGTAGTTGCCAACTAGTTGGATGAAACAAATCAATCGCCGATAATAGTGGTTGCCCGCTGCGCTACTGAACAAAGAAGAAAGAACACAGCACCAGAAAGTAATCCACTTTTGGTGCTTGAACTGTGCACGCACACACACACGCACCAACAACAACATACAGATATAGGTACAGGTGAAAGAAACAGTTCACCTTTCTTTCTCGAGTTCACCACCCCTCATTCCATGGAGAAACCCACTCCTTGCACACATTTCTTTCTCTTGGAATTTTGTGATCCATCGTCATAGGAATAATTAAGATAAAGACAATCTGTGGCCGGGAACAAGAAAAAAAGCAGCGAAAAAATTGCAATCTTGGTGCAGGCATAGATGGCAGTAGTATCCAAACTGGTTCTTGTCGGACTGGAACCTGGGCCCCACCGAGATGACAGATGTGTGAAGCTTTCTTCTTTCTTTTTTCAAACATATTAGTACTATCACTGTGCTCGGGGCCAGCGGCACAGTCTCGTGCACTTGTCTACTAGCCGTTGGAGGCAGCGAGGTAGTAAGTCTTTTTGACCGAGATCGAGCCGTTGCTTCGCGCCAACATCTCTTGAACCCATGAGGATTTTGATTTCCTGGACTGCCACTCGCCTGAAGTTGCTTAAAATTGTTGATCTTGCTGCTTGGATTAATTATCATGGGAGAAATTATTAAGTCTGACAATGGTTTCGATGTGTGTGGTTGGGATGCTTGCAGATCAGGTCGGACGTGGAGAGGCAGGGCGACTTCATCCGGTTCCTCATCAAGGAGGTGGAAGGTGCGGCGTTCGCCGACATTGACGACGTCGTGACCTTCGTCAAGTGGCTCGACGTCGAGCTGTCACGCCTGGTACTAACACTCGGACATCACGATTCTGCTTCTGGCAGGGGGTTTTATAACGAAAAGTTGTGGCAAAGGAATGGATAACTGATCATGTTGTTCGTCGAACCGTCATTTTAATGCCAGGTGGACGAACGGGCGGTGCTCAAGCACTTCGACTGGCCGGAGCAGAAGGCGGACGCACTCCGGGAGGCGGCGTTCGGCTACCGCGACCTGAAGAAGGTTGAGGCGGAGGTAGCGTCGTTCTGCGACGATCCACGACAGCCCTGTTCTTCTGCTCTCAAGAAGATGCAGGCCCTCTTCGAGAAGTATTTCATCATCCATACTTCCTTCATCTTCTTCAACCTGTGAGCAACCAGCTTACCTTGTGCTCATCATCTGTATGGTTTTTGTCAGGTTGGAGCATGGAGTGTACAGCCTTGGGCGCGTGCATGATGGCGCGATGAACCGGTACCGCGGGTATCAGATCCCATGGGAGTGGATGCAGGACACAGGAATCGTCAGTCAGGTAAATTCAGTACGTCTAGCACATGACATACGGATAGATGATCATTTGAACATGCTTATTTTGCTGTTTGAACCTAGCCCATGTACGTAATGCACGAGTAGGGATTTGTAGTTGTTGTTCAAAGTTTGCTTACTAGTACTAGGCTCCTTTTCTGATCATGTACAAAACTAATGTCTTGAAAAAGTTTCTGAAAATGCCATGCAGTTAACTGCTGCCACAACATGTTTATTTTCTCCTTCAGAATTCAGACTTCTGCTTTTTTCGCTTATTTTGCTGTTTGAACCTAGCCCATGTACGTAATGCACGAGTAGGGATTTGTAGTTGTTGTTCAAAGTTTGCTTACTAGTACTAGGCTCCTTTTCTGATCATGTACAAAACTAATGTCTTGAAAAAGTTTCTGAAAATGCCATGCAGTTAACTGCTGCCACAACATGTTTATTTTCTCCTTCAGAATTCAGACTTCTGCTTTTTTCGTTGCCATGGAAACTTAACTCTTTTAAGAATGACTACAGGTCTGCCAATCTGGTAGTAGACAGATGTTCACTTTCTAAGTAGCACGTATAATTTGTCAGTAAATTAAGTTAACCAAATAAAGTTCTGTGTAAATCACATGAGCTTGTATCTATGGATTATTTGGAAGTGTGACATGTCTGTAATGCAATCTGCTGACGGTCAAACACTAGCTTCTCTGAACATAGTAGCATTCCAGTAACAAGATGACTCTCGATGGTGCAGCTCAAAATCCAGTCGGTGAAGTTAGCAAGGAAATACCTGGGACGGGTCTCCTCCGAGCTTGAGGCCACACAAGGCGGCCCTGATGAAGAGGAGCTCATGCTCCAGGGTGTCCGGTTCGCCTTCAGAGTTCACCAGGTACCACCACTCTCCATTTGCTCATACACCTAATCGTTTCACTCATGTTTGTTCATCATGTATTCAATCCTATCAATTCATGCAGTTCGCAGGAGGATTTGACGGTGACACGATGCGGGCGTTTCAGGAGATCAAGGAGAAGGCGTCCGCATTGCAGTCGCAGCGGGATCAGCAGCATCTGCAACAGCAAAGGCTCGCCGCTGGCAGAAGCTGAGAACCGGAGGACGATGTACTATATTACCATTTGTTGCCATAGGAAAATCCATATGTTTCCTTTATCGAACAGTCCACCGAATGTGTCATCAGGAACAGTTTTTGTTCTCAGAGAACTCTTCATGGTTCTCGTTCAGTGCTGCTCGAATTTCTGAACTATTATCTGACAAAAGAAAACAGAGGCGAAAGCTTGCAGGCCGCGCCGATAAGCGATGACCGCGCCGATGAGTTACTCAAAATTTATCGAAGATGATAACTACGATGCATACACAGCCGCACAGAACCGAAAGAAGAACATAAAAGGAAAAAAAGCGGAAAAGTGCTTTTGACTCCCGAGCTTCAGTGATCCCTTCGTTTAAAAAAAAAATCACATTTCTAACTTTTTAAAAATTATGAAAATAAATATAAAAATAGTTAATGATGTAACCTAAGCATGATTTTTTTGTTTATTATGAAATTCTTTGTATTATGGGCTACATAAAATTAACAAAATCTAACAAAAATGTCGATTTGAAAATATATGTACTTAGATCTACACTTTGTCATTTTTATGTATCCAAAAAATACAAAGTATTTGAACGTGATTTCATGCACATTTGTAGGGTAAATATATGCCTAAGTTCTTTTATTTTAATTTGAAGAATAGTCTAATAAAAAATATAGATTATAAAATACACGTACTCAGATCTATATGTTTGTCATTTTTATGTAACCCAAAATAGAAAGTATTTGAACATCATTTCTTGCAAATTTGTGGGACAAATAGCTATCTACATCCAAAATTTTCTTTATTTTTTAAACTAAAAAATATGATTTTTTTTAAAATTAAAAGCGGATCACTAGTGCCCACATGCACCAAATCTTAACTCAAAAAAGGCGAAATAAAGCTTAAAAAGCGATCGTAGCCCTCCTATGTTGAGTCTCGAGATCCAATCCGCAGAGGCATGTGGGATAAAAATATGCCACACCGTATTTTTCAACCGTATAGACACCTTCAATTCTTCACATGATGTAGAGAGGACCATGAATGGAGCAAACTGATATACCGGTAGATGACCTGCATAGAAGAAAAAATCTTACTATTATAAATCTTATCATTTCTATATAGCCAAAGAGATCATATTAGGCAAGCTCTCATACCCTAATAAGATCTCTAAACTTGTGATCGATACAGTTTGGCCAAATGCCAAAAATATTTGCAACACTACATGATAGATACAACTTAGCGTTTAAATAAAACCCAAATGTTCACCTCAAGACGATACAACCGATATACATTGACTCTTCATACTTCATACACACAAAACCCCAAAGTATTCAAAATAAATAACAAGAAAATAGCAAAATACAAGAACATGGCGGTGAGGGCCGACACGTAAATTATGTTGTCATCCATGTGGGCTTAAAATATATATTTTCCATGACCTTTCAGTCGTGTATAGGCATAGGTCATGGTTCTCTAGTCGCTATCATGATGAAGAGATGACCACAAATTGAGCGCCAGATACATCAGTAATGAACTACAAGGAAGGTGAACTCTCACCATTAAAACACAGAAAGATCAATTGAAGGAATTATGCTCTAGAGGTAATAATAAATTGAGTTATTATTATAATTCATGTTCATGATAGTGTTTATACTCCATGCTAGAATTGTGTTAAGCGGAAACATTAACATTTGTGTGGTTTATGAACAATAGTATCCCTAATATGCCTCTACTCGACTAGCTCATTGATTAATGAAGGTTAACGTTTCCTAACCATGGACATGAGCCGGTTAGCTGATATATAGACTGTACTAGATAGACCTAGCGTGCTTTGCCGTGCCATCCTCTAGTACCTGCATTTAAATTTTATGGCTTGATTGTTCTTTTGCCCGCGCATAACGTTTTTGTTTCTATCTCGTTGAGTTTCGTCCCTAGGTAAGTATAGTGGGGCTGATGCATTTTGTAGGATGATGTATGGCCGGTGTGCTATTCTTGTGCACGTAACGATGTTGTTCATTGGATGGCGCTGGTTTTTTGGAGTCGGCACTTGCCCATGTCAGTTTGAAGGGTATCTCTAGCACCAGGTTTCAAACGGACTAGAGTTATCCATTTTGGTCCACGCGGACAAACACCTCCACCCAACGGGGCACCCCAGATGGACATTTGTTCGTTATTTGGCCCGGACTACCCATTTCCGAACAAAATTTGGGTTTGAAATGGGATGGATGGACACGGTCAACACAACCTTACTCTATCCCGCGTTTGTCCTATCAACCACCCACACATAGGTTCAATGGTACACCCTGATGAATAATACATATTTTTGAGTAAATAAAACTTTTAGTTTGGCAAGAAAATAATATCTAGGTAACCATTTATAATACACATCCAAGCAGATTATGCATATATCAAACTTTGTTATAACATGAATGAATGAGAAGGTAGGGGCTATTGCCCAAACATGTCAAACAGATAACAACTATTTCTAAAAATTATTTTTTCGATATGAAACACGGTGGTAGACATAACTAATATTCATATACTTTTTACCTATACATGTGTGTTCTCGATATGACATCCCATGATAGACTTTACTAATATTCATATATTTTTTACCTATATGTGTGAAGACAGAGAGTGATCGACTAACCAACCAACCAAAAGAGCTCAAAGCTAGAAAGCTTAGATCTCTTTAGAGACCTATACAGTATACACGTGTTCTCTATATAACATTTCATGGTAAACTTTACTAATATTTATATATTTTTTATCTATACTCCCTCCGTCCTTAAAAGAGTGTACTTCTAACTATCTTGGAGATTCAAATTTTTTAAAGTTTGACCATGTTTAAATAGAAAGGCACCAACATTTATGTCACCAAATTAGTTTCATTAGATTCATGATGAAATATATTTTTATCATATATCTTTTTTGTTAGATAAATATTATTGAATTTTTGTGAAACCTTGGTCAAAATTAAAAAATTTGACACTCCAAAAAAGTTGGAAATACACTCTTCTATAGACGGAGAGGATAGGTGTGAAGGCAGAGTGATCGACTAACCAGCCAATCGCCGACTCGCTTGTAGGATGATCCCACAAAAACAACATCTCAATCAATCAAAAGAGTTCAAAATTAGAGAGCTTAGATCTCTTTAGAGATAATTGGCAGGCTGCCCACTGCTGAGGACAAAGTTTAATAAGACTAATCGTACACCCATCGACATGTGCTTACTCTTCCAGCTGCTCAAACGCTTTTGGAAATGATAGTCGACTCCTTTGCACTCAATGTTTCTCAGTCTGAGCATATGGCTTCACAAAACTCCATTTCTCTCGCTAGTAGACTGTGCAGAAGAAACTTTGTCTGAAATGGCCGAGAGCCATCGTAGGAACTGCCAAAGGAATTCTACTCTCTGTTCTATATCTTCACATGCCCAAGCGTCTGCATTCCATTGGCTCGATCTATTTAAAGTCCACGATGACGAACATGACGTGCTTCAATTTTTTCTATCTTCAACTCGTAGTTATCATACCAAGGGGAAACGCCATTTGCTGTCCTGCAAGTTGCAACCTCTGTTACTACGCCAACTGCATATATAAACATCATAAGTGGACTCACATGATAATTTTTTTGATAATGGGCTTTTATTACTTAAAAAGATCACACCCAGCCTCTTCATAACACACACAACCGCAACACACAAGTTTTACTATGTATAATGAAATAAACTATGCAAATTACATATCAGAATGAAAAATTGTAAGACGCCTATGCCGGAGGAGGGCTAATCCGTAGATTATGCTGCCATCCATGCCGCGAAAAAAGGTCCCTCGCCGTATTCTCCAGGCGCATGCACACCTCCGAAAAGAGATCGTGGTCCTCCGAATGGTAAAGCTGTGACCATAGTCAAAGAGTACTCGTACATCGGTAGATAACTTTCAAGAGAGAAGTATTTTTATTATCAAATTTTTTGTCATTCCTACATAGCCAAAGCGACCAAATTAGTGCCATCGCTCCCATCTTAAGAATAATTCTGTACTTGTAGTCAATACGATGTACCTTATTTCCAAAGACATTGGCAATAGTAGTTGGTGGATACAACCTGAAGCTGCTTGAATCACTGATCATATATAACGTGCAAAGTTGCATTAGAAAAACAAGTATTTTATCGTCTCATTATGAGTATAAAAAGCACACGTCTTACTCCTATGCCAATTCCGCTTAATAAGATTATCTTTAGTAACAATAACCCCTCGACGAAGATACCATGCAAATTTTTTGTTTTTAAGCGAAATCTTCATCTTCTAGATTTCCTTATTATCTAAGACTGGTAAGTCTGCTGAAATCAGCGCATTGTATATGAAAGCAACTGAGAATTTATGATTCTCATGAAGATTCCATTGGAGTTTATCTTTCCTGTCCGTTAATTGGATATTTGCCAAACGCTGGAGCAAGGCCACCCAAGAAACAAGTCTAGGACCGTATAAATTCCTCCTGAGCGACACGGTTGGAGGTTTGGAATCCAAAACATGGGCAATTGTATCACCCTTATGATGCACAATTGCATACAATTCTGGATATTGTTCTTGGGGTGACCTTGGACCTAGCCACTTATCTTCTCAGAAACGTACCTCAGATCCATCCTTAATCGAAAACTTTCCATGACCAAAAAAATGCTTCTTCGTTGCCATGAGACCAGCCAAAAAGTGTGAATCACCATGTTTCCAAAGAACCTATGATAAATCTTTCGAGCCAACATATTTTTGGCTAAGAACGGTTCACCAAACTCCATCCTCAGTTAATAACCTGAAGAGCCATTTCCCTAGGAGGGTTGTATTCTTGACCGCAAGGTCCTATACCAAGACCCCCTTGGTCTTTTGGTTGGCAAACAACACTCCACTTAGCCAGTCTGTACTTTTCTTTTCACTACCACTCTGCCAAAAGAATCTTGATCGGAAGAAATCCAACCTATTCAAGACGCCTTTTGGTCGAAGGAAGAAGGATAACATATACAGTACCATGTTTGACAGGACTAAATTTATGAGAACCAGTCTTCCTCCTATGGACAACAACTTACCTTTCCAACTACTTAAATGCAACTCCAATCTTTCCTAAACAATTTTCCATTCAGCATTGTTTAGTCTCCAAATGTAAATCAGAATACCCAAATACCTAATTGTAAACTCACCCTGGTTGCATCCAAATAACTCAGCATACAACTGGGTGTGATCTTGAGCCTCACCAAACAATATAACTCACTCTTATGGAAGTTAATTGAGACTCGAGAGTTGCTCAAAAGCCGAAAGTATCAATTTCAGTTTTTAGCTTTTTCCAAGTCATGTTCCATAAAAAGAATTGTATCATCGGCATATTGTAGGATTGATAAACCTCCATCAACAAGATGAGGAATCACACCTTCAAATTGATCATCGATCTTTGCATACTCAGTAATAATGGCTAGCATATCAGCCAAAATGTTAAATAACATGGGTGATAATGGGTCGCCTTGTCTCAGCCCTTTTTTATCCGGAAGTAATGGCCTGCGTCATCATTGACCTTAATTGTCACACTACCTCTAGACACAAAGCTATGTATGAGAGCATGCCACTTATTAGAAAAACCTTTCATTTTGAGTCTTTGCTAGAGGAAAGACCATTTGATTTTGTCATAAGCCTTCTCAAAATCATTTTTAAAAATAACCCCATTCAACTTTTTACTATGTAGTTCGTGGGCTGTTTCATGCAGGATGGCCACTCCATCGAGTATATTCCTTCCTTACATAAAGGCAGTCTGAGAGGGACGAACCACATGATCAACCACCGTATTAAGCCTGATTGTAGCAACCTTGGTGAAAATTTATAGCTAACATTAAGGAGGCAGATAGGCCCATATTGTTAGATCCTTTATGCTTCATTAATCTTAGGTAATGAAATGATCTCACCAAAATTCAGGCGAAAAAACTCAAGTTGTCCAGTATGTAGAAAACTGAACAACTCAAGGAGGTCGGATTTGATAACTTCCTAGAAGTTTTCATAAAATTCAGCTGGGAAGCCATCCGGACCTAGGGCTTTAGTTGTGATCCATTTGGAAAAGAACTTTCTTAACTTCTTGCTTTGTGTAGAGGACAGTCAATAAGTTGTTTTTCTCAACGGTAACCTGGGGTATATCATCTGTTCTGGACTCATCCATACTGAAGTTACCTTCATCAGGAGAGTCAAATAGACTTTTATAATAATTCATAATATACGACTTCAGATTTTTGTGCCCCTCATTGGTCCCTTCATCCTAGACAAGAAAGTGAATAAGTTTCTTTCGATGTCTGCCATTAGCGACACTGTGAAAGTATCTTGTATTCGCGCCTCCTTCTAGAATAAATTGATTCTTGGAGCGTTGGTACCATTTGATTTCCTCCTCATGAAGAAGTCGAGCTATTTGCGCATTAGAATGGTTTTTCAACTCAGTCTCATTTGGCAATAGCGGTGGAACTTCAGCGATCTCCTCGAGCTTATCTATGATAGTCAAAAGTTGTGCTTTTTTCCTTTTTTTTAAGATCCCTGTTGTATGCCTCGCTCATCCACCTAGGTGTTTTTGAACAGATCATATTTTGTTGTTCCACCTTTCGATTAGGGACCGGCCAATAACAGGACCGTCCCAAATAGAGTTAACTATGTCATGAAAACCATCCCGGTGTAGCCATCCAAGTTCAAACTTCAAACAACGAGCACCATGGTCTTACTGAACTGGTAGTCATAAGAATGGGAGCATGGTCTGACAGAGCCTCAATACGTTCCAGAGCATGTACTGAGACCATTAGGTATTTATCTTCCCAATTGGAGTCCATCAGTACTCAATCTAGCTTTTCGTATGTAGGTTCTGGAAGATTATTTGCCCAAGGGAATTGTCTGCCAACCATTGAAACCTCCCTTAGATCCAAGCTGTCAATGACATCATTGAACAAGAATGGCCAATGATCATCAAACCGGGCCTTACTCTTCTCGAATGGGAATCTAAGCAAACTGAAGTCCCCCCACTAAGAAAGGGGTATGGGTTATCTTTTGCTAAGTTTACCATTTCTCAAAGAAAATCCGCCTTGAATTCTTCTTGGGACACAATTTAGACAGCAACAAGGCTCCATGTGAAGTTATCTAGCTTGTTCCGGATATGGAGTTTGACATGAAAATCACCATCCGAACAAGCCAAAAATATCCATGGTATCTGCCTTGGCACCTACCCAAGATGCCACCAGAACGGCCATGGGGCGGACGAGAATGCCACACAAAGTCAGCTTAGCCTGAAAGACGATTAAGAGAACTTTGTGTGAAATCTCGTCTACCCGTTTCCGAAATGGCCAGAAAGTCTAAATTATGTTCCCGAATTGAATCAGCAAAAAACAAATGTTTAGCCAAGTCACCAAGACCTCTGCTATTTGAAAACATGCCATTCATCGGAAAACAATAACTGAAGGAGAAACTTTGGCCCGTTTCCTAGGCTTTGTACCCTTCTTGCTAGGACATGATCCAGATTTCCATCCAAATGCTTTAAGCTCATATAATGAACTTAGCCTAGCCTCGTCGAAGATCACATCTGATACCACCCCAATCAACTGAGAAATAAGCTGACCATGTGTAGTGTCAGTTGCTTTCTCATCGTCGACATAGGTGGTGTTAGAAACAGCCGAGACCTTAGGAGTAACCGCGAGACGGTCAACCTCCATACCTCTCAAGAAATTAGAAGAAACAAAAATTCATTTTCATTAGTACCAATTTTAACTCCTACATTACCTAGCTTAGAAGTAATATCTGGTGTAGAAAAAGAAATAAATGATTTTACCTTAGAAGGTATAACTATACCAGAGTAGTCAAGGTTGAGCTCCGCCTTCCTACGCATGGCCCTATGCATGGAGTCCTCGTCAGTCACAGAAGCACCATCCGCGTGAGTCCCGAACCTCCCGGTACGTCTTGATGGCGTGACAAAGTCAGCTGCCATAATAGTAGTAGGAGGTGGTGGTGAAGAAGGCATCGCCAACCGGGGGGACGATGAGGGAGTGACCGTCAGAGTCAGCATCGGCAGAGTTCGAGTTGATGTAGAAACTCCTCCGACGCTGATTCCACCAATCGCTGCAGCATTAGCGGGGCAAGTGTCGTTGTCGAGCCCCGCCACATCGCCCGCATAGGCCATCAGGTCAGCATTATAATAGGCATTACAGTATACTAAACTCTCTTCGGTTCTATAACAAGTGTCGCAGCTTAGTCTAGCTACACATGTAGACACATACAAATTTAGATAAATTTATAACACTTATTATGAAACGGAAAATTCACTGTATGCAGTTGCTTCCGCCTTGAACTACCAATATTTTTTTGAACTGAACGGGAGGGAAGACCCTACCTTTGATTTTCGTCAGCGTATGTCTTGCACGAAGTTCAGATCGAATTGCTTCGAGACTTCCTATTTTCCATTACAAAATTGCAAGATAGTATATGTGTAGATGATTTGGTCAGACTTGCATACCTCAGAAAAGTCAGGGCATGCCACGCGTCCTAATAGCATTGGAATTGAGGTTCATGGACAAAATTACCCGATCACCTAGTTGATGTGGAAAACGACTTGCTTAGGAAGATCTGACTTAAGAAACGGATGTTATTGCATTATAGAATATGTGACATATGGAATGCATCAGGACAGCTAGCAATGGGATACCATTATGTATCTGGCATTCATTTATCTATCATATGGAGTATAATTTGATATGACAGTACAGCAATACATTCCTCGTAATCTTTATTCTTTTGCTTTTCGACAGCTTTCATGTTCTAAAAAGCAATATATTGTTCTTTGAGAAACTCTTCAATGCATGGCCAACTAAGATTTGGTAGTGACGAAGTGATCTATTTTGTACTCTAAACCCCAGTGATATAATATACTTCGATGTGAGAGCGATTGTGTCATTGTCGTTCTACCTGACTGCATTACCTGCATTTTTTTAATTCTTTATCTTCTTCAATATATTATAAAATGCTTAAAATGAATTTACCTCTGTGATATAGTATAACTACCTAGAAAGAATGCACTCCTCCATGAGCCGTTGAGGTTGAAATTGAGCGTTATCGTTGTCACTCCTCCGCACCACATCTTCAAAAAAAGTGATTGTCTGGTTCTATATAAAAAGCAAAGTTTTTTGCCTGGTTTCAAAAAAAGAAGTGATTGTCGTTTTAGTTTTTTCTCTTCTTTTAGATTGATGTGTGTTGTCTACCAAAATAACTTTTGTGGCATGTAATATATATATATATTGGTTGTGTGATCTTTAATGTTTTACCATCAATTTTCTATAATGGCCAGGATTTGTACTTTGTCACATTGTTTTCTGAACTGTATGGATGAAAAATAAAAATAGTAGAAGATATTTATTTACCGAAGTCTACGTCAATATCTTAAACACTATCGTGTTGAACAAGTGATTACATGATAGTGACGATTTGTCATAACCTTCAGAAGAGTACTACACTAAATAGTGACTTTTATTTTGTCCGTGACCGCATACATGGTACATGGATTTGGATTTTCTAAATTTATGTTACAGTACATATATAGTTGGATTCCCCAGTCACCTATCCGAGGCCTTGAGGCTGTGTCCTGTACAAGTCATCAGAGTTTAAAATTCTAGTCAACCGCGGTTGCCATCATAAGCAGGCTCTGACTGTCTATTATTCTAGTATTGTGTCGTAACCATTGCCGCTGAGAAAATTCTACTCAATTAACTGGTATAAGCTACCATACCAATCTACTCATATATTGTCTCGTTGTGATTGTACTGGTGCATATACAGGTGTTTCAACAGCTCATTCTTGTCCCGTGTCCCATGGCCGCGCGGGTCAGCAAAAATGGTGAAATTGCGCAGGATGGAAGGAGCGCGCAGGACGGCAGGCGCGCGCAGGAAGGCCGGAGAGCGCAAGAGAGGTCTGTCGACGACTGGCTCCCGATCACCTCCTCGAGGAACGCCAAGTGGTGGTACTCGGCTTTCCACAATGTCACCGCCATGGTCGGGGCCGGCGTCCTCAGCCTACCCTACGCCATGTCTGAGCTCGGCTGGTATGTTCTGCGTGTGGCCATAGTTCATCTCTGATCGGATGAATTTCGGCTGAATTTGAGATGACATACGATAGGCCGATGTGATTTGGTTGTAGGGGTCCTGGCGTGGCGGTGCTGCTTCTGTCGTGGATCATCACGCTGTACACGCTGTGGCAGATGGTGGAGATGCACGAGGCGGTGCCGGGGAGGAGGTTCGACCGGTACCATGAGCTCGGGCAGCACGCGTTCGGCGAGAAGCTCGGCCTGTGGATCGTCGTGCCGCAGCAGCTGGTCGTCGAGGTCGGCCTCAACATCGTCTACATGGTCACCGGCGGCAATTCGCTCAAGAAGTTTCACGACATCTTCTGCGGGGGCAAGAACTGCAAGGAGATCAGGCTCACCTACTTCACCATGATCTTCGCTTCCGTCCAGTTCGTCCTCTCCCAGCTCCCCAACTTCGACTCCATCTCCACCGTCTCCCTCGCCGCCGCCATCATGTCTATCTGGTTAGTTTCATTCCGTCCACCCACGACCATATCGATCTGTGCTGCTGTACGACAAATTTTGTGAAAACCCCTGACATGAAGGCTATGGTGGCAGCTACTCGACGATTGCTTGGGGGGCTTCCGTGGAAACGGGATGGAACGCGGCGGAGCACGTGAGCTACCACCTGCGGGAGACGACGGCGGCGGAGAGGGTGTTCGGCTTCTTCGAGGCGCTGGGGGTCGTGGCCTTCGCGTACGCCGGCCACAACGTGGTGCTGGAGATCCAGGCGACCATCCCGTCCACGCCGGAGATGCCCTCCAAGAAGCCCATGTGGAAGGGCGTCGTCGTCGCCTACGTCATCATCGCGCTCCACTACTTCCCCGTCGCGCTCGTCTGCTACTGGGCCTTCGGCAATAGTGTCCAAGACAACATCCTCATCACCCTCCAAAAGCCCAAGTGGCTCATCGCCATCGCCAACATGATGGTCGTCCTCCATGTCGTCGGGAGCTACCAGGTCTACGCCATGCCCGTGTTCGACATGATCGAGATGGTGCTCGTGAAGAAGCTCCGCTTCCCTCCCGGCCTGCCCGTCCGCTTGGTTGCCCGGACCGCATATGTTGGTACTGCCACCGTTTCTCACAAATTATTTCTTAATAAACCTCTCGCCATCAGAAAACCGTGACTTTGACTGAACAAACAAGACTAATGGGATCCATGCAATCGATCGGTTGTTGCAGCGTTCACAATGTTCATAGCCATCACCTTCCCCTTCTTCGGTGGGCTGCTCGGATTCTTCGGCGGATTCGCATTCGCACCGACGACTTATTTCGTAAGCGTTCCGATTCCATTTCGTTTCCATTACATCAGCTGTGAATTCAAAGCCTGATCACGACCGGTATCTTGTACAGCTTCCCTGCATCATGTGGCTATCAATCTACAAGCCCAAAAGATTCAGCCTCTCGTGGTGCACTAACTGGGTAAGGCCTTAATTACAACCTTCATGATTTGTTTCTTTTGTTGTGGCTGTACTCTCTAGTAGAGAGGTCTCAATTGATCATGGTTTCCTCTTGATCTTTATCTCAATTTCATCCTGATTTATTGTCTCCATCCTAATTTCCCTATGTTAGATCCAACATAATTATGGTTCTACTCTCATGCTCTTCAGATCTGCATCGTTCTTGGATTCATGCTTATGATCCTATCGCCCATCGGAGGACTCAGGCGGATTATCAAGGATGCCCAGACATATCATTTCTACTCGTAGATTCTAGACTAGTATACTACTCAGAAAAAAATCCCGGAGAAAAAAAAATAGACCGTAATGCCACATCTAGTTAAAGATGCTTGACAGATGGATAGAAGGTTAGCGACATGTCACCAGTCGTGGAACATGCCTTAGCTCGAACAAAGGTTTCTTTAGGCGTCAGCCGTACATAAGTATTGTGTGTGATTGTATTTATTTATCTATATTGTAGGTGTTAAGGATTATTAGTATTGGTCTAGGTCTCTAGGAGTCCGTATTTGTCTAGATCTACTATCCTTGTGTCCCAAGTCAGATGTACTATATATTGTGATCTTTGGCCCCTAATAATACAAGTTGCTTATTGTCTAACATGGTATCAGAGACAGGTTAGGATTTCCGCACGTTGCAACTCCGTGCTTCAATTTTTTTTTTCCGTATCTCTCTTTGATCGCTGGATCGACTTCCTCTCCCGATGGTTCTGCCCGTGATTACCTCCTACTCCTCTTCATAAATTTCTGGCCAGTTTCGATCTCTCGATCGATTTTCGTGGCCGCGTCTGCTTCCGGATTGAGCCGGCCTATAGATTTCGTCCGCGACTCGTCTTCAATTCCATCGCTGCGCTGCTCGCAACTCGTCCGTGTTATTCCGATCGATTCCCTCCTTGTTCGTCGACTTCTTGACGCCTCGCCGTCTGCCCCGCACCGACCGTGTGCTGATCTCCTGCACCACGTGTGCATCGATCACAACACACCGATCAAGTTCCAAGGAAGCAAAAGCGATCTGCACCTGGTACCTCACGTTGAAGCTTTGATGCGATTACTGCTGAAGTGCTGATCTCGTTTGCCTTTGCTTCGGGTTCTTCGTTGTGAGAAGAAAAATGTCTTCGTCGTCTGGCTATGTTGCTATCCCTCGTTGTCCGGTGATTTTTGATGGTACTAACTATACTGAGTTTGCTAGCTTTATGCGCATTCATATGCGTGGCCTTCGCCTTTGGGGTGTCCTTTCCGGCGAGGTCTCCTGTCCGCCATACCCAGTTTTTCCTGTGCCTCCTGCCTCGCCGACACCATCGGCTTTGACTCTGGCTGCTGATGCTTCTCAGACTGCTAAGGATGCAGCCAAGAATTCTGATGATGTTGTGGTCGCTCTTTATGACAAGAAGGTCTTAGAATACACTGATGCTCTTTCCACTTATCGTGATGATTTGACCGCTTACACTCAGTGGATGGATGATGATGCTCGTGCCGCGGCTGTTCTAACATCAAGTGTTTTGCCTCAGTTTGCCTCTGAGTTTATGGGTCTAGGTACTGTTTCTGAGATGTGGATTCACCTTCGCCAGTGCTATCAGCCTTCCGGTGATGCTCTCTACCTGTCTATGGTTCGCCAGGAGCATGCTCTTCAGCAGGGCGACTCGACTGTTGATGAAATCTACGCCCAGAGTTTTGCTATCTGGCGTCAACTCGATTCCCTTCGCACTGCTGGTTGTGGTGGTTGCCAATGTTGTCAGGCTGTGCGGGCGGACCTGATTTCCATCGTGTCTACGAGTTCTTGTCTCGGCTTCGTAAGGAGTTTGAGCCTCGGCGTGCTCAGTTGTTTGCTCGTGGCCGTGTTTCTCTTCTGGAGGCACTTTCTGAGATACGTGCTGAGGAAACTCGCCTCCGTGGTGTTGGTTTGCTAGAGGTTCCTTCTGTGCTTGTTGCTCGAGCTCCTGCTACTCCATGTGCTTCTGGTGGAGAGGGTCGTCCTCGTGCTCGTCTTCATTGCGGCTATTGTGACAAGGATGGTCACCCTGAGTCTGATTGCTTTAAGAAGCAGCGCCACATGTGTAATATGGAGCATAGTTCTTCTGTGACACCGTCAGCTCTCACCTTCACCGAGCAGGATATTCTGAAGCTTAAGCGTCTTCTTGGTGCTTCAGGCTCTCCCTCCATAGGTTCTGTTGGTCTTGTTGCTGACTCTAGCTTAGAGCGACCACTTTCATCACACTCAGATGCACAACGTGGGAACTCTGGCTGGTCATGGCCCTCGCCTCCATAATCGTCATGTCTTTCCCATCACGAATCTCTTTTCTTTATGATATGTTTTTGTTAGTTTTCTATTTCCGCTGCGTCCACCAAATCCGTTGTCTCTTCTGTATCTCTTATGTCATACGAGTCCACTATACCTTCATCGTCAGCTTGTTTCTTTCGCCCTGGTCCTTTATGGATTTCCGTGGCTTGTTTTACGTTGTCGATCTACGCCCATTATCCTTGTCGTCTAGATTGTTTTGCCGACGATTTCTTTGGGCTATGATTTCTCCGTGCAATGCTTGATTCTCTTGACGTGCCATCTTTTGACAGCCCATCTTCTTCTTATTATGGGTGTGTGTCTTTCTCTAATGTGCGTCTGTTGCATTGTCATTGATATATGCACATTCTTTTGCCCTTAGCCCTCGGTGTCCACGTATAGGTCTCTTGAGCCATACCTCTGAGTCGCCGGTCCACGTATAGGCCTCTTGAGCCATACCTCTGAGTCCACATGTTGACTTCTCTTCTCGTCGCATGTGAGGGGGGTTGTCCTGTGCTATGATCTTTTGTGACATGCTGTTCTTTTTCTGGCCGTCTCTCGGCTTGTGTCGATCTCTTCTTCGATCGATTGTGGCTTGACTCTATAGGTTTTGAAGACTCTTCATGCTATGACGACACTCAAGATGTGGATTTTGGATTATCTTTTTTGTTGTAGTTTTGCCTTTCTTCAAATGCAATGCTATTGCATACGCTTTGCATTTGAGGGGGGGGGGGGTGTTAAGGAGTATTAGTATTGATCTAGGTCTCTAGGAGTCCGTATTTGTCTAGATCTACTATCCTTGTGTCCCAAGTCAGATGTACTATATATTGTGACCTTTCGCCTCTAATAATACAAGTTGCTTATTGTCTAACAGTAGGATCAACTTGGCTTCGCTTTTGTGTGCAGAGAAGAGAAATGATACTTTGGTGTGCTCAGATCTGCATCGTCCTTCAATTCATCGTGCTTATGATCCTATCTCCTATCTCGGAGGACTCAGGCGGATTATCAAACATGCCCAAACATACAATTTCTACTTGTAGATTCTAGAGTAGTATACTCATGAAAAAAAATCCTTAAAAAAAACAGAGACCATATTACCACATCTAGTTACATATGGTTGATAGATGGAAACAAAGGTTACCGACATGACTTGTGTCTAACTCGAACAAGAAGGCAGGAACTGCAAGGACATGAAGTTTACCTACTTCACTATGATATTCGCCTCCCTAGTTCGTCCTCTCCTAGATCCCCAACTTCGACTCTATCTCCACCATGCCCAGCTCCCCAACTTTGACTCCATCCTACTAGGTCCAAGCCTCCTGGTGAGACAGGCCTCACTCCGCTCCGTCAGAACTTGTCCTTTATTCGTAGAATTTGTATCATAATATAACAAATTTCATCGCTAGGAATTCCTATTGCTTTGGACCACATAACTTAGAATTATGTTGTCTAAACAGAGTAGGACATTCCTTACATTAAGATGACAAAGTGTTTGACAAAATAGGAAAACCTACATTATTGTTTACCTTTCACATTTCATATCTGAGTTGTAGTTGTCTTTACTTGGAGTCCTGTCTTTCTTGGGCCCACTGGCGGAGCTACGCTAGGGCCTAACTGGGCCATGACCCACCCATATTTTTTGCAGAAAAATAACCTAGTACTATTATGCATTGGTACTGAAATTGTACAAGCTTAGCCTACTAGCAATGGCATAGCTGCAATACTGCATGGCCTCCCACCTAATGGGCTGACAGATTTCTATCATAAAGCTATCGCTAAAGAAGCAAGCAATCCAGCTAGTTTTTTTCTTTGATTCATACAAAAGGCACATTTGTTCCTTTTCTACTAAAAAAAGTGAAGCTTTCATCGGTAGTGCAAGATATTTTTGCTTAACTTCATAGGTCTTTATTTGCTTAAAATTGAAGTCACATGTTCGATTTTCTTGAGATAATGTTTTTTATTTATTCTCTTTCTTTCTTTGTCTAGTTTGTCTTGCATTCATTCATTTGTTCATGAGAACTGGGCTACAGCCCAGTGGTTGGGCCGCAGTGGCACACCCGGCCGGTCAGAGTTCGATTCCTATCTCGGACGAATTTTGGTCATCTCACCTTTCTACTTAATAAAATTTCAGCAGGCTCCTCCCTGCTGAACTCATTTTTTTATTCATTTGTTCATAAATACAACACTTCATCACTAATTATGCACCACATTCCCAAAAAAACTCTTATTTAGCATGGCCTGCCCAACTATTTCTCTTTGGATCTCCGCCACTGCTTGGGTCTGGTGGCATATTGTTTCTTTGGCCTAGTGGCAATGCATGAAATCAGAAATCATTAGACAAAATTTATGCATATGCCAAGAATACGAGAAAATATGAAGAGAATAAATTACCATGAGATGTAATCATCACTGGAAAAAAACATCCTATTCAGCTGCACAATCTTCCAGGCATTTCTTATTCACGGTAAACAAAATGTTGGATTTTTCTTCTTCATAATATACATGGTAATTACATTTCCACTTAAATTTCTACTTCATTAGAAAAAGAAGTACAATAATATAAGAAGGTACGACCGATCTTAGGGCATATTGCTTTATGTTGACATTTTGTGTGCCAATCATTTTCATAGTCTCTGTTAAATATGGAATTTAATATGATTGCATTTTGTCTCTTTTTGAACGTAATAATGATTGCATATGTACTTTCATTGGTTGTTTTTGTCTCCGGTGACCCTTTTGATCGAATAATCCTATATAACTAAGAAGATCACCTCCATTATCATATTTCTCTTAACATGCAGCTATGCCACATCATCATGTCCCATTAACTTGCCACGTCAGACATACACCACAAATTATTTCGTCTACACAACGTTCCAGTTCGCTTTATCTTCACCTTCAGTTTCCTTTCCGCGCGGCTGCACGTGACCATGCGGGTTCATCTTTTTCAGGCAATAAACTCTAGCATAATTAAGGGCCGGATGATTACCTCCATGCGTTATGTAACGACCCGGAAAAAATCCTAATATTAGAATTGCTTGTTATTTTCTTATTCGCGTCATTGTAGCATCATGCATCTATCATCTTGCATGTTTTGTCAAATAAATTTATTTTCTTAAAAACTATTTTACTATTTTGGTTTGTATGGTTTTATAATAAATCATCCCCTCCCTTTTTCTTATTTAAATTAAAAACTACAATCATAATCTTTGCAAATCTTTGTAAATTGTTTGAAACAAAAATGTTTGAAACATGTTTTGAAATTCTCCTAAGCCTTTCCCTTTTCTCCATCTTTTTATTTATCCTGAAACCCGGTGGCAACAAGAAAAAGAGAAGAATTCAAAAGAAAAAGATAAAAGATGTGGCCCAACAGGACTCCTGCAGCCACCGAATCCAAGCCCATCTCTTTCGCCCTTGTCGTCTTCTTCGTTCGTACGGCAGGGCATCGGCCATAGCCACGTATCCCTGTTCATCGATGGGATGGCTCCCATGCATCCCACTCCTCCTTTTAACCCCTCTCTGTAACCCTAGGGCCTAGCCCTCAAACCCTAGCACTACCCCTTCCTATTCCCTAGCGCCGCCGCCACCCTCTCCCACTCTCGTCGCTCTCTTCATCGTTTGCACGAGAGGATCGAAAGCCCCCGCGTGCCTCAGGCTTTGCTTGCTTCTCACGTCCTGGCGCGTGTTCACGCTTCGATCATGTTGGTTCCCGCGTGCACAAGCTGCTTCTCCGGTGCCCACGACCTCTTGGTGAGCCCACCTTCCAATTCCCCTATTTCCCATTCGGTTTGCTTCCTCTAAGACGCCGTTCCGTTCACCTCCGAGGCCGACTCCACCAAGGATGTCCTCGTCACGCACATCTTGCCGCCAAGTTCTTCACCGCCAGGCACCGCCTCCATCCGTGCGTACCCTCCACCAAGCTCGTCCCCCGCGTCAAGCCGACGCCACCCGGAGTTCCGCCTCGCCTCTACGAACCTCCTCGCCCAAGAAAATCGAGTTGGGAAGCTCTGTATTCGACGCAATCTTCCTCGATGTCCTCCGTCCGCCATGCTCCAGCGCGTATTCCGGCCGTCCTCGACTTCCCCCGCTTTCACCGACCGACTCCACGCGTTCCTGGTGAGCTTCTCTCCGTCCTGGGTCTCTCCATGGACTTCCCCTGTCTCTCAGTTACTCCGCCAGCGTTGACCGCCGTATTCCCGTCGCAGGTGCCTATCTCCGGCCATGCGCCTCTCCAGCCAGCGCCTTTGGTCGCCACGCCGGGCCGAGCATCCTCCAGCCGGCCTTGTCGTTTCTTCCGCACGAGCTGAGGCAGCCAATAGATAGACCGCCTGGTTCCTTCCTTGCCGTGGACGCGCAGGTCGTCCCGTGATTCCCTGCAGCTTCGTTCCAAAACTTGCGGTGAGAGTCCGCATCCAGCCCCAAGCTCGCCCAGCTCCTCCTCGACCCAAGCAAGATCTGGCAAAGCTAGCTCTCTTCTTTAGCAACCCGCGCTCCTTCCGACGTCGACGGCCAGGACGCTCGCCCTTTACTTCTGCTACTCATTGCCGTCCTCGTTCTGAATAACAAAGTCCAAGGTGTGCGCTTGTATGTCTCAAAATCGGTAGAACCCATCTGTATGCCAAACCGAATCGTATCTCAACTGGTCTGTTCCTTTGCATGGATCCAGTTGATCCTGGGTTCGAATCCCCATCTGGGCACAAAGCCACCCTTTTTATTCTTTTCTAACTTCTGACATGTGGCCCCTCCTTGTCAGCTACCCGGCGCCAGCTCAGCAGCTCTGTCAGCACCCCGGTCCCGCGGATCAACCTCTCCGGCTAGGCCACCTCTGGGTGAGAAAAGTCCTGGTTCTATTTATGTTTTCTAAAAAATGTTAGAATTTGTTCCAATCTTGCATAAATCATATCTTCTTATCCATAAATCAAAATAAAAAGTATTTTATATGAAAATTTATCAGAAAAATGCATAGAATATGAATATGACATCCATTTGCCTGTTTGCATCTCGCATCATATAATGACGTGGTAGTTTGCATATCACCTAATACATAACATATGGAGTATTTGGGTATTACCAAATATGGTTACCTCACTTCATTTAATTTTGAGTAGCTCACCTATGTCTTGTTTTACCATGCTAATCAACATTTAAATTGCCAAGTAGTAAACAACTTGAACCATATGTGTGTGTCGGAATTTTGATTCCGCTTAATTTGGATAAGTTGCATTGCATCATATTGCCATGTCATGCATACATGCTTCACATGATCATGCCGATTCTTTTCTCGTAGTAGTAAGTTTTGCATCCGTTGTTTGTTGTAGTGTTTTGCTTCTTTCCGGATAGGACGCTTTGTGGTGTTGTGAGCAACGACAAGTTCTTCGGGTGTTCTTCGACCATCTTTTCAGGCGAGCCCTTTTCTCTCTACCCATTTAACACTTTTGCTCTTGCTAGCTCTATATTCTAGCCTTGTGTCGATGCTTTGTTCGAGTCACGTGTCCTATCCACCTGTTATCCAAAGCAAAACCATAGAACCTTTCGTACATCCTATTAACTGTGTGCTTGTGTTTGAGTTGGCCTTGCGAGTCGTAGGCATTTTCAGGTTGTTCGAGTTGTTTTATCTTATTGGGTTGGGGAAAGTTTTCACATGCTTTATGGATATATGTTGTTGGAGATACTCATGGCTTGCTTTAATATTAATGATTAAAACTGAATTAAGCAGAGGCATCGGTGAGTCATTTTGCCAGTTTTACGATGGCTCACTTGTGTCCCCTAGGACCCCGAGATCGCATGAACTGTTCTGAGACTGAGCGCTCTAACCACACGTGGGTACGTTTGCGGGCCTCCCCTCGATCACTGCTGGAATCTACGCACTTGTCCAGTGGCCACAACTAGTTTGAGGTTGTCCATTTGGGTTTTGCGTGCATGCAGCTCTTGTATCTCATGGTCCGATTTACTTTGGGGGAAGCCGTGGGTGCCTTGTAACCCCTTGTTTGCCTCTGCATGCACGTATAGGTTGCGGCACGGGCATTTACCGCATGCTGAAGAGGGTCGCCTCCCATGGGTGGACTCGGGCCTTGATACGTCTCCAACGTATCTATAATTTTTGATGTTCCATGCTTGTTTTTACACCATTTTCCTACTATTTCGTTACACTTCGTGGCACTTTTATGCATTTTTCGGAACTAACCTACTAACGAGTTGCCACAGTGCCAGTTCCCTGTTTTCTGCTATTTTTGTGTTTCAGAAGTGATACACAGGAAATATTCTCGGAATTGGACGAAACAAGTTCCTGAAGTCTTATTTTACCCGGAAGCTTCCAGAGATCCGAAGGAGAGAAGGAGAGGGGCCACCAGGGGCCCACACACATGGCTGGCGCGGCCCAGGCCCTGGCCATGCCGCCATGGTGTGAGGGCACCTGGCCCCACCTCTAACATCGCCCCTTCGCTTATAAAGACCCCCCGACGGAAAAAACCTAAAGACCCGATCACTTTTCCGGAACACATCGCGATCCGCCGCCGCCGTCGACCCGAAGATCGGGAGGGTCCAGAAGCTCTTCCCGGCACCCTGTCGGAGAGGGGAATCGCCACCGAAGGTCTTCTTCATCGCCATGCTTGCCTCCGGAGCGATGAGTGAGTAGTCTACCTTGGACTATGGGTCCATAGCAGTAGCTAGATGGTTATCTTCTCCACCATGTGCTTCATGTTTAGATCTCATGAGTTGCCCTACATGATTGAGATCACCGTTATGTAATTCTACATATTTGGTTTGTTGGGATCCGATGAATATTGGTGTTATGATTGAGTTGCTGTACTGAATATTATCTTTTGTTATCTCTATATCGTTTATGATCTTGCATGCTCTCCGTTGTTAGTAGCTATCTTGGCCGAGTAGTTGCTAGTGACTCCAAGAGGGGGTATTTATGCTCGATAGTGGGTTCATGCCTCTATTTAACCTGGGGGAGTGATACGTCTCCAACGTATCTATAATTTTTGATGCTCCATGCTTGTTTTTACACCATTTGCCTATTGTTTCGTTACACTTAGTGGCACTTTTATGCATTTTCCGGAACTAACCTATTAACAAGCGCCACAGTGCCAGTTTCCTGTTTTCTGCTGTTTTTGTGTTTCAGAAGTGATACACAGGAAATATTCTCGTAATTGGACGAAACAAGTTCCTGAAGTCTTATTTTACCCGGAAGCTTCCAGAGATCCGAAGAAGTGTCGGAGGGGGGCCACCAGGGCCCCACACGCGTGGGTGGCGCGGCCAGCCCCCTGGCCGCGCCGGGCCCATGTGAGGGCGCCTGGCCCCTCCTCTGACATCGTCCCTTCGCCTATAAAGACCCCCCGATGGAAAAAACCTAAGTACTCGATCAGATTTCCAGAACACATCGCGATCCGCCGCCACCGTCGACCCGAAGATCGGGAGGGTCCAGAAGCTCTTCCCGGCACCCTGCCGGAGAGGGGAATCGCCACCAGAGGTCTTCTTCATCGCCATGCTTGCCTCCGGAGCGATGAGTGAGTAGTCTACCTTGGACTATGGGTCCATAGCAGTAGCTAGATGGTTATCTTCTCCACCATGTGCTTCATGTTTAGATCTCATGAGCTGCCCTACATGATTCAGATCACCGTTATGTAATTCTATGATGTTGGTTTGTTGGGATCCGATGAATATTGGTGTTTATGATTAAGTTGTTGTACTGAATTATATCTTTTGTTATCTCTATGTTGTTTATGATCTTGCATGCTCTCCGTTGTTAGTGGCTATCTTGGCCGAGTAGTTGCTAGTGACTCCAAGAGGGGGTATTTATGCTCGATAGTGGGTTCATGCCTCTATTTCACCTGGGGGAGTGACAGAAACCTCTAAGGTGGTAGATGTGCTGTTGCTACTAGGGAGAAAACAACATTCATATGCTCAAGGGCATATGCTTTGTTTACATTACACACTTTGCTTAATGCAATTATCTGTTGTTTGCAACTTAATACTACTGGGGTGTTCGGATTGATATCCCCGGGAGTGGATTATTAGTCATAGATGCAGTTGGATGGCGGTCTATGTATTTTGTTGTAATGCCCAGAGTGAATCTCATAGTGATCTTCTTGACATATCACGTTTATCTTTATTCTATCAATTGCCCAACTGTAATTTGTTTACCCAGCATGTTTTATCTATGGAGAGACACCACTAGTGAACTGTGGACCCCGGTCCTATTTCCATCATATTGCTATCACCTGTTTACTTTACTTGTACTGTTTACTTTACTCGCATACTATATTATTTTCCACTCGATACGCTCATAATCTTTGTTTCAAGCAAACCGGTGAGATTGACAACCTCATCGCAAGTTGGGAACAAAGTACTTGGTTGTGTGTGTGCAGGTTCCATATCACCTTCAGTCGTCGCTGTCTCTCCTCTCCTGATCGACATTAAACCTTGGTATCTTAACTGAGGGAAAACTAGCCGCTACACTCATCATAACTTCCTCTTGGGGTTCCCAACGGGCTGGTCATTCACCACGCACAAGGACTAACTGCTCCACGCCAACAACCTCTTTTCTGGCGCCCTCACCGAGTAGCAGCTTCTTTTCTGGCACCGTTGCCGGGGAGGAAGAGAAGACTTCTGCGAGGGGAGTTTTCGCACACACATCCTTTACTTTGTTATTGTTTTGCTTTACTTTATTTATTTTACTTGCATTGCTTTATATCAAAAACCCAAAAAAATTAGAATCCTTGGTTGTTGTTTTTACTTTACTTTAGTTTATCATGCTGTTCCCTGAGTTCGTTCTGGAGGACCTCTCTGTAGGTAGTGGTTCGATTATTGGCAAAAGTAACATTGAGGAGTTATTTAATCACATTAGCATGCATGAGGAAGTTGAGGAAAAGTCTTGGGTTGAGCTTGCTCCTAGTATTGAAGTTGCTTCTGTTTATTTAATTGACATGTTGGAAACTAGGTTTGCTAGTCTTAATCCTTTTATGCAATACATGTTCCTTAAGCTTCATGAAATTGAGGATCCCGAAAAGAAAGCTTTTATCTTGGAAACTTTGCGTTTAGAATTTAAGGATGTCGTTATTGAAGCTAGGAAGGTTCTTAAACGTTTTAATAAACTCGGTTCACCTATAACTGTTATTAATACAAATGATGAGGAGGCCGAGATACCTATACCTTGCAAGCTTTTGGGATTGAATGAAGCTTTCGAAAATAATTTTGACTGGATTTTTCCTGAAAATCTTTTTGATGAGAATAGTGTACCAAAGCATGATCACAAAGGGTCTTCTAAAACTTATGTAGATGAAATACAATGCCTTATTGATAAGACCTCTGCTGTTGATCTTAATGCTTCTGCTGAAAATACTTGATTCGCAATTTTCTGCGCCTAGCTCAAAGGCGTTAAAGAAAAGCACTCTTGGGAGATAACCCAATGTTTTCTTTTCAGTACTTTTTCTTTTATTTGAGTCTTGGAAGTCATTACTACTGTAATGACCGCTCCTTATCTTGTTTATTTCGTTTTTGTGCCAAGAGAAGCCTCTAATTTGAGTGAGGTAAAGATTTGGGGATGTTGCTGTCCTGAAACTGTTTTCGGTGCTGCACCGTAAAAATTTGTGAAAATTCTCTGTTTATCTTTTGGACCTGCGATTTCTTGTGCATATGCCCTAGGTTATATCCAAACTTTTCTTAGTTGAACACTTTTTGATTTGAGCAACAGAAAATCCCTCAAATATTCGACTTTGTCAGCTGTTCAGTTTTGACAGATTTCTGCCAATATTTGTGTTTGCCACTTTATCGCTTTCTTTTGAGTTCTTTTGATCATGGAACCTTTTGGGAAGTTGCTACAGTAGTATTTACTATATATGTGGTGGTTTTGAGTTGAAACCTGAAGCTAAAAGAGGGTTGAATATATTTTATGCTTACACTAATGTTGCTAATAGAATTGTGTTTAGTTTTGTATGAAGGAAGTTTTCAAGTGTAGGGATTGGAGAATGATGAGATGAGTTGAAGAATGGACAAAAGCTCAAGCTTGGGGATGCCCATGCATCACCCCAAGAAATATCCAAGAAGTGCAAGCGTCAAAGCTTGGGGATGCCCCCGAGGCACCCCTTCTTCATCGGCAAAAATCAGGTCACCTTTCAAAACACTATATTTTTATTGCTTCATGCACTATGTGTTTTTCTTGGAGCGTCAGTTGTTTTAGTTTTCTTAGTTGGTTTAGTTTGTTTGTTTGCTGCAATAAATGGTTGGACCCCAACAAATTTCCTTTGGAGGAGATGTACTCGTTTTCATTTGCAAAGAACGCTCTAGTTTTCACTCTTATTAAAAATCGAGCGTTCTACTTTTTCTGCTACTGCTTTTGGTTTTCGTTTTCGCCTTGATTTGCGTTCAGATCTTGTCATATATTTTCATCAAGGTGTATTTTTGCCTCTGATCTTTCTTGGTTTTCATCAAAAGAGGTGTTTATAAAAATTTCAAATGGTGTTGGAAAAGAGAAAAAGCTTTGTGCAAAATAGTGGTACAAGAAGGAGCTTGTGTAGACTGCGGCTTAGGCTTTTTCATGTCATGCTTGATGTCTTTTTGATAGTATGCTTAGTGGTTTTGCTGTAGCATGACTTGTCTCAAATAACTGAGATTGCTTAATGAGCCTTTGAAAAAATCATGCGTTGTTTTTATTGTATGGAAGCATTATTTTGGTTTTCTCCTTGATGCTTTATTTGGGTTGACTTGGCGCATGCTCACACATGTTAGACTCTTACAAAGTCGCCATTAGCCTTCATGATCATTTAGTTTTTGACTTTTGATGCCATCTTATGCTTCTTTTAATGTCGCTTTGTCGCTTTGCATGATTATGGCCATTATTGCTCTCTTAGTTGGTCGCTCCCCGTCTTTTGCTAGCCTTCGCCTTGTACTGAGTATGAGCTCTACTCGTGCATCCAACTCCTAAAAGCCAAAGTTTTCCATTGTGTCCACTATAAACTCCTATGCATGGTATTTGTAAGCCATTCCAAAGTAAATTCTCATGTGCTACCTTTCAAAAACCTTCAAAACACTTCTCGTTTTGTGACACTGTTTTCAGCTCATGGGGACGTAGTGGTCGGATTTGCTATCTTCCATATTGTTTTTTCCAAAAAGAAAAAAAAAGAGAAAAAGAAAGAAAAAAGGCACTCCTCCATGGAAAGTGAATGTTGGTGGGCACCCGATGGAATCGGTTAGCCATGGTTTGTGAAAGGAAAAAAAGGTGGGGAGGAGTGCCAAGCTTTATAAAAAGAGCACAAAAATGCCAATCTCTCTCTCAAAAACTTGCTTCATTTTTGTATGGAAGATAGTAAGAACCCCATTGCCAGTCGTTGACAAAGACAACCACCTCTCAAAACCCAATTTTTATCTCTCTGTTTTACAAATGAAAAGCTCTAGCACATGCTCAATCAATGCTTCCCTCTGCGAAGGGCCTTTCTTTTACTTTTATGTTGAGTCACCACCTTCTTTCTTTATGCACCATTAAGAGAGCATAGTTGTCATTCTTAGTGTGATATGCATTGTCCCAAAGTTTATTGATTGATTCATATTGATTGGTTTCACTTGTTCTTAAATTATTTGTATCTAGTCGCCCTCTTAAACTTTGAGGTGTCCTATGCATTTATGTTTTGCTCTCTTTGAAGGACAAGCTGAAAACCATTTGTATGTTTTTCCTTATGATTTGAACACACGTTTGACTTTCATTGTTTCATTATCATGATCTTTTGTTTGTGTTCATTTGCATGTTTACAACATGGTTGCTAAGTTCTTATTGTCATGATTATATCTTCATGCCCATGTTTTAAGTTCTTATGATCCCAGCTCACCAATGCTTACATATATGATCAAGATTGTGTAGGTGCATGTCACCTCAAAAATTATTCTTTTGTTATCACTTACCTACTCGAGGACGAGCAGGAGTTAAGCTTGGGGATGCTTGATACGTCTCCAACGTATCTATAATTTTTGATGCTCCATGCTTGTTTTTACACCATTTGCCTATTGTTTCGTTACACTTAGTGGCACTTTTATGCATTTTCTGGAACTAACCGATTAACAAGCGCCACAGTGCCAGTTTCCTGTTTTCTGCTGTTTTTGTGTTTCAGAAGTGATACACAGGAAATATTCTCGGAATTAGACGAAACAAGTTCCTGAAGTCTTATTTTACCCGGAAGCTTCCAGAGATCCGAAGAAGTGTCGGAGGGGGGCCACCAGGGCCCCACACGCGTGGGTGGCGTGGCCAGCCCCCTGGCCGCGCCGGGCCCACGTGAGGGTGCCTGGCCCCTCCTCTGACATCGTCCCTTCGCCTATAAAGACCCCCCGACGGAAAAAACCTAAGTACCCGATCAGATTTCCAGAACACATCGCGATCCGCCACCACCGTCGGACCGAAGATCGGGAGGGTCCAGAAGCTCTTCCCGGCACCCAGCCGGAGAGGGGAATCGCCACCGGAGGTCTTCTTCATCGCCATGCTTGCCTCCGAAGCGATGAGTGAGTAGTCTACCTTGGACTATGGGTCCATAGCAGTAGCTAGATGGTTGTCTTCTCCACCATGTGCTTCATGTTTAGATCTCATGAGCTGCCCTACATGATTGAGATCACCGTTATGTAATTCTATGATGTTGGTTTGTTGGGATCCGATGAATATTGGTGTTTATGATTAAGTTGCTGTACTAAATTATATCTTTTGTTATCTCTATGTTGTTTATGATCTTGCATGCTCTCCGTTGTTAGTGGCTATCTTGGCCGAGTAGTTGCTAGTGACTCCAAGAGGGGGTATTTATGCTCGATAGTGGGTTCATGCCTCTATTTCACCTGGGGGAGTGACAGAAACCTCTAAGGTGGTAGATGTGCTGTTGCTACTAGGGAGAAAACAACATTCATATGCTCAAGGGCATATGCTTTGTTTACATTACACACTTTGCTTAATGCAATTATCTGTTGTTCGCAACTTAATACTACTGGGGTGTTCGGATTGATATCCCCGGAAGTGGATTATTAGTCATAGATGCAGTTGGATGGCGGTCTATGTATTTTGTTGTAATGCCCAGAGTGAATCTCATAGTGATCTTCTTGACATATCACGTTTATCTTTATTCTATCAATTGCCCAACTGTAATTTGTTTACCCAGCATGTTTTATCTATGGAGAGACACCACTAGTGAACTGTGGACCCCGGTCCTATTTCCATCATATTGCTATCACCTGTTTACTTTACTTGTACTGTTTACTTTACTCGCATACTATATTATTTTCCACTCGATACGCTCATAATCTTTGTTTCAAGCAAACCGGTGAGATTGACAACCTCATCGCAAGTTGGGAACAAAGTACTTGGTTGTGTGTGTGCAGGTTCCATATCACCTTCAGTCGTCGCTGTCTCTCCTCTCCTGATCGACATTAAACCTTGGTATCTTAACTGAGGGAAAACTAGCCGCTACACTCATCATACCTTCCTCTTGGGGTTCCCAACGGGCTGGTCATTCACCACGCACAAGGACTAACTGCTCCACGCCAGCAGCCTCTTTTCTGGCGTTTTTCTGGCGCCATCACCGAGTAGCAGGGAGTGACAGAAACCTCTAAGGTTGTAGATGTGCTGTTGCTACTAGGGAGAAAACAACATTCATATGCTCAAGGGCATATGCTTTGTTTACATTACACACTTTGCTTAATGCAATTATCCGTTGTTTGCAACTTAATACTGATGGGGTGTTCGGACGATATCCCCGTGAGTGGATTATTAGTCATAGATGCAGTTGGATGGCGGTCTATGTATTTTGTTGTAATGCCCAGAGTAAATCTCATAGTGATCTTCTTGACATATCACGTTTATCTTTATTCTATCAATTGCCCAACTGTAATTTGTTTACCCAGCATGTGTTATTTATCTTATGGAGAGACACCACTAGTGAACTGTGGACCCCGGTCCTATTTCCATCATATTGCTATCACCTGTTTACTTTACTCGTACTATTTACTTTACTCGCATACTCTATTGTTTTCCACTCGATATGCTCATAACCTTTGTTTCAAGCAAACCGGTGAGATTGACAACCTCATCGCAAGTTGGGAACAAAGTACTTGGTTGTGTGTGTGCAGGTTCCATGTTGCAGCTAGCAAAGCAAAGCTTGGACGAGGTGCCATATATAAATTGTCCGAAGTTGTCGCAAGCTTGCAAGCATCACCTTCAGTCGTTGTCTCTCCTCTCTAAGAACGATAAACCTTGGTTTCTTAACTGAGGGAAAACTAGCTGCTATACTCATCACACCTTCCTCTTGGGGTTCCCAACGGGCTGGTCATTCACCACGCATCAAGCTAATTTTCTGGCGCCGTTGCCGGGGAGGAAGTAGAAGACTTCTGCGAGGGGAGTTTTCGCACGCACATCCTTTACTTTGTTATTGTTTTTCTTTACTTTATTTATTTTACCTGCATCGTTTTATATCAAAAACCCAAAAAAATTAGAATCCTTGGTACTTGTTATTTTTTTACCTTAGTTCATCATGTTGATCCCTAAGTACGTTCTGGAGGACCTCTTAGTAGGTAGTGGTTCGATTATTGGAAAAAGTAACATTGAGGAGTTCTTTAATCACATCAGTATGCATGAGGAAGTTGAGGAAAAATCTTTGGTTGAGCTAGCTCCTAGTATTGAAGTTGCTTCTGCTTATTTGATTCACATGTTGGAAACTAGGTTTGCTAGTCTCAATCCTTTTACGCAATACATGTTCCTTAAGCTTTATGAAATTGAAGATCCTGAAAAGAAAGCTTTTATTTTGGATGCTTTGCGCTTAGAATTTAAAGATGTCGTTATTGAAGCTAGAAAAGTTCTTAAACGTTTTAATAAACTCGGTTCACCTATAAAGGTTATTAGTACAAATGATGAAAGAGCCGAAATACCTATACCTAGCAAGCTCTTGGGATTGTGTGAAGCTTTCGAAAATAATTTTGACTGGATCTGTCCCAAAAATCTTTTTTGTGATTTGAATGAACCAAAGCGCGATCACAAAGGGTCTTCAAAAACTTATGTGGATGAAATACAATGCCTTATTGACAAGACCTCTGCAGTTGATCTTAATGCTTCTTCTGAAAATACTTGATTCGCAATTTTCTGCGCCTAGCTCAAAGGCGTTAAAGAAAAGCACTCTTGGGAGATAACCCAATGTTTTATTTTTAGTACTTTTTCTTTTATTTGAGTCTTGGAAGTCATTACTACTGTAATGACCGCTCCTTATCTTGTTTATTTTGTTTTTGTGCCAAGAGAAGCCTCTAATTCGAGTGAGGTAAAGATTTGGGGATGTTGCTGTCCTGAAACTGTTTTCGGTGCTGCACCGTAAAATTCGTATAAATTCTCTGTATATCTTTTGGACCTGCGATTTCTTGTGCATATGCCCCAGGTTATATCCAAACTTTCGTTAGTTGAACACTTTTTGATTTGAGTAACAGAAAACCCCTCAAAAATTCGACCTTTGTCAGCTGCTCAGTTTTGACAGATTTCTGCCAATATTTGTGTTTGCCACTTTATCACTTTCTTTTGAGTTCTTTTGATCATGGAACTTTTGGAGAAGTTGCTACAGTAGTATTTGCTATATATGTGGTGGTTTTGAGTTGAAACCTGAAGCAAAAAAGAGGTTGAGTATATGTTATGCTTGCACTAATGTTGCTAATAGAATTGTGTTTAGTTTTGTATGAAGGAAGTTTTCAAGTGTAAGGATTGGAGAATGATGAGATGAGTTGAAGAATGGACAAAAGCTCAAGATTGGGGATGCCCACACATCACCCCAAGAAATATCCAAGAAGTACAAGCGTCAAAGCTTGGGGATGCCCCCGAGGCACCGCTTCTTCATCGGCAAAAATTAGGTCACCTTTCAAGACACTATATTTTTATTGCTTCATGCACTATGTGTTTTTCTTGGAGCGTCAGTTGTTTTAGTTTTCTTAATTAGTTTAGTTTGTTTGTTTGCTGCAATAAATGGTTATACCCCAACAAATTTTCTTTGGAGGAGATGTACTCGTTTTCATTTGCCAAGAACACTCCGTTTTTCATTCTTACAATTTCACCGGGTGTTCTTCTTTTTCTAATACTGCTTTTGGTTTTCGTTTTTACCTTGATTTGCGTTCAGACCTTGTCATATCTTTTCATCAAGGTATATTTTTGCCTCTGATCTTTATTGGTTTTCATCAAAAGAGGTGTCTTAAAAAAATTCAAATGGTGTTGGAAAAGAGAAAAAGCTTTGTGCAAAATAGTGGTACAAGAAGGAGCTTGTGTAGACTGCGGCTTAGGCTTTTTCATGTCATGCTTGATGTCTTTTTGATAGTATGCTTACTGGTTTTTCTGTAGCATGACTTGTCTCAAATAACTGAGATTGCTTAATGAGCCTTTGAAAAAATCATGCGTTGTTTTTATTGTATGGAAGCATTATTTTGATTTTCTCCTTGATGCTTTATTTGGGTTGACTTGGCGCATGCTCACACATGTTAGACTCTTACAAAGTCGCCAATAGCCTCTATGATCATTTCGTTTTTGACTTTTGATGCCATCTTATGCTTCTTTTAATGTCGCTTTGTCACTTTGCATGATTATGGCCATTATTGCTCTCTTAGTTGGTCGCTCCCAGTCTTTTGCTAGCCCTCGCCTTGTACTGAGTATGAGCTCTACTCGTGCATCCAACTCCTAAAAGCCAAAGTTTTCCAAAGTGTCCACCATACATACCTACTAGCAATTTGCTATTCCAAGTAAATTTGACTTGCTTTTATTTTCTCTTCAAATTAAACTCTTACCAGTGTTATGCGAAATTCGGTCAGTAAAGCTCTCACGAACTGGAAGGCACACTTTACTTTTTCCTGTTCCTAAAAATTTGACATTGTGGTCTCTTATGTTGAGTTGTTATGCTTGCAAGTTGTAAGTTGGAGACTAGCCCAGCCATGCAGTCATGGGCAAGCTTTCAACATTGCACTTCTTATTTGAGTTGATATCGTGATCTTTTGTTTATGGATGCCCGCGGTGTGAAATGAAATGGGAATCTTGTGGGGATCATGGAGTTTGTATATGTGTTAGGGAAACGCCGGGCCGCTAATCTAAGCCATGCATAATTCATGGTGGAAATTTGTAGCATACCCATGGTGAACATTCGACGACGCATCTCACAATAAAAAGCTAAACAAATGGCAAATAAAAGAGATGTCGAGGTGTTCATTGTCTGCTTGTCCTGTCATTTTGATGTGGGCTTGTTCCATGTCATCGGGCACGGATGTACCCCATTGGCGGTTCTCAATGATATGCATATATTTACAATGACAAGAGCCTTGCTTGGGACTCTAAGTAAAGTAGCATGAGGTTTGGGTACTCGTATTCACGGGACACGAGGTTTTTAACTTATGATTTGTCAAGCATATGCATCATAATTGTTCTCGCATTAACTTTAACCATTCAAGATGCTTATAATGGGGGCAATGAGAGCTCAAAGCCGGTAAGTACCATAATTTTTGAAGGTTATAAAACTTGCAATCACTGCTTCCCTCTGCGAAGGGCCTTTCTTTTACTTTTATGTTGAGTCACCACCTTCTATCTTTATGCACCATTAAGAGAGCATAGTTGTCATTCTTAGTATAATGTGCATTGTTCCAAAGTTTTCATTGATTGATTCATATTGTTAGTTTCACTTGTTCTCAAATTATTTGTATCTTGTCGCCCTCTTAAACTTGAAGGTGTCCTATGCATTTATGTTTTGCTCTCTTTGAAGGACAAGCTGAAAACCATTTGTATGTTTTTCCTAATGATTTGAACACACGTTTGACTTTCATTGTTTCATTTTCATGATCTTTTGTTTGTGTTCATTTGCATGTTTACAACATGGTTGTTAAGTTTCTTATTGTCAAGATTATATCTTCATGCCCATGTTTTAAGTTTTTATGATCCCAGCTCACAAATGCTTACATATATGATCAAGATTGTGTAGGTGCATGTCACCTCAAAAATTATTCTTTTGTTATCACTTACCTACTCGAGGACGAGCAGGAGTTAAGCTTGGGGATGCTTGATACGTCTCCAACGTATCTATAATTTTTGATGTTCTATGCTTGTTTTTACACCATTTGCCTACTGTTTCGTTACACTTCGTGGCACTTTTATGCATTTTCCGGAACTAACCTACTAACGAATTGCCACAGTGCCAGTTCCCTGTTTTCTGCTGTTTTTGTGTTTCAGAACTGATACACAGGAAATATTCTCGGAATTGGACGAAACAAGTTCCTAAAGTCTTATTTTACCCGGAAGCTTCCAGAGATCCGAAGGAGAGAAGGAGAGGGGCCACCAGGGGCCCACACACATGGCTGGCGCGGCCTAGGCCCTGGCCGCGCCACCATGGTGTGAGGGCACCAGGCCCCACCTCTGACATCGCCCCTTCGCCTATAAAGACCCCCTAACGGAAAAAACCTAAAGACCCGATCACTTTTCCAGAACACATCGCGATCCGCCACCGCCATTGACCCGAAGATCGGGAGGGTCCAGAAGCTCTTCCCGGCACCCTGCCAGAGAGGAGAATCGCCACCAGAGGTCTTCTTCATCGCCATGCTTGCCTCCGGAGCGATGAGTGAGTAGTCTACCTTGGACTATGGGTCCATAGCAGTAGCTAGATGGTTGTCTTCTTCACCATATGCTTCATGTTTAGATCTCATGAGCTGCCCTACATGATTCAGATCACCGTTATGTAATTCTACATGTTTGGTTTGTTGGGATCCGATAAATATTGGTGTTATGATTGAGTTGCTGTACTGAATATTATCTTTTGTTATCTCTATGTTTTTTTATGATCTTGCATGCTCTCCGTTGTTAGTAGCTATCTTGGCCGAGTAGTTGCTAGTGACTCCAAGAGGGGGTATTTATGCTCGATAGTGGGTTCATGCCTCTATTTAACCTGGGGGAGTGACAGAAACCTCTAAGGTTGTAGATGTGCTGTTGCTACTAGGGAGAAAACAACATTCATATGCTCAAGGGCATATGCTTTGTTTACATTACACACTTTGCTTAATGCAATTATCCGTTATTCACAACTTAATACTCATGGGGTGTTCGGACGATATCCCCATGAGTGGATTATTAGTCATAGATGCAGTTGGATGGCGGTCTATGTATTTTGTTGTAATGCCCAGAGTAAATCTCATAGTGATCTTCTTGACATATCACGTTTATCTTTATTCTATCAATTGCCCAACTGTAATTTGTTTACCCAGCATGTGTTATTTATCTTATGGAGAGACACCACTAGTGAACTGTGGACCCCGGTCCTATTTCTATCATATTGCTATCACCTGTTTACTTTACTCGCATACTCTATTGTTTTCCACTCGATACGCTCATAACCTTTGTTTCAAGCAAACCGGTGAGATTGACAACCTCATCGCAAGTTGGGAACAAAGTACTTGGTTGTGTGTGTGCAGGTTCCACGTTGCAGCTAGCAAAGCAAAGCTTGGACGAGGCGCCATATATAAATTGTCCGAAGCTGTCACAAGCTTGCAAGCATCCCCTTCAGTCGTTTGTCTCTCCTCTCCAAGAACGATAAACCTTGGTTTCTTAACTGAGGGAAAACTAACTGCTATACTCATCACACCTTCCTCTTGGGGTTCCCAACGGGCTGGTCATTCACCACGCATCAGGCCTCGGAAGCCATCCTCGCATCAGCTAGGTCCGTCTCAGAGCTTCGGCCGGACTCTCGATACGGGTTAAACTTAGTTAGGTGGCTTCCTGGACTTGTTTGCAGTGAAGGAGAGTGCGAGTCGTGACCTCCTGCCGGCACACCATCGGAAGTGTGCTTCGTCATGTGGCATTAAGGGGTGATCGTGCGTTTGGGTACTGATGCGCGGTGAATGACCATCCCGTTGGGAACCCCAAGAGGAAGGTGTGATGAGTATAGTAGCTCGTTTTCCCTCAGTTAGAAACCAAGGTTTATCGTTCAGGAGAAAAGCAGACAACGACAGCTGAAGGTGATGCTTGCTAGTTTGCGACAGCAGCGGACAATTTATATATGGCGCCTCGTCCAAGCTTTGCTTGCTAGCTGCAACGTGGAACCTGCACACACACAAACAAATACTTTGCTCCCAACTTGCGATGAGGTTGTCAATCTCACCGGTTTGCTTGAAACAAAGGTTATGAGTGTATCGAGTGGAAAACAGTAGAGAATGCAAGTAAAGTAAACAGTACGGGAAAAGTAAACAGGTGATTGCAATATGATTAAAATAGGACCGGGGTCCACAGTTCACTAGTGGCGTCTCTCCATAGATAAAACATGCTGGGTAAACAAATTACAGTTGGGCAATTGATAGAATAAAGATAAACGTGATATGTCAAGAAGATCACTATGAGATTTACTCTGGGCATTACAACAAAATACATAGACCGCCATCCAACTGCATCTATGACTAATAATCCACCCTCGGGGATATCAATCCGAACACCCCAAAAGTATTAAGTTGCGAACAACAGATAATTGCATTAAGCAAAGTGTGTAATGTAAACAAAGCATATGCCCTTGAGCATATGAATGTTGTTTTCTCCCTAGTAGCAACAGCACATCTACCACCTTAGAGGTTTCTGTCACTCCCCCAGGTGAAATAGAGGCATGAACCCACTATCGAGCATAAATACCCCCTCTTGGAGTCACTAGCAACTACTCGGCCAAGATAGCTACTAACAACGGAGAGCATGCAAGATCATAAACAACATAGAGATAACAAAAGATATAATTCAGTACAACAACTTAATCATAAACACCAATATTCATCGGATCCCAACAAACCAACATCATAGAATTACATAACGGTGATCTCAATCATGTAGGGCAGCTCATGAGATCTAAACATGAAGCACATGGTGGAGAAGACAACCATCTAGCTACTGCTATGGACCCATAGTCCAAGGTAGACTACTCACTCATCGCTCCGGAGGCAAGCATTGCGATGAAGAAGACCTCCGGTGGCGATTCCCCTCTCCGGCAGGGTGCCGGGAAGAGCTTCTGGACCCTCCCGATCTTCGGGTCGACGACGGCGGCGGATCGCGATGTGTTCTGGAAATCTGATCGGGTACTTAGGTTTTTTTCCATCGGGGGGTCTTTATAGGCGAAGGGGCGATGTCAGAGGTGGAGCCAGGCTCCCTCACACAGGGGTGGCGCGGCCAGGGGCCTGGCCGCGCCGGCCCTGTGTGTGGGGCCCTGGTGGCCCCTCTCCGTCTCTCCTTCGGATGTCTGGAAGCTTCCGGGAAAAATAAGACTTCAGGAACTTGTTTCGTCCAATTCCGAGAATATTTCCTGTGTATCACTTCTGAAACACAAAAACAGCAGAAAACAGGGAACTGGCACTGTGGCGCTTGTTAATAGGTTAGTTCCGGAAAATGCATAAAAGTGCCACTAAGTGTAACGAAACAATAGGCAAATGGTGTAAAAACAAGCATGGAGCATCAAAAATTATAGATACGTTTGAGACGTATCAAGCTTCCCCAAGCTTAACTCCTGCTCGTCCTCGAGTAGGTAAGTGATAACAAAAGAATAATTTTTGAGGTGACATGCACCTACACAATCTTGATCATATATGTAAGCATTGGTGAGCTGGGATCATAAGAACTTAAAACATGGGCATGAAAGATATAATCATGACAATAAGAAACTTATCAACCATGTTGTAAACATGCAAATGAACACAAACAAAAGATCATGATAATGAAACAATGAAAGTCAAACGTGTGTTCAAATCATAAGGAAAAACATACAAATGGTTTTCAGCTTGTCCTTCAAAGAGAGCAAAACATAAATGCATAGGACACCTTCAAGTTTAAGAGGGCGACTAGATACAAATAATTTAAGAACAAGTGAAACCAACAATATGAGTCAATCAATGAACTTTGGGGCAATGCATATCACACTAAGAATGACAACTATGCTCTCTTAATGGTGCATAAAGAAAGAAGGTGGTGACTCAACATAAAAGTAAAAGAAAGGCCCTTCGCAGAGGGAAGCAGTGATTGCAAGTTTTATAACCTGCAAAAATTATGGTACTTACCGGCTTTGAGCTCTCATTGCCCCCATCATAAGCATCTTGAATGGTTAAAGTTAATGCGAGAACAATTATGATGCATATGCTTGACAAATCATAAGTTGAAGACCTCGTGCCCCGTGAATACGAGTACCCAAACCTCATGCTACTTTACTTAGAGTCCCAAGCAAGGCTCTTGTCATTGTAAGTATATGCATATCATTGAGAACCGCCAATGGGGTACCTCCGTGCCCGATGACATGGAACAAGCCCACACCAAAATGACAGGACAAGCAGACAATGAACACCTCGACATCTCTTTTATTTGCCTTTTGTTTAGCTTTTTATTGTGAGATGCGTCGTCGAATGTTCACCATGGGTATGCTGCAAATTTCCACCATGAATTATGCATGGCTTAGATTGGCGGCCCGGCGTTTCCCTAACACATATACAAACTCCATGATCCCCACAAGATTCCCAATTCATTTCACACCGCGGGCATCCATAAACAAAAGATCACGATATCAACTCAAATAAGAAGTGCAATGTTGAAAGCTTGCCCATGACAGCATGGCTGGGCTAGAATCCAACTTACAACTTGCAAGCATAACAACTCAACATAAGAGACCACAATGTCAAATTTTTAAGAACAGGAAAAAGTAAAGTGTGCCTTCCGGTTCGTGAGAGCTCTACTGACCGAATTTCGCATAACACTGGTAAGAGTTTAATTTGAAGAGAAAATAAAAGCAAGTCAAATTTACTTGGAATAGCAAATTGCTAGTAGGTATGTATGGTGGACACTTTGGAAAACTTTGGCTTTTAGGAGTTGGATGCACGAGTAGAGCTCATACTCAGTACAAGGCGAGGGCTAGCAAAAGACTGGGAGCGACCAACTAAGAGAGCAATAATGGCCATAATCATGCAAAGCGACAAAGCGACATTAAAAGAAGCATAAGATGGCATCAAAAGTCAAAAAATAAATGATCATGAAGGCTAATGGCGACTTTGTAAGAGTCTAACATGTGTGAGCATGCGCCAAGTCAACCCAAATAAAGCATCAAGGAGAAAACCAAAATAATGCTTCCATACAATAAAAACAACGCATGATTTTTTTTTCAAAGGCTCATTAAGCAATCTCAGTTATTTGAGACAAGTCATGCTACAGAAAAACCACTAAGCATACTATCAAAAAGACATCTAGCATGTCATGAAAAAGCCTAAGCCGCAGTCTACACAAGCTCCTTCTTGTACCACTATTTTGCACAAAGCTTTTTCTCTTTTCCAACACCATTTGAAATTTTTATAAACACCTCTTTTGATGAAAACCAATAAAGATCAGAGGCAAAAATACACCTTGATGAAAAGATATGACAAGATCTGAACGCAAATCAAGGCGAAAACGAAAACCAAAAGCAGTAGCAGAAAAAGTAGAACGCTCGATTTTTAATAAGAGTGAAAACTAGAGCATTCTTTGCAAATGAAAACGAGTCAACTTCTCCAAAGGAAATATGTTGGGGTCCAACCATTTATTGTAGCAAACAAACTAACTAAACCAACTAAGAAAACTAAAACAACTGACGCTCCAAGAAAAACACATAGTGCATGAAGCAATAAAAATATAGTGTTTTGAAAGGTGACCTGATTTTTGCCGATGAAGAAGGGGTGCCTCGGGGGCATCCCCAAGCTTTGACGCTTGTACTTCTTGGATATTTCTTGGGGTGATGCATGGGCATCCCCAAGCTTGAGCTTTTGTCCATTCTTCAACTCATCTCATCATTCTCCAATCCCTACACTTGAAAACTTCCTTCATACAAAACTAAACACAATTCTATTAGCAACATTAGTGTAGGCATAAAATATATTCAACCTCTTATTTGCTTCAGGTTTCAACCCAAAACCACCACATATAAAGTATATACTACTGTAGCAACTTCCCAAAAGGTTCCATGATCAAAAGAACTCAAAAGAAAGCGATAAAGTGGCAAACACAAATATTGGCAGAAATCTGTCAAAACTGAACAGCTGACAAAGGACGAATTTTTGAAAGGTTTTCTGTTGCTCAAATCAAAAAGTGTTCAACTAAGAAAAGTTTGGATATAACCTGGGGCATATGTACAAGAAATCGCAGGTCCAAAAGATAAACAGAGAATTTATACGAATTTTTACGGTGCAGCACCGAAAACAGTTTCAGGACAGCAACATCCCCAAATCTTTACCTCGCTCAAATTAGAGGCTTCTCTTGGCACAAAAACGAAATAAACAAGATAAGGAGCGGTCATTACAATAGTAATGACTTCCAAGACTCAAATAAAAGAAAAAGTACTGAAAAGAAAACATTGGGTTATCTCCCAAGAGTGCTTTTCTTTAACGCCTTTGAGCTAGGCGCAGAAAATTGCGAATCAAGTATTTTCAGAAGAAGCATTAAGATCAACAGCAGAGGTCTTATCAATAAGACATTGTATTTCATCCACATAAGTTTTAGAAGACCCTTTGTGATCATTCTTTGGC